>JAVYIG010000229.1:0-739073 GCA_035222895.1 Strongylocentrotus droebachiensis | reverse complement strand
TATGTTATATACACAGGCCCCGCGGAACGTTTATCAAAGTGGGGGGGGCTAAAATATTTACGATCAGGTAGAGGGTATAGCGAGCGAAGCGAGTGGAGCGTAAATTGATGTGGGCGTTCGTGGGGGGGGGGGGCGGAGCCCCCGAAAGCTCAGGGGTTTTATGCATTTAAATACGGTCAGAGAAGCACAAATATTTTGATGCCGCATTTGTGACACTGGCAGGTCACAATATTTTGTTGAATGACGTAAATCATGGTCTGAAGCAATATTTCATTCAATTGAGACACCTGCTAAAGACTAAAATTTCTTAAGTTTACCATTTATTTTCACATTTTATAGGTGAAAATAACATTTCTGTTTTAAAATATAAATACAAGCGAGTACCGTTTCATCTCTCCTCTCACATAATTATGGCAGATTTGTTTTGTAGAGCAATATATACATGTATAAGCAAGCAGTGGCGTAATGAGCATAAACGTTTGGGGGGGCTGACAAAAAAAATCCGCATCACCCCACTCTAACATGCAGGCCCCGCTGAACGTTTTTCAAAGTGGGGTCTAGGGGCAAAGCCCCATCAGGGGGTCAGGGGGCGGAGCCCCCGAAGCTCAATGGGTATGGGCATCAGTGGTGGATCCAGGAGTTTTTTACGGGGGGGGGGGGGGGTGGCATGGGGGTGAAATACATGTAAAACCTGATGAAGCGACAGAGCGAGGCTTTAGCGGCGAGGGAGCGGAACCACCAAGCGGGGGTGGGTCTGGGAGGGGGTTTTGACCCCCTCCCAGAGTAGGAAGCATTTGCAATTTTAGAACCACATTAGACGCCTTTTCAGGCACTTCCTGGAGTAATATGACATGAAATTGCTTTCTCCTACCCCCTCCAAGAGTAGGAATCTTTTGCAATTTGAGAACCATATTTTGCGCAATAATGTCCACCGGCACTTCCTGGATAAAAACGAGGCCTTCTGCTTGGTTAGAAGTTAGAGAAAAGTGATCTGTCACGTCGTGAGACGTTGTAAATGCTTCGTTTCCGCACAATGCACAAAGACGGTGGTCCGGTACTTCACCAGTTGTACTAAAAATTATATCGAGTGTATAAACTGTGTTGTTATGAGGGGCGTCGCTAGATCTTTTTCAGTGGGGGAGGGGGAGAGGCCACCGATTACCTTCAAAACAAGCCACCAATTACCGACAAATATATTAATGCCAATGTCCCAATGTCTACATATTTAACCCTGTAAACCCGGGGCCAGGAACTAAGTTATTTTTCAGTTTTTCCCCTCCCTTTTTGATACTTCATTAAATTATTAGAGAAAGAATACGATCCGTTGTACCGTTCTAGACTTTTTATTTTTGTTTCGCCCCTCCCGCGCGAAGCGCGGAAGCTATGACGTTTCATTTTTAATTATTAGAGAAAGAAGACGATTCATTGTAGCGTTCTCGACTCTTAATCCTTGTCTGAATTCATTTTCGCCCATCCCGCGCTTGGCGCGGAAGCTTTTACGTTTCATTAAATTATTAGAGAAAGAAGTCGATTCGTTGTACTGTTTTCGACTTACAATCCTTGTCCGAATTCAGTTTTCCCCCTCCCGCGCAAAGCGCGGAAGCTTTGACATTTCATTAGATTATTAGAGAAAGAAGACGATTCTTTAAATGATTTTTCTACTCTTAATGTTTGTCTGAATTTAGTTCCCCTCCCCCTCCCGCGCGAAGCGCGGAAGCTTTCGGCGTTATATTAAATTATAAGAGAATGAAGACGATTCGTTGGACTGATTTCTATTCTTAATCCTTGCTTTCACATTTCATTAAATTATTTGGGAAAGAAGACGATGCGTTTCCTTAAATTATTACTCTTAATCCTTGTCTGAATAGAGTTTCCCCCTCCCGCTTTGAAGTGTCATTAAATTATTAGGGAAAGAAGACGATTCGTTGTTCTGTTTTCGACACTTAATCCTTGTCTGAATTCAGTTTTCGCCCTCCCGCGCCAAGCGCGAGAGCTTTGACGTTTAATTAAATTATTAGAGAAAGAAGACAATTCGTTGTACTGATTTCTACTCACTTTGTCTGAATTCAGTTTCCCTCCCGCGCGATGCGCGGAAGCTTTGACGTTTCATTAAATTATCAGAGAAATTGTCTTTATTAAAAAAAAAAATCTTTGTCCGATAAAAAGTCTCAGTTCGTAGGGAGAAACGAGCTAGATAGAGCAAGAATACCGACACAGCGGACCCGACACAGCAACATAATTATCTATGCGTATCTTTCTTGCTCCTTCGACGAGGCGACTCCACCCAACATGCTCTTTGCTCTCTTACTCCCACCCCTCTTCTCTTAGGCTCTAAATACCACCCTCTCTCTCTCTCCTCTCTTTCTCCCCCAGTTTCTTATGTTTCCTTTTTCTCCTTTTTTTCTTTCTCCTTTTTTCTTTCTCCTTTTCTTTATTTTCTTTCTTTTCCTTTCTTTCCTCTCCTTCCTCTTTTTTTTTTCTTTCTTTCTTCTCTTCTCTTTCTTTCCTTGGTCATGGTTCAATTTTATTTGGGGGGGGGGGGGGGCTGGCGCCCCCCCCCCCCAAGCCCCCCCACCAGTACGCCAGTGTAAGCAAGTGCGCTGAAAGTTGCGTTATTGCGTCCTGGACTCACCAAATAACCAAATCTCACGCACGAATTTTGCAAAAGCTGTGAGTAATTGCGTCACGTAGGACGTAACAAAAATTCCCAGGTTGGTATCCGGAAGTTGGAGAAGAATCATTTTCGCATCGTCTACTGGTTATAATTTCAATGATTTACACGTCTATCCAATCTGCCTATATAGTGTAACAGTAACGACCCATCTGTGACCAGGGGCGGATCCAGCCTAGTCTGCAAGCACAAACCCTGGTCAGTCGTAAAAGAGAGTGTGCACTATAAGACTACCATAGGCCATGTACTATAGCTGATTGACACAACCAGTAGGTAGCTGGGCTAGGCTTCTCTCAAGGCATAATGATTTTTTTGATAAAGTGTCAAATTAGGGTCTGTGCTAGGAGGGTGCAAGAGGGGGGGGGGGGGGAGAATCTTGAGAAAATATTTAGCGGCGAATCAGCCAGCCGGCGAACGGCGAATGAGCGTGGAGGGGGGGGGGGGGGATTTTTTTTTTTGGGGGGGGGGGCAATTTTTTAATTTTTGTTTTTGGGTTATGGGGGGGGGGGGGGGGGGGTCAGGGGGGCCCGATTTTGTTTTTTGTTTTTTTTAAGGTAAAATTTACGTTACTATCCTATTTTTTTTACCGTTGGGGGGGGGGGGGGCGGCCGGTAGAATCGGCCCGTGGATCCGCGCCTGTCATTACGTCACTGGTTGTACTGCAAAATAATTGATGACAAATTATTCTTTTATCTTGCCTGGGGGACAGGAGAACCGATTGCCCTCTCATTCCTGTACAGATTAACATCGTGATGGGGGTAATGTATGACATCTATGCTAAACATGATGAAACCCTTGCAAAAACTTTTGAAGAATATGATAGGAGTGAATGCCACGCGCATTAAATAAAACAATTTTTTTTTTAAATTAATGGTATATTTTTCTTTATGAGTTTGAAGTAATAAACTTGTGTATTATACACTTGAAAGTTAGATATTACACACATTATGCATGATGCAATTAAATACAAAACTGTGATTTACTCAAAAATAGGGGGTTATACAAAATATTTCAAAAGCAATCCTACACCATGAATGTGTCCATTTAAAAACTTTTAGTATGTCATCATCTGATGGATGAGTCATTTTAGGGTATCCCCATCATGATTTGAGTGGAAAACACACTTTACAAAAAATCACGTACATCTATTCAGTGCAAATGTACAGTAAATAATAATAATAATAATCATAGAGCATTTGTTATGCGCCATCGATGTAGTAAACTATTTTGAGGCGCAGAGGGATATAGTTACTGTTAAGCCAGACAATACATTACTTTCCATGTGTGGAGTAAGATTTTTAACTCTATTCTTTTGGATACTGGCAGTCAATGTAGACTTTTCAGAACTGAGGTAATGTGGGAAAAGCGAGATGTTCCACTGAGTACCAGAGCAGCATAATTTTGAGCACGTTGCAGTTTGGCAAGTTGATAAGAGGAGGCCTTTCTCACAGGTATTGGCAGTATTACATGGGCCAGAAACTGAAAAGGCCCCCACTGCATCAAACACAATCTAAGATTATAATTTTCTTTTAGTTAGGACCCTTAGGAATCAGAAAGTGCTTGTTTGCCTCAAATTCAATAACAAAAAAGTATTAAATAAAGATTGGCATAAATGTAAATGATGATATTTTGTTTGCTAGTCTGTGTGCCATAACGTATATGATGAAAGTGACCACTGGGCCGTTGCCATGGTAACATATCTACATGAAACAAATCAATCGATCTGCCAGCTTGACAGTGAAAGACGGATTGTTAAAGGACCCTGAGTGAAATATGAATAATTATAACAAAATATATAGCAAACCCAATATGAAAAAGTATCAAATTGTACTATTGTATTAGGTTGTCATGTCAGCTATCAAGATCTTCTTGTTTTGCAATAAATTTGGTGGTGGATGTGATCCCAATTGCCATTACCAAATTTGAATTTTAATAAACACCACATTATATTTTTAATTGAACAGAATAAGACATATATATGCATTTACGTAAATACAATTTGAGCTTTCCTTTTTATTGTAATCTGATCTGACCCATTTGAGGTCACGATAAGGTAGAACAAAATATGTGAGTATTGAAAGAGGTATAATATTAAGTAAGTAAAATTTGTGGATCAAAAAATAAAATGGGAGTGTCTCTGTAGAAGAATTTCAAATTGCCTACTTTATTCAAATCCAGATTCAGAATATTTTTGTCCCCAGGTAATAGAAAGTACATTTACTCTGATCGTGCATGATAGTAAGTTTTAGTATGTTCTTTGTTTTTTGTTCTGTTCTTTTGTTCTCGCTTTCCTGTATGTGTGTTTTTAGGGGTAGGCTTTTATATAAGGAATCCCTCCTGTCTGCCTATCCCAAATGCTCTTATAAATTGCCATTGTATTTGTTATCACTTTCTTGTTTTTTTCTTATAACTCCATTCTGTATTTGTATGTTTTTAATGTTTTTATGAAGAGTGTTGAATAAAGTTTGAATAAACTTTGAAAGTGTTATACTTCCGAAATTTCCGCAATGAACATGAAAAAGAGACCTGCCACTAGATTCATTCAATATTTTCACGTCGGGCACGCGCGGTTTCTATAATTGTGTAGAAGTTTCCCTCTGAAAGAAGAATCGTAAAAATACTAGAGTGGTTTCGAACAATATATTGTTTTTTATTTGAAAGTCTAACGAAGTTCATAATTATAGAGCATGTGTACATGTATTTTTGATAATATAGGTATAAATATTTGGACAATCATACTGTCTGTAAATCGATTTATTTTCTATACAGAAAACCAATACAATAAAAACACTGGTAACATATACATCTATCTCAGGGGTGGTGCCGTGGTGGAGCATCTTTAAAAGGGAGGGGGCTCAAGCATAAAGGACACTTAACAAAAACAGGGGAAAAACCCACAAAGTGTGAACACAAAGCAGGAAAAACTACATTTTGAGACATTAAACCCCGCAAATCATAGTTAATACGTTATCAAGGATCATCTTCGTCATTGTTCCTATCTTTATATGAATCTGCATGGATGTAGGTAGCGCTTCCGCATCATACATTGTCGTTGTGTGTAATGTTTTGACGATTCATGCTTATGTCGGCAACCCTCTGGTGAGCGTTTCAGTCGTCAAAATAAACTTTTGTTTAAAGAAGTACAATTTGTTAACACGTCCATTGAAAAGCAAAAATCATTCGCACCCCATGACTAATGCTAACAGTTCTTGTAGGCCTTATCTTCATTAGACTTGTTATCAAATTATAAATGCAAAACAAATTTGTTCACAGCCGATTGACAAATGCAAGGATTTCAGTATCATTTCATATTATCAGATATTGTACTTTGTCACTGATAAGACTTTTATGAAACAGTGACCCAATGGAAGCCTGCTGTTATTCACATTCATATCATTTTATTTACAAAGTGCAACGTTGCCTATCAACTGTCATATTCTTTTCTGTTTGCATCGTATGCATGCAAATGAAGTGATTGACTTTTGAAAATGTAAAGGCCTACAGTAGTTTGAAAATGAACTATATGCAATTCGGCGCCATCTTGAGTGCGTCTGACGCATGCATTTGGAGAACATATTGATGAATTATTCTTATTCCGAAGAAACGAATCATTATCGAAGGAGTCTCTACGTTTTCAACGTTCTATTGGAAACTATATAACAAGGGTTAGATTAGCAGCTGATGTCTACCTTGGGTAAGATTATATTGTGTGTATATTTGACTGAGTATTACAAATGTTGGGATTTTAAAAACGGAAGTGAGATCAAAATGTGAAAGAGAAGAAACGAGTGTATGTGGGTAAACTCTGTAGTTCGGGGTGTATTACTAAGTTTGTGAGAGGAAGTGTTAGAAGCGAACAGGAGGAGAAAAGAAGATGATTAGATTTTCTGTTGTGAATGAAGCGGAACGAAGCAGTATATTTTAATTATATTTTGTTGTATATAAACTGAGGCTTTAAAGCTAAGTATGAAGTAGATCCTCTCTTGCTTTCCCCTCTGCTATATATCTCTCTTTTTTCCCTTTTTCTTGGACCTCGTATGTATAAATGTATTTATGATGATCTATATTTCAATGATTTTTTATATTAAAGACATAGCAAACATTCTGTTTGTGTTCATTGAATTTATTTCTCAAAACTCCAATTCCTTTTCGTACATAACGTAAAAGCAAAGTATTATCCAAAGTCCTAGTTTAGACGAACTGAAACATGACTATAATAAAGCTTTTTTAAATATTTGGATAAACGAAAATATAATGAAAATAATTCATAGTTCATAATTTCACAATGTAAATGACAAGAATATATCACAGTTACATAATTGGAAAATATAACAGCACTACAGAGTTATTTCATCCTAATAATTAGAAACATAACAAATTAGAAGTATTGCCCTTTTTCAGAATAAAGCTGAAGAAATTAAGTTTCATATTTCTTACCATATTATACAAATTTGAAGTTATGAGTTTTTCCTTCATTAAAACACAAAATGTATCCCCAAACCCTCTTCCTTCTTTCCCTCCTCTCTAACTCCTTGGACTTTCCCCCTCCTCCTACCCCTCCCCTAACCCCCTCCCCTTCATTTCTACATGTGTGGATAGGGAATGCATTTCGGGACCGCTTTCTTTACTTTATCTAAAAGACTTAAATTGTTGTCTTCGTTCCACCTCCACCTCGCTCTCCCTAAAACTTCCCAGTTTTCTCATTTTCTCAGATGCATGGGATATTTATTTCTCATCAATGTTAAATTCTTTTCCTCCAATTCATCTTCCTTGAAACTGTGTTTAAATTTATCCACCGTTATAGATGAACTCCGTTCTCTTCCCATGAGCAAAAAATACTTTACAAGAATTAAAAAGTGATTTACCAATTGCTCCTTTCCTTGATCGATTAATGTTATTCCAAAAGATTTCTCTTCCCAACTTAGATTAGGTATAAATATAAAGTCAACTATATATTTACAGTCGTTCCATATCAAACGAACTTTTTCATTTTACAAAAAAGGAAGGACGATATGTTTCCCCTGCCTTTTTGGAGAAGCAACACAAATTAGTTTGGGCAATTCGAAACTGATATAAATTATGATTTGAGTACATAATTCCATGCAGTAGTTTAAATTGGAACTCCCTTAATGAGCTATTTGATTTAACTTATTTTTTTTAGTTATTTGATTTAACTTGCCTTTGTCTCATAACACGTTTTTGCTGTATTTATAAATAAGAAAATCCATGTTTATCTTTTACTCTTTCAACAATATTTAGCGTTACTGATTTCTGTTTACGAAATTCCGTGTAATTTGTTTTTGATACAATATCATTTATTGATAGAATAATTTTTCTCAGTACTAACGCATTTCCTTTTACATCATGAACCGTATCAGTCTTTTCTCACATTTCTTTTCCAGTTAACTGAAAGTGTTTCATGTGCCCATACCGTGCTAATATAGCACCGTCTCACTAATTACCCAATGCATCCAGCCAGCCTAGGACCGACTCCATTAAAGGGGAAGTTCATCCTAATATAAAAGCAGATTTAAAAAGAAAGCATGTATGATTTTTTGAGGGAAAATAAAGATCCCAGATGTTTTTAGTACAAGGCAAATGGGAGGGGAGCTGGCAAGATACTTTAGAGAGTTAAAACAATTTGTGGTCGCAGTTGTTCGCACCTTGAACAGTTTATAGCTTACTTATTTTTAATCGTTTTTTTCTCAAACTTTCACTGAGCTGTTTCTTTCATTTTCTGCTTCTATTAAAACCAACTTACAGGGGAGTCCACCATAATATTAAAGGCATCGTTTAACAATGTTAAATCTGAGATGCATGGCTCTACGTGTTATCAGTGTCTGCGATATGGTGTAATATTGAGGTCCTAAACAAATTGCGCTTCAAAATGATCATGAAGTGCCTCAAAAAAGTAAAAATCTTTGAGTGACCGGTTTTACCATATACATTTTCCCCAATAGACTGTAGTGTTATAAAAACCGTTAGGAAAACGCAAAATTTGATTTCAATTTCCAATCATAAATATCTTGATAATTAGACAGGCGATCGGCTTGTAAAAGTCATAGGATTCCTGACTGACCTAAAGATTTATAATTATAATTGCAGCATGAGCTAAAGCCAGGATTTTGTTTCAGAATCTGGGCAATGTTACCGAGTCCCTTTAAGGGGACTTCCCCTTTAATATCAGGGTGAACTTCCCCTTTAACTCCATTACAGCCTAGCAAGATATCCATCTAAACCTGCATCAACTATCCAGCCTAGAACTTACTCCATCCAGGGTAACACCGATTCGATTAAGCCTTACATTAAATCTATATAGCCTAGTACGATTTGTATTAAAGCTTGCAACAACTCTATCTAGTCTTGCACCAATGCCTTCCAGTCCATAGCACCAACAAATCCATCCAGCCTAGCATCAATTCCGTCCAGCCTAGCACAATTCTTTGTTCGTTTTTATTTCCGTCCTATAAAAAGAACATTGCAAACTGAAAGAAAATCATAATATCTAGTTTACATATGCAAGAAAAATCACATATCATTCAATTGAAGAAAAACTAAACATGAAGAACTAAATAATGTACAACGAAATAAACACAAAAAACCCCAGAGAAACAGACGGCATAGTGCAGCTTGTCTTCCATGGGGACCACACACAAACAAATATTTGGGTAATCTTGTTCAAATAGGGAATTAAACTTTGACACGGTAGTGACACACTTAACTGAATGGATTAACTCATTAAATTGAGATTGATAACGCTCAGGAATGAGTTTTGTTAATTTGACATTATAGTGACATGGCAAATGAGTATTTTAAATTAGTGACTTATTTAACCTAATGTTGTGAGTAAATTGCTCCATCTCAACTAGTGAGTAATGCTTCAATTACTCAGTCAGTCAGGTTATTAGGCTCATCACAAGTCATGTGATTATATGGCAAATGAGTAATCTAAATTAGTGAGTTATTTAACCAAATGTTGTGAGTAAATAGGTGCGCAGACATAGGGCTCCCCATTATACAGTATACACAAACAAATGACACATCTGCACATACATGTACAGGATGTTCTATGCGAGCTGGGGATCTTACGAAGTAGTTAAGATGAGAGAGAGCCCCGTATAGCTTTGCGGCTAATGGGCCTCGCGATTGCAGGAATTCGCCATGCACTCCATACACTCCGGTCGTGCGCAAGAATAGCTTCAAAATTTCAGCACTAGATCTAGATTCTATATCTAATCGGTAACCTTAACTTGGTTTAGAAAAAGTTTGAATAAAATTCAAGGGACCCCTTTCAGTAATATTACTATTAACTGACTCAAAATTAAGAAAAATCCAATCTACTTTATTATTCTGTGGCTCGTCGGCCGCTAAAAACGTGACGATCGGGACGGTACGAACGCGTACGAATATTCATCAGCGAATTATTTACGCGTATGCAAAAAGTAAGATATCTTCTAAGACGAGTGCAGCTTTGAAGAGACCGAGGTTTTTTTTTTTTTACTCATCCAACGAATAAAGAGTCTGTGACATATTAGGGAGCATAAAGCCACTCTACACACTTGTGAATATCTTTACTCATTCGGTCACTAAAGTTGGAGAATACTCATCCAATATTAACTTACATGTACTTATAAATGGGTAAAAAGATTCATCGAGAAAATAATCGGGTCACGTACTCGTTTTAAATATCATGTGTCATGGGTAAAATTTCACTAAGAGTAAGGTGGTGTATTCACCAAATGTGTAAAATAATGCATTTATTAGATATTTTTTCTCGACTGAATGAGTGAGCTACGATTTTTACTCAACATACTTAGTTCCATTTTTGGTGTGCAGAAAGAAAAAGAAGAAGATGGTGGAGTAAAAAAATACAAGACAAAACAAAACGAGAAGAACAACGGTATTAACAAAAATAATCTATTAAGGTATTACGGTATTCATTGAATTAATTGGAAGAAACTAGCCACCGACCTGTTCGTCTTAGATGGAGAAAATTATCTGCTGATAACGGACTACTATTCCAAGTACCCCCTGGTTCACAAGCTCCGGAATACTAGCAGTGTAGTGGTTGCCAACACAAGTGCATCATTCAGCCTCTTCGGAGTATTAGAGCACATAATATCGGACAACGGACCTCAATATGCTGGCCAGCCATTTCAAGACATGTGTAAAAAAAAAAATGGGGGATCCAACGCACAACCTCATCTCCCCGGTACCCCCGGTCCAACGGGATGGCAGAGAGGAACGTGAAGACGATAAAGTCACTCATGAAGAAATGCAGAGAGACTGGTCAAGACACCCAGGTTGCACTCCTCCACTACCGTGCCACTCCATTAGGATCAAACATACCTTCACCGGCAGAACTCCTACTTGGACCGCAAATCAGGACCACTTTGCCAAGCCATCTGTCAAACCCCCGAAACACCGACGAGGTCCAAGAAAATATGAGTCAGAGGCAGGTGAAGATGAAAGAAGACCATGACAGGACGGCCGGACCCATCCTCGCACCACTCCGCGTGGACCAGAGAGTGAGGGTCCTGGATGAACGAAAAAGCTGGATACCCGCAAAAATATCGTAGATTGTGCAATCATATTCAAAGATAGTATCATAAACTTTGCTTCTGAATGAGCATTGACATTGACTTTAAAGTGTCCCTTTTCTTCTTAAAATTCATAAATTAATCAATGCGAATATGTCACCAAATGTTTTGAGATTCAAATAACAGTGCATAAATGCTTTTCACCTTCAATAAAAGTGAATGCTCCTGCCCAAACTTGGTACTACCAACTTATAAAATTGCTTCTCTTAATACTCAAATACTGAAAGTAATTCGGCACTTTTTAACCAGCCGTTGAAAAACGAGATAGCACATTATACGTTTTTTTCTCCAGCCAATGCCAATATTGGCTTTTTGTTGGCTCTTTCGTGTTGGTATAATACGCACAACCAGTCGGCCCTTGTATTGTTATCATTAATCAATTAACGGTCACCGTATTATTTGGAAAGTGGAGCTGAATTGGTCTGATTGTATTAAATCTAAATATACACATTATGGGCAATCAGGGGTCTAAAACTACCTCCATAGCAATTTGAGGTTCTAAAAGGACACTAGAAATGTCATAAATAAGAATAACAGCAATAACCATGCACTTTGAAGGCAGTTGCGGTCTTAAACAACAAATCAACTATTCCTTCGGAACTCCTGCTGAAGTCAACTTATAAACTCTCGCTCTCAAATAAACGGCTCAATCTAATTGAAAGGAGACGAACATAAAATGATGTCTTGACTAGACCAGATCCTACGGAAGCGTTAAAGTGCCATTCTACTTGACGACATGACGAGATATTTCATCTTGTCAAGTCGACTTAATATCCATATCATGTCGACATGTAAAGATATTTAACCTACCATGTCGACTTATCAACTTTTATTAGTCGACATGGCGAAATAAATTATCTTGCCAAGTCGACTTCACAAAAAGTTCATGTCGTCATGGCGACATAAGTTATCTTACCAAGTCGACTTCTAAAAAAATACATGTCGTCATGGCGACATAAATTATCTTGCCAAGTCGACTTCACAAAAAGTTCATGTCGTCATGGCGACATGTATTATCTTGCCAAGTCGACTTCACAAAAAAGTTCATCTCGTAATAGCGACATAAATTAGTGTTTATCAGTTGATAAGCTGAGTTTATCAGAAAGTCTCAGTTTATCAGTTGATAAACTGAGTTTATCATTGATAAACTTAGTTTTTCTTGATAAACTGAGTTTATCAACTGATACACTGAGTTTTTCTGATAAACTGTGTTTATCTGTTGATAAACTGAGTTTATCAGAAAAACTCAGTTTATCAGTTGATAAACTTAGTTTTTCTTGATAAACTGAGTTTTTCTGATAAACTGTGTTTATCTGAGAAAAACAGAGTTTATCTGGTTTTTACACAAAGGGCTTGCCATATACGCGCGCTGCATGAAATAGTCGTCACACTACATATCTCGCCATGACGAAATATACTTTTTGGGAAGTCGACTTGGCAAGATAATTTATTTCGCCATGTCGACATTACTTTTTGGGTAGTCGACTTGGTAAGATAATATATGTCGCTATGACGACATGTATTTTTTTAGAAGTCGACTTGGTAAGATAACTTATGTCGCCATGACGACATGAACTTTTTGTGAAGTCGACTTGGCAAGATAATTTATTTCGCCATGTCGACATTACTTTTTGGGTAGTCGACTTGGTAAGATAATATATGTCGCCATGACGACATGTATTTTTTTAGAAGTCGACTTGGTAAGATAACTTATGTCGCCATGACGACATGAACTTTTTGTGAAGTCGACTTGGCAAGATAATTTATTTCGCCATGTCGACTAATAAAAGTTGATAAGTCGACATGGTAGGTTAAATATCTTTACATGTCGACATGATATGGATATTAAGTCGACTTGACAAGATGAAATATCTCGTCATGTCGTCAAGTAGAATGGCACTTTAACGCTTCCGTAAGATCCTGAGTTGCACTGACTTTGTTTAGAGAAACTCATTTTTAATATATCAGAGCATAAATGAAATCATAATTAAATAACCAATCAGAAACATACAAATGGAATAGTACAACATCAAGGAAGAACCAATACACAGTATGGAAGGGTGATCATGACGTGTTCTGAATATAAATGCGAACTAAACAATAGAGCCATGCGAAGTGGAAATGGAATGGAAATGGAATGGAAATGGTAGCATGAAGGTTGGAAATAGAATGGACGAAACAAGGTGTGGCAATGGCAATGAGAGTGATATATGTGAAGGTGGAGAGAGGAATGGAGGCCATGAGTTGAAATGTTAATGAGATGCAAAACAGAGTATGGAAAGCAAAATGTAAAGCCATTAAATGAAAAGTAAATATCAACTAGTACAAGATATAACGGTTACAGTACAATACGATTTTAACAATTATTTTTTAATGGCAGCTGCTCAGTCATGAGTGCCAGAAAAGTTATTTATAAGGTATACAGGATATTCGTTAGTCTTTAAAATGAAATATAATCTAAGGTCAGTAGAGCCAGATGTAGTCTCAGCGGAACAACCGTCGATATCAGTGACTGAAGCTTTCGGTCTACCCATGGCCCTCCATGAAGAGTGCATGTAATTATAAATGCGTTTGTAATCGCCCAGGCCATTCCCGCATTCAAAGTACCTTCCAAAGTACCTTCGGAGTTAAATACAAGTGGACTCTTTAAAATAAAACTAGAACAAAGTACTTTGAAATCGAGCGAGACTGTAACAAAGAATTTTAAAAATGTGATACCGGAATGATAGCGATTTGCTTACCTTCCACGTGTTCCTGATGATGATGAGTTAGCATGCGAACACCTACGAGAATTCGCGATGATGGTTCTGGCGGACACGCAAATACATGCAGGGTATAAAAAGGGTTTTGCATTGTCAATTTGATACTTTATGATAGTGATTAGTGCGTGCACCTAAGTACACTAAACTAAGTTTAAGAAAGTAAGAATGTTTAGACATTGGTGTTTACCCTACATTTTAAGATTTGTGAGGTCACATTGCGACTGAAAAGAATCTTATTAGATAAAATATCCAATCCTGAGGGGCTTATACGTAGGCCTTCAATCTTATGAAAGAACAAATAAGACTTTTCGTTCGTTACTTAATACAAAAAAATATGATTGTGTGCGACCTTAGCGAGTGAGTTTTGGGGGAATTTAAATAGCTCTCAGTCATTTTAAATAAGGTGCTAATATTAGGAAGGCTATGCGAAATATATTGCTTTAGGAGAGATGAGGGGTGATAAAAACATCTTGATATGTACATTTACTGATAATCTCTCTGTTAACCAGGAGCGGGGGCAACGGGCCCCCAACACCCTTTGCACAAGGGGGGGGGGCGGCTGGTTGTTAACTTTGTTTAATAGTGCTATTTCCAAGGCCTATATACGCAAGAAGTCCGATGTAATTTACGAGAATTAAGAAAATATTTACATTATGATGATGCTATCATCAATATGAACATTCAATAATTTCTGATATATATATAATGCAAACTAAACTGGTATGTCACAGAGCTGCCAATTTGTGTTTGATCTATGGCAACTTTGAAACCCATAACATTGTTAATAAGTGATTTTAAACTGGATGTGACTGACCTGCTTCTCTTCTTTGTTATACATTGTATGCTTCTGTTTAAGTTGACTTGATGCCAAAGTGGAATTTCCCTTTAAACCAATCGATTCAGGCAAAATAGGAGTATGACAGGTACTGCATCTTCTTTCTTGACAATAGCTTTTCATGGCAGAAAGAATAGTATAGTATTAATCAGGGGCGTAGACAACGGGGGGGGGGGGGGGGATGAGGGGGATGCATCCCCCCACCTCACAAGGTGGGGGGATGGCATGTACAATCATCCCCCCCAGGTTTTTGGGAATGATATTTGCTTACTTAATAAGTCATAATGATGATAATAATCGTAATAATAATAATGATAACAATTATAATATTAATAATAATAATAATTATGATGATGATAATAATAATCCTCATCATTATTGTAATTGTGTTTATTGTTATTAGCCGCATTCACACGGTGAAAGCCAATTCAGACGGTAAAAAAAAGAAAATCTTACAAGTATTTTGTGGTTATCTTGTGGTTTGGAAACCACAAGATAACCACAAGATTAAACAGGCGCGGATCTACGGGGGGGGGGTTTAGGGGGTTTAAACCCCCCCCCCTTGGGCGGCCCAAAAAACAAACAAAAAAAAAAGGGGAAAAAAAAGAAAGAAAAAAAGAAAAAAAGAAAAGAAAAAAGAACGCACGCTGGAGAGAAACCCTTTCAAGTGCAAATATTGTGAGAAGATATTCAACTCATCTGGTAACTTAACCAAACACATGATAACTCTGGATATAACTGTGTATTTAACTGTTACTTGATTTAAAAAGACGTTATCATGCACTGCTTTTTATGGTCTCCATTGTGTTAATAGATGCCAGGAAAACATCACTTATACGGGGTTCAAATAAACACCCCAACAAAAATCGGCTCGCCGCTTCGCGGCTCGTGGACGATGCTCCGCATCGTCATTATTTTGTCAACCCCCCCCTTAGCAAAAAGCTAGATCCGCCCCTGAGTCATCTCCCCCAGGTGTAAGAACCTGTCTACGCCACTGGTATTAATGACTGCTTTGAGAGAAATAGTTGTTTTTATACGCTCAAGGGAAGGTTAGAATTGTGCTATTGCCCGAGACGTGCCGAGGGCAATAGCCCAATTGTAACCTTCCCGAGTGCGTATAAAAACAACCATTTCTCGAATATTAAAGCAGTCATTAATACTTTTATATGCCGAAAACAAAAGAGTCAACTTATGACACCACCTTGGCCTTTCTCTAGTTTATCTGCACGGTTGTTTTTTATGAGTGTATCTTTGAGAGTAGACTAGATCTAGATCTATATTCTAGTCTAAGCAAGATATTTTTACAATTTTGGGGGTGGGCCGGCCCTGTGGGGAATATGGAGAAGAACCTGCCTGCGCTTTCATATGACACCTCACTTATTGAGTTTAACCTTCAGAATCACGAGCAATATTAGTTTGCAATGTCAATGCATAATGCAATACAATGCCAGTGCGCAATGTCAATGCATAGGGGTGTGTGCAATCTGAATTCCGTGCAATCTCTACGGGAAGGATTTTAGCACTACTAGACCTACTTACTAGAATCTAGGCCTAGACTTTTGAAAAACTTTATGAAGAATTTAACGTACCCTTTTTGGTGCTCTGTCTAGCATGTCCCTGCTGTCAGCAAGTCTTGCATTTGATCATCATCAAGAAGTTGAAATCTTGGGAGAGTTTGTTCAGCCATTTTTTCCTTCGGTTTGAAATTACCGACCAATTCTTCGCACACATACGGTATCCGTGATCGCTCAAACCAGTTTTTAACATGTGAACCGATGGGTATTTCACCAAGACTGAACTATTTTCCCGGTAACCATGGTAACTGGGATTTTAGAACTATTATTTTAGAACTATTACATGGGTTTGGAATTTTACCGGGAATTTTACAGGAATAGTTAAAGTTTATGAATGCAATTTCGACCAATCAGATGGCTGGATTTCTTAAGTGAGGTATATAATCCAAGATATTGTCTATATCTGTTGACCTGAATTATATTTATATCCTCCATGCAGGTTATCTGGTAGACATCAACAATGGCAAAGGTATGTGAATGGGACCACACAATACCAAAATTTATCTCAACTCCCTTGGTTTGGTTCATAGAAGATAGGCTTGATTGATTATACACCTTTTCAAGTTGGAAAAGCATCTGAAAATATCAATACCCAGGCCACGTAGTGCGCATTGAATTCCGAAGGTGTCTGAAGTTCTGAACATTACGATTTATGAGGGGACAAACTTTATGTTATGCTGAACCTAAACATTCATATGTATCTTTCTGAGAGTATGACAAGCTAACTTTCGAACTCTGCCAATTGACATTAACATTATTTAACTCTCCTGCGTACTGGTACATACATTTGGAAGGAAGCTACATTTTAATGTAAATGTGCTTTAATTTATTTTCAGTCGATAGATCAGAAAGGAGGAAAAAGGTCTGATGATTCAACTACAAAGCTGGCTGGCCCATCTAAGGTTTGTGTGTTTGATATTTTCAGTTCCATTTCTTACTTTGAGTCCAAGTTTATACCCAACACGTTCTTTTACTACATGTATATGAACATGCAAGATATTTTGTTGCCATGACCAATGTTAAAAAATGCTTATCATCTTCATTGAAATAGCAGTGAAAGCTATAGTTTTTTATACATATAAATTAAGAAGGCAAAAGCTTGTGTAACCTGCCTTATCAGAGAAATTGTGGTCACAATGTTCAGTTTGGACCACACGCTTTAATTTATAAATGCTCTTAAATCCTTCCCCAACTCTTTCAGATGAGCGTGGAAGCCGACCCGGAGTGCTTTATTCAAGAACTCAAGGTTTGTGTGCATATAACTTGACAAATTATTATAAATGTAATGCTTCACGGGAAAAATTTCAATTATTTAAACATATTTGTGGCTTACACCCAGTATAAGATCGATTGATCGATCTGTAATTGAAAAAAGACAAGTCGGAATTAAGAAGGCAAAAGCTTGTGTAACCTGCCTTATCAAAGAAATTATGGTCACAATGTTCAGTTTGGACCACACGCTTTAATTTATAAATGCTCTTAAATCCTTCCCCAACTCTTTCAGATGAGCGTGGTAGCCGACCTGGAGTGCTTTATTCAAAAACTCAAGGTTTGTGTGCATATAACTTGAAAAATTATTATAAATGTAATGCTTCACGGGAAAAATTTCAATTATTTAAACATATTTGTGGCTTACACCCAGTATAAGATCGATTGATCGATCTGTAAGTCGGAAAAAAATCTTGGAAACAGGGGGACTTGAACCTGCATCTACTGCTTGCCGGGCAGCGACTCTACCACCAGGCCATCACTGGTCTATGGCACAGTGACGATGAACTAGAAACAAATACCCAAGCTATAATTCATAATTAAATTGATCATTGTTGTCAAGTCCACGTTTTCTGTTTTCATGCTAGAGATGATTTATATCTTTGTATCTTCCTATGTCCGAACTAAGGCATATTAAAGTTTAAAACTCCTCCAAAGGAGAACAAATTGGATTTCGATTTTTGTTTTCTTCTTCAATGTGTTGTCCTCTCTTTCCACATGTTTAGTCCTTTA
This sequence comes from Strongylocentrotus droebachiensis, assembly GCA_035222895.1. NCBI lineage: Eukaryota > Metazoa > Echinodermata > Echinoidea > Camarodonta > Strongylocentrotidae > Strongylocentrotus > Strongylocentrotus droebachiensis. The sequence goes on along the minus strand of JAVYIG010000229.1, from coordinate 720,630 downwards.
AATCGTGTAGGGTATAACCAAAGTTGGATGAAAGCTCACTGTCATGTATCCCCCTCCACCTTACAGCATTTTCAGATTTCAGCTTAATATTTAACTGCTGTTATGTCAGTGTAAATATGTTACTTGATAACACTCAAGCTTTTTACCATTTCCAGAGTTTATTACATACCCTTATGTTCTTCGTTTAATAAATCTCATATGATAGGTAGATCAGAGGTCCGTTTCAGAATACTAATTTTGAATAACAATTGCCACAATGCTATGACAAATAATGTCACCGCCAATCAAACGCATTGCTTTTAGTAGCATCAGTTTTGTAACTTGTTATTCAACAGAAAATATGAATTGCAAATTTAATTTAATTCATAGATTCATAAGGAGTCTGAAGTTCTGAGCATTATATGAGAAAATGACCTTTATGTTATGCAGAACCCACATTTTTGGTGTACAATAAATCTTTCTCAGATTTATGACAAGCCAAGTAATGACCTCTACCAAAGAATATAGTGCTTAAACTCTTCTACATACTTAATTGTGAATAAATTTAAAAGGAAGGTGCATTTTAATGTAAATATGCTTTAATTTCTTTTAGTCGATAGAGCAGAAAGGAGGACAAAGGTCTGATGAATAACTACAACATGTGCTTGCCCACCCAGGGTTTAATGTGCTTGAGATTTTCAATTCCACTTGTAATTACTTTAGTTTAAAATTAAACCCAACATGACCTCTTTTCTATATGAACAGGCAAGACATTTCGTTGCCATTAATATGATTATAAAATGTTTATCATCTTCATCGAAATAGCGGTGAAAGTTGTACGTGTAATTTAAGAAGGCAAAAAGCTTGTGTAATCTGCTTTACAAGTCAGATAAATTTGGGGTCGCAATGTCTTGTTTGGACCCCATGCTTCAGAACTGCTCTTTATTTTTTCTTTAACTCTTTCAGATGAGCGAGCTACCACTAGTATACTACGAGTTCATTTCAGAATTTTTTCAGTCTCTACTTTCGTTAATGGTTTGTATCCATAACCTGTAGCCATTGAACATTGTTGCCAAGTCCATGTGTTCTGTTGTTATGATCAAGAAGATTAACTTAGTGTATATTCCTATATCCGAACTATCAATGTTATGTACCCCCCTCCTACTTACAGCATTTTTAGATTTCAAGCTTGATATTTTACTGCCGTAATGTCAGTGTACATATGCTACTTCATAACACTCAAGCTCTTTAGTATTTCCAGAGTTTATTTCAATACCGTTGTGTTCTTCATTCAATAAGTCTCATATAATGGGTAGATCAGGTTCCCATTTCATAAAAATGATTTTTAATAACAATTGCTACAATGCTATAACAAATCGTGTCACCGCCGATCAAATGCAGTGCTTTGAGTAGCTTCAGTTGCAACTTTTTATTCAACAGAAAATATGAAACTGTCTAGCTTTTGGACAAGTGATGAAAAATATTCAGTTAAACATGTAGGTAATGCTTGACCCATGGACACCCTTGAAGTCTGTACATAAATGGTACAAAAGTACTATTGACTGAATCATTGAACTACAATATGTTGAGAACAGAATCGTTGGTAAAAGATATATAATATTTTATCTATTACTTGTAGTGCCAGGATCAAATTTCTGATGAGAAATTCATTAAAACTGTCATCCTATCGGTTGAGAAACAACTTGACTTACGAAGAGCCATCATGGGAGGGGGGGGGGGGGCTTCAGCCCCAAAGCACCCCGGAAACGCTAGATGTTTGGCTGGTGTACTTTTTTTATTTAAAGTCTCTTGGTTTGGCTTATAGAAGAAAAGCAGGATTGATTATACAACTTTTAAGTTGGAAAAGCATCTGAAATTTCAACACCCATTAATTAGGAACTAAATAAAATTCATGGATTTAGAAGATGTCTGAAGTTCTGAAATTTATATGAGGCAATGACCTTTATGTTACGCTGAACCAACAGTTTGTGTGTACAAGATATCTTTCTGACATTACGACAAACTAAGTGATACCTTTACCAGTGGATATAAATGTTTAAAATCTTCTACATACTTGTGAATAAGCTTGGAAGGAAGAAACATTGCAATGTAAATATGCTTCAATTTCTTTCAGTCGTTGTTGCAGAAATCAGGAAAGAGTTCTGATGATTCAACTACAGAACTTGCTGGCCGATCCAAGGTTTGAGTGCATAATATTTCCAATTCCATTTCTGCATCTCAAAGTTTTTGTCCAACATGACCTTTTTTCTATATGAACAGGCAAGATATTTTGTTGTCATAAGTACGGTTACAAAAATGCTTATCATCTTCATTCAAGTAGCGGTGAAAGGTATACATCTAAATAAAAACACTCTCAAAGCCTAGACATGATTAATAAATACTCTGGACTGATAAATTAAACAACAACATATTCAGAACAGGCTCGTTAGTGAGAAATATATAATATTAGTTCGATATTGTAGTGCCAGGATCGACTTTCTAAGGAGAAAAATCGTTTAAAACTCTCACCCTACTGGTTGTAGAACTACCTGAATTAGAAAGACCCATCCACACAAATGTTAAATAAACGAGGAATGAAATTGCTTCTACCAAAAGCCTGAGTGATCTGCCTTCTTAGAGAAATCAGTCCTTACCTTTGAAAACATTGATCTCCTTTGGAACTTGATAGCTGAAACAGTGCTTAGATATATGATTATATTGGGGTATACTCATTTTCCAAAGGTTTGTTTTTCTGAGCTTTCATAATTCCGAAAAATGAAATAGGGTCTGTAATCCTTAATAGTTGATGTATTGCCTCAACGGTTTGTAATTCTGAAGATACGTACATTATAATACCTAAAATGAAAAAGGGTTTGTAATTTGAAAATCATTTGTTTTCTTCTTCATAATTCCCGAAAAGAAAAAGGGTTCAGAATTGTGAAAAAGAAGTAGTGGTTTTAATTCTGGAAATAAAAAAGTGTACATCAATTCAAAAATGAAATATGGTCCGTTATTCTGAAGGTGCCTTATTCCAGAAACGCTTCAGGGTTCTATTACATTTTTCAGAATTATGTAGGCTCGAAATTTGAAACATTTTCTTTTTTTTTCAGAATTATCAACGCTTTTTTATTTTCGAAATTATGAACGTTAACAAAACCAAGATGTAACCCACTATATCGGTTTCAGTTGGAGTTGTTTTATTCATGACACTTTTAATATCCCCTTGGGGGACAGAAACTCCTGAAACATCCCCTTTTGTGGCCACAATGTCCTGCTTGAATGACATGCTGTATAAATCTCTCCTCAACTGTCTTATTAACCAATAACAAATCAAAAGAGATTTCGCAAGGTTGATACATAAGTTTTAGCTATTTAGGCAATTGCTTTCAGTCCATGTATTTGCTATTAAATAAGATCTGTTTCTTCCTATGTCTGAACTACGAGACATATCAAAACACATTCAAACAAGAACATATTTGAATTTGATTCGTTTCTCAATGATTTGTTCCCTCTTCCCACTAGTTTAAGTCGGTTCAATATTGTAAGAGTGTAATATGGTATAACCACAATTTCCTTCTTCAAATCTCTTGGTTTGGTTCATAGAAGAAAATCTGGATTGATTATACAGCTTTTAAAGTTGGAAAAGCATCCATAACCCTATAGCGCAGATTGAATAGAATTCAGGGATTTAAAAGATGTCTGAACTTCCTGAACTTCTGAGCATTATATCAGGCAATGACTTTTATGTTTAATGTTAAACCCACAGTTTTGTATACAATTATTCTTTCTGAGATTATGAGAAGATAAATTATGACCTCTACCAATAGACACAAGTGCTTAAACTCTTGTACATACTAAATTGTGCATAACGTTGGAAGGAAGATAACAATGTAATGTATATATGCGTTAATTCATTTTCAGTTGATAAAGCAGAAAGGAGGAAAGGGATCTGATGATTCTTCTGCAGAATACGAGGTTTGTGGGCTTAATATTTTTAATTCCATTTCTTACTTTGGGTCCAAGTTTATACCTAACGTGACCTTTTACTATATGAACAGGCAGGGCATTTCATTGCTGTGAGTATGGTCAAATAAATTGATATCACCTTTAATTAAATAGCTGTGGAAGTTATACAATAAGTTGGCATTTGTGATCTGCCTTTCAGAAAAATCAGTCTTCCCCATTGAAAACAATGATTTAGTACCTATATACCGCACACAATGCTTAGATATATGACTATACGGGGGTTACACATTTTGAAAAGATTTATTTTTCTGTAGGTTTTATATATATTTCAAAGTACAAATTTCCCAAACGTTTATTATTATCATTATTATTATTATTATTATTATTATTATTATTATTATTATTTTTTTTTTTTTTTGGGGGGGGGGGCTAATCGAAATGACCCTCTTTGGGGTCACAATATCCTGTTTGGATCACATACTATATAAATGATCTTATTTCCCTCCTAAATTCTTGTTCAGATGATCAAGCCAGCTGACTCGGAGTTGTCTCCTTACACATCTGCAGACAATAGGGTTTGTATGCATAATTGTAGCCATCGATCATTGCTGCCAAGCTGCCCTCAATGTTTTGTTCTGTCCTTCCACCATTTTTAGCCGTTTAATCATTTTACGGGTAATTATTCAGGTACACAGATGGCTCCAACAGGTATAAATTGTTCCCTTTTTTTAACGTGGATTTAAACTTTAGAAAAATGGCGCCGACTGATTTGTTATGAAATTTATATATATATATAATATGCCCAAACGGCCGAAATGTTTTGTTTTGTTTTGTTTTAGGGTACCTATTGGAAAAAGGAAATGCAATTGCGTGAAAAATCGTGTATTTTACTGACTCAAATATTAAAACATATGCTATATGATGTGCAGAACCCATTGAGGAGAGTCATGGATAATAAATTATACAGCACAGGCACCTACGCCTTCAATTAAACTGTTAATGGTCCCTGTTCTTCATTTAAATGTAAATATGGGCCCACTAAAGGGCTCATTGTTCTTGCACCCTGGTTGAAAAACGCTGTTCTAGTTCATCTGCCTTGGGATAATCCAATAGAAAGTTGTCAAAATATTTTTGTTATGAATAGATGTTTTGTTTTTATTTCACTGATTGTGGGTGTAGGCTTTTTTTTAGAGTTAGAAATATCTTACGAGAACTTTTCATGTTTTCCTATTACATTTCATAGTCAAAGGAGTTATCAGGAGTTCTACTTCACACTGGAAGACTTACTGTGTGTGACAAACATAGCTATACACCTATTAGACTTGGAAGAGAAGGTATGTGGAAAGATATCAGATGAGATTCCAAATCATTACGCGAAAATGATGGTGTTGGACTTCACTTGTATTGTATCAGGACAATTACACCCTGGACTATCACTCCCGGAAACCCCCTTCCAGAAAACAATACCCCAAGGACAATAACCCAAAGGAAAATTACACCCCCGGAAAATGACACCTAGGACGATTACCCCCCCCCCTTTTTTTTATACTCCGAAGAAATCATCAGTGTCACACTTCTAGTATATTACAAATAAACAGTAAATGACGTCATGACATTATTTTGATATTCTCAACACTGCAGGGAATATGAGACAGTGGAGTAAAAACTCCTTCCTCCTCAATAAAGAGATAATGAACACACTAACATAAGGTAAATAGTTACGTTTTAACACTTTTCAACACATTGTGTGATCTACTCATCTGAATTTTGATTATCATAACATTTTTTTCTCGGGGGAAGGCTGTTGGAATATATCCCTTCTCAAGCCCCCTAATGCCGTGAGGGCCATGTACTTAACCCGGAAGTGGACGATGCAGCGTGTATTGCTTGTCTCTGTCTCGTATTCCCTACACACATTTTGAACAAACCTGTACACTTCAATGCAAAACCATGCTACTAAATACACTGACTACACGCTAGCCGCAAACACAGCGGTTTAACCAAACCTGAAACAATCTAATAAAACGATAATTTCAGCTCACCCCTAAAATTTCAACTTAAACCAACACGTTTACTCAAATGTTGGTTTTTATATTGATCACCTTTTCATCGATTAATAATCTTATCTTTAATATCAGATGTTAGATGTTTTTACTGGAAGAATTCTCACTCAATCGCATATCCGAAGCACTGACAGCTTCTCTGATAATCGCTTGAACCGTAGATGGGATTATTTTACAAAAGACCCTGTGCATCAGTTTTTACGAGAGCTTATTATGTGACTGTCTCGTAATCCCCTCTGTCTCGTATTCCCTACATCTACCCGATGTGCTTTTTGTAAAACAACTGTATCGTTTGTTTATGTTCTTTTTGAATGCCGCAAAGTAGGTTTATTCTGGAAACGCGTTGTTGCATTTATTCGTTAGAACTTTAAGGAAACACTGATAATAAACGAAAAATACCTGATTGTTCTTGCAGATTCTAATTGTTTCAACACTAAAGATATAAATGTAATTATTACATAGGCTCAATATGCAATATTTAAAATTTAAAACAGTCTTTCAATATGGCATATTTTTAAAAATGAACTGTGTTTGGATAACATTTCAGATGTTATATCAAATGCCCTTAAACATTATAACCCTTGATTTTATCTGATTGTAAAGATCTCAAGAGATGAGGTGTAAAGTGAATGTATATTTATGTTTCAATTATTTTGTTGTTAAATGTATTTTATAACCGAATAAATACCTCTGAAGAGGAAAACAAAAATCTAAATTCATATATTTTTTCCACAACCTAGCATTTAAACTCAACAACAGTTAAAAAGAAATTGAAAAAGATGCCTTTTAAAAGATAAAAACTTAAACATTCATCAGCATATTCTTCTTTTATACTTATTCCTGTCATGACAAGGATACTTCAGAGTGACATGTGCTCTTTGGTGCTCAATAACCTATAGGCCTATTTAATATGTTGCTAGAATGTTGAAGTATAATTATATAATGTATTGTTTGCAGAGAGTTTGCAGAAATGTTTTAATGGAAATATCTCTATGATTTCCATACCAGATGAAGTAAATGTCAAACCAATCAACGGAAAGAAGATGTGCTGTCGGCCATTTAAAGAAAAGAACTTAGCCCTGCGGAAGAAACCTGTCATCTTACGTGCACACCTCTATGAAGACCTCATAATGAATAGCGATGTAAATTATTTTTGTGGCAGTTGAGGAATCTGTACTGTGGCAAATATCTGCAGTTTTCGGCTCATATTATTCAGAAAATACATTATTCATTGGGAGAATCACCATGAATCTACAGCTAAAGTACAATGTTTCAAAATGTTCACAATACATTGCATTTGTTGTACAAAAGAGGCTCTTAAAGCCCCTCTAAAGTTTTGGGAGCCCCAAATTTGATGGCAAAATTTCAACTCAATTGTATCATAATGTGATAGAGGATGTCATTTAACGATATATAGCCGGGGGAGGGGGGGGGGGGCGTTAACTAACTAGGCGTTGTGGTGTGCGCCTGTAATCCAGCTAACAATAGAAGTTACAAACTGATTCAACCGAGGACGTAGGTTCGAAACTGAATCACGTCTTTCGGATGGTGACGTTTAAAGGTCGGTCCCCAGACGTAAATAATCATATCTGATTGATACACGTCTGTAAAAACCCAATACACACACGGGGGCTTTAGAAACATTTTTGGCGATAATTTCAAGCCCCCCTTTTTTAGGGGAGCTCTAAATTAGTATTATCTTTCAAATGCCGTTGGAATTTAACCTTTTCATTTTTTTGGCCGGCAAATGAGACATAGTAGTTTTCAAGAAATTGGTTTATGAAATTGATGTGTTAAGTTTTGTTACTGTTTCCTGAGATGCAGCTTGTATATCTATTTTCTTTTCTTTTGTAACAGTTAGTTAAAAGACAAGAAGAGGAACAAGAATTTGTACCTGCCCATCCAGAACAACCGTTCGTTATTAAAGCAGCAGAAGGGGATCTCAAAATGACCTGTTATGTAAAGGAGACAGTAATTGGAGGACCTTTCGTAAGTTCAGTAGTGTGTTTAAAGAATCTGGTTATAACTCTGATACTGAATTAGTCGGGGATGTTAAGGCAATATAAGGGCAGTATGATGCAGATTGTTCTAAAATCACAAAATTTGGCCCAGATGTCGACCATACCACAATAATTCGATTTTGATGGACGTCAAGAAGGGCGCCCGCCAGATGAGCTGGACTTCAATTGTATTTTCCAATGAAATATTGTACATTATTGTTGTTTAGAGTTATAGATAATCTGATTCTAATGTTATTTTGTCAATTTGATGTCAAGAAGTGTGCTCCCTGGGGTCGCCATTATGGTAAAATCCATAATGGTCGGCATTTGAGCTCGTGATAAATTAAGATAATAAGATTTCTATGTTTACGGGGTTTTCAGGTCCAGGAAATTTTATTCTGATGATGTTCAATTGATTTGATGTCAATACCCCCCCCCCCCGCCACATGAGCCGCCATTTCGGTCAGATAAATAGGCCTAATTCCTGCCAGAAGAGCTTAAAATCATTTGTATACTTCCAAAGCGAGAATGCCTCGAATAATAGCCTTTTCTATAAATATGGTATTTACTGGTAGAGAGAATAGGATTCAGCGATTTGATGTCAAGAAGGATGATAACATCAAAATAGCTTCCATTTGAGCTCAAGGTCTAATGAAATGATAAGATTTCTATAATTACAGGGAATCTGATTCTGCTGTTGGTCCATCAGTTTGATATCAAGAAGGCTGAAGGAACCCACCCCACCCCTCAAAATCAAACTTCAAATCAATTTGGATGTCAAAACAAGAAAAAACAAACTATAATAATTACAGTTTTTATAAATATGGGGTTCTTAGCTAAATAATTGTGATTCTGATGTTATTTCATTAAATTAATGTAAAGAAAGGCACCCATAGGCCCATCGTTGTGGTAAAATCCTACCTGTATATAGCTACCATACGATCTCAAAGTCTTATTGTAATTTTCAAAATGAAGGGCTAGAACATTACAAATATTTCCCCTCCGTAAAAATAAGGTTGATAGGTACAGAGAATCTAATAGTGATGTAACATTGATGTCAACATTTCCCCTAGGGCCTAAGGTTCACTGTAAATAACAACAGTTAACAAAAATCGATCATGGCCAAAAGTCACCATCGTGCTTTATAATGCAGAAGTTTAGTGGTCCAAATTGTACATCGCTTTGGGGGATGCCATATGGCCGTCGAATACCAAGTAGTTGCCTTCATTGCTTCAGATGGAAAGAGTCTAGTTTGTCTGTTGTTTTGGGGTGACACGTAAACATATTTTAGAGCCGAATATGTAATACATGTACTTCACTAATGTATTGACAATGCAGGCCCAGCGTCCTCATCTGATGAAACAATATGTAAATATATATTCGTTAGCTACTTGTTGTGGGCAACATCCTCGACATCTCAAAATTAACATCGAACCAAGTGTCTACGTCATTCGCCAATCCCATTCTCGGTGGCCTATTTGTAGATTTGTAGTATAACAACGTGTAATCTGTCGTTATTGGGTTGGCATTGAGGACTATGTTTTCTGGGCTTCCCAGTGCTGTCTCTTTCATTTGCCTGGAGAAATGTCCATTAGTAGCTCACAAAGTCAGCATCATCCACATGTTACATCTAGAGGAATTCAAGCATCTCTGATGTTTCTTGTGGCCAATTTCTGCAGAGATCACGGAGCGCTGCTGTTAGATTCACTGGCCCGTATTCTGAAGTCGTGTCTAACTCCTGTTTAACTAATAAGTTGTCTAAAGTCCTGTCTAAGTCCCGACCTACTTTAGTCACGAAGTCGTGACTAAATGTTTCGTATTCTGAAGTCGTGATTAAGTCAAGTTAAATGCGAAGTCCTGTATTCTTAAGTTGAAGCAGTTTCTTTATCTCAAATATGTATATTTACTTATCTTATGTTTATATTTGTGTTATATGTTTTTTGTTTTTGTTTCTTTTGTATTAATGTTTTTTTGTTAATCTTTGTTTTTGTTTATCTTTGCTTTACATTATGCTATGAATGCTTTGGGAACTATGCTTGTATGAGGCCTAAGGGCTTTATTTATGTAGTTCCCCATTTCATTTCTAAATTTGTTCATGAATAATTTTGTATCTTTTGTATCAAAATAGTTTTTTATCGAGAATAAAAATTAAAGGAGATAATACTAGAGATAACACAGGGTTCAGAATACCACACTGTTTATCTTTAGACGACTGCGAGTTTGTTTAAATCCTGTTTATTAAGAGCGCGATTCTGCTGCTTTTCAGCGTATACGGTACACTCTACTTGATGACCCCGAACTTGCAGAGGAGAACGTTGGTACGTGCACCCTCTAAAATTTAAAATACTTTTTGCAGCATTTTTCTCGCGGAGCCATATATTTTTCTCTCGATAATATACAAATATACACTGTCTTGAGAGGTTCTGGTTAAAACTATGCGCAAGAGGTGACTCCAATAGTACTATTTGTCACCGAGGCCCATAGTTTTAACCAGTACCTCGAAAAGAAGACATGGTATATTTGTTTTATATCCTGCATCAAAAATTTATTTTATAAAAAATAAAAAAAAAACATTTTTTTGGAAAAACAAAATTTAGAACAAAAAAAATGTCAATTTTTATCTAATAAAATTTAAAATATTTTGTTTTCATAAATTAAGATGTGAAAAAGAAATAAAAATTCTATTCACAAAAAAAAAAAAAAATCACATTTTTTTTTCAACTCCCAAATAGTACTCCCAAATAGTACTCTCATATAGTACTTTCTAAAAATAGTTCAAATATTTCTGGTCATGTGACAAGCTCTCAACCAATCAAAAGCCAACACATTTTTGATGCAGGATATAATATTAAATATTCTTATCTAATGGTGACATCTTGGAAATTTCCATAATCTATACTAAATTATACATCTCACTTTAGAAATATAGCCATCTGATTGGTCGAAATTGGAGTCGTGATCTTAGCCATGCCCCGCCTATCAGTCAATAGTCTTGTAGGCGGGTATGAGTAGTGCCTTGGTTTACGTGTTAATTAACTTAGTTTGTGCGGAGCGCGACTACTATACATTTTTTTTGTGCGATAGCCGAGCACAACATCGGCTGTTCCCTAGCCTCTGTAGGAACTACTTTATTAAGCCAAGCCCAAAGAACTTGTCCATTTTTTTGTATATGCAGTTCACAACCAGCAAAATAGGGGATCTTGTAACCTACACCATGAATTTAACCTACACGATGATCTAACTAGTGCTTTTCGGTTAGTCTATGATGTGGACATTGAAAAGAAAAGAATGAACAATATTCAAAACTATTTTTAACGTTCTAATTAGCGATTAATATTTATTGTCTCGCCCACCAAAGGTAGAGGTGTCCATCCATCTGTAGCTTGTAACTTTGCATATTTGAATTGATCACACTGCAACAAAACTTGGGTCAGGGATGCTCTTTGATAACATTCATATAATTTGGCTACAGGTGGGCGAGACACAATGTGGATATTACCTTGTCTTGATGCATATAGTTGTATCAGGAAGCTGTAATGAATGGAGATACCGTCTCGAAAGAATTTACCGAGGGAAAAATATTCAAGATTAACTTGGCTTAACAAAAAGAAATGTAACCCTCTCCAGCCATCATTTCCATCAATAGCTTTCCATTTCAATGAACAGTCCCCCTCTGGCATTTCACATATTACAAAATGTTACGCAACGCAATCTGCTTCCCTAAATTCTCTATTCATTCTTTTGCAAAAATATGCAAGCATCGAGCTTTGAATCCATGCGTGGCACCGCAACAATTAGGTCATGTTCAGTGAAGATATATTTAGCTATAACATATAAAATACAGAATTCACAACATATGACCAATGCAACTTTCTATTAGTTATCAAATGCTTGTTCCGTTCTCGGATAGCTCTACTGAAGACATAGCCATTTCAACCAGCGAAATCGACCAAGGATATTGTGAGTTAGAGCGAATGAACGGTTTTCATCATCATGATTCTCTCATCTAATTGTTGACATTTTCCGAAAATTTCCGAAATTCGTACATAGCTAGGAAGGTAGTCCAAAGGTTTATCTCCCTAAAGAACTAAATGACATTGTGTTATATGTTTGCGCATTTGTTGATTGAGGGCTAGAAGTTGTCAAGTTATCATTACTATTCACCCCAAGTACGGGCCGGCAAAGCAAAAGCCGCCCTGCTCGCTGGGCTGGGATGTGGATGGAACGGGAGGACTTAGTCCTACTAGGGAGCTGTACGGTTTCGGAGGGGGATTAACCCTTACTGTACTGGGCTATTTTTAGCAGCTCGTGACTGGGGGGGGGGGGGGGGGGGCCTGGGTTGCCCCCCCCCCCTATGATCTCGGCCGTCGAAAGTCCGATGAACGCGAAAATTTGCATGTTTGTAGATATTTACGTAAGGGACAAGATGGTATAAATAGTTTTTTCCTAATATGCAAATTTTTGTCGTTATAGCCTAATTAATTATGCAAAATGCTAATTTTATGCATTTTACAGAAAACTCTACATATTTGTTTGTGAAGAATGTTGAAAATGTATTGAATAAATGTTTCCTTCATCTCAAATTCATGAGGTTACATTATTTTTATGATATTTGAAAATGCATAGGTTAATTTGCATAAATTTGCATAAATGATAGCATATTTTTGATGACATGTGCATACTAATTGATATGTAACACCTAACAGGTATATCCGATTTCGACGAAAATGGTATCAAAATGTGCGTAAGACTTGAGGGAAAAAAGTCATGAAACGACAATTCAAAATTCCAAGTGGTTGCGGCGCAATCTCCGAAAATGTCGAGGAGGGGGGGGGGGGGGCCTCCCAGGCCCCCCCCCCGTACAGTAAGGGTTAAGGGGATTACGGTAGGGGAAACAAAAGACGCGCGGTGCCACGGATAACTTCGAAGGGGCCTCTTGGACGGGATCTCCATTCATTACAGCTTCCTGGTTGTACGTGCATCTCCGTTTATATCCATCCGAAGATTATAATAATAACAATAATAATAACAAAAACATTAAAGATAATAATATTAGTAATGATAATAATGTTGATGATACAGTACTTATATATGCCATAGCATCAGTAGTTACTTAGGAAGAAAGATATGAAAGTTAAAAACAGGTGCTGTAATTGCCCTTCCGTAGCTCAGTCACAGTCGAAATGCTTTTCAAACGTCCATTTTGAGGACAGTTTAAAACTTACAACTTGTGGATGCTTCCTTCATATGAGATGCGATGGTGTTCCAAAGTGCAGGGGCAGCATAGGTAAATTACCACTAAAAACAAGATCGGAACAACTGGACATTGCAAGATATTTTTGGGGGGAGCTGATTTCAGATTGCTCGAGAGAGCATACTTTACCGAAGACTCATAATTAAGACACTGATAGATCATTAACATAATTATGCTTGATTGGACCAGGGACGTGATAGAGAAGGACTGGAATCAAGCCGCTCTCCTTTGACCCCATGCTCCAAACCACATTCAGGTTATCAATCTTGCCGCAGAGTTGAAATTCATGAATCTGTAAAATAATTAGAATTTGTAATGGTAGAAATTACTCTTTCAAACGCTCGAGTTGCTCATAATGGTTGCTGGAGCTAAATTCAGGACAATAATGTCTAATACAAACTTCTATAGCAGATGATTGATATAGAAAAAATAAGAGGGAAGTTTTGTTAAAGTGGAAATTCAAAGAAAATCACAAATATGTCAACTAATGTATCACTAGAAACTGGTAAGCTAACAGATGGCCATCGTACAAGTTTGAGGTCAACTACATATCGGGTGATTTATAAAAATACAAATACAACCACCCTCATAGCATCTGGGATATACGAGAGATTCGCCAGAAAAATAACGATGTTTTAATGACGTCACATAGTGGAACAATACTGCCCAAGCAGACGACATCCCATAAGGAATGAACATAATTGCAAAACTATTATTTCTCAAATTATAATGAGTTTAGTGTATAAAAATGTGATGGCATTTCAAACCATTCAAAAGGGGATATGAAACCAATTCAGATAACTAAAAATGTTTGTTTGTAAATACACAGGATAGGGGTTAATTAACAATCAAAGAAACCAGACTTTCAAATTGAAAACAAGCCCTCCAGACGGCATTTGTTCCCTCTTGAAACTCCGAACATTCCGCGGTGTGTGCAGCTGAATATACAGTGGCGTCTTATTTGTTTACAAGCAAACAGATTCCTTTATTTTTGTATCGCTGCATGTTTTTCATCAAAATAAAACTATGCGCGGGGTTTAGAGTGAGGCAATACATTATACATTTAGCCTTACGGTAGTGAAGTAAGAGAAAAGACTCAAGAGAAAATGAAAAACAGGCACTGAAAATGTGTGAGATGTCATGGGACATCGTCTTCTTGTGCAAATCATGTCCATCCTGTGATCTCACACATCTGAGCAGCGTTCGGAGAGCTCTTCAGGTGCTTTACCGGAGCTGTATTTAAGCGTTGTGTAATTTATAATAATCATTACTTCGAATGTTTCCAAGTATTTAATTTTGATAACCTTGTCGAATCAAAGTTTCAACTCTGCAATAATGAAAATAAAATTAGTTTTTAAAAACAATGAATATCTACTTTAACCTACTCTTGTGATGACCTCCGTTCAAACTTTTTTTACAGGTTGTCCCCATTGATAAACTAATGAGTGGAGTCAGGATCTGTCAGCCCTTTGAATTGGACTTCACCAACCAGCCAGACATTGTTGCAATGTCCCTGAGTGTAGGACAAACTGAGAGACTAGAGGACAAACTCTTATTTCCATTGGATTTCTCAACTCCTCACAGAAGAGAGAGAGCTTCTCCACATGTTCAAGGTATTTTGGTTTAAAGAGAAGCTAGGTTGAGTTCTGGTAACTAAGGTGGAAAATCAATTTGTGAGATTTACCTTTCGGTTATGTTATAGCTGAAAGAAAGTCAAGAAAGAAATGTCCCCTGATAAGGATTGCTCTTCAAATGTCCTTATTTTCAAAATATGACAAGAAAGAGCTGGCTTGTTTGGACCAATCAGTGATTCAATGTGTTTGTGGAGTCCCATTTACCCATTTCTGTGTGCAGCACATGTGCTTTTCATCAAGATGGATCCAGTAGATATCAAGTTGACGATTCTTCGATGTATGCGTCAGTGTCCACTAATTCCTATGTACTACGCAAACAACCTGTACTTCCAGATAGATTCTTGCAAAATCTTATTGCATGAACAAAACTCAGCTTCATCTTTAATCAATTAATGTGGCAAATTTGCATTTTGCTGTGATCATCACATGTAAGGCACATGTTTGCCTATATTGTCTATATAGACACAATACGATACCCATGTCCCAGTTTGAGTTGTGCACAAATAAAATCCATGTACGCTACAAAGTTTGATTTTTTTTTCTTCATCATTTGTATATAACTGTCTCTCCCTAATTTACAGTCATTCCATAACCATTATGTAATTAAAGGATGTGCATTACAGCTGATTGAGGCACAAGCAAAGTGAATAAGATTAGGGGGGGGGGGGGGTCAATGGGTTGCATATGAAATGAAAAAAACAACGTCCTAATTTTTATATTCATTTGACAATATCTCAAGGTCAAAGGTCACAGGGCTCATTATGTATGCAAAAGTAGCTTGTGAACGCATTCTCATTAGAACTGATACATGGATTACTATCAAACTCAGGACATGTATGTATCTTGCAGAGCCAATGAACTGATTAGATTTTAGGGTCATGAGGTCAAAGATCAAAGGGTCATACATGTATATGAAATAAAGCTTGTAATCACGATATTCTGAGATCCTGTTTAATGGTTTACAATCAAAGTTGAATTTTAAATATTGCTTCTGTTTTGGTTAGAAAAATAGTTCTATGGCGGAGGCATCATTTTCGACTGCGCGCAGTCGAAGGTCCATCTAGGTTTTTAATGACCAAATCTCCCAATGAATTCTAGATGTGTATAGATCAAAGCTTTTAACGTTTGTTGTTGAATATTCAGTTTAATTTATTCAGCACTCAGAAATATAGGATAGTAAGTAAGGCATATAGTTCAACTTTGTTCTTTCCTGGTTCTCGAAATTGCAGAACAACTGCAAGGTGCATCATCAAGTTCACAGACGACGCAAACGTCACATCACACTACAGATGAAACTCTGGAGTAAGTTATGATCATTTATTTCACCTTTGATACTGTCAAGTTTAATAGTATATTCAGACAGAGACAGAGCATGTGCAGATATAAACCGGAATCACCAAGGTACTTTTGAGGAGGGGAATTAAGGGGGCAGTTTGCCCTTCCAACAAATTTGAAGAAAAAACAACAGCCCAAAACAACTCTATTACAGAAATGATCGCAATGTGAATGATGATCAAATTTCGTCATTATTTCCTTAAATATCTTGGTTACAGTGTTAGTTTGCAATTAACTTTAGTAAATGAAGAGAATGGAAAAATGGGCTCACATATCTGTAATTAAAGCCCAATAGAGATAAATAAATGATCTCAGTATGCTAATAAAATAAAACTAGTCTGAGGCTTGTTTGCAAATAAATAATAATTGAAAATCACTGTTGCTAATGGTGCATGTAATGTCATATCAAAATCAAAAGCATAACATTTGAAATTTAGAAGAATTGGGGGAAAAAGAATGTAACGATTAAAATAATCTGTTACATGTAGTGCTTGATATCAAAAAATATTAATTCTAAGCGCTTTACAAATATTACTTTGGTTATCGGATTCATTCATGCACAATGTGCACCCTCTTCACTTCCTGAGGAGTATTCCATGTATGTTGCAAATTAGGGTCCGTGATAAATTTAATGCTTAAAGATAAAGTTGAGTTCTGGTCATGCGATTGCATTGTGAAAGAACCGGTGTGGAATCGATCAGAAACGGTTAATCATGCAGCATATCAGTAATATCGTGTATACTGAAAGGTTCTGGAATCATCAAAATGATAAGAAATTTGGCCATGCAAGTCTTGGTAAAAGTAATATGCACCTGTACACAGAAAGATGTATATGGGACTATCGGTAGACAAATATGTGGCATAGAAATGAGGCTCACATTTGTAAAAATATGAAGGCATTTGAAGAGCAATGCTTTTCAGGGAACCTTTTTTCTTTCATGTTCTTCCACTTTAGCATAATAACAAAGAAAACGTTCATTAATTCTTGTTCACCTCTCCCTAGAACTTAACCTTCTCTTTAAATACTCACTTCATAGTCTTTGGCTACATTTTTTTTCTGTATACCTCCTCCCCCTGTTTGTCAGTTCATGTAATTTGATGCATACTAAAGTTCTTTTTTGTAATGGCTTATTTAAGGAACATTTCAGGTAAACAAGAAGACTTTGAAGAAAAGCTAAACACTGTTGCTCGAAAAGTTGCTGGGCGTATTGAGATAGATAATCTCGGAAAGGGTCTTGGCTTTGCACCAGAAGATATCAAACATTATGTTGATGGAAATACAAATACAAGATACATGGGTACACTTTCAATGATACGAGACTGGAGAAAGAAGCAAACCAAGGCCACCGAGCGTAAGGTCCTGAAGGGTGCTCTAGAGAAGGCTGGTCAAAATCATCTCGCTGATGAGCTTTTTGGTACCGCATGAGATGCTAATTATATGGTTCTTTGTTCAGGACTACATTGTTCCAATTATATATATACATATGCATAGATAGATATAACTAAATTTAGATTATGTAATTGTTCATTGTAATGTTCACACATTTCAATAGGTGATGATGGACTGAAGACTAATTAAATTGCCTTAGGCCTGTGTTGATTTTTGTGAAAATCTTTTCGATTATCCTTTTAAGTACTAGACTGAATGTGCCTTTGAAAAAACAGACCCAAGTTCGCATTTATGGTAATATAAATAGTAGGAAAATCATGTTGAATTCTCTATATACCGGTAATGGTATCTACACAGGAACATGCATAATTTGCAATTGATACTTTGATAAGGAATCCTTTATTTCTTGCAACTTTTTTAATTTGAAGATCATAGCTAACCCTTTTTTCTCTCTAAATTCTTACCCCTAGGCCTTTTAAGATATGCCTCGCAAACAGTTTCAACCCCTCAATATCTCTTTTATCAATATTTATATGTACATATCATTGCTTTTTCCAATTTTAGAGTTTGTAAAATAAAGACGATATGAAATTAAATTAAATGAAACATAATGAAATGAAATATACATGCTCTCTAATCTGATAATTGGTAGTCATCTTTATGGTTCAATATTATAGATATTTTAAAGAAATACAACGTTTACATTACAATATTTAAACCACAAAATTGCGACGAAGCTAGACAGTGTAAACTATATTAGAAATGTTAGCAATATACAGAAATACAAATTAAAGACGTGTAATTCTAGGTGTTATGCAGATAAATATGTTGTGTTATATTTACGATGTTAATCCTCCTGATACTCTCACCATTAGTGGAGTAAGGACAAATATTAATACAAAAATTCAACAAGGATTCTGTTATTATGTACGTTATGGAAAAGTGACTGACCATCAAAAGTGCCTTCATTTTTTCTTCCTTTCTATAGATCATTATTTTTAATAAAACAGAATCCCAAACATGTCATTAATTGTTAATAGTCAGGAAATCACAAAAAAAATATCGTACCTGAGAAGGAAAATATAGAACCTAAATAATAACTTCTTCTTTGAACATAAAATACTGAAATACATATGTCAAATGTGAAATATGATTGGAAAGTAAAACAAGAGTGAGGAAATAATCTACGTAAAAAAACTCTTTCATTATCATTAAAAGTATGAAGTAAATGCCCTCTCCTGTACATAGCATGATTAGAAACGGCCATTAAAATAAAATAAATCATCAAAATGTAATGAAAGGCTATGTAAGTTGGGTTAGTGGCCCTTTAAAGTGATACTTAGCATGATGACATAGCTGCCATAGCGACTGTTTATTACACAGCGCCATCTCATTGCCAACAGTGCATAACCCACTGAACTCTACGCTTCTGTAGAATACAGTGGAACCAACAGTACTACCGTAGAGTGCCGCTATAGTACTATGGCAACATATTGCCACAGCTGACCTGAGATGGCGCTAGAGGTAGTGCTTCTAGTAAAATGTACAGTGTAAGAATGTTCTGATTCAAAATGAACTTAATCATTAAAAAAAAAAATGATAATGGCATGTAAGATAATTTTGGTGAAATTGTATCACTAGCAACTGCACACGAGGATAGTTTTCTGGAGCTCTTAATTTTGGCTTTCTCAGCCCTTGCTGAGTCATTTACTTTGCCAAATGAATTTTATTTTCATGTATATATTGTTTGTTGCTATTCCAACACATCGAATATGTTTGAGATCTTGAACAGCGTCTATAAGTCTATAGTTATAACTTGTTGTTTGTCTTCTAAAGATATGAGCTTCATGTGCATTTATATTTTGTCACTCAAGTATTGTAAGAAATGTTGTCAGTAAAATTAATGTAGGCTATTTTGTTTCTCAAGATATGATGTGAATACAATAGATTTTTGTATAGACGTCCTGACATGTATTGAAGTAATACTGTTATTTCGTTTTTTGATTACTTGTCAAATGTATAGGCATATTGTTAAGTGTCATCAGTATTAGTGATGTGAGTTAATTGGTCTAGCGGTAATGTCCCTGCTCTCTGTCTTCATATACGAACTGACTCTGATAGGAGCCAGGTTCGCGAAACTGAGTCAAGTCTTTTGGATGGAGGTGATGTATATTTAGATATTAATGTAAATTATCGAAACTTTTTTTTTTTTGTGGAATTTTTGCCATGGACCAATCAAATTTCAAGGATTAACTTCTTTATATTTAAGGTAAAAATTGTTTAAATGAAATACATAGGCCTAGTTATGTATTGCTTTCATTTTTTTCCATTTCGTATTCTATCCTTGTAAATTAGAGATATGAGTGTTTATTTCTTTCTTTAAAAATAAAAGTTAGTGCATGCATTCTTCAATTCTTCAATTCTTCAATTCTTCAAGTTAGTGCATGCATTCTGCAGTCTTTTGATGCGTATTTAAGTTGTATATGAGAGAAAGAAAGTTGCATGGCATATTAAACCAATTGATCGAGAGATTGGCATGTGATAGAAACAGAGAGAGGCGTGGAGAGAAGAGAGAGAGAGAGAGGGGGATAGGGGAAGGGGAGGGAACAAAAATAGAGCAATTATAATGTGTGCAGCTATAAATCGGCTATATAGTAGACTTATAATTGGGATATCGATTAGATTAACTAAGCTCTGAACAGGCGGAGATGGAGAGAGGGAGGGAGAGAGAGAGAGAGAGAGAGAGAGAGAGTGGATAATAGAGTAGGCATGTAATGAACAGGAAACAGAAAGACAGTAGGAATGAGCAAGTAAAACATTTATAATTATCTTCTGAGCTATAAAGTTCAGTAATACAATGCGAAGGGAACTAAAAAAAACATAAGCCGATAATTACCAGGCTCCTCCCTCGTTGTACGGATGAGAGTGATTAGCACTATAAAAAGTAGTTAACAAATTAAACATATTATACAAATAAAATATATTTTCCAAAATACTCGCTATACATTTGTCCGGGGAATCTAATTGGAATATTAATTACGGAGTCCAACCCGACCTATCGAAGATCAAGCTCTCTCTCTCTCTCTCTCTCTCTCTCTTTTGTCTCCCTCTGACACACACACACTCTCTCCCTCCCTCCCTCCCTCTTACTCTCTGAGGAAAGAAATGGGCAAACCGTTGAATGCGAGAGTAGACGAAATAAACAGCGCTGATAAGGAGGTATAAAGGTAAACCTAAAAGTCTACCTTGCATAAAGCGGCAGACAGTGTCTATTCAGAACACAACTTGTTTGTTGGGAATTATACATCTGTTTCTTTAATGCACCAGATTACTTTTTTAGTATAATGTGAGCAAAACGATATTAAGAGGGCATATATTTAATACGTCACATAACTCTTCACATTAGCAAATCACTTGCATTTGATTTGCTCTGTAAACAGTTTTAGAGGCTCAGAAAAGGTGTCCTCATGTGATAATCATGATAACATCAGATCTGTATCTGTCTTTCTTTCTATTTGTGCACTCATAGTGGGTAGGCCTACGCAAAGGTGGGAAACCCGTTCATATGATATTCCATTGAGGGCCTACCTGAAAGCGAACAATGACAAATTATGATATGCCTCATCACCTCAGAAAGCATGACATGATTTCACACTCTGTTGGAATGTTGTAATACTCGGGTAAGCTATGAAGTTATGACGCAGTGGTTAGGGGATGTGTTGTGGTACTGGGTAGTTAGAAAGGCATAGTGTATATTGACTGTGCTTAGGCGTAATACTCTGTAAGAGAATGTTTTGTGACAGATAAGAAGTTTAAAATTTAACGCCTTTACGAGGAGTTGAACTCACACTGGACACTGTACTTGTTTTTAAGAAGTCGCATGTTACTCTAAATTTTGCCCGAAAAAAAGAAAGAAAGATGGAAAGAAAGACAAAGTCGCTCTGATTCTCTCTCTCCTGAACTCTCTACACTGTCCGTCCTGACAATCTCTCCAGGCTTATTTTTAAACTAAAGTTTTTTAATTCCATCTCTCTACTTACACAGACACGTCGAGCAAATACACACAACTTCCATGCTCTCATGAAATTTGAGTTGACATTAATTGTTGATAGTCCACTTTAAAATGTTATTAGGTAATCCTTAAAAGCTATGTTTCATAATTGATCCGGTACAACGTTAAGTTGGATTATGATAGTGCAATGATTTTCCTTTCCGACGTTTGTTAGGCATCATTAACTTGTACATGCTGAAGACGAATTGGTCATTATTGAAGTCATTCTATACGGGAAAGACGGCATAAATGGGCCGAACTGAGGTAAGGACACAGTGCATATGAATACGTCACAAAATTAGGGATTGCCCACCATACCAACCATAACGTAATGGTCAACAATAATATCGCGAATTAAGAGATGACGCTCTGTTATGTTGCGAATAAACAGGGTTTACTGATGCAAGTGAGTTAAAGATGGCGCGCTTCACTCTCGAACGCTATGGCATAGTAGTTCACTAGTAGACGATCTCCCAATGCTTGTAAAGTTATCTCATGAAACGCGTGACAGAGGACCTCTCGCGACACTTTGCTTGTATGAGACTTAAGTCATATTTACTTCACAAGTATGTCGATGACACATGAATGTGTTATCAAGCTTCATTTTTCGTGTACTGTAGCATATTAAACTCTACTCTCGATCTATTTTTTGTTATTTCTTGACTTTGACATAATCCCCTTTTATATCCCTTTTCTTTTTTCTTCTTCTTTCTCATCTGTACATATACCATATATTCCTACTTGTAGTTCTTGACCTCTGCACTCAGAGAGCAATAACTCATCAATGTCTCGACTTGGTGTCAGCTTGGGTTTGTCCATATTAGATCGCCCTCCCATGGGTGGGTTGATTTTTGCTCATATGATACATTTTTTTCACACACACGGTGAGTTTGTTAGCTCACCCGGTGTGATGGGGATGTGCGCATCTTCAAGTATACTTGTAGTCATCCATGCTGTGGTCGATGCATCGTTGGGTAGTTGTTCTCTGAGAGTATTTTGTAAACAGTTTTATATATTCCATATTTGTTGTTGTATTCATGAATCAGTTATCTTTGTCACATCATATGAGGGGGCCTTAACTTAACAAGCTGTGCTTCAACCAAGGTCTCCTCGTCTTTTCTCTATTCTACATTGTACTGTTATTGTACTATTATGATTATACTCTATTATATTTTGTCACATGTGTTTTCTGGAAGACAAATAAAACTTGAAACTTGAAACTTGAAACTTATGAAACTTTAGCTCAATTGTTGACAAGTGGTGTGTGATCTGATCAACACCACTCAAAATGTTACCACAACTCACCTGTATAACATTTGTCCGGAACTTTATCCTGCTAAAAAGGTCTGACCTTATATCAATTCAAAGCCTTGTATTCTCCTATATAAAGACCACTGCTATAACAAACATTTAAACTTTTTTTTGTTGCTATGCCCAGTTTCTTTTATCTTGCTATTTTGAGCGTTGAAGAGTACGTATAAGTCGGACCCTAGGTATCTGGACTGTAAACCACAAGGTACAGGGTTCGAATCCTGCCGTGGCACCGATGTCGTTTGGCTAGACAGAAATAACCGTCTGATATGGGTCATTTTTTTAATAAAACTGACATTTGTTGACATTCCCCAATACAGACGGTAATCTAGACGTCTCGCACCGGGGGGATAGATTGAGCCAGGTCGGAAAATCTTTTTTGTAATTTTGGCTCCCGACATTTTCTCCCCCGATTTTATTTATTCAGATCTAATTTTTTTATTTCTAAATCAGATAGAAAATAGGTTTGTATATTTTTCTTCTAATTACTGTTATCAAAATTTGATAACCTATTATAAAATGCGAAATTAACGGACTTACTTGATATGAGTTATCCAATTTTGTTTTATCTCAGAACCGTGAAACAGTACGTTCATGCAATCGAACTAGTAATGACATGACCCGGCGGCTGATATATTTCCGGGTCAACCTACCAAAACATAGCCAATGGCCAATCAGAGCACTCGTTTCATATTGGATTTACGAATATTCCGTATATCACTGGGTCAAGCCGGGCTGGCTCGTACGTAGCTATTGGACGTTCGAAAATAAAAAAATGAGTATTCATCAACTAAAACCAAGACGGATGGCAACGAATCATGTTGACTACGAGACTTTCTCGGATTAATCATTAATTTAGGATCTAAATGAGCAAGCTATCGTAAGTCAAATTAGCTTTAGGGGTCTATAATTAAATGTTATTTTTTATTTTTGTAATATAATTATTGTAATATTGCAGCATTTATGAGGATGTAAAGAGTGAAAATCTCGTGGCATATCTCATTAATCGCGGTCCGGCCGAACCGAACCATTTGTTCCGTACAGTCCCCATAGGACGAACTTCAAATTCTATAATCGGAGGTCTAGTGGAGCCAGACGTAGTAGTCTCAGTGGAACAACCGACGATATAGAGAGACTGAAGTGTTTGGTCTACGTTTGGCAAGACATTAATTGTCCACTGGCACACTCGACCCAGTGTAGTAAGTGTACCCTGGTGGGATTTATTTCTTGAATGTACTGAGCGCTATGGTTACCAAAGGTCAGTCAGGGGTTATAATACTGTCCAAAAGTCTTTTTGAAACGATAACGACGTTGCATCATTATGTGATTTTCATTTTACTAGAACATAATATTATAAGTATTATTGCCTGTTCTTAACTACTGTATACAATTTCTTCCTGGTGGTCTTTCTACTTACCGCGAAGGTGTTGGATTTTCTCGCAATGATGTACATTTTTGTCGTTCTTTTTTTACCAGTGATCTTTTCAACTTACCAGAGGTCTTTTGGAGCTTCCCAAAGGGCACATCGATCACCTCTCCATGTATTTTTTCGCTGGTGCTATTTTCCAAGGAGTTTGAGAGTTTGCTCGAGGAGGATCTACTCTACCATTTTTGCATTAACTTATTACCCGCTGTATTTCATTTCATTTCATTTATTTTCCACATTAAAAACCAGAAAAATATACAAGGTAACATATTACATTGTACACATTTGACACATAGAGCAAATGAAAACAGATACATAAGCATAAAAGAACAATGAAAATCTACATCAGTTAACAAAACATCAACATTAAAACATAAAAAGGTAAGTAATGTAGATGGGGCTAGAAAAAGCGAAGCTTATCGAGTCTAGCCCCGGTAGCAATGAAGGGGAAGTCCACCCTGAGAATGTGTGTGGCCAAGTAAAGGCGGAGTAAACCCATCCTCAGGGTGGACTCTCCCTTCAAAATAATGTCTGGTCTTATAATTAGATTAAATTGACCCGGTGATAACATAATTGCGATTTGAAACATAATAATAATTGTTTTTAAATTGATATGACTATTTAGAATTGCAGAGATATTGTTTATATTTATACTTAAATTGTCGTAATGATGCAGATTGTTTGAGACTGTTATCTAAAGTAGACCATGTAAGGTAACCCTGATACTTAACACTTCTTTGGCCAGTAGCAGTTCTGTAATAAATGCTATGCAAATTATTGGAGTTTCGAGTGTTATAACAATGTACATCACTGTTGCATCTAAACCAGTTTTGAAGTGAGTTTGGTAATAGTCCCTTTTCAGACCTGTACATAAATTCTCCCAGTTGTAACCTACCTAATTCATATACAGTCAAAACCCTTAATTGTTTAAAGATATTGTTGGTATGGGCCAAATAATGAGACTTGGCAACTATGCGTATTACACGTTTTTGCAACAAATGTAAACGATTTAACAATGTATTTGATGCATTTATCCATAGCATATTACCATATTGTAAATGAGGAAGAATTAAGAATTGTATAGCAAAAGCAGTACCTTTGACGGTAATACAAATTTCAGTTTTGACATTACTCCAGTAATTCTCGAGATCTTCAATGCAATATCATTAATATGTAAAGACCATGATAACTTGTCATCAATATTAACTATCCAGAGTTTTTCGGAACTAGAGATAGATGCCATGTGTTGCGTCTGGCCAGATGAAAGGGGCTACCTGTAGATTTATACATGTTGTGGTGCATCCGGGGGGGGGGGGGGGGGTGGAAGCATGATGGGTATAGACATGTGCAAATCCTATTATGCATGGATATCCCAACAATAATGACAATTCTAAATAACTTCGTAGGGCGCTTCGGTTTTTTTTTTACGTGTTGGAATTGTGCTTATTTGATGTGCGATAATGTGGTGGAGAAACGTTTACAGTGCACTCTCGTTATAAAGAACACCGATATAACAAAATTTCATTATAAAGAAGTAAAATCTCTGGTCCCATATGTGGGATTCCCTTTGTATTCTATTGTTTTTGCAACCCTGATACATGTATAAAGAAATTTGATTATAAAGAAATTTCATGGGTCCCGAGGACTTCTTTATAATGAGAGTGCACTGTACATGGTGTTCTAGAGGTGAAGGATATGCAGGATGTTAAGAATGTGGATAAGATATCCCTCCCCGCCCGTGGCAGTGACCAATAAAAGACAATGACACCATGGACCGTGTGTTGAGTGGTCTGACATAAGTGTAACGTTTATATTTAGGAAAAAGTCTGTTGACCTCCAAAGTATATACAGTATTTAAGATAATTACTATTTTTTTTTATCAATGATGGTCCAAACGTGAAGCATTGGTGGAGGAGTACATGTATGGGCCAGGAGGAAGTACACTCCCTTCACAATGGCGATTCCCTCATTCACATATGATGTATGTCATCACTCTCAAGTGAAGCAAGTATTGGAACAAGGGAACAATCTCTAGAGAGGAGTATAGGGGGAAGTGTCGTGGCAGTATTGGAATGCCCTTACAGGTACACTCCCCTCAAGAAGTTGTTCCCTCATTCACTTACAGTGCACTCTCGTTATAAAGAACACTGATATAACAAAATTTCATTTTAAAGAAGAAAAATCTCTGGTCCCATATCTTGGATTTCCTTTGTATTCTATTGTTTTGGCAGCCCTGATATAAAGAAATTTCGTTATAAAGAAACAATTTCATGGGTCCCAAGGAGTTCTTTATAACGAGACGACCAAGATGTGACTTTTGCTTTGGACTACCATCCCCCTGTTCATGAGGAAAATGATGAACAACCGAAGATTTGGGGGTATGAGTTACAGGTTAATGCTAGTGTTGGACAATAATTAAAAGATTAAGGTGTTAGCAAAATCAACAGGTACAATTACTTTGGCTACATGCAGTGTTTGTTGAAGGCATGCTGAAGGGATTTTAATGTAGGCCTACTGGTACATGTCTTGAACTGTTTTGATGTTGCACATAATTTTGTGTAATGTTCCTGTGCTTGGAGGATGACTGTTGTTGATGAAGGATTCTGGTGGTGAGAGGATGCATTACCCATACGGGGAATACATCCTCTCACCTACTGATTTTGATGTTGGAAGTGAATGTTGGGATAGTGTCTGTACTCACATTGGCTGGAGTTGTTCATGGGTGAAATTGTCCGAAGTCCTCCCAAATTAGATTTGGGTAGCGTTGACGCATGCGGTTGAAGACGCATGCGGTTGAAGACTATCACATAAACATAACAAATGATCTTCCATGGAAAACATTTACCAAAAGTTTATATTTAATTGTAAAGTGTCAGTACAAGGTGGCAGATTTACAATGTATTCCACACACAAAAAAGACAATCG
Organism: Strongylocentrotus droebachiensis; assembly: GCA_035222895.1. Lineage (NCBI taxonomy): Eukaryota > Metazoa > Echinodermata > Echinoidea > Camarodonta > Strongylocentrotidae > Strongylocentrotus > Strongylocentrotus droebachiensis. The sequence goes on along the minus strand of JAVYIG010000229.1, from coordinate 693,296 downwards.
GCATGGTCCTTGTCACATACTCTGAGAAACTATAGCGACATATTGCTGAAAGTGGAAAGGATAGGGAAGATGACTATGAGGCTGTTCACACCGGCAGAGATAGCGCGCGCTATCTCTGCGGTTTGGAAGGTACAACGTCGTTTCGGTCCGCCCAACGGCGAGCCACGGCGAGCCAAAATGGCGTGCCACTGGAGCACCTCTTGGGGGTGGTCCACGAGAGATAGCGCGGTCTAGCGCGCGCTAGAAAAAAGGGAGTGCTACGATAGACCGCGCTATCTCATTGCGGTGTGAACAGCCTCTATGAGTGTACCAGTGGTAGTCATGATGAGAGCAATTTATACTAAGAATCACTGATTGCTATGTGCACTCAAGTAGCCAGCAGTAACTTTTGAGATGTTGGTATTACACAATTTGGTTATGGGTAGTTGGATTTTTTTTCTTTTAAAGTCTACAAAATTATGAGAACCTTAAATAATTTTTAATTGGTAAAATGACCTTTTAAAGGAAAATGCAAGATTTTGCAACCAATGACAACAAAGCATGCCAAGTGAGTGTGTTGTTTGTAACATATTTTTTCATATGCTCTGGCCTACAACAAATTTGTCAGAGGTGCAGAGGTAAATTTATGGTGAAATACATAGTCTTACATGTATAATAGCCCCAAAGGTGAAAGTGATTTCACACGCCCTAATATTTGTTAATACACATCCATTTTTCACAAAATTATACCTATTAGGTGACAAAAAAAATGGCGGTCAAACCTTCCAGGGAGGGTCGGTCAGTCAGCATTTTTTATTGTGTTTTTGACATTAAATTTTTCGATTAAAAAACATGGAAATTATTTGTTCTCAGCTTCTCGCTCACTCACTGCACTCGCAACTTTTCATCCAATTTTTTTGTCAAAATGGCTGATTTTCCTTGTTTCCAACAAAATTTACAATGATAAAATATAGACCTAAACACCTCAAAATAACAGTAAAATACAAAGACTGACAAATGGAGGAATGAGCCGGAGAGCCAGTAAGGCCCGAAAGTAGCCCACACCTTTACAAAAATATGTATACAATGCATGATATACACAGAAAAAAGAAACAATTAACAAAAGTTGAACGCGTAAAAAAGACTCTGACAAAAACCATTACGACAAGACAAATGTGGACATGCTCTAAAGAAATTACTCATAATTACTAATCAGCTAACGTTTAAGTAGGTTTCGAAAGTGTTTTGTATTTTTTGATTCTTTGATTAGTTTAGGGAGTGAATTCGAAAGGATTAGGCCGGCTGCTTGTATACCATGATCAGAGAAAGCTTTCTTATTGAGTGTATGAGAAAGATCATTAATTTGTGTTGTTTAGTAATGGTAAGTATCAGAGCGCCTTTTGAAGTAGTCTTTGAAAGACACTGGTAAATTATTAATATAGAATGTATGCATAAATACGCCAAGTTCAAGAGTATACATGTATATTACAGTATCGTGCATGCGCATTCAGTTTCAGCAGTTCCCTACGAAGAAGAAGTGTTCAAGCGATGCCCGTTATGGACAGAAATTGCTTGAAAACACTGACATCGTAAGTAAAAAATGGTTGTATATGTGATGTAAATGTTCATTAATATCGTGTTAAGATCTCGGTGAGCACAAACATGGAGAGCTCCTAGTCAGGAATCCGCCTGTCAAGCAATAGTTCATATCCTGCCCGGTTGACGTGAATTCACGCGCATGAAAATATGCTGGTAATGATGTCTGTCCTTTGTATGAGGGGACTGACCTAACAACACCTCAAGGAAATTTTGGACGGTAATAGGTAGGGTGGGGACTTGAGTAACCGGACACTTAATTTTGTGCGTTTTTTCAGAATATGTTGCCAAAAAACATAATTGAGTAACCGGACACTTAATTTTGTGCGTTTTTTCAGAATATGTTGCCAAAAAACGTAATTTCCAAATAATCAGCATTATAATTTCCATGCAAAATCAGGATTTATGCGAAGAAAAATAACAGCTGCGTCACCGGGTGTCTGTTTGCAACTGCGCGCGATGTTTCCCCGACGCGTATTGCGCCGTTCTAATGCGCGGTGTCCGGGTACTCAACCCGTCCGGAAATACAACCTCTCATGATACCGATTTTGTGAGCACGAAAAAGAAGACTACGACAAGGTTAGGGTCATTTTGAACAGCGATATAAACAAACTGGTAGGTTGATACGGAGTGCCATTCCAGGGAATAAAAATACAGAAGTTTCTATTTTATCATAAACCTACTCGTAGATTTCATGTTTTGATCGACAAATTGAGGACCTGAAATAATTGTGGACGGTAATGGTAATAGGGCCCCCGTCATACGAGATGAACACGTATGCCCACGCATGGTATTACCGGACACTATTGAATTACCGGACGCGTGTTCTACGCGCGGGACTACACGTATCGAATGTGCAAGTCGAGTGGGGTGATCAAGAAATGTATGACGCATCGTAAGAACACAAAAAAAAAATTAGAAAATTTACACATCTAACTTAGCCTAACGTATGAGTGACAAATACATGCCTTTTTCATGAAATAATCAAATTTTCCTAATGCCCGTGCAAAGTGAATGGCTGTCAAGTTTGTTTTGAGAATGTCATTTTGCTATTTGTTTTCCGTGCATTTTCTTCTCGCGCGACTCGCGACTTTTGCGTTTCGCCATAGACATAACACGGTGTCCGGCAATACAGGTCGATTTTCAGCGCCGCGAAATAAGAATCATAACATGTGCAGGGACTAGATCTACGTGGGTACACTTTCCCATGACCATGTGCATGGCATTTTAATTTTAAGCGCCAACATGCTAAATAATCTGGTCAAGTTCACGCGATTTCTACATTTACACTTTTGAGTAGCGAATAATGATTCGAGTAGTGTAAAATCTAAACAGTTAAAAAGTTACTCGCTCAAAATCGCTCAAATTTTGTATCAATTTGAAGAAAAAAATCACATTTTCACTTACCCATCATTGATGCCATTTGCCTCATGATCATCTTGAACTTTCAACTTTGTTTGGGTGACATTTCCGAGCATCCGAATGCTTCCGAAGACGTTGCTTCCAAGACCTATGATGCCGAAGATGACGTTCTGTGTGACGTCACAGGTCTACTAAATAAAATAATAAAATTCACTTTTTGGCTCAGATATATACTGTTTCGTATGTTTTTCAGCGTTTTAACCCTCTTGAAACCATTCTAAGGCGTTCCATGCGATACAATGTCAAAATGTTGGCTACAACATACATATCTGGGGCATTTTAGGTCATTACCTGGTATTTTACTACGAAAGTAATTGAGAGTGTTCCGTTAAAGCCCTAGTCGTGTGGTGCGCCACCTACCGGTGGTTCCGGGAACATTGCGTCAAGAAGCGGGCACTATGTACTTGCTTTAAGGGCTCTAGTGAATCAGCAAACTTAAGAGTAAGTAAGTTCTTATCATATTGTTTATTCAATGGTGCAAAATGCATAAAATTTGTTTTCTCAATGTTTATCCTTAACCCATTCACTTTGTACCAAATATTAACCTTTTGTATTTCTTTATTCATATTATGGACAAGAGTATCTAGTTTCTTCTCGCTTAAAGAGACATTGGTGTCGTCTGCAAAAATAATGTATGACAAAGTTGAGGAAACATTCGGCAAATCATTTATATATAGAATAAACAACAGTGGCCCAATTATTGACCCTTGGGGCACTCCGCATATAACTTCTTTTTCAAACGAAGTTGCATTATCATAAACAACATATTGTTTTCTTTCCTTCAAATAATCCTTTATCCACTGTAATGGCAAACCTCTCACACCATAGTACTCCAATTTGGATAATAAGGCTTGATGATTAATGGAATCAAAAGCTTTTGAATGTTTGCTATCATCAAGGGAAGTAAGTATTTGGTCCAAAAAATATGATGTGCATAAGGTATCCGTTTTATAAAAGATATGCTATTGTTTGATTTCTTGAGTACAGAGACAATTCTAGTTGATTGCAATTGGAAGATATAATATAGCATTTATTTCAATACGAAACACAAGAAGATTCAGATGAATATTACAACCATGAATACGCCATTTCCGTAACTGTAATTATATTGGGCCTACAGATCATTGTTAACTGCCTCTTTACAAATTACTTCATTAACCTCTTACGACTAATTGTAGTTAAATAGTTAGAATGCAAATTTCCTTACAAAACATGCTTTTAGGTAGAGCAAGCCATGTTTGTCCTACCTAGCAACAACTAATGTAATAGCTCATTAATAAGTATCTTTTGTAAATTTAAATACATTTAAGAATGGCTCAATGAAGTCTAGAGCAAGTTTGATGGATCTAACTATCTGAAGTCATGGTGGACTATAATTATAACAAGTCAAATTTAAGGTAATTATTTTGTCGTTCTCATTATTGTCTTTGTCGTTGTCTGTGTTTGTGTTCGAATATTGGTAGAAATGGAATTTTAAAAGCGTCTGTTTTCGTATGAGTTAAGAAATTAAATATACATGCTCGATACGAGGTCATGTCAAAGCCAGGGTGATATATCATTGCACTGCCCTCAGGGAGAAGAGTATAATTACTTATGACGCACCTAAGAAAACAACCCAACCAATATTCGTGTTATTACGGTCAATATCAGAAATGCTACCTTGTCACTGATGAGGCGGTTGATGAAACTGGGTCCCAATCGAAGCCTGCTGTTATTCACATTCATATCATTGTGTTTACACAGTGCAACGGTGCCTATCAATTATTCGTGCCTTCTTGCTTGTCATTCGTTTGCATTATATGCAGTCACGCATATAATGAGTTGCTTGGCAACTGTAGAGGCATATCACTGCCAAATGCGCAGTAGTTTGAGACTGATAACTCGGCGCCATCTTGATTGCGTCTGTAGCACAAATTAGGAGTGGATTTTGATGAATTATTCTTCTTCCGACAAAGTTTTCATTATCGAAGGAGTCTCTACGTTGTCAACATTTCTTTTGGAATGTAAATTATATTCCGAAGGTTAGAATAGCAGTTTACGTCTAGTTTGGGTGAGATTAAATTGTGTGTATCTTTGATGTGAGTATGAACAATTTGGGATTTTCAACATAGAAGAAAACAGGAAAAGTGTACACACACAGCAAGAGGGGAAAAAACGTTTCAGAAATCGAACCCCCAGCATTCTACTTAATACGTTATCACGGATCATCTTCAAAATTGTTTCTATATTTGCATGAATCTGGATGTAGGTACTGCTGCATAGTTTGTCATTTGTCGGTGCTGGCGTGTTCAAAGTGTGGCATATATGTATACATATCATCGATAACGATGATAAACACAGAAATACAATAAAGAAAAGTGGAATGATTTACCATCATAACTACATGTACTTGAAAATATAAACAAATTATGCTGAAAAAAGCTCAAATTATGCCAGAAATGAGTCAACATGATGCCAGTTTTGGCAACGTTGATACTATTCTTTCGTTTAATAGCTCACCAATGATTTACAGAAGATGTCACAAGTATATGAGATCTGGAGCATTTATAGGGTGGAGCTTAGCAGTTCTGAGAAAATTACTTTTAAAAATGTTTAAAAATCAATGAAAAATATTTAGATGTTTGAATAACAATAAATGAGTTATATGCAGCCCTGTGCGTCAACTGGAATCGACTTATATATGGATGTCACAAACCTTTACATTGGCAACATGAAGTCAAACTTTTTTCAGAAGCTCTTCTTTGTTGTGGTACTATATGAACAACGCAAATAGTGTATCGATGTATGTAATGAGGCCGCGATGGGCGGAGGAAACGTGAACAATGTCTGCGATGAGCTCTTATTTATCTACCCATCTGATCATAAAAAAATCTTTAAACGAAAAAGAAGATACATTGTAATGTTGTTTTCTTCAGTTGATAGAGCAGAAAGAAGAAAGAGGTCTGATGATTCACCAACGAAATGGGAACTGTCTCATCCTATATCAAGGTTTGTGTGCTTGAAATTTTCAATTCCATTTCTGATTACTTCATTTTCAAGTTTATACCAAACATGACCTTTGACTATATGAACAGTCAAGGTTTTTCATTGCCATAAGTAAGGTGAAAGAAATGCATATCACCTTCACTTAAATAGCTGTGAAAGCTATTAATACGAAGGCAAAAGGCTTGTGTTATCTGCCTCGTCAGATAAATAGTCTTTCCAATAGAAAACAATGATCTCTTTTGGTACATAGATACCCGGCACATTGTTTATATATATATGATAGCATGGGGGCTACTTGTTTTTCCATAGATATATTCTTCTGAAGAATCATAATCCCCTAACACAAATTTCCAATACCTTGAATGTCCCCTGAGTGAGGGGGGGGGGGGGGGGGATGGGGGGGGGGGGGGGGAGTATAAAAAAGAACCCCTTTCCGGGCAAAAACGTTCCATGCCTTTATATCTATCCTCAACTCTTTTCATATGATCAAGCTTAGTCTCAGGTTTAGAAGAAAAAACATTACAAGCACTCAAGGGTTTTATGAATAACTTGTAGCCATTGATCATTGTTGCCAAGTCCATGAATTATGTTGTTATGCCCAATAAGATTAGATTATTTGTATCTTGTCGAGTCCACATTATTTTAATTTGATTTCCATTTTTTTATTTTTTTGTCTCTCAACATTTTGTCTATCTTTCCGTATTTTCAGTCTTTTAATCATTTAACGGTGTAATACTGTACAGTGCGTCCCAGAAAAAAACGAAACCGAGAATTAGAGATGTTTTATCATAACTTAATCACAATTACGATTAATATGTGACACATATTTGTAAAGCTTAAATCCTCTTCTTGCATTCGATGCAATTCATATGATGCATATTTCACGCCTTAGTGATTAAAACAATTTCAAGAGAGGAAACCAAAAAGTCATGGCTTGCGGTATTGAATTTCAAAGAAAAATCATATTTCCAGAAAGTTCAATTTATGCCCTTTTATATGACACCTCAATCAGGAAAAATGAGCCAGGACTAAGAAAGTTCTGTTTGCTTAAAGTAATGCTTGCATTTCCATAATTTGATTAAACGAATTCATTTTCATCCGCTGCCTGCCGTATCAGCACAAAGAATACGAAAGACTTGATGCATGGCTGATCTTCAACGAAACGGAGTTGAGTCTTTTGTCAAATGGTGTTAACCAATTCTAGGTGTAGGCTCTTTTTAGAGTTTTATTATGAGACCATTTCCTGTTTTTATATTACATTTCATAGTCAAAGAAGTTAGAAGGAATTCTACTTCACTCTCGAAGACTGACTGTGTGTGATGAAATGAGCTCTGGAGGTATCGGGCTTAGAAGAGAAGGTTTGTGACAGATATCATTATGCGAAAATCATGGTGTTAGACTTGTAAACAAAAATGTGCTGAAACCCTGTAAAAATCGATACAATTACTGTGCATAGAATTATTATGGCCTTACAAAAGCCTAGTAAGAATTTTGGACGTAAATGTAACTTTCAAAATGTAATAAAATGCTGATCAAACAGACATACTGTATGGCCACGTAGATCTATTTCCCTTTTCCTCCAATTAGGTTTATACAAATGTTCTTTAAAAGAAAGAAAAAATGCAAATGGCAGGATATTTTCTTACAATACGCAAAAAATATTTCGTGTGAATCTCATGTACATTTGTCAAGCAGTTAAAGTAGATATTTATTGATTTTAAAAACTAACTTTATTTTCATTATTGCAAAGTTGAAACTTTGATTCGACAAGGTTATCAAAATTCAATGCTTGGAAACATTCGAAGTAATGATTATTATACATTAAAAAACGCTTAAATACAGCCACGGCATAGCACCTGAAGAGCTCTCCGAACGCTGCTGAGATGTTTGAGATCACAGTATGGACATGATTTGCACAAGCAGACGATGTCCCATGATATCTCACACATTTTCAGTGCCTGTGTTTTCATCTTCTCTTGAGTTCTTTCTCTTACTTCACTACCGTCAGGATAAATGTATAATCTATTACCTCATTCTAAACCCCGCGCATGGTTTTATTTTGATGACAAATGCAGCGATAGAAAAATAAGGGAATCTGTCGCTTGTAAACCAAAAAAGACGCCATTGTATATTCAGCTGCACACACCAAGGTTTGTTCGGCGTTTCAAGAGGGAACAAATGCCGTCCTTAATATCATTCCGGGCTTTTCAATTTGAAAGTCTAGTTTCTTTGATTGTTAATTAACCCCTATCCTGTGAATTTACAAGCAAAAGATTTTAGTTATCAGAATCGGGTCATATCCCCTTTTGAATGGTTTGAAATGCCATTACATTTATATACACTAAACTCATTATGATTGGAGAAATAATAGCTTTGCAATTATGTTCATTCTCTATGGGATTTCGTCTGCTTGGGCAGTGTTGGTCCATATAGTGACGTCATTAAAACATCGTTATTTTTTCCGGCGAATCTCTCGTATATCCCAGCTGCTATGGAGGTGGTTGTATTTATATTTGTATAAATCACCTGATATGTAGTTGACCTAAAACTTGTCCGATGGCCATCTGTTAGCTTACCAGTTTCTAGTGATACATTAGTTGACATATTTGTGATCTTCTTTGAATTTCACCTTTAATATAGAATTCGACCACTGTTTTTTTCCGTCAGACATCAAATAAAGGAGTAAATGTGAATTTACTGTTGAATTAGTTTATGTAAAGGTTACTATCTCTAAGGTAACGCAAAGTTTTGGGAAATTTTGACAATTTGATAGATAGTAATTCTTTAAAATAATGATATATTCGGATTCCCTTGTGGGTGAATTACTATACAAATCTAGCCCCGGTGCTCCCGATAAATTAAAAATAGTTCAAATAGTGCCTAAGGTCATTCCTTGGTAGCTACGACCCAGAGTATGCTGTTCTGATATATAGTATCCAAATGGGAATAGCACATCTGTCAATTGCAGTCAAGAAATATTGTTTTAAAGCTAAAGTAATATCGTGACAACGTTTATTGAATATTGTTAAATCGCATGTTCATTTGAACCAAATTCATGACCCCATACATAAACTTTGTATTAACTTTAAGGATGGATGTGTACTCAGAGGGTAAAGGTTCGCAGTAGCTAGGACTTTAGGAATGAAAATATGACAGCTTTTGTGTATCTGTATCTATTAGGTATGTTCAATATGAAGACAAACACCTGTACATGTTTGCATGATCCTCATAGTAGAAGTGTTGTGGTCTAGTAGATACGGTATGCATGGTTTGGGGTTCAGGTCCTATCGCGGCACTAATGTCCTTTTTGAAAGACATTCATCTGAATTTGCAACTCTCTATTTGTAGTTAATGGAACCCCAACAGGAAGTTATTTTTAGCTCCACCGCCTTTTGGGTATCTGGGCTATGAGCATCCCCTGGAATGGATAGACATATGTATATAGAGTTATAGCTTTTATAATGATGATGACTGTTATCATTATTATCATTATTATAATCACTATTATCATTCAAAATTTTCTTCAACAATGAAGGTTACCATTTTTGTAAACTTTTAATGTCAAATGCAGGGTGTTTATCAACTATAAATATATGCTAGTTATTTGTGTTATTCATCTTCATATCAATATCCCACCGCAATATTTGTATCAGTTATTATATATTGCTATCTTGTGTATGTTTCTGTTAATTTGGAAGCCACACAAAACGAATTGTTAAATTGTCTTTTTTTATTTAGCCGAGAAATCTGGGCAGGACACTGATTTGAAGGGTGATGCTGGACTTAAGTTACATGTAGTCGAGTGGATGAGCACCGATGATGAGACTCATCTTGAACTTGAACTAAGCGATGTCGATTTCTTCCCAGATCTCATCTCCATACTGGCTACATTGTGTCCGGCAGTCGAGCATATCTCCATTGATTTACTCTGGCTGCATGTTTATCCATTTACCGTAATGCCTGTGCCTATGCGATCTGTCATCACAGTTTGCATTAAGCCCCAGAATTGTAATGAAACACTTTATGAGGCACTATTGGAGATCAGTAAATCTTTTCCAAATGCAGAGATTCTAGATCTGCAAGTGGGTGATCGATGTTATATATCCAATCCAGCGTATAACCCTGAAGTTGATTCATCATCATCCTTGAGGGAACTTAAATTAAGATATGATGACTGGTATTCAGATGCTGTAACTAAAAATGGCCCGTTTAAGGATATTTGTACCTCCTGTCCAAATATTATATCATTGGTGTTATCAGGCATTGGAAGATTTCCATCAAACAAGTCAGGAAAAGACATTACATCATGCAAATTGCCATATCTGACCTACATCAATCTTGAACCATTTGGGACGGATGATTGCTGCCAATTTGAAACATTAACGAATGTACTACATGTATTTCATGTGACAAGTCCACGTTTGAAGCTTGTTGAGGCAAAGAAAGTGCAGCTCGGAGGTACAGAACTTGCCTCTGTTAAGTGGTCCCGAACATCTTCAGGTTGTGAGCTACAGCTTGAGGGTGCATCAGTAGCTGTACCCATGGCTGACCTAATGCACCTTGTGTCCAATGAACTCGAAGGTGTTACTGTCCTGACATTTGACAGATGCAAGGTTATCTTTCCTCAGAGTATCAGTCAGCTACCGCAGAGCACAGGGGAAGAGAGTTCACTCCGAGAATTCAAGTTCTTAAATGTGAAATGCCCGTTGTCTCAAACTGACGTCCACAAGCTTTCAGAGATTTTTCCTAGTGTAAAGGTCACAGTTGAACATGACAATCAGGCATCACATGAAGAATCTGAGCAGAGTTCGAGACTACTGGAAGACCTCCCCACCATCTCCACCCTCCTCCAACTTTTTCAATAGGTAAGTTTATTTGGAGTATACATGTATATATATTAGATAGCTTGGACAGATACCGAGATGTGATTGGTCCAGAGCTCGTCACGTGATATCGATTGTGAGGATCCAAATTGTTATATTTTCCTGGCCGGTCACTTTTCAGTGTTATATTAACCAGGTGGTGAAATGAATATATTTTTAATCAATGTATGTCGCCCTCTTGAGGACTGTATGTCACCAATTACACACATAACACCATTACCGAGGGTCATTTAATTTTTACAATATTTTTTGTTCATGAATTTGTTTTCCCCTTGAAATTATTTTTTCAACATTTTCTTTTTTTCCCCAAAAATGCTTTTTTGGGTAATTTTTTTTTTTTTCCCTAAAAATGCTTTTTTGGGGTAAGAATTTTTTTTTTTCGATTTTTTTTTTTTTTCCCCCAAATTTTTTGTTATAATTTTTTTTTTGGTAAGGTTTTTTTTTCTTTCTTGAACTATCTCGACAGATTATTTTTCCGTAATTTCCGAAAAGAGGGGATTCTTTTTTTTACTGGCAAACAATTTTTGGATCCCCCCCCCCCCCCCCACAAAAAAAGGCTATCTAATATAACAGTTATTGACTGGCAGGGGGTATATAACTCCCTTCAGCGATCCAAATAATGATATATTACACCCCCTGCCAGTCAATAACTGTATAATATTTGTACTGACAGAGCCTAATGCATAAACGCTCGTTCACATATACAGGAGTATACTCCAGCGGTTTATCCGTGCCTTAAACACATCGATAAATTAGTGCCCATTGGACCCTAGTTACAGCGGGCTACTGTTGCCATGATCAGTAGGATCAGGTGGGGAGAGGGTTGTTCAGTCAATAAAAGGTCAATCCAACCCTTGCTCATTTGTATTAATGCAGACAAATAAAGTAAACGGAATGTCGAAAGTTTTGAATATATCCGACAAATAATACGAAAATTATGAATGTTTTAATTATGAGATCACTAATTCTATGCTAATTTCAAATTGGCAGTTCGGTCAGTGGATTGTGAAGTAGGCCGAATTGGCGTTTGGTTTGACGCCCGTTCGCCCTCTAGCCAATTAGTTTGTTCCCATATTTTGTCTACTTATGCCAGCCCGTCTTCTATCCACATGGTCGAATTTTCATTTGGTCTAATCTCTTATCTTGGCTGGGAATGGACCATATGGGAATTGACTTTGGTGGTACATGAACTTGTTGTAGACCAAACAGCAGTATAAACCCTGACGCAGTCGCAAATAACTCTTTATAGGAGATTTTCTGCCACAACATCACAGAGACTTTACTGATTCAGTCAATTTTAAGAGGCTATAACTTTAATGATTACAACATTAACAAAAAGTTTTTTTCTTTTCTGGACACCCACTAGGTGGGTTCATAATATAAAAAGCCACTGCAATAAATCGTGGCATATGTAAATGAGCCTTTTGTTGGGATATACATGCAGATAATTTTGTTCAAAATAATTTTGAAATATTTGTAGTAAATACCATGATTCATTCATAAAATCTCAAGATGGTTGTTAAATACAGAGGTCACAATCTGTATATCACAATGTTACATGGATATGCATTGTGTGTACTTTTTAAGTTGTTTTTTTTGTTTTTATAAGAAAATATAATTATTATATTAGCAGCCTCAATGAAAAGGATCTTTATTCTGAGCCTGTTATTGACTGATTATATCTTACAGATGAGCTTGTTGGAGCCACAGCAAGGGTCCAAGTTCATGAAGGACAGCGTACACTCAGAACACTGAGAAAGAGGGAAAGGTGGAGGAAGAAGGATAGGAGGAGGAAGAAGAAGATGATAAATAAGAGGATTACTCTGCCATAGAAAGCTGCTCCATGAAACAGGTTAATGTTGTGCCTTGGCCAATATCAGCAGAAATTGATTTGGGAGAATAAGAATAGGGAATTTAAAAAAAGGCTGTCTAGTGCTATACAACGGAGATGTGTCTAAGGATTATGAGGCCTGTCGTGCGTGGTCCTAGCACGAATAAAGTTTTGTATTGTTCTGCAAAAGACAGGAAAACAGGGCAAGTCTAGTTAGGTTACAATTTGTTTTCTTTCATCTTATTATTCCATTATTTAACAACAAAATTTATGACACATCGGTTAAAGGTAATTGTGCTTGAAGGGATCTGAGATAAACGGTCCTGCGTGTTATCAGTGTCTGTAATATGGTGTAATATTGAAACACTAAACAAAATGCGCTTCAAAACGATCAAGAAGTGCCTCAAAAAAGTAAAAATCTTTGAGTGACCGCTTTTACCATGCTCGTTTCCCCCAGTAGACTCTAGTCTTATGAAAAACCGTTTGGCAAACGGTTTTCAAAATTTGTAATTTCAATCATAAATATCTTGATAATAAGACAGGCGATCGGCTTGTAAAAGTCATGGGGTTTCTGACTGACCTAAAGGTTTATAATTATCATTGCAGCATGAGCTAAATCCAGAATTGTGTTTCAGAATCTGAGACAAAGTTACCGGATCCCTTTAATCATTTAAGTTGAAACATAACATAATTCATATAAATTGCTATTGCTACAATATTACATGCGTATGCACTGTGTGTACTAAAATAAAATAGGAAAATAAAATTCAAAATCATTATATTAGTAGCCTCTATAAAAAGGATCTGTATTCTGAGTCCCTTATTGACTGAATGTATTATATAAATGAGCTTGTTGCATCCACAACAGTGGTCCAAGTTCACAAAAAACAGACATCGAATGTATTAAACCATACATACATATACAAGCAAAACATACAATAGAAAATAAAATACATAAAGCATACAAAGCAAATATATGGTCAGGACCAAAATAACAAAATTGGTTATAAATAGGGCCCCACAAAACGGATACAGTTGAACATAATTTTATACAAGCGGTAATTGGTTCTATTTCTTCACGCCGGCAAAAATTAATGAATGAAGTGAAGAAGTAAGTTCTTCGGTTGATGAAAATGTTCTTTTCCGACGAGTGGCATATGAATGGATATTTGAATGTTGAATAAACATACCCTTGGGGAACACCACAATATTTCTGCTGTATAGAATATTTGACACCATTGACCGTCAAATACTGTTTTTTTTCTTCAGACAAGTAGTTGTGAAACACTTCAATGCAAGACCTGCAATATCATAAAAGTAAATCTTTCTCAAAGATATGTGGTGGTCAATGGAGTCAAATGCTTTTGAGTCCATACCAAGTCCAATGCAAAAGTTATCCTTTTCGACTTTATTTTGTATACGATAAGACAAATCTAAAACAGCCACATGCAGAAGTTGACATTTATTTCCTTAATCCAAATTTTCCATCAATCAACATTTTATTTAACCGTAAACAAATATATAAAAGTTCATGAATATTTTTTCTACAATTTTTGAAAAGAAAGAAAGAATAAAGATTGGACAATAATTAGTCAAGTCATTTGAGTTACTTTTTGTATAAACTGGTACAATTTTAGCTAATTTCAAACCATTGGGATAGTTCCTGTACAATTTAATGTATTAGCTATGAGGCATAATGTTTGTTTTTTTTTAAGTGGAAATCTTACTCACTTTAGGGTCTATTATCATTCGTCTGATTGATTTAGAAGCCTTTAAAGAAGAAGAAAACAATATTCATGAACTAAAGAAACCTTTGATAGATTTGCTGTTTTTTCTGCATATAGTTTAATGAACCTCTTGTTAACGAAGGTTTTTAAACGTTATATTTTTGACTTTTATTGTATTTGCGGAAAATATTCATCATAATAAAGTTGAATGAAAAATTGACATAAAAATGATACAAAAATTATTGACGCCCTTGCATGCATAATCACAACACCAATGAACTTCACTTATTTTACTTTTAAATCTAAGTAAGTGTTTATCGTTTATTCGTCTTTTATGGAATCGTGAGTGACTTCAAACGATGGGATTGTTTTCTCTTTTTGATACAAAATGTAGGAAAATGATCAGAACGTACAGAAACATTGAGCTATACAAAAATCAATTTCATTATCAGAATAATTGCAAAATATATTTACAATCAAAGTTACCGATGTTGATGATATTCTTGTTGGTTAATTAATAAAAAGGTACAAATTATGTGAAAACATAATTTTCTAAAATTAACTTGTCTTTGCATGAGTATAATAATTTAACAAATTTAAATTATTATCACCCAAGTTATTAATATCGGTACCATGATTAATTTATAACTATAAGTATAACGTCCAAGCGTTAATTCAAATTTTCCAGAAAATAATCGATGTTTGTATTTGGGACTCTATAAATACAACCAATTATGAGAGGTTTTCAATTAGTTTTCAATTAGTTTTCCTGTATAAATGTACAAAGACTGTAAAACCAGTGAAAAAAGAATTTCCCGAAAGGGACAATAAATTTCAATTCAATTCAATTCAATTCAATTCAATAAATTCAATTAATGCAATAAACAAAACATCATATGTTTGCATATTACATGATATCTCAGACCATATTGTATAATAATATTGATCATCTATGTACATTGCAACACCATTACGTACCCCCTCCCCCTGAAATTACCCCCTTGAACAATGAAACCCCTCTCCTAGGACAATTACGCCCCCCCCCCCGATAATAATTATAACCAACTTGATATTAGTGTAGACTCCCACTTTAATGAACAAGGGGTAATTTTTCTCGGGGGGGGGGGGGGTTTATTCTTGGTTTTCCGGGGGGGGGTAGGGAGGGGTTATTTTCAGGGGTGGGGTTAAATGTTCTCGAAAAGGGGGCAATTATTCTTAGGGGGTGGTTGTCCTAGGGGGCTAATTTTCAAGGGGGTTAATGTCTTTGAGGGGCGGTTGTTTTCCGGGGGTGTTTGTCCAGGGAGTAATTGTCCTGATACAATCCAAATGATACATTCCTATTTTCGTTTTTGATTGAAAACATTTTTTGATGCACCAATAGCTATGAAATTATAATTAATGGTAGCTAACATATTACAGAATGCATCAACATTTTGAATCAAGCTTTTGACATTTACATCAGGAAGTGAAAGATCATTATCATATATTTATAATTATCCAGAAATTCGTCATAAAACGTTTACCTACATTTTCTAGCTTGAATATAGTAAATTAAATCTTACTCGTTTATATTTGCTTACATACATAGTGGCATTGTATCTAAACAGAACACTCTTGTCGGTTTATATATTCATTTTCGTTCTGCTTTTCATTTTGTGCTAGTCATGCTTGTCATTGAAATATTTTGTCACGTGCTTTTAGGTCGGTTATGAAAGAGATTACCATTTTGCCTGTAAATACAATTTGCAAATACATGTATTTAGTGAACACAAAACCTGTTTTTTCAGTTATAATGTCAAATGTCAAAATAATGTTTTTTTATTTATATTTTTGTTCCTGGACCAAATCGATATTTAATGAATCTTTATGGATTTAAGGCAAAAATGGTTTAAATGTAATACGTAGACCTAGTTTAGTATCTATCATGACAAATTAAATAAGAGTGTTTATGTCTTTATTTCCTATTAGCTCGGCGTGTTAAATATAAAAGTTAGTGCATGCATGCTTCAATATTTGACTTTTGATGCATATTTATGTTGTAAATGAGAGAAATAAAGTTGTATGGCATAACCAATTGATGATCGAGAGATTGGCATGTGATAGAGACAGAGAGAGGGGCGGGGAGAAAGAGGGAGAGAGTAGGCAAGTAATGAAAAAGAAACAGAAAGGAAGTGGAAATGAGCAAGTTAAAAATTGTAATTATCTTCTGACCCATAAAGTGCAGGAAACTATAATTATAAATATAAACCGATAACTACTTACAGGCTCCTCCCTCCCTGTTAGGTTCGGGTTGATCAGCACATAACAAAGTAATAAAATATTCTTAAACAATTACAAATAAAATATATTTTCAAAAATATCCGAATGACTTTTTCCGGGGAATCTAATTGGAATATTATTTGGGGAATCCAACCCGCCCTATCCAATCTCGAGCTTTTTCTCTTTAAAGTATACCTCTCCCTCATACTTACACATTCTCTCTCTTTCTCTCTCTCTTTCTCTCTCTCTCTCTCCTTCTCGCTCTAACTTTGAGAAAAAATGTGGGTAAACCTGTGAATGAGTGAGTAGACGAAAGAAACAGTGGTGATAAGGAGCTATAAAGGTAAACCTAAAAGTCAACCTGGCATGCAGACATCAATCAGTGTCTATTCAGTACACAGCTTTTTTTTTTTTTTTTTTTTTTGGGGGGGGGGGGGGTGGAATACATGTGTTACTTATATGCATCATAATACTTGTTTAGTATAATGTAAGCAACAGGATATTAAGAGCGCATAAGTTTAATACGTCACATAACTCTTCACATTAGCAAATCACTTGCATCTGATTTCACGTTCATTGCTCTGTACACAGTTTCAGAGGCACAGACAAGGTGTTCGCATGTAGTAGTCATGATAAAATATGAGATTGTATCCGTCTCCTTTTATATTTGTGCACTCATATTATCTAAATATAGGGTAGGTCTAAATGTAAAGGTGTGGGAAACCCGTTCATATGATATTCTATTGCGTGCCTACCTGAAACCGAACAATGACAAATGCGAATATGCACAGAATATCAGATTGAGTAGATGAAAAGAATATGAGTACCTTTGACCTCCATATCATAACGCTCGACACGATTTAACACCCTGTCGGAATGTTGTAATACTCGGGTATAAAGCTATGAAGGTATGACGCAGTGGTTAGGGGATGTGCTGTAGAACTGGGTAGTTAGAAAGGCATGGTGAATAAATACAGTGCTTAGGTTTAATATTCTGTACGGGAATGTATTGTGCCGGGGTATTGTGACAAATAGAAGTTTAACTTCTTTAGTAGGATTTGCACTCACACTGCAAACTATACTTTTTTTTTCGAAGTCGCAAATTTTGCGCGCAAAAAAGGAAGGAAGGAAAGAAAGACAATGTCGCTCTGATATATCTCTTGAATTATTTACACGTCCGATCCTGTTGGTCCTGATATTTTTTTTTCTTTTTTTCAAATGATTTTTTCTTATTTCCATTTCTCTACCTACACACACACAACTTCCACGCCGCGAGATCCACCAAATATATTTTTTGGGGGCTCAATGATATGCGAGATCCGATGTCTGGATGGTAAGTGTAGATTACATTCACAGTAACAAAATGAAACGGGATGCGTTTTTGCGGGTACTTGAGATTTAATAGAGGATGGAATCTTGTTACCTTGAATATCAACATCATGACAATAATAACAACTACGACACAAACTTTCCCAACTGAATATAAAATACTCTTACTTAAACGTTACACTGCTCCAATCCGCCCCAGGGAAGGACCCGGGTATCATTTTCGAATCTTTTGATCAATTTATACAAGTATCTGCACATGAAAAACTGGATGGAGCCGGCATGTCCAATCCATAGTACTCTCTGCATCGGGGCCACCAACAGACGAGAACTTGTGTACAACCCCCCACAGCCCGTAAAAAGGCGACACTGTTTCCTCATTAAAGAGGGCGAACAGAGTTTACCTTCTCATTTGGAATTTAACTGTGAGTACCACAAAGTGGGCTATACGTATAACACCCCTCTGCATACAAAGAAGACACACAGTTCCACTGCATTAAACAGGCGAACAGATGCCTACTTTACAGGCGGGTACATGTTATAAATATCATCGGGGCCCCCACCGGAAACCAATAAATATTGAGCTCTGAAAAAACTGGATGGAGCCGGCATGTCCAATCCAAAGTACTCTCTGCATCAGGGCCACCAACAGACGAAAACTTGTGTACAACCCCCCACAGCCCGTAAAAAGGCGACACTGTTTCCTCATTAAACAGGCGAACAGATGCCTACTTTACAGGCGGGTACATGTTATAAATAAACGACAGGATACCTGTTATCATCGGGGCCCCAACCGGAAACCAATAAATATTGAGCTCTGCAAGATACAATGGCCAATTAAAATAATCCAATTCATATTCTCCAAAACACAACCTTCCCATGAGGTATTCTGCAGCAGTGTGTAATACACATAATAACCTTTATATGTATATATTAACATATATACACATACACATATATATATGCGAAGAGGCAAAAATGCCAATTTCCGCCACACGGGCACCGCCCGCCGCCACTGAGCGTATATATTTCTATCGCGTAATTTACGCATATAAACTTACATGTTGATTTCACCCTAAATTCTAATGGGTTACTTTCGTTTCACTACGCGTTTTGAACGCGAACACAAACTTGAACCTATTGAATTCAACCAATTACCTTAATTTCGTTTCAATACCAACGTTGTGCGATTTCGAAGCTTGAGCTAAATTAACCAACTAACCAAAATAACGTGATAACCACCTTTCGTTTTCAACCAAAAACAATAAATTAAAAACACCTTTATGACCTCGACTGTGACTATGCTCATGAAAGCACTCTGCAATAAGAGTAAGTATAGTAAAACAAAGCCACGAACGGCTATATATATATATATATATATATATGAACTAAGTACACGAACTTGAACGTGAACATTATTGAATCCAACCAATTAGCCAAAAAACGTGATAACTACCTTTCATTTCCAACCAAAAACAATAAATTAGAAGCACATTTATGGCCACGACTGTGACTAAGCTCATGAAAACACTCTGCAATAATCGGTAAGTAAAATAAAACAAAGCCACAAAACGGCTATATACATATATATATATATGTACAAAGTACACGAACTTGAACTTGAACATAATGCGTTCAACCAATTACCATAATATCTTTTCAATACCCACGTTTTGGAATTTCGAAGCTTGAGCTAAATCAACCAATTAACCAAAATAGCATGATAACTACCTTCCGTTTTAAACCAAAAGCAGTCTTCAATGAAAAACACGTTCGTGGTCCCAACGGTGACCAAGCTCATGAGAACGCTTTGTAATTTCCATTAACTAAAGTACACAGCATCAAAATGCGGACATATATATATGTACATAAACTTAACATGTTAATAGCAACCACTAGCCTAATAAGTCTCTTTCGCGTTACGTAAAAGTGTTGTGCTTTTAAAGCTCGAGCTAAATAAACCGATTACCCGAAACATAATAACTACCTTTAAACATCAGAATGGGGAAATATATACCGTATATATATATATATGTACATTAAATAAATCAAATTAACATCTGAATAAAAACTACTAGCCTGACAAGTCTGTTTTACTATAACGTACGAGTTTTATAATTTCAAAGCTTGAGCTAATTAATTAACCAATTTAATACCCGAAACAAACGTGATAGCTACTTTTCATTATGACTTGAATAAATGTTCAACCGAAAACGGTATTAAATTAAAAACACGCATTATGGACACGACTGTGACCAAGCTCATGAATACAATTCAATAAATCAAAACCACTTCAAGAAACTCGACGAAAGTCTATTCAATGTCCATCAACCCATGGATAAGGCTATGAAGGAAAATATTTTTTCCTGTCTCAGATAAATGTATGCCGTCCCTCCTAAACAGCTCGTGCCTGATGTCCAAATGATTCAATGCACTGCCCCCAATCTTGCGGCATATGTACCTGGCGTGCTTGTTTAGTGCTAGCCGCGTCCTATCAATTTCGGTTGCTCGTCTTTACCGAAGCCGCTGTAGGTCATACGCGGCAATATATCCGACCAAATGATGAGGGCATTGGGGAAGACATCATCGTGCAGCCGTCCGAGCGTGTTATCCAAGAGAGAGAACAATTTATGCTTCTTAGCTCGACCGACGTCGTTTGTTCCCACGTGCAGAACGATGTGCGACGGAGAGGAAACCTGGATACCAGGCAGCACCCATTGGACATGTCTAATAACTTGACCTAGCTTAAGGCCCCTCCTTCCTCTCCAAACGACGTTGCTGACGACCCCAAACCTTGTTTTCCCTCACGATGCGCGAAGGCGGCTAGCCAGTGCATCATGGAATCGCCTATAAGCAGGATCGTACTTGACTGGCAACCTACAACAGGAATGAAAGAAAAACTTCCGGCAGCTCATTGTTGTTGATGATTATGATTTATCCGTTTCAAAATTGCCTCATTGCCTCAAAACTGCCTCGTGCATAAACATGAGTCAATTATACATACTATTTAAACATATAGGTCTACCCAAATAAATGATAATTTTTCTTAACACCCTTCCTTAAACTCAAATAATTAAAGAAGTAATATGGTACAATACATCATGAATTATGCAACAGGTAGCATATTAATACGAACATATCTTTTATGCGCGTCCGAGGACCAGCGCCCCGTGTTTTCAATTTCCCCTGCGTCAAAACCGGCCATAGCGGCAGATGTGGCCGCGCCTTTTCTGAAAGAATGATACGTATAACACCCCTTAGAATGTGAGTAAATCGTGCTACTGGCAGATCCAAAAAGGACAAACACTATTAATTTGTCTGGCCGAAGGGGTCGCTTTCACGAATTGCATCGCCGTAGTAGGCGGGGGTTGAATGCGTGCATGGTGTTGTGGCAGTCATGAGCCACAATTCACTATCAATGACAGCCCATGATCTAGTGGGTTCTGTTGCTTGCCTCAGCCAAAACTGCGCATCGTATGTGCGCCAGCCGTAGCCGCCAAATCTAGCCGCCGTCCGGACCGTGTCCATATACTTAAACATCTCTAAGGCCCGAACTATATGCTTCTCGGCGTATATAGACGCAAATACCACAAATGCGCTGGTCCATTGCTCTATTGAGGTTATTCACGGCACCCATCGCTGCGGTTGTACCTGCAATGTCGACCCCGACAGGGCAATAACCGTGGGTGCGCTGCCGTCTGGCACGGGGACATTTTTGAGCAAGGCCCCTAAATCAACAAACTCGCCTTTCCAGATTCTATCCCGCAATGCGCGAGGAACAGCTGACCCCAGCACCCCCCGAGGAGTTGCCAACAAGGGAGGGTCATTGATCATAAGCCCCCCCCCCCCCCCCCCCGCTGCGCCTGCTCAGGGCCTCCATTTAAGTTTAATGTATCATTACCCGCGCAAACCAACGGCCTAGAATCGTACTCACTTGCGGATGGACCCTGTCCCCGCTGCTCCACTCCTGGGTTCGGCTGCGGTGCCTGGACGAGAGGCTCTGATACGGGCTGGGAAGGCGGAGCTGTTGCAGTTGCAGTTCTCCGTGGACGTGAGGACCCAATTCGGTCAACAGTTGTCCACCTGGATTTCTGCTTAGCCTTCGGCATTATAATTCCCGACGCGATGATACAAGTGACAAAGTTATGTAGCTAATATAAAGTTAACCAGTTATGAACTCCAAATGTACAAAATTCAAAATCCCGTCGCCGTATATAATTACTCTGAAGAACCAAGTTGTATTAAAATGTTCACTTCTGTAAATCCGATGTGGAATCGAAGTATAAAGTTGGCGACTACAATGTTTCCTCAATAAAGTCCAATAAATTAATTTGCCACCGAATAATGTCTATGACCATCCTCTAAAAAATCTGCAAGGTGAATGAGGATTCTCACGCCAACACCGTGAGAACCAATATATCCCGGCTAAAATAATTCCATATATAGATTCGAAACATACATTGCGCACATTCCGTTTATAGATACGCGTACATGAAAGAAGCCGCGCGGCTGACTCAAAGGGTGTCGGCATGTTATTGTTTTCTATCAAGATGCCGCTAAGGGTCATCACAGAAGAGAAGCCGCCGCGAACTCGTGATGTCACTGATGAATGTAAACCATTTATATCGCCCTTCGTTCGATAAAATTTCTTATTGGCTCATATCAAAGCAATCATTTATCTTTTTCTCATTTTGAATCAATCTTTTGGATTTAAAATGCAAACTTTTCCATTTTAACTTTTTTTTTATCTTGCCGTAATGCCTCAGTCACACCTTTGCGTATTGGGTTTGCGTATTGCTGCGTATTGCCCGAACGCAGACACAGGCAGTCATACCCAATAAAGCGCAACGAAACGTGCTCACTGCTTACTCAATACGCAGACTAGCGCAAAGGCCTGCGTTTGCCACTCGCTAGTTTTAACATTTTCTAAACTATCGCAAGCAAACGCAAGGTCAAATCACCTACGAGCGGATACGAGTGGCAACCAGTGAATGCGAGCAACAGCGAGTGGCTTAGCGCAAGTATACGCAACATACACACCTCTCTTTTTTTGGAGCGCGTGTCACTGCCTATAGCTGCGTTCCGCCTTGCACGATTTACCTCGCCAGAGCTCGTTGTCGTTCGCATGATTGCGCGTATTGTTGCGCTGTTGCTCGCCTACCACTCGCAGCAGCAAGAACTGTTGCACTTGTTGCTCGATACACTGCGAGTCTAGCTCGTACGCCGTTCGCTTTAGCTCTCTCTCTCTCACTGCGATTAGTTGCCTAGCACCAATCACCGTCGCTGCGCTTCATAACGTTAATAAATAAACATCATTCGCCTCTGCTTCTTCCAGCTGAACAAAAAGCTTAAGCTTTTGCAAGGCAGAGCTCTGCTGCTGGGCCATTTTTTTCATTAGATTGATTTTTCTTGTAGATGTAGACTCGTCAGAATCCCGCAAAATGACTTTAATTTATACGCCGTCGCAGCCCAAGCGAGCTGGTACGCTTTAGAGCGAGCTGACACGCAGCAGCACGAACAACAGACGAGCTAAATCGAGCGAAAACGCAGTGAGACGCAACGAAACGTACTAGTGCGAGCGGCTAGCGAGCAGCAAACGAGCAAAGAACAAGTTACATACGCAACGTGGCGAGCAAACTGCAAATTGAATCGTACTGCTATGAGCAACAGCGAGCTATAGCGTGGTCATAGGCAACCGTAGGCAGTCTTAGTACGAGCGGCATACGAGCTACCTACGAGCTAGATACGCAATAGTGTGACTGCTACCTTCAAATTTGCCGCGTATTGCTAGGAACGGCTGCGTATTGATATACCCCCGTACAGCGCAGCAATACGCAGCATCATACGCAAAGGTGTGACTGAGGCATCAACTATACTACGCAACCATTTTGCTTCTGAATATAGTTCTAATCACTAATCACTAATAATAGGCATATTGTATGCGACTATTAACATTGGCGCTGTTCACCTGTTAATGAAGAAAACCTGTATTTCAATATATTACACGTAATGCTATTTATAGACAACAAGCGGAGGGCCAAAGTCAAATATCATGCTTATTTTTGGAGTTGCTCGCCACTGTTGTTGAAAGATGTTATCATACTAAACAATATTTCAGTTTAAAACAACAAATATTTGTAGCAAACACCCCGTAATCGAAGGGGGCGTCCAAAACAGCAGCCATTTTGAATAAAAATAGTATTTTGTGAATAACAATTTGAAGAAACCTTGACCCACCATAATGTATATAAAAGAAAATTTAATTATCTACATTATGTTACCGATTTTAACGGAATCGGGATAAATTAACATCACAAATTGGGTAAAAACATGATTATTCATGATTTTATTTGCGAAAGTCTTGGTAGTTCAGAGTTTCCTTTAAATATTATTTACAAAAACTAGGTTTAACACACCAACCACCGTACTGACAAAAACACTTCACCACAAAGCTTCAACTTTGAACAAGTGAGGTGATCATTCATATAATTCCTTCCCTTTCGAATATTGTTTATTTTGTGCACCGATTCGTGTGCATTGCGGAGCTGGAATACGCACTGTAACCTCTCCTGTCATCTTTCTCGCTGTACACCATTAGCTAGCTGATAGTCGAGAAGTCCTCATCACAACAGTGAAACAGTAAACAAAAATAATAGAAGCTCGATTTCAAAAACGTTCTAGCTTACAATTACAATTGCTTGTCAGACAAAGAAATTGCTTCATATAATCCAAAATATATCTGTAATTAGTACAAAATGTCACTTGTAAAAAGTGTAAAGAGTAGTTCCTAAGCGTTGACAAAACATTCGTTACTATGAAGTGTAGTTTGGTAGTCATGTGTTTGGTCGTGGTTCATTTTCATTCTAGTATGTGAAGAGGAGTTTGGAAGTCGTGTATATTTTGATCATTTTCATTCTGGTGTCTGAGGAGTAGTTTTGTAGTCATGTTTGTTTTGTTTATTTTCATTGTGGTATGTTAAAAGTAGTTTGGTAGTCTTGTTTATTTGCTTTCATTTTCATTCAAATATCTGAAGATTAGTTTGGAAGTCATGTTAATTTTCTGCTAACGCTGTTGGCAATTCGTGGAGCCCTAGCTTTTCATGATTTACTTACTTCATTGGTCGTGTTTCCAATTCCCTGCAGTGAGTTTTAAATGTACCAATCACCAAAACATGCGGTGATGTTGCTGTAAGGTGTTTCACGTGGCTATACACTGTATATAGTATATTCAAATAAGAGCGTCAAGTATTACTTAGACAAAGAGATATTGCAATTTGAGTACATTCCAAGTGAATCACCTCTGATAATGTTCCCTTTTGATTTGACATATGCTCTTTTTCTTTTCTATAGTGTGCTTTTGAATTTGTGCCCCTTTTTACTTTCAACATAAAATGTGCTCCTTTTTAAAGCTCGCTCGATGAATTTATAATTGACATAATTATGATTCATATAAAGATCCTTTCGGCCTCTCATGATTGTTTTTGGGGGAACTGCGGCCTTTTGCTCACTCGCTTCGCTGGCTCACCAATAAGTATTCAGACCATGATCACACCCAACTGTAAGGTGTGATGCTTAAGCAGTATCTTGGACCATGTAAAGAGAGAAGAAAAAACATTGAAATCATCTCGGATAATGTTATCATAATCTATGGGTATATACCAATGTCTAACAATTGATTTTTTTTCGCTATGACATTTTTCTATGTACGTGCCCTTTTTATTCTTCAAGAAAGTGCCAATTTTGTTGGTGCCTTTCCACCCCCTTCTCCTACACTGTGAAAGACGCTCCTGGTCTCTGAAAATAATCGCAATTGTCTACTTGAATAAAATCCAGATTCAGAAGTCCCCGGGTGATAGAAATCATTATTCTTCCGTAATGCCCGCAATGAACTTGATTGAGAGACCTGCCACTCCATTAATTTAATATTTTTCCACCGTGTATGGTTCCAATATGTTTGTAGATTGCCCGTTGGCAGAGGAATAGTAAAAAAAGGCAGAATGGTTTCGTAAAACTGTGTTTTTATACTATTATTTAGAAGTCACATGACATTTATATGAAGCGAGTGTACATTAGTTTCTGATTATATAGATTTCATTTATTTGACGAACATACTAGCTATAGGTTGATTATTTCCTATAAAGAAAACCAGTAAACATGGAAACACTGGGAAAAATGTATCTCAGGGGTGGTGATCATTTTAAAAGGGAAGGGAGCACCTGTCAGCATAAAAGGACACTTCTTTAAAACAGGACTCCTTCCCCCTACAAAATGTGAACATAAAGCAGGAAAAACTAAATTTTGAAACATTGCCCCCCCCCCCCACATCTAGTTTAATAATACGTTAAAGGTAAAGACCAGTATTGGAAACGCCCCAATTTCAAAAAAATGAAATGGAAGCTCTCATTACCAATCATGTGAAAGAATATGTTTTGACTAATACATGATGATACAAAATTTGCCGGGAAACCGCCTACTAATTCATATATTTGGTAAATTTGTTTCTCTCATGGTCTGGTGAGAGATATAGGGTATTCCCATATACATCTTTCTGTGTATAGTGCTTGTAACTTTACGAAGAATGGGCCAAATTTCTTATCATTTTGATGATTCCAGAACCTTGCAGATGCTAGATGCTAGATGTTCAACCTTTTCTGATCGATTCCACAACGTTTCTTTCACAATGCAATCGCATGACCATTACTGGTCTTTACCTTTAACAATGATCATCTTCGTCATTGTTTCTATCTGTAAATAAATATGGATGTAGGTACTGCTTCCACATCATAATTTGTGGTTGTGTGTAATGTTCTGACGATTCATTTGCATGGGTAACCCTCTGGCGAGCTTTTCAGTCATAAAGAGAAACCTTTGTTTAAAAAAGTATGCTTACAATTTGTTAACACGTCCATTGAAAAGCAGAATCAATCGCACTCCATGACTAATAATACAATTTTGTTTAGGCCTTATCGTCATTAGACTTGTTATCAAATTACAAATGCAAAACAAATTTGTTCACAGCCAATTGACAAATGCAGGAATTTTAATAGCATAATTATAATGTTAACAGATATTGGACTTTGTCACTTATATGACTTTTTTAAGAAACAGGGAACCAAAGAAATGCTATTTTGTTTAGGCCTTATCTTCATTAGACTTGTTATCAATTACAAGTGCCAAACAAATTTGTTCACAGCCGATTGACAAATGCAAGGATTCCAGTAGCATGTAATATTATCAAATATTGTACTTTGTCACTGATGAGACTTTGTATGAAACAGAGAACCAATGAAAGCCTGTTGTTATACACATTCTTATCATTTTGTTTACAAATTACAACGGTGCCTATGAAAATGTAGAGGCATATCACTGCCAAATGCCCAGTAGAGTGAAGTTGGACTTAATGCAAACTCGGCGCCATCTTGATTGCGTCTGAACCACAAATCAGGAGTATATATTGATTAATTATTATTCTCCCGACAGATTTTTCATTATCGAAAGAGTCTCTACGTTTTCAACGTTCTTTTGGAATTTATATTACGAAGGTAAGAATAGCAACTGACGTCTAGCTTGGGTAAGATTATACTGTGTGTTGCTTTGATGGAGTATGACAAATTTAGGATGTTAAACACGGAAGTGAGATAAAAATGTAAAAGAGGAGACGCGAGTATGTGTGTAGACCATGTAGTCTGGGGGTGTATTACTTAGTTTGTGAGAGGATGTGCTCGAGGCAAACAGGGGAAAAAAGAAGGCGATATAATTTTCTGATCTGAATGAAGCGAATTGAAGCAGTATATTTTACTTCTATTTATTCTATATAAACTGAGGCTTTACAGGTAAGTAGATTCCCTCTTTCCCTCCCCCTTTGCTTTATATCTCCTTTCCCCCTCGTGTGTATTCATGTATTTCTGATTATCTAGATTTCAATGTGTCTACATATTAATGACATAGCAAACATTCTTTCTGTAGTCAGTCAATTTATATATCGAAACTCCAATTCCTTTTTGTACATATCATAGAACCAAATCATTTTCCAAAGTCTTAGTTTATCTAAACTGAAACATAATTATAACACAGGTTTTTTGTAATCATTTGATAAACGAACATAATATCAACATAGTTCATTATTCATAATTTCACAATGTATATGACTAAAGTATATCACAACTAAATAACAGGAAAATATTACAGTACTACACAGTTATTATATCCCCCAAAATACAGCAATTGTTTGCTTTTTTCTGAATAAAAAAGAATAGTCACAAACAAATTTAGTTTTATATTTCTTAACATATTATTGTACAGAATTGAAGTGTTTAGTTTTTCCTTTATTAAGACACACAATCTTCCCCAAAACCCTACCCTTTGTTTCCCTCATCTCTAACTTCTTGGACTTACATCCCCCTTCCCCCTTCCTCCTTCCTCCTTCTCCATTTCCCTCCCTTCAACTCGTGTGGATAGGGACTGCAATTTGGACCTGTTTCTTTACTATATGGCAAATAACGTATCACTAACAGACGGATATCGTAGAAGTCAACTTCATATATTTAGGTCAACTGCATATCGGGTAATTTTTTGTATTAAAACAAAATATATATCTCGATAACATCTGGGATATACGAGAGATTTGCCAGAGAAATAACGATGTTTTAATGACGTCACCTCATGAACCAATCCTGCCCAAGTAGACGACATATCATAAAGAATGAACATCATTGCAATGCTATTATTTCTCAAATTGGAATGAGGTTTAGTGTATATAAATACAAGCAAGCATTTAAAACCATTCAAAAGGGATATCAAACCGATTCTGATAACTAAATTCTTTTGTTTGTAAAAACACAAGAATGGGCTAAGGAACAATCAAAGAATCCACGCTTTGAAATTGAAAAAACCCGGAATGATAGCAAGGACGGCATTTGTTCCATCTTGAAACGCCGAACATACCAAGGTGTAAGCAGCTGAAAATACAATGGCGAGCGAAGGGAGCAATTAAAATTATAAAGATTTTTCACATTTCTCATTGCAAACGATTAATTATAATTATTAGATGCAATTACCGATCATGATAAGGCTTTAAGCACCATTTCATTTTATAGCTTTGAAAACGAGCCCGATAATATTTTAAAAGGGGCATTTTTTGGGTATATACAATATTTGGGCATTGTACCCGTGCCCCCTCTGCTGTTTTCTTTTATTGTGGTTTTAGAAATAGGATACTAGCTGTGACTCATTTTATAAATGACTTTAAAATATTAATCTTTAAATAAAATGCTGCTTTGATTCTTTGAAATTAGATATGGCTCTTTAGATGACCGCAAAGTGGCACATTTTGTAAGCAACAGTTGGAAATATATATAAAAGGGTAACTTACCAAGAGGCAATTTCATCAAAAGTAACGAGGGGGGAACTTATTATATATTATAAGGGGCGCTTATCAGAGCTGAAAATGGACATTTCTCATACCTAAAAATGGGACACTCATTATAGATGTAAAGCAGACTTCTTTGAAGGTGAAAAATGGAATTATTACAAAGGAAAACGGCACTTGTCAAAGTAAAGAAAAGGGGCATCTATTCGATAAGAATAGGCAAACTTAGAGGTAAAAAGGGGCACTTGTTAGAACGAAAAAAGTGCATTCACTAGAGGTTAAAAGGGACTCGTGTCCTATTTTAAAAGGGGTACTCATTAGAGATGAAAAATTGCACTGGTGAAAAGGGGAAGGTTAATTAATCCGAAATAAAGAGGCATTTCTTTGAAATGATAAAGAGGCAGTTTTGGGGTACTCGAAAAAGTGCGGGGGCATTGTGCCCCACTTCGAAGCGCCGCCTCTATGGAGATCGTTCTAGGCCATAAAGCACATAGATAAAGATATATATATATATATATATATATTCATATTTAGTAGGAATATATAATTAAATAAATACATTTATTTGTTAAAGGTTTACCAAAACTGAGCACCAGAGTTTTCAAATAATGCTGTCAAAATCACCTCGTACCATTAAGTTTGGGCAGATACACTGAATGTGGGTCAGGTCATATTTAATGTTTAACTGTGGTATTATATCATTTAAAAAGCTAAAATCTGCTTCATGCTACAGCATGTCATTTTTAGTGATCCAATGTTTTGGAATCCAAATTTTGGATCTCTCCTCATAATGACATTCAACTTGCCCCCTTTCTTAATTCATTTAAGAGGAAATTGAAATTGTTTCTAATACTTCCTTGTGACTAGGTCACATTTACTATACGGCTATGATACGGCGGCCGTACGCCCCCGAAATCGAGAGACACTTGCGGCGGTGCTATAGGCTGGATGCATTGGGTAATTACATCGAGGCTGGATTGAACTGATTGCTTGAATGAGAAAGATTGTCTATAACTTTTTTTTTCCTGAATATATTTGATATATCAAAAGAATCATATTTTGAAGTCATTTATAGAATAAGCAAATATTAATCGACTACGAGGGAAATGGTACAAACTATCATATCCGAGGCGATGATAGTTCGTATCCATTGCCCAAGTGAAGGAGGTTAATATTTGTTTTAAATCCCACATCGGCAATAAGGTCTATTTAAAGTGAATCTTACATAATTAAAAGAACTGATTCTGCAAATGCGGTTTGGCTTCAGCTAGATTTTACAAAGCACAACACGCATACATGTAATACAGTCGATGCGCGCTCATTTGACATTGACATTGACATTTCGCGTAAGCTACTTTGCTACGCTTATTTAATGGGCAAGTGGGGCAGGAGCAACAGATTACTGTACAAAAGTCCTATCGCAGAAAGATAGTACTTATTTATATCCCGCATACTAAGAATCTTGCAATCTAATTGGTCTAAAAGAGGTCACATGATCAATGATAGATAAGTACTATCTCCCTGCGATAGGACTTTTGTACCGTTATTTTTTTGTTGCTGCTGCCCAACTTGCCATTGAATAAGCATACAATGTAGGTTACGCGAAATGTCAATGTCAATGTCAAATGAGCGCGCATCGAATTTATTACATGTATGCATGTTGCACTTTGTAAAATCTAGCTGAAGCTAAACTGTCTGCAGAATCAGTTCTTTTAATTATGTAAAATTCACTTTAAATAGACCTTATTGCCGATGTGGGATATAAAACAAATATATATTTCGTTGTGTGTAATGTTCTGACGATCCATTTGCATGTAGGGCAACCCTCTGGTGAGCTTTTCAGTCGTTAAGATAAACTTTTGTTTAAAAAAAGTAAGCATACAATTTGTAAACACATCTATTGAAACGCAAGATTGTTCGCACCCATGAATAATGCTATAAATTATTGTTGGCCCTTATTTCATTAAACTTGAATAACAAGTGTCAAAGTGCTGTAACAAATTTGTTAACAACCAATCAAATGCAAGGATTTTAGTAGCCTATATCACATAAACTACCTTGATACCGATAACGAGATTGATAAAACAGGGTCCCATGGAAGCCTGCTGTTATTCACATTCATATCATTTTATTTACAAAGTACAACGGTGCCTATCAATTTTCATTCTCTTTTCTTCTTGCTTGCCATTTGTTTGCATCACATAAATATGGTGTTTATGCTTTTGAAACTGTACATGAATATCACTGCAAAATGTGCATTAGTTTGAAGTTGGACGCTATGCAACTCGAGGCCATTTTGATTGCGTCTGAAGCACAAATTATGAGTAGATATTGATGAATTCTTCTTTTTCCAACAAAGTTTTCATAATCGAAGGAGTTTGTACGTTGTCAACGTTATTTTGGAATTTATATTTCGAAGGTTACAATAACAGCTGACGTCTAGCTTGGGTAAGACTATACTGTGCGTTGCTTTGAAGGAGTATGAACTAATCGGGATTTTAAACACGGAAGTGAGATAAAAATGTAAAAGAGAAGAGACGAATCTATGTGCGTAGACTATATAATACGGGGTGTATTTATAATTTTTCGAGAGGAAGTGTTAGAGGCAAACAGGAGGAGAAAAAAAGTGATATGACTTTCTGATGTGAATGAATCGGAATTGGAGCAGTATATTTTTCTTCCAAATAAACTATGGCGCTATAGCTATGTATGTATTAGATACCCCCACCGTCTTTCTTATTCTCCCTCTGCTTTATGTCTCTCTTTATTTCTCTTTCTCCCTCTCTCTCTCTCCCTCTCTCCCTCTATCTCTTCCGCCACGTGTGTACATGTATTTGTGATTGTCTAGATTTCAATGCTCTTACATATTAATGGCGTAGCAAGCTTAATGTTTGTAGGCCGATTATTTTTCTATAAAATCATTAAAAAACAGTACATATGGAAATACCTGCATCTCAAGGGTGTTGAAACATCTGTAAGAGGGGTACATACTAAAATGACACCCGCAGAAAACAGGGAAACACACTAGAGACATTGAACCCAATTGTTTCTATCTTTACATGAATTTGAATGTAGGCACTGCTTAAACATCATACTTTGTCGTTGGGTGTAATGTTCTGACGATTCATTTGCAAGTGAGCGAAGCAAGCGACAAAATTAGACTTTGTGTAAGCTGAACGCCTCGAAATGAGTATTATACATAGCCATATAATATATACAGACAACCGCGAATTCATACTAGGGCCATATTGGAAGGAAAAAATTTACCCAATTGTTTTTTACAAAATGTCTGCCTCTGGAATACTTTTCTTTGAATTTGTGGTTTTGAATTTGCACCATGTCCACATTCTTGATGCCATCCGTTTGATTGTATTATACAAGCATCTATCAACTGTAAGTTCGAGCGAGCATAGTGAGTATAATGTGGGGACATTTTGTTAGAGATATTGCCCTCATTTTCTTTAAATTAGAAGCACATGCGAACGGTCAGAATGGGGAAAAATCTTGGGGGGGGGGCAGTAGTGGCGAAATGTTCCGTAAGAGCACCAATTGTAATCAGAGGCGGCGCTCCTGGGGTACCCCCTAATTGCCGAACTTTTAATTGGAAAAAGTACCCTCTTTTCTTTGATAAGTACCCCCTCCCCCCCACATTTTTCTTTTCATAAAAGCCCCTTCCCCTTCTCATAAATGCCCCTTTTCACGTCTGACAAATGCCCCTATTAAAATCTGATAAGTGGTCATTTTTCTTTGCAATAAGTGTTTCTTTGAATATACACGTGACACCTGTTCTACACATTTTTACATAATAGCAGTGAAGGAATGTTCCTTTGTCTACCTGAGGAACTGTATATTTTGTCCTCTTTCTTTGTCTGTCGTGTTCATAGTGATGTAAGCAGGGACGTAATGGAGAAGGACTGGAATCAAGCCGCTCTCATTTGACCACATGCTCCAAGCCGCTGAAAAGTTATGCGCTAATCTGCAGCTGTTGACCAGGTGGTGAGATAAAAGAGCGCATGAAATTTCATGATTTAGAATTCCTACATCAGAAAATGGTATCACAGCAACTGTTTGCTGTCCCTTTCAATGAATTCTCATCCATTGTTGAACGTGTAAAGAGTAGAACAAGCGAACACAGACTCTTGTAATATCATCATTTTTTAAACTTCAAAAATACCAAACAACACGCGAAAATACACATTAGTAAACTTAATGTTATTGAAGATTGTAAATCATGGATTGAATAACGGGACATTAAAACATGCACAAATTAGCGCATGATCCCAAAACATTGAGTTTTGGTCAGGATCTTTTTTTTTTAAACCAACTCTGGCGCACAAATTATAGGAAGGGCCGAGTACTAAATTTGAGAAAAAAAATTTGATGCACTATTCCCAATACAATACCCATATAAAGTTTTTGATTTACACTGACATTTTTGCGGTAACTTAATATTTTGTAATAAATGTAAAACTGGTGCCTGGCTTCCGAAACTCCCCGCAGTGGAAGCGCGGTTCGAAGCATGGAACTTCAAAGCCAAGTGGAATGTTACACATCCCATTGTTACGCGTTAGAACTCACGAATGCGTTTGAATAAATTACAAGAGTTTCGCCTCCTTTCTTTCACCTCCCTGATGTAAGTCTTCAATATGAAAGACGGGCTCTTAAATGGGAGAAATTCTCCTAAGACGGCCGTGTGCCTCTACCGATTATAACCTTGGAAAAGAGGCCTGTGCATTCTACACACAGGCCGAGTTTAAAACACAGGGGTATATGAATACTTTTTCTTATTAAGAAAAACACCTTATAACAGCTTATAACCTCTTAACGTGTAAGTTTTATTCCTGCTATAGTCATGACTGTAGGCCTACACAAGAACTCTGATGTAATTTACTATGATAAAGAAAGTATTTGCATGAAAACTGCAATTCTGAGATGATAAGCCTTTACATTATAATGATGTTATCATACATGACATCAATATGAACATAACATAGTTTCTGATATATAGAACGCAAATTAAATTGGTATATGTCATAGAGCTGCCAATTTGTGTTTGATCAATGGCAACTTTGAAACCCATAACATTGTTAGGCTAATAAGTGAATATATTTTTTTTCCCCTCAAACTGGCAGTCACTGACCTGCTTCTCTTGTTTGTTATACATTGTATGCATCTGTTTAAGTCAACTTGATACCAAAATGGAATTTCCCTTTTAACCAATCGAATCAGGCAAAATAAGATTAGGACAGTCACCGCATGTTCTTGCTGCCATAAACGATAGTTCAAGATTTTACCACTATCTGTCGACCGACGAATTATATTTCTATTCTCCATGCAGGTTATCTGGTAGATATTAAAGATGGCTGACGATCCAGCTACGAATCCTATAGAGCAGGCCAAGGTATGTGAATGGAACCAAATAATACCAACTGTTCTATCTTAACTCTCTTGGTTTGGGTCATAGAAGTAACCCAGGAGTTTGAAAGGCATCTGAAAATATCCATTACCATGTAGTGCAAATCGAATTAAATTCATGGACTTTGGAGGAGTCTGGAGTTCGGAGCATTATAATTTGTGAGGAAATTAACTTTATGTTATGCTAAACTTGCAGTTTTCATGTGTACTTTTCTGGACGTATATATTTAAACCCTTCTATGTACTTAATTTTTAATAAAGTTGGAAGGACATAACATTATAATGTAAATATGCTGTAATTTCTTTTTAGTTGATGGAACAAAAAGAAGGAAAGGGATCCGACGATTCACCTACAGAATTGTCCTCCCGATTCAGGGTTTGTGTGAATGAAATTTTCAATTCCATTTCCTACTTTAGTTCCACATTTATACCCAACAGGACCTTTTTCTATAAAAACAGCCAATATGGTATTTCGTTGTCACAAGTATGGTAACAAAAATCTTATTAACTTCATTCAAGTAGCTGTAATAGCTATAAATTAAAAACAAAAAGACCCTGGGTAATCCGCATAGTATGATAAATCAGTCTTCCCCATTGAAAACAATTATCTCCTCTCCATCTTTTTAAAAGTTTATTTTTGTTAAGGTTCATAATTCCAAAACACAAAGTTTCCTATACCTATATAGTCTCCTGGGGGAAACTCTTGTAGCATTCGTACTTGTAAATACATTTTGGAGGAAGCTACATTTTTATATAAATATGCTTTATTTTATTTTCAGTTGATGAAGCATGAAGTAGGAGAAAGGTCTGATGATTCAACTACAAAACTGGCTGACACATCCATGGTTTGTGTGCTTGAGACTTTCAATTCTATTTCTTACTAAGGGGCAAAGTTTATACCCAACATGACCTTTATACCGGTGTGTTGGCTCAGTCAATAGAGCGTCCCTCACAACCGGGAGGACGTGGGTTCGATCCCCGGCCACGTCATACTAAAAGACGTTACAAGACGGTAGATGCTGCTACCTTGATTGGCGTTCAACAGTAAGGGGGTAGAGCAACGTCGATCTGGCGCTGCTCACTGGGGGGTCACAATTAATTGGGCAAAAAAGAATTTCCATTTTCGGTTTAACTTAATAAAATTTGGAGTGGACTTTAAAAGATTAGATTAGATTAGAGAGATTTTACTATATACAGGCAAGGTTTTTCATTGCCATAATTATTGTTTTAAAAAATGCCTTCACTTAAAAAGCTGTGAAAGCTATATAATTAGAAGGCAAAAAGCTTTTGTAATCTGCCTTGTCAGAAATATCAGTCTTTCAAATGGAAAACAAAGATATCGTTGGGTACTTAGATACGGTACCAGGCACAATGTTAAGATATATGATCATATAGTGGTTACTTGTCTTTCCAAAGGTTTATTTTTCTGAAGGTTTATATATTCCAAAACACAAATTTTCTCCAAAACAACCCTCTTTTAGGTCACAATGTCCTATTGGGATCACATGTTTGATAAATGCTCTTAAATTACGCAACTACAGCATGCGGAGTTTGTATGCATAACTTGTAGCCATTGAACAATGTTGCCAATTCCATGTGTTCTGTAATGCTAAAGAAGATTTTTTTTCTTTGTAATTTCTCATGTCCAAACTAAGGCATATTAAAAGTTTAAAACACCTCAAAAGAAGAACAAATTTGATTTTGCTTTTTTATTTAATGTTTTGTACCCTCTTTCCACGTTATTCAGTCCTCGCATAACAGTGTAGTAGGTTTTAACCGAAATTGGATGAAAGCTCTCTATAAATGTCACGACCCCCCCCCCCCCCCCCCCCTCCCCTCCACTTTGCAGCGATTTAAGATTTCAGCTTGATATTTAATTGCTGTTATGTCAGTGGTCATATGCTTCTTGATAACACTCCAGCTCTTTAGCATTTTCATAGTTTATTACAAGGTTCTTTATTCAATGAGTCTCATATATATTAATGGGTAGATCAGAGCCCAATTGGTAAAACTGATTCTGAATAACAATTGCCAAAAGGTTATGACATATCATGTCACTGCTAGAAAATATGAAATGTCTAGCTTTCGGACGAGTAGCTTAAAATATTCAGTTATACATGAATTTGTACTGCAAAACCACAGGAAATGTCTGAGTTAAAGACACCCTTAAAGCCTGGACATGAATGGTATGAAAATACTCAGGACTGATTAATTGAACTACAACATGTTCAAAACAGAATCGTTGGTGAAAAATATATAATATCAGATCTATGACTTGCAGTGCCAAGATCAACTTTATAAGGAGAAAATCATACAAAACTCTCATTCTACTGCTTGAGGAACAACTTGAATGAGGAAGAAGAATTTAGTTTTATTTTAAAGATTTTTTTTTTTGGATTAGCCTCTACAAACAACCTGAGTGAGTGTTAGCAAATTGTGAATAAAGTTGGAAGGAAGATACATTTTAATGTAAATATGCTTAAATTTCTTTTCAGTTCATGAAGCATGAAGTAGGAGAAAGGTATTATAATGCTTCGACTAAAAAACTGGCTGGCCGATCCAAGGTTTGTATGCTTGAGACTTTCAATTATATTTCTTACTTTGGGTCAAATTTTATACCCAAACTGACCTTTTACTATATAAACAGGCAAGGTTTTTCATTGCCATAATTATTGTTAAAAAATGCCTTCACTTAAAAAGCTGTGAAAGCTATATAATAGGAAGGCAAAAAGCTTTTGTAATCTGCCTTGTCGGAAAAATCAGCCTTTCCCATGGAAACAATGATCTATGTTGGTTTTTAGATACAAGGCACAATGTTGAGATATATAATCATAATTATGGTGATTACTTCTCTTTCCAAGGGTTTATTTTTCTGAAGGGGTATATATTCCATAAAATGACACAAATTCCCCATACCTGCAATATCCCCTAAGGGGAAACAAGTCCAAAACAACCCTCTTATGGGACATAATGTGCTGTTGGAATCATATGTTTGATAAATGCTCTCAAATTCTTCCTCAACTCTTTTCGGATGAGCGATCTCCGAAGGTCGCAAGACAGCCGACCAAGAGTCATCTGATTACGAAAGTATAGATTCTATGGTGGCCCTGAAGGGACATCGCGAATAGACTAAATCGTGAAAAATTGGCGATAAAATTCACGATATCGCCAATTTCATCGTGAATAATTGACGATAAAGTTCACGATATCGTCAATTTTATCGCCAATTTTATCGTAAACTTTTTTCTCATGGCTTGGGCGGGCGGGCGCTTCGTAAACAAAACCAGCCCTAGCTTAATTGAAGACGATTATTATGACGAGACGTTTTTACAATGATTTCTGTGAAAATGGTAGGTTTAACTTCATATTATGCTCTATTTGTATTTTATCTTTGACAAGATAGGGACAAAAGTAATTGCACAGCGGAAAAATTACCCGGTATGCAATTAATGGTCTAGATGCACTCAATGCATTTTCCCACACATTCATTTCCATGTTGTAATATCTATTGAGTAATGTTATTGATCTAGATTTAGGCCTACTTTTATTAGTACGCCTGCGCCTACGTACTAGCACACTCAATTTCCCAAACTGAGTCAAGAAAGACTGACATAGTCGATGTAGAACTAATACTAGTAAGTAATAGGTAGCAGCAGCTAGCAGAATATTAGTAATAGTAGCATTCTAGTGCACTAGCTGCATGCAGCTGCAGACCTACATGTTGTAGGCTATAGCTATAGGCTATATAATAATGCATGATTGTATGAATTGTATTGAAGATGATTTAGTCGTAGGCTCTATGGCTCCAGTGATTAATGCATTGGCAGACATTTTATTTTTAATATTTTTTTCAATGCTTGCAACAA
The DNA here is from genome assembly GCA_035222895.1 of Strongylocentrotus droebachiensis. Taxonomy (NCBI): domain Eukaryota; kingdom Metazoa; phylum Echinodermata; class Echinoidea; order Camarodonta; family Strongylocentrotidae; genus Strongylocentrotus; species Strongylocentrotus droebachiensis. The sequence continues at coordinate 654,640 of JAVYIG010000229.1, read as the reverse complement.
CATGAATTATTAATTAAGCTAGGGCCTAGCCTAGCCCTAGGTCACTCCAGTAAAGCATAGTAGTACTACTACTAGTAGACAATGCTAATGCGTATTGACTTCTATGGCGCTGCATACGTGCTGAGAGGGCAACCGATTGCACACAATTACACACTCGTGAACACAATGAGTACGAAGTGGTTGATATGATCGGCAAATTTGACAGTAGACTCGCGATTTGAATTTTCAAAGTATTTTTTCTAACATCGGTTATTTTACTGCTATAGGTGTCATCAATTGTCACTAAAGTTCCAATTTATTTTGAGTGATCTCAGTTGAGTTTTGTACAGTGTTGTCTAAAATGTTGAGAATCAATAGAGGTAATACAAAAAAGTACACTAATGCTGCTATGTGTGGCCTAGGTCGGATATTGTTTCCAGAGTGATGGTACTGCAACTGCAGAGCAGGGTTTAAAAGATATTTATTTAAAAAATAAACCAAAAATTTTACATGGCCAGGCCCATGTATGCAGACACGGACTGTTAACCGTGGTAACACTAACAATATTTAAAGCTGTATCGGAGCTTAGAGATAATTGATAATTTGTGACACTGATGCAGTGATAGATCTAAACTTCTGGAGCAAAATCAAGCTTGTATTCAATCCTGAAAATATCTCTGCCAAATAATTGTCTAAATTCTGTTTCTCTGTGTAATAAAACATGTATTATTTATGTTATTATTGCAGGAGCTACTGACTACAAGCATGAAATAGATGTGACGCAATTGGATTTAATTGATGAACAGTACTGTTTGGCAATGGGAGAAAGTGGTAACGGGAGGACCTTTGCTTATTTGGTCCTCCTCGATTTGGCACCATTCAGTATCCAGTGATATTTCTTGTGTATTGTGTTGTTTCGGCAATATATCAATAAAGCAACAGTTTGACCGACTATCTTCATTCATCATCAGAACTCTACCTTTGACATCGACCATTCGTTTCTTCGTTCATAATCATCAGGATAACTTTTCTTTCGCCATCATCGACATCGTTTCTTTGTGTGAAGACCACGCCATCTTTCTGTTTGACAGTATACAAACCCCAGTTTGTATATTTACACCATCGATTTCCGTTCTTTGTTTGAAGGTCAGGATTTATGCTTACCTTCCACATTGTCAGAAACTTTGCTATTCTTTTCCACATCGTCTCTTCTTGTTTCTTCGACATTGTCAGAAACTTGGGTCTTCTTTTTCACATCGTCAAATCTTGTTTCTTCGAGATCATCAGAAACTCTACCTTTGTCGTCATCGACAGAATAGACCCTAATTGTTTCTTTGACATCGTCGGTTCATCATCATTGACAATAACATCAACGCATTTGACAAGTTTGATGATAATGTAGTGTAATTTGAAAAGCGGCAGTCTTTCGCTTTATAAATAGACTACCTTAATTGTTAACATGTGACTGTTATTGGAATATTTCCCAGCTTGATTTTAGCACGGATTTGAATAAACGCTCATGGTTTAAATGATATATCTTGTGTCCACTATTTTTTATTATAGCTGTCTGGTCTCTCGTGAATCACAGTAGAAAGAAAAGGAAGAATTAAATCAAGTTACGATCATCGATCTTGATCATTCAACTCCTAATCCAGTTCTTGCCAAAACTCTATATGCAGCAACATCATTTCAAAAAGCCACAAACATGCTCTGAAGCACTTATTTTTTATGGTAATTTGATCCAATTATTTGATCCTGTTTGATTGCGTTTGTTACAAGGACACGTCTGTATAATTTCTGAACGTATTTTACACCGTATCAAATATTGCAGTAACTTCTTTCTTTTCAATATACTGCTCTAAGGATAAGCCATGTTGGGAGGGCCACAGCCTTCTGAAGTCTTAATAAATGCATATTCCGCATTCTTACTCTTTTTCTTCCTGTTTCTTGATCCCCTCCTTTTCTTCCTTTCCTCTCTTTTCTCTTTTCTCCCTTCTTTTTATTCTCTTTCTGTCTATTTTTCTTCTTCTCTTTCTTCTTCTGCCCCTCTTTCTCTCTCCTACCCCTTTTCCTCTCTTATTCTTTTTTCTTCTTCTCCTTCTGCTTCCTATCATTCCTCTTGGTCCTGTTTCTCATTATGCTTAATTCATCATTCATACTTGTTCTACAGCTTTTGTATGAATGTAGAGTTCAGATAAAATTAATTTGTTTCCTCTCTCTATAATGTAATTTACACATATCAGTCACACATATTGTTTCTAAAATTTATTTATTCATTTTGAATGCATGTAACATTGTCTGTTTGGAGCCACAGTGGCGTTGATCTGTATTACTTTGACATGGAGTCAGGGCCCTTGTGACCCCATACAGACGATATGTTAAACATGTCCGTTAATATTTGTCTACATTATGCATCACGAATTCTATTATGAATAATATGAAGTATTAGCCCTGCTTTGTTAATAATAAAACATGACCTGGGCTTCTTCTCTTTTCTACATGTAGTATCTATACAAGTGTATGTACTATAATCATGATTGTTAATAAAGTGATATTAAAACAAAAACTGCTGCAAAATTTACGAAACTAAAATTGGGGGTTTCTGCCAACAACAGTAAACTCAAATAGGGCATTCTGTCATCAATATTCATCTTCAAACATATTTGTTTTTAAAATATTTGCAGAAGTGTGTGTTAATTTTTGCCACAAAATTTGGGCTGCTAACACTTTACATTTCTTGAAACCTCTCCAAAACTGATTACACTTGCAACGTGTAGTGCTTGTTGACACATGAAGTAATAACCAACACCAAACATGAGTATGGTAATATTTGTTAGGTTATTTTAATATAAACTGTATAAACAAGTATGAACATAGGAAAATAGATCTGTAGTTGATACACACAGCTTTTGTAATAAATTTTCAAGAACATTTAAAACATGTGCTTAAAAACGCCCATCTATTCAGTGTGAAAGACAAAACAAAAGTACATTTAATAACATAATTGGCGGTAATGCTTATTTGCAGGGGGGGGGGGGGATTTCTTTTCATGACCGGGGGGACGAAATGCGAGGGACGGGGGAGCAGTGGCGTATATTGAACAAAAATGTGGGGGGGGGGGAATCTGCATCCCCACTCTAACATTGTACATGCAGGCCTCGCGGAACGTTTTTCATAGAGGGGGAGGCTTAAGTATTTTATTAGGTAGAGCAAAGCGAGCATAGCAAGTGGAGTGTAAATTGGCGTGTGGTCCAGGGGCGTAGGCCCATGAAGCTCGGGGGTTTTAGGAATTTAATAACGGTCAGATGAGCATCCAGGGGCTCGTCTTACAGCCCCTGGTGAGGTCCAGGGGGCGGACCCCCCAGACGCTCAGGGAGAAACCATGCCATATCAGCAACATTTGTAAATCACTGGTATCGAGTTAGAATAAATCAAGTTTGAATTGTATTAGGGGGCAACTGCCCCCAAGCCCCACCCCCCCCCCCCATCATTACGCCAAGGCGAGGGAGCAAAGTGAACAAGAGGGGTAGAGGTTATGGAAGTGACTATCCCCTCACAGGTTTTTGAGTTTTGTTGTATTAACAAATTACATACTTTAATTAGCCAAAAAATAGTATAAAAACGAGCAATATACCTTTTTCACACTTCACTTTTCTAGAATATTTAATGTACACTTTGAAGAATATTATGCGAGGGAGCATAGCTCCGGAGCCCCCTAAAACAATTTGGGGGGGGGGGGGGCGTGTCCCCCCGTCTCCCCCGGGATTGCCGCCCCTGCTTATTTGAGAATGGAAAATTGCAAACATATGAGTATCTTATATGGCATCAAATGACCATTTGCTTCAGCAATGTGAGAGCTGAACAATTGCTAAACAATTTACATGTATAAATAGTGGAGAGAAAACTTTGGAATGAACGCAAATATTTTTTCCATTTGAACCATAATTGCGTATCAATATCATTTCAATACCTTCATTACAACATACATATATAACAAGAGATCAATGGACCTTGTGTTTAACAGAGCCTGTGAAATTAGTGGCCACATCAATTACTATACTATATTACTATATTATCACTTGTGCCCTTGGGTAACTACATCGAAAATGTACCACAGATGATTATTTTTTGAATATCCCCCCCCCCTCATGCATATACATCTGGCAACACTACGTACAAGAGACCTAAAAGTAATAATTTTCCACAATTGAGACCCTTAGGGGAGTCCTGCCTCTGAGTCCTCATGAGGGGCAAGGTAATCAATACAAACAAATTCACATCCCCTCTCAAATGTTAAATTTTATAGAGTGCCAGCATTAAGTTTTAGAGTCAAAGTAAAGAAATTGCTATATACATGTATGGACATTTTCGGGGGTTCCGTTGAGGGGCAAGGTACCTCAACAACCTATCATTTCTCATGAATGATCCCTGCCAAATTTGATTAGATTCTGTTATGTATTTTTTCAAAGAAAAATTGAACAATTAACCTTAATGCTTCCTGCTGTAATAAGTGCCGGAGGTATAAAAGTAAATTTAATCTTTACTAAAGACCCCCCCCCCCCCCCCCAAAAAAAAAAAAAAAAAAAAAAATATATATATATATATATATACCCATATATATATATATAAAAATATAAAAATCCTCATATTAAAGGTACTATGTCCCTTTTGTAGCCAACCTCAAATTCTGTAGAACCTTGCAGGAATCATGAATATGTCATGTATGTTCTATCTGTAAAATGTAAACGTTAGCAGTGTCCTAATATTCAAATCAGGCAAGGAAACCCGTTTACTTGCTAGACTTCACTGTCAGACACTATTGAGTGACTGACTGGCTTTTTTTCTTCTCTGGTAATAACATACATAAAATGAGCTGTAAAGGGTACATGAGCATTTGTGTACATCAATAACCCACTTCTTGTGATGGCCAAAATTAAACTGATTGAATCTTTGCGCAGCATAAAACATATGACCATTCGGTACAATGGTCTGAAAATCAAGAGTGGTACTTATTGGCCCATTTGAAGACTTTTTCAAGCCCCACTTTCTTTAGGGCAATTCTAAATTAGTATTATCTTTCAAGTGCCGTTGTAATTTAACCTTTTCATTTGTTTTGGCCTGCAAATGGGACATAGTACCTTTAAAGGTAATACAAAGTTTGGGGGAATTTTGAAAATTGGGTGGATAGTGATTCTTTACAATTTTGATATATTTGGATGCCCATGTGGATGTATTATAAGAACTATCAAATTTAGCCCCTAAAACATTTCTGTTTTCATTTCAAAGATTTTTCATTTCAAAGACTTTTCATTTCAAAGACTTTATTTTCTGCAATCAAACAAATCAATAATTATACAACAAATATGGATAATTATATAAAACATAAGGTATGCAAACAATATACAAAATATAGAAACAAATGTATAATACATGAGTAAGAGTAAACGTTGGGCCATTGCGTGTATAAAGAAAGAAAGCAGAAGGTCGCCGTTATAAGCAAAAGCTTGAGCAGACGGTCAACCGAGCTAAGAAAAAATGAGTTGTGAAATATTGGCAAAGTAACAAGAAGAGGGGGGCCATGATACTCAAATGATATATATTACAATTAAATGTGAATATAAACAGTTGGATTCAATATAAATAATTATAGAATTAGCATATGAATCTCATCTTTATAAGGCTACTAATTATACGTTAATGACATAAATAAGAGAGAAACTAAACAAAAACAAGGGTGCGAGTGGTGCGTGTGTGTGCAAGTGCAAGTGTCCTCATGCGCCAAAATGTTGAATCATCGGTATTACTATGTAACGTCAGACCAAAATTTAATGTAGTTTCTAAAGTTTTACAAAGAACGCTTTATATTTTTTTGATTTTATCTTTATACATTATATTGTGAAATAATGTTTTTTTTTAGTGTAGCTTTAAATGAATAGAGAGATGTACACTGTTTAATATGTCTAGGGAGTGCATTCCAAATGTCTGGTCCGTGATATCTTATGGACTTATGCGCTAACAAAGTTTTAGGATTGTGTAAATGAAAATCAGTACAATTACGCGTTGGGTATGAGTGAACATGGGAATTAGGAATAAATACGTCATGAAAAAGAGGAAGTGAATTTTGTGTGTATTTAAACATACAGATTGCTGTTTGATATAAGTGCAAATCACTCACTTTTAAAATGTTTAATCTATAAAATAACGGATTTGTATGAGCTAAGTAATTAGAATGAGTACAAATCCTAAGTGCTCTTTTTTGCAAAAGAAAAATTATATTAATCTTAGTTATACTACAGTTCCCCCAAACTGTATTACAGTATGTAAAATAAGGTAACACTAATGCATTATATAATGTATAAAGTATTTTCTCGGGTACAAGGTCCCCCATTTTACCAATTACCCCAACTGCCCTTGAAATTGATGTTGTAATATTATTTACATGATTATTCCAAGTAAGCTTTGAATCCAAAGTTATACCTAAAAATTGTGTCGATTTCCTTTCAACTATAAAAATATCATCAATAACAATGTTTATAACCTGATCAAAGTGTGTTTGGGAAGCACAAAAATTCATAAAACATGTTTTATCTAAATTAAGGGACAATTTATTGCATTTAAACCATGTTGAGATTTTAACTAATTCATTATTGAGAGTATTAATTAGAGTATTCAAGCATTTATGAGAACAAAATATGTTAGTGTCATCTGCGAAAAGCACGTAAGTAAGAAGTGGTGATGACTTTACTATGTCATTAATATAAATAAGAAAAAGAAGGGGTCCTAAAATTGATCCTTGTGGAACACCACATAACACATTTAAGCTGGGGGAATTTACTGACTGAAATGAAACAAATTGCTTTCGATTAACTAAATAATTATTAAACCATTTTAAGGCTGTGCCTCGTATACCATAATGAGTTAGTTTTTGCAACAAAATGTTATGGTTCATGGTGTCAAATGCTTTTGACAGGTCCATAAATACCCCAATTATATGTTCTTTATTATTAAGTGTTTGAGTTATTTTATCACAAGATTGTATCAAAGCATAATCAGTAGAAAAACCTTTTCGAAATCCAAACTGATTGCAAATAAGAGTATTATTTTCTTGTAAAAAAGAATAAAGACGTTTATAAACAATTTTTTCTAAAATCTTGGAAATGACCGGCAATAGCGAGATAGGGCGATAATTTTTAATTTGAGTTAAATCATCTTTTTTATAAATAGGAATCACTTTGGCTATCTTTAAGGAGTCCGGGAAAATGCCTGACGAAAGTGATAAATTACAAATATGAACTAGGGGAGAGGCCAAACAATAAATAATTTTCTTTAATAAATACACACTTATTCCATCATAACCGCATGATCTACTCATCTTAAACGATCGAACTGTCTCTAATATTTCATTTTCATTCACTGGAATAAAAAATAATGAATTTTCATTAGCATCAGATAAATAATCCTTAAAGTTTACATTTGTGTGTATTGTTGAGGCTAAACGTGGACCTATATTAACAAAAAAGTTATTGAAAGCAGTAGCAATTGAATGAGGATCCGTGATTTCATTACCATTTTCAACTATTATATCAGAGCATACTTTCTTTTTAGTTTTTAAGAGATCATTAATGGTTTGCCATAATACCTTTACATTCCCTTGATTAGATTCTATTTTATTTGAATAATATCGTTTACGTGATACACGAATTAAAGTTGTTAATCTATTTCTATAATGCTTATATCTATCTTTATTCTGAGCAGTTGGTTTACGCAATGATATTTTATACAAACGATTGCGAGTTAAAATTGAACGCATTAACCCCTGAGTAATCCATGGCTGTTTTATACTTATATTATCTTTTTTTTTAATAAATGGCATATTCTTATCCATATAAAAAGAGAGTTTATGCAAAAAGTTTTGATATGACAAATTATGGGGGGGGGGGAAATTTCGAGAAAAATTGAATATAAAAATTTACCGGTGCTACCGGAAAATTTCGATAAATTTCAAATAGCGCCTACGGCCGTACAATGGTAACTGCGACCATGAAAATCTTAGAATATGTAGTTGTGATATATAATTTCCAAACCGGAATAGCTAATTGGTCGATTTTAGTCAAGAAACATTGTTTTATAGCTCAATTAATATATTGACCTTGAGAGGGAGCTATACAACCTAAAAAGTTAATTATTTACAGGCGCGGATCCAGGATTTTCCAATAGGGTGGGCCGGAATTTTTTTTCAACTCAACATACCAATATTGACAAGGTCATATTAGAAGCACCATACCATTACCTACAAGCAGGGGCGTCGCTAGACCTTTTTCAGTGGGGGGGGGGGGGGGGGGGGTTGTAGAGGCCACCAATTACCAACAAAATATATTAATGCCAAAGTCCAAATGTCTACAAATTTAACCCTATATACCCGTGGCCAGGAGTTTAATTATTTTTCAGTCCCCCCCCCCCCCCCCCCCCCCATTGGGAAGCTTTGACATTTCATTAAACTATTAGAGAAAAAAAACGATTCGTTGTACCGTTCTCGGCTCTTAATCATTGTCTGAATTCAGTTCCCCCCCCCCCCCCCCCCCACCCGCGCGGAGCGCTGAAGCTTAGATGTTTCATTAAATCATTGGGGAAAGAAGGCGATGCGTTGTACTGTTTTCGACTCTAAAACCTTGTCTGAATTCCGTTGTCCCCTCCCGCGCGAAGCGCGGAAGCTTTGACGATTCATTAAATCATTAGAGAAAGAAGACGATTCGTTGTACCGTTCCCGACTCTTAATCCTTGTCTGAATTGTCTGAATACTTGTCTGAATTTAGTTTTTCCCCCCTCCCGCACGAAGCGCGGAAGCTTTGACGTTTTATCAAATTATTAAAAAAGAAGACGATTCGTTGTACCCTTCTCGGCTCTTAATCCTTGTCTGAATTCAGTTTCCCCCCCCCCCCCCCCCCACCCGCGCGAAGCGCGGAAGCTTTGACGTTTCATTAAATCATTGGAGAAAGAAGGCGATGCGTTGTACTATTTTCGACTCTAAAACCTTGTCTGAATTCCGTTGTCCCCTCCCGCGCAAAGCGCGGAAGCTTTGACGATTCATTAAATTATTAGCGAAAGAAGACGATTTGTTGTACTGTTTTCGACTCTTGATCCTTGTCTGAATTCTGTTGTCCCCTCTCGCGCGAAGCGCGGAAGCTTTGACAATTCATTAAATTATTAGAGAAAGAAGACGAATCGTTGTACCGTTCTCGACTCTTGATACTTGTCTGAATTTAGTTTCCCCCCCCCTCCCGCATGAAGCGCGGAAGCTTTGACAATTCATTAAATTATTAGAGAAAGAAGACGATTCGTTGTACCGTTCTCGACTCTTAATCCTTGTCTGAATTCAGTTTTCCCCCGCCCGCGCATAGCGCAGAAGATTTGACCTTTCATTAATTATTAGAGACAGAAGACGATTTGTTGTACCATTCTCGACTCTTATTACTTGACTGAATTCAGTTTTCCCCCTCCCGTGCAACCTCTCGCGCGAAGCGCGGAAGTTTTGACCTTTAATAGTTAAATTAAATTATTAGAGAAAGAAGATGATAAAATCCTTGTCTGAATTCAGTTTCCCCCCTCCCACGCAAAGCGCGGAAGCTTAACGTTTCATTAAATTATTAGAGAAAGAAGAGGATTCATTCTACCGTTCTCGACTCTTAATCCTTGTCTGAATTCAGTTTTCCCCCGCCCGCGCGAAGCGCAGAAGATTTGACCTTTCATTAATTATTAGAGACAGAAGACGATTTGTTGTACCATTCTCGACTCTTATTACTTGACTGAATTCAGTTTTCCCCCTCTCGTGCAACCTCTCGTCCGAAGCGCGGAAGTTTTGACCTTTCATAGTTAAATTATAATATTAGAGAAAGAAGATGATTCATTGTTCCATTCTCGACTCTTAATCCTTGTCTGAATTCAGTTTTCCCCCTCCCGCATGAAGCGCGGAAGCTTTGACAAATTCATTAAATTATTAGAGAAAGAAGACGATTTGTTGTACCATTCTCGACTCTTATTACTTGACTGAATTCAGTTTTCCCCCACCCGTGCAACCTTTCGCGCGAAGCGCGGAAGTCTTGACCTTTCATAGTTAAATTAAATTATTAGAGAAAGAAGATGATTCATTGTTCCATTCTCGACTCTTAATCCTTGTCTGAATTCAGTTTTCCCCCCTCCCGCATGAAGCGCGGAAGCTTTGACGTTTCATTAAATCATTGGAGAAAGAAGGCGATGCGTTGTACTATTTTCGACTCTAAAACCTTGTCTGAATTCCGTTGTCCCCTCCCGCGCAAAGCGCGGAAGCTTTGACGATTCATTAAATTATTAGCGAAAGAAGACGATTTGTTGTACTGTTTTCGACTCTTGATCCTTGTCTGAATTCTGTTGTCCCCTCTCGCGCGAAGCGCGGAAGCTTTGACAATTCATTAAATTATTAGAGAAAGAAGACGAATCGTTGTACCGTTCTCGACTCTTGATACTTGTCTGAATTTAGTTTCCCCCCCCCCCTCCCGCATGAAGCGCGGAAGCTTTGACAATTCATTAAATTATTAGAGAAAGAAGACGATTCGTTGTACCGTTCTCGACTCTTAATCCTTGTCTGAATTCAGTTTTCCCCCGCCCGCGCATAGCGCAGAAGATTTGACCTTTCATTAATTATTAGAGACAGAAGACGATTTGTTGTACCATTCTCGACTCTTATTACTTGACTGAATTCAGTTTTCCCCCTCCCGTGCAACCTCTCGCGCGAAGCGCGGAAGTTTTGACCTTTCATAGTTAAATTAAATTATTAGAGAAAGAAGATGATAAAATCCTTGTCTGAATTCAGTTTCCCCCCTCCCACGCAAAGCGCGGAAGCTTAACGTTTCATTAAATTATTAGAGAAAGAAGAGGATTCATTCTACCGTTCTCGACTCTTAATCCTTGTCTGAATTCAGTTTTCCCCCGCCCGCGCGAAGCGCAGAAGATTTGACCTTTCATTAATTATTAGAGACAGAAGACGATTTGTTGTACCATTCTCGACTCTTATTACTTGACTGAATTCAGTTTTCCCCCTCTCGTGCAACCTCTCGTCCGAAGCGCGGAAGTTTTGACCTTTCATAGTTAAATTATAATATTAGAGAAAGAAGATGATTCATTGTTCCATTCTCGACTCTTAATCCTTGTCTGAATTCAGTTTTCCCCCTCCCGCATGAAGCGCGGAAGCTTTGACAAATTCATTAAATTATTAGAGAAAGAAGACGATTTGTTGTACCATTCTCGACTCTTATTACTTGACTGAATTCAGTTTTCCCCCACCCGTGCAACCTTTCGCGCGAAGCGCGGAAGTCTTGACCTTTCATAGTTAAATTAAATTATTAGAGAAAGAAGATGATTCATTGTTCCATTCTCGACTCTTAATCCTTGTCTGAATTCAGTTTCCCCCCTCCCGCGCAAAGCGCGGAACCATAACGTTTCATTAAATTATTAGAGAAAGAAGAGGATTCGTTGTACCATTCTCGACTCTTAATCCTTGTCTGAATTCAGTTTTCCCCCGACCGCGCGAAGCGCAGAAGATCTGACCTTTCATTAATTATTTGAGACAGAAGACGATTTGTTGTACCATTCTCGACTCTTATTACTTGACTGAATTCAGTTTTCCCCCTCCCGTGCAACCACTCGCGCGAAGCGCGGAAGTTTTGACCTTTCATAGTTAAATTAAATTATTAGAGAAAGAAGATGATTCATTGTTCCATTCTCGACTCTTAATCCTTGTCTGAATTCAGTTTCCCCCCTCCCGCGCAAAGCGCGGAAGCTTAACGTTTCATTAAATTATTAGAGAAAGAAGACGATTCGTTGTTTCGTTCTCGACTCTTATAAGCTTAATTCTTGTCTGAATTCAGTTCCCTCCCCCCGTCCATGCGAAGCGCGGAAGCTTTGACGTTTCATTAAATTATTAGAGAAAGAAGACGATTCGTTGTACTGTTCTCGACTTGTCAGAATTTTCAAAAATGTTTCTTTGTCTGCTTCTTTTTCTTCCTATGTCCTCTTACTACCCCTACCGCCCCTGGCTACGCGCCTGCTTTAAAGAGAAAATGAAACAATCATGATTGTGATAGCACACAATTAGGTTAGTAGAAATGAAAAGAAGAAAACAGAGATCTATTACACCAACCATGGATAAATCACGGCCGGGAGCGTCATATCATAATTTTGTGTAATTGGGCGAGGGGGCGTAGCGACCAAGCGAGATTTTGCAATGTTGAATGCTGAAATTATGCATTCTAGAAAATTACTAAGCCCAATATGTACGTTCTTTCCGTTATATTTCTTTCTAGCTATATTTTATAATTTCATGGGGAACGTGTCCCCCTATCGGGCCCAGGATCGCCACCCCTGTCTATGATTACTACCAACATGAGTTCAAATACAAGCACAAGCGAGTTGGTATGAGCTGAAGCCAAATGAAGGGCAAAATAAGAGTTGTGAAGTGGCCCCTTTACCGTTAATTTAAAATTTGACTGTTCACTATAATTATAGCTTCTATTTAAAAGACATCCAAAATGTTATGCCCTTTTCAAATTTCTTATTAAAGAGTGATGACCGTTGTAGCGCAGGGATGTTTTTAACGTTCAACTTTGAATCCGCGACTCGATATTTTATGCGGCCGGCCCCCCTCTATTCAATAACGTTTCCCAAGCCCTCTGGAATGACCCCAAATCTTCCGATTACAGTTTTTCCCTTATTTGTCGTTACTGTCACTTAGCGCAATTTCCTTGTCTCCCCCCTTTCTCACCCGACTTTTCTCTCCCCCCCACCCACTCAGTGTTATCTAGGGTACGCGCAGGGGCGGATCTAGGGGGGTTCGGCGGTTTAACCCCCCCCCCCCCCCACCCCTTGGGCGGCCAAGTGGAAAAAAAGGGGGGAAAGAAGGGGGAGGGGGAAGGAAAAAAAAAAAAAAAACTAAAACGGCGCGATTTTTGGAAAATCCTGGGTCCGGAGTGGGAGGGAGGGGGGGGGGGGGGGGGGGGGGGGCTTTCTTCTTTTTCTTTTCTCCTTTTTTCTCTTTGTTTCTTTTCTCTTCTCTTTTCTTTTCTCTTCTCCTTTTTTTGTCTATTGGACATTTCTAGTTCATACCTTTACAAATAAAAGTATTTCTTGTGCAAGCTTCATTTAAGGTTCTTGTTAACATTGTTCAGATGAGAGAAAATGGTGATAAGGTAGTGACTTCAATGCTTGATATACATTTACAGATAATCTGAAAGTTTGAGTGAAAACAGACTTTCATTAATGATCAAAATTTGAAAAAATGATCTGCTTAATTCCGAAATTCTCCCAACTATATTATCATATGTATCAACTAGGTTTTTAGCAAGGACAATTTAAAAAAAAAGTATTACAAGCCGTTCGACTGTAGTAACACTCCTTCATAAAGAAAACAACATCTAACCCCCATGGGTTGTTAAAGAGAAGGGATTGCGAGGGATATGAAGGGGAAAAACATCAGTGTCTGTAACAGCAGCTTAGCAATCTATAACCCATCATTATCTAAGATAATTTTTATTTTGTTATCATTTCAACGCATACACTCAATAAGGATACATTCAGCTTAGTTCCCATCATCCTGAGCTGGTTTGTATGGAGTGTTGATACGTGGCAGTTGTAATACAAGTTGTAGGGCTTGCTTGCATGAATGCCAACCAGGTAATCTGTTGAATGAATAATAAAAGAAACATATATGCAAACAAAATCTAGTGATAAACTTTGCACATTATAAAACAATTTTTTTTTTTTTTTTTTTTTTTTTTACTCCAAGACATGATTTTTTGTAAGATAATCACACTGTGAGTGGATTACCCTTTAGCGTTTACGGTTAGACTTCATGCATCGTAGGACTCTACGAGTTCGCTGCCCATCGACTAAAAAGTTATGAGTCTTATCTTTTTATCAAGTTTATGACAGAGATATAACCGTGTCAGAGGCGTCATAAATACATAGGTAGTACTTAGTCAGGATGTTGTCCTTAATCTTGGCAAAGAGGTCTTCGTGAAACATGTAGCGGACAAGTAGCTAACTAAAGCTGATTTGGTCAAGAAGTTAGACTTATGACGGTTTCGAGAAAGAGGCTCCTGGCCTGGGTGCTAACCGTAATTCGCTAAATAGACTAGTAAATACCTAATAGTAATATAGATCTAACTTAAAGTGACTCGGTGACATTGCCTCAGATTCTGAAACAAAATGATGGATTTAGCTCATGCTGCAATCATAATTTTAAACCTTTAAACTTTTAGCTTAGCCTCTGTAAGGTCAGTCAGGAATCCTGTGACTTTTACAAGCCAATCGTCTGTCTGATTATCAAGTTATTTATGATTGGAAATCGAAATAAAACTTTGCGTTTTCCATTTTCCTAACGGTTTTTTATAAACTAGGGCCTAAGCCTAGTCTATTCAGGAAAATAAGTATGGTAAAATCGGTCACTCGAAGATTATTACTTTTTTGAGCCACTTCATGATCATTTTGAAGCGAAATTTGTTTAGGGCTTCAATATTCAATAGGGAAGCTGGTACAAGAATAAGGATCATCTGCATTTTCGCAGACGTTTCCAATTTCCAATCCGCGCGTTGGTGATGCGAAAAACGGATTCCGCGATGTTTTTATTGATGCATTTTACATTGACTTAAGTTTGTAAAGAGACTTTCACAATAGGAGCGATAAATCCTCGAGAAGACGGACAACCCATAAAAGAAGATGGCGCTTGTTTAGAAACCTATCCAAAATTAGACCCGTAACTCTGGCATGGAAATACCCTAATAAAACATACCCAAAATGAAGTAAATATTCATTAAATGTCGAAATAAAAATCATGAGTCAAAAGTTGTTATGTTTATTACCTGTTTCATGTCAATTTTCTTGTTATTTTTGGAGTATTTTTCAGAAAAACGATGATATCAGTATACCTTCACTTTTTCACGGCAAACCGATGCACAATACAAGTGCAAACCGATGGTAGGTTGCGAACTGGTGTGCGCCTGTGTGAAGTAATGTCTCGGATCCTCATTACGGTAGATAACTTCACACAGGCGTGCACCCGCCCGCAACTCACCATTGATATGCACTTGTATTGTGCAGCGGTTTGCCGTGAAACCTGAGAAAAAGTGTTTACTAATATCACTGTTTTTTCCGAAATATACTCCAAAAATACTCCAAAAAATCCCAAGGGACCAGTGCCCCTAATTATGTCATAAAATAATGATATTACACTGTATCACAGACATAGAGTCTAGTAATATTATAAATAACACGTAGATTTAGATCTAGGGCCATGCATGATTGCATCTCAGAGTCAGACTTAACATTGTTAACTCTTAAGCTGCCCCTATGCAATTCATCCAGTGCCACAGTGCTAATCCCTATTGTGCCCGCTACTAATCTCCTGTGTGCCAAGTTAATTTAGGGTTGGTTCAAGTGCGTGTAGTTTAAATTGTTACTATGTTTGATCCACTATAACATCCCATCTGTATATTGTATAAAAAAAGAATTGTACGTTAAAGTTGTAAGAAATTTAACCCTCTTTCTGTTGATACCAATATCATTTCATTAATCTGTAATTTTGGTAAAGTAAATAAGCACTATCAGTGAGTTGTCAAACCAATCTGTTGTCTCATTTCCCGCACACAATCTGAGGGGCCATGATCAAAACTGACAAATTTGATGATAAAATATCGCAATTTTCTCAGGAAAATCCAATGTAACGGTATATGTGAAGCACGCAAAATCAAAACAACAATAAACCCCCTCCACAAATACAGTAAGCATTCATGCGTGCACGCAATGCGCATCGCACAATAGGCATAAACAATTAGCTTGTGTACTTATGCACGAAAATGTGTCCGTGGCACGCGAGCGGATGAGAGTTTATGTGTGCATGGCAAGTCAACAGAAACCCGATTATGTGTGCGTGGCACGCCAGCGCATGCACAGAACAGTGTTCTTGGCACGATAAGAGTTAAACGATCCCTTGGATTTAGATCTATCATGAGTTGTAGATCTAGATCTGGTGCTTGCCTATATCGAATTGAATCAGCTCAGCTCAGCTCAGCTCAGTTTGCGTCTAGTCGACGAGTACCCGTGTGCTATTGCAATGGACTCTGTCAGTCTTTGTTGACTCAGTTTGAGAAATTGAGTGTGCTAGTACGTAGGCCTACTAATAAAAGTAGGCCTAGATCTAAATCAATTACATTACTCAATAGATATTACCACATGGAAATGAATGTATGGGAAAATGCATTAATAATAATAGCTAGTTCTTATATAGCGCTTTTCAAGACCGAAGGCCCTCTCAAAGCGCTTTACAGATATATATATTATTACCCCGGTCATAGGATTCAGGCTTACCCGCACACAATGTATGCACATTCTCCACTCCCTGGGGAGCATTCCAGCCAGTCGCCATTTTACAAGCGCCACTTGCTAATCTAACCACATTAGCTTTCGCATCCTACCGGGTACCCATTTAACACCTGGGTGGAGAGCATTGAGTGCATCTAGACCATTAATTGCATACCGGGTAATTTTTCCGCTGTGCAATTACTTTTATCCCTATCTTGTCAAAGATAAAATACAAATAGAGCATAATATGAAGTAACCTACCATTTTCACAGAAATCATCGTAAAAACGTCTCGTCATAATAATCGTCTCCAATCAAACTAGGGCTGGTTTTGTTTACGAAGCGCCCGCCCGCCCAAGCCAGGAGAAAAAAGTTATTGAAAAATTTCACGATAAAATTGGCGATAAAATTGACGATATCGTGAACTTTATCGTCAATTATTCACAATGAAATTGACGAAATCGTGAATTTTATCGCCAATTTTTCTCGACGAAATTGACGATATCGTCAATTTCGTGAATTTCGTCGTGAAAATTTGGCGATAAAATTGACGATATCGTGAATTTTATCGCCAATTTTTCACGATTTAGTCTATTCGCGATGTCCCTTCAGGGCCACCATAAGATCCAGAGGTTTATGCACAAATTAATTGTAGTCATCTATCATTGGTTTTGGTGTGCGCCTCCATATAGGTAGCCTCTCTCATTTTAGGGCTCTGATTATGTTGCTATTTTAGTTAAGTTTTTGCTGCAATTTTGCAATTTTGTTGTTAATATTGTATTCTGTGTGTGTCAAGGATCTTGCTAGACATTTTTGAATCTATATTTTGGTAAGTTAGCTCCATACTTAGAAGTTGAATTTTTGTATCTCTGATCGTAATACTGTACCTTGTGATGGACTGCCATTTTCAGTGCTCAGTACTGTACATTTACTTTGTACAATTACTTTGTATGTACTTTCAATACCGTAGTGCCTTTTGTTATATCAATGTACTTTGTATGTTACTGCTGCCTTTTCAATTGCAGTCATTAGTAGCACCTCCACATTAATGGAGGGGTTTAAAATCTGGCATCTCTTCTTTTGTGTACCCCTGATTGTATTTCTTTTGAATGTCAACCATGTATTCATTCTGCCACTTGATGCTTGAAATGCTTGTAGCTCCAATCAAAGGTTACTCTTTCCTGTATACAGACATGTCAAATACTGTAATAAACCATTGCATATTATAACAATACTAGTGCCTGTTTCCAGTTAGCCATCTTGTTATGGGGTGATATTCAAATGAACCCAGGTCCATGTTACGAAGTTGATGTATCTCAACATACTAATGATTATTACAATAGTTCACAATCGAATCGTATTCATTATGATGTACATACTCTCCATCAGATTAATATGAAGCCCAGTCACCCGCTTCCACAGACTGTTTGGAGAAGGGTATGTGATCTTGGGATTTGCCGGCAGCGTCGTACGCACCGAGGACGCAGGCGAAGGGTCCCAAGGTCACAGTCCCTTAGTGAGACATCCAGTGGGTCTCAGTTTGGTTTATGGAATGCAAGATCCTTGAATAATAAATCTGATGTAGTGTCTTCTTTGATCATAGATAATAATATTGATGTGTTAGTCATTACCGAGTCGTGGCTTTCCAGTGACCATAGAGATGATCCTACCCTAGCCGAGTTGAAATTTTCCCTTCCTAATTTTGATATAATCAATCATCCAAGAAAATCTTCTAAAGGAGGTGGTATTTGTGTCATCTATAGGTCTATTGCATCCTGTATTGTCAATGACAGTTACAATTGTCTGTCATTTGAATTGTTGGACCTCACGATCCATCTTACTTCTGCATCTACCGTTAGAGTTTATTGTATCTACCGCCCGCCCCAATCCTCACGGCACACCTTTACTAATAATGATTTCCTTGAAGAGTTTTTAACTCTCCTTGAGAGTGCTGCTGTAGATAATCACCCTCTTATCCTTCTCGGCGACTTTAATATACACGTAGATGATTCTTCTGATACACTGTAAAATATAATTTGTTCATTGGTAATTTTTACGTATTTTTTCCATGTAGAATTTACTTCAAAACATTAGTTTTGCCACTTACGCACTAAATTTAAGTCTTGCAAACTCAAACTTTCAATTTAGTAGAACATACGTGGAATATTTAAGTAAAATCAATTACATAAGAACTTTAAGTAATTTCAGCTTGTATTAATTTAGTAATTTTAACTCAAAATCAGAAATTATACGTATTACTCAAACAATTTATGTTGATTATTCTTATCTTTTTAAAGTAAGGACCGATGCAGTGCGTAATAGAAATATTTACATAATTCATGAATATTCATTAAGACCAAATTAAACTCTTTTTAAAATAAAACAATTCTTTTTTGTGGTTGAATGAAAATGTAAGGACTTTAAAACATTTACTAATTCATTTAACATGGCTAAGCAAAGACAAGACAATTTTTTAATTGTTACCCAGTTCAAAACAAATAAAAAATTGATATTTCAGGAAATTGTCAACCAATTTTCCTTTTAAGATGCTACGATCAAGTACATATAAAATTTGGAGCCTTTCAATATGTGTCGAATATTAATCTTAAATAGAAGTAGTGTTAGTGATTAGTGATTAATCTTAAATAGAAGTAGTGGATGTTACTTGTTAGATTATGTGGGTGCCAAATCGTGCAATATATGTAATCCTATCATAGCTTTTTTTTAATTATCTAAAATGATTACAATACTTAAATTATTTACGTTAATGTAACTCGATTTAACTGAGTAAAAATTTATTCAGCAAAATAAGTAAATTCTACTTAAAATGCCGTAGGTAATATTTACTTAATAAAAATAAGGCAATTCTTTTCCTCAATTTTATTGAGTTATTTCGACTATTATTTTTTTACAGTGTAGGTTCGCTCAATCTTTTGTTAATGCTATAGAAGCCCTTGGGCTCCAACAGTATGTCCAGGGTCCCACGCACCACGCAGGCCACACACTTGATCTAGTTCTCAGTAGAAAATCTGAAGATATTATTTCCCACATTACTCTTTTGTCATCTCTCCCATCCGATCACTCTGCCATCCTTTCTACCATTAATCTCAAAGGGCCTAAAAACCCTAAAAGGAAGGTGAGCTTCAGAAAGCTTCTCGACATCGACTCTAACTCCTTTCGTCAGGACATCAAACAGGTATTGACATCTTCTCCGTGTCCTTCTTGTCCTTCTGAAGCAGTTTTATTCTATAATGACAGTTTGGTTAAACTGATGGACAAGCATGCCCCTCTGAAAAATGTGACTGTGACAATCAGACCTAATACCCCTTGGTTCTCTGATGAGATTAGGGAGACCAGGCGACGTAAGCGTCGCGCTGAACGTCGCATGTTAAAGTCAGGCCTGCATATTGACAAGGAGCTGTATCGTCAGGAATGTGAGTCATACTACATTCACATCACCGATGAAATCGCAATACGTGAGGAATGAGATTGCCAATGCTGACTCTAAACAGCTGTTCAACATCGTAAAGAAACTCTCCACTCCTATTCAGTCTTCTATTTCTCCAGAACATTTATCCGATTCTGAACTTGCAAATCAGTTCAGCGAGTACTTCAAGAAGAAAATCAGTGATATTGTGTCTTCCTTTGCAGATGACACTCAAATTTATTTAACTATGTCACCTCGTAGTACAGTTTATGCTGTTAATTCCCTAAAAAAAATCTTTTAGACACCAAGGTCTGGTCAGCCAATAACAGACTCCGTCTTAATGAAAACAAGTCAGAACTAATCAATTTTTCCTCACAGTTCAGGAGCACAGTGCCTCTACCAGTTCTGACAACCGATGAGGGTGTACTAAAGACCTCTGAATATGTTAGAGACCTCGGCATTACATTGGACAAACACCTTACTCTTCAAAAGCACATCAAAAACATCTGCAAATCTGCATCTTGGGGCATCTACAAAATTGGAAAGATCAGGCGACTGCTTGACAAAGCCTCCACTGAAAGACTTGTCCACGCCTTCGTCTCCTCCCATCTGGACTATTGCAACTCCCTCCTTGCCGGCCTCCCAATTTCTCATATATATCCTCTCCAGCGCATCTAAAATTCAGCAGCTAGATTGATCACATTAAGTAGGAAATGTGACCATATATCACCTGTTCTTCGCTCACTTCATTGGCTACCGGTCAATTCTCGCATTACTTTCGAAATCCTACTTCTTTCGTACAAAATAACACATAACCTTGCCCCTAAATATCTTCTTGACCTAGTCTCCCTTCGATCCCCCTCTTCTGCCAGATCCCTCCGTTCATCTTCCTCCATGCAATTAATTCACGGTCCACGAACCAAAACCCGTTATGGTGACCGTGCCTTTTCATCAATTGCCCCCGCCCTCTGGAACAAACTCCCACCCCATATTCAAAATGCCCCATCCATTGAATCATTCAAAACCCTTACCAAAACCCACCTTTTTAATCAGTTATAGTTTACTGGAGGCGCACACAAGTAGTTAATTTCATTTAACTCAATTGTATTGTATTGCATTGTATTAGTAATATTTCATTTCATTTTGTTGCTTTTAAGGTATTGAACATGTTGAATAATTACAAGTTAGACAGTACCACATGTGCACTTAGAAACGTCTGTATAAAGCGCCCTATGAATGTAATTATTATTATTATTTATTGCTGCCTACTCCATGTATTTCGTTGTTATGCTTGTGTAGTCTGCCTCGTGTAATCTGCCTCGGCAGAAAAATGAGTCTTCCCCATGGAAAACAGATACCCGGCGCAATGTTTAGATATATGATCGTATGGGGGTTACTTGTCTTTCCAAAGATTTATTCTTCTGAAGGTTCATAATTCCAAAACACTTCCCCCATACCTTCACTAGCGAGTTTTCGCTCACCAACATTTAGGAACCTTCGCGGACGCAGAGCACTGAGGTTTACGGCCGCGCACACAGACCGCTCTGGTTACAATAAGCGGTTTCGCTCTTCGGTGAATGCGGACGTATAATTATAGAGTAGCTGACGTCATCACCGCTTGGGAATATCCCTCTCCCTCAAACATGGCGAATTTACATCGAGTGCAAGATGCAGTTATGGCAGCCTATGCTTTCGACGTTATAGATGATGTAATTGTATTTGAATGTTATAATGCTGTAAGTTTTTTATGGGATGTGAAATAAAATGCACTTGAACTTGAACTAGTGTTGATATTGTAAAATGAATTTATTTAAACTGAAATTAATGGCTACAAAAACACATTTTCTTTTACCCCACCCCCCCCCCCCCCCAAAAAAAAGGGGGGAAAAAAAGAAAAACAGTACTGGAAGATGAAAGAATGTGGTGTGTTGTGGAGTGTGTAACTGTATTTATGTACAGTTTTGTAAGTGTGTTTTTGCTATCCAGTTCTGGTATGGATATAATGTGCCGGCCATTTGGGTAGTTTAGTGTGAATGCTCCTGCACGATTCGGTACTTGAATTTGCAAATCCAAAGGGTCGGGCAGAGACAAGTCATCCCTGCTCACTCCCCCAACACATACACATGATTATACACACACACTGTACCACATTACTCATACTCTTGAAATTATTGAGCATAAATGCCACGATCAAGGTACAAACGTGAACATTTTTGAAAGAAAAATAAGCCCCTTTTGGTGGGATGACCCCACCCCCTCCTCGCCTTAAAGATTGTCCAGCTTCATTAGCTTGTACTGCTGGAAATATTATTGTATTTAGATCATTTCTTTATCTACAACCTGCATTCAAACTAGTTAAGTTTTTTGCAAACATAGAAACACCTGTGATAAGAAAAAATATTAAAATCAAGTACTTTTAAATTTTTATTTCTCAATGAAATGAACAAACACACATATATATATATAGATATATATAAATATATTTTAAGTATATATACATAATAAATAAAGTACCACAACTACATAAAATGCCACTTTCTTTCCACTATTAGCCTGATATGATAATGATTTACCTGTGTCACTTAATGTGCTCAATAATCAAACCCTGCATTTAAAAGGTCACATTTTAAAGGGTAAACAACAGACCAGAGATTCAAAACATCTCCCTGAGTAGATGCAAAATACTAATTGTATTAATAGTATCTATTCTACAATCTATTCCACCCTGTATCACATATTTCAATAGAACTTGTGTAAAAGATTTGTTTTCAAAATACGCACTATTAGCTTCATAAACCTGTGTTACTGTTAGTACTGAACACATCAATGAGTAGAACATATGAAGTAATAATAAAACTGCAGTACAGTGCAATCCATGATTCTACTCTAGCCTATATCACCTATTTCATTTCAATAAAATTACCATAAAGTTAGATACATGAAATAAGCTAAAAATCTGAACTTTCAATCACTTATAAGTTACAACTTACATGTACCATAAACTAACTTACAATACACCAAAGATATATTGACGAATTTGAAGTACCTGCGCAAAGAATATTATTTAGTATTGATCCTGAGATGATTTCTGTAATAGCTGGTTTACTTGGATCTTAACTTGTATAATAAAGATATATAATCCGCTAGCTCTCTAGTGATGCATAATTTCAAAAATGAGATTTTCTTCGCGTAGCTACTTAAACAAAACTATGTTAACAAGTTACTCTAAAGGCTAAACACGTAAACGTATCAAGTTCAACGACATACTTGCCTCAACACCTTCATAAAATTAACACAAGTTGGCATTGTGAAAACATAACATGTGTACAACACAAGTAAACACGGTCAAAGTCACCTACTAAAGACCAAGGTGAAATATCTTGATTTCATATATTATGGTATCCAGATTTGCAGTTGAATGAAAGGAATATAACATGGGCAATGGTAATGGTACATAGAAGGAATGTGATAGCACCAACTACATACAAATGAAACTAAGGAGCAAAAAGGAAGTCACACACATAACAAAAAGGCAAGATGTTGTTAAGGTGCATATACAAGTTAACACAATGTATCTTTGGCATATACATATCATAATGGCAGATGGGTAACTCTTAGGAAGACCATACACACAGACTTAGCAAAACTGCCAAAGTCAATATTTTAACAAGAATGTTATTGTTAACAAGTCCTGCAGGCGTAAAAATAGTACTTTATAGCTGAAAAGACAGATTTTAAATAAATTATGACAAAGTAAAATGTTCACTGTTGGTCACTCAAACATATTTCAGTTGAAATGAATGATGAAAAAAAGATATTGTTCTTTACTTCTTTTCTAAAGATTTAATGAGGGCTATCATCATTGATTGCATTTGTTGATTATGTTGCTGTTTTTGTAGTTATTGTTGCTGGAGGGCTTGTTGCTGTGGATGCAGCATCTGATGTTGCATAAGCTCAAAGCGACGCTCTCGGATTGCTTCTTCAGCTCCCGTCTCTCTTCTTCCTCTCGTCTACTCTCCATCTCTTCAGCTCGCTGTCTCTCCTGTTCCTCTCTCCTCTTCTCCATTTTCTCCCTTTTCATCTCCTGCTCCAAATCCATTTTTCTGTCCAGAAATGCAAGAGTATCTCGCCCTTTGTTTCGCTACCTTTTTGGAGTGGTACTGGTGCCGCATTCGCCCTGGTGTCTAAAATGCTATATTAAAAATAAGAGAAAAAGGAAGTGTCAATTTTAAAATGTGTAAGATATTCAAGAGCCTGCATGATGTGGTGCGGGTACTGCATTCACCTTGGTATCTAACATGAAATATAAAACATAAAAGAAAAAAAGAGTTTTAAAGTCAAACTACATGTTGTACATGAAGAACACTAACTGAATGTTGGTTTACATAATACTAAAATATATTAAAGGGATAGTTGAGTTTGGTATAGAGGGCGCTACACAAAATAATTTTTTGGTCAGATAATAAAAAACTGAGTGTAAGATTCGAAAGAGCATACAATTGTAATGACAATAAGCTTTATTGTGGGGCCCCAAAATTAGTTAATAATTTTGAACCAGCCAGTTTCTAAATAGTTGTTGTTAATCTCTTTTTCTTATCACTATTTCTACAAAACATCACATCCACGGTATTTTTGTTGAAATGGTTGAAATAGATAAATGTTTAGCGAGTGCCCTCTTGATTTTTAACGGCTTTTTAAAAACGATAAAGGAATTTTTACTTAGTCATTTGTAATTTTGTTTTCCTTTCGAGCATGTTGAGTTATAACTGTTAGTTTGTAATGTAATGGTGTATGTTTTATGTGTGTTGAGAGGGGAGCAGAGGGGGTGTTAGGGAGTACACATAGAATTTGTTAAATTGGAAAAATCTTCTGAAAAATACCTCTTTCTAGTTTCTCCTAATGTTTCGCAGGCCCTCTTTCTCAGCTCTTCACCTTCCGCCTTCTTCTTTTGCTCATCTCCTCTCTCCTTTGGTGCCAACCCAATGTCCTCCTCTTCCTGTAGCATCCGCTCTATCGCCTCTCTAATAGCTTTCCACCATTAGTTCAACGTCATAATTTTGAATGCACTGGTGGGGCATAAGAAGATAATTTGGTGATGCTTCAGACAAAACTTTTGCCGAGTTGCAGACATAATTGTGTGTGTGTGCGAGTGTTTTTTCTTACATTTTATTTAATTACAGTAAGGCCTAGATCTAGGGGATCAGTCTGCTGTAGGAGCAGGGGTGCAGTTTGTGGTACCCCCTGCTCTACTAGATAGTAGTCTAGTTAGATTCCTTTCAAGAATTAGAGTGAGACTGAGTGTGTGAAAGAGAGAGAGAGAGAGTGAGCTGTCTGACTCTGAGTTGAGTTATTGTATTGTGAGGTACAACCAAACAAACCCGGGACTAGACCTAAAATCTAGGGTCTAGGCTAGAGTAGACTGGAAAACACTTGCAAACAATAAATTTTCAGGGATGTTTAATTCAGGACACAATTTCAAGGAGAGTAGGCCCCTATAAACTAAAACTAAATCACCATTTTGCACGATCAGAGGCTATAGCCTAGGCTATAGTCTAAATTCAATATTTACTAGATCTAGACTAGACTACGGCTATAGCCATCAAGACTAGTACTTAGTAGTAGGGCCTAGGCGAACACTCACTCACATCACACTGACCCTGTCAAATTCAAAATTGCCCTATCGTCCCCCCATCTACAAATTAAAACACCTTACCCGCACCTCCAGTTAAAATCTCAGACGAGTATTTTAGAGGACCAACCAACCAAGATCTTGGTTCTTGCAAGAACCAAGAACTCAGACAGAGACGATAAACTGGCAAGGCACAACAACAATGCACAACAACATTGCAATGCAATGCAATGCCAGGCCCTGCGCATGCAATACAGTACAGACGGGACTACCGCACGACTAGTGTACTCAGTAGCACAACTTGTCTCGACCAAGCCACAAAACGGCTTTTATCATCTTTCAACAGTTCATGTTATATCCATAGTATGGTTAAGAAACACTAATCGACAAAAGAAACTCACCGAAGAGCCATTCGCGTTGAAATTCATTTTCTAGTCTCTGATTTGATGTCGATCGCGTCTGCATCTAGATACAATTTTATCAGAAGAATAAAGTTCCCGGGTCAGCTGTACGAGCTCTCTGATTGGCTGCT
The DNA here is from genome assembly GCA_035222895.1 of Strongylocentrotus droebachiensis. NCBI lineage: Eukaryota > Metazoa > Echinodermata > Echinoidea > Camarodonta > Strongylocentrotidae > Strongylocentrotus > Strongylocentrotus droebachiensis. Next base: position 628,688 of record JAVYIG010000229.1, on the reverse strand, counting down.
GATTCACTTGGGTTGTCAATGAGAACGACCATAAATTTGGCCAAAACCCGTTCTAGATTTTAGGGCCTCAGCGGTCATCCAACTGTTACTATAGTAACTTCTCGATTTTGCACACGAACCGCAGATTCTAATTCCGCAATGAGTTTGCGAAAATTGCCTACTATCCCTTTGTGGGGGGGGGGGGGGTTAGGGTCAAAACATTATATTTTGATCACATGCTTTATAAATGCCTTTAAATTCTTCCTCAACATTTTTAATTTGATCAAGCTTCACAGATCTAGAATAGAAACATTACAAACACCCAAGGGTTGTATGCATAACTTGTAGCCATCGATCATTGTTGCCCAAGTCCATTTATTTGTTGGTATGCTAAAGACAATTTGATTCTTTGTATCTTCCTATGTCCATAAGTAGGCATATCTAAACACCTCCAAAGAAAAGCAAATTTAATTTTCAGGTGTAGGGGTAATTGTCCTAATGGGGGAGTTTTCTGGAGGGTAATTTTCCAGGGGTTGATTGTTTTGAAACGGCAACTCACAAAAGTAGAGGACTGCTTGAAACTAATTTCTGAGGTACTGGGAGTACTGAAAATCTGTTTCCATATCAAAATGCAAGGGTACATTGTAGGTATGAGGTTGTGATGGCCAATTATGTATCAGGTACCCAAAATTTGATTTAAAGGCCCAAATTTAAAATAACATTTTAAGAGCATCAGACTATACAGTGTGATTCCAAAACAAGTTTACACTAAGAAAACTGCTAATTATTAAAAAAATCAGCTATGAACAGAAAATTATTATACATCTTATGAAAGAGTGTTTTATCCCAAATTATTTGGTATCATTTTTGTGGGGTATGTGTTCGCACTTGGATAAACAGGAGGCATTGTTTGTGAGAGTGCAAAAAAAAGACAATACCCCGCGGACAATTACCCCCCGAGGACAACTACCCCCCGGGGACAATTACCCCCCGAGGACAATTACCCCCGATGACAATTACCCCCGAGGACAATTACCCCCCAAGGACAACTACCCCCCGAGGACAACTACCCCCGGGAACAATTACCCCCCGAGGACAATTACCCCCCATGGACACTACTGGGCATGGTGGCTCAGTGGTTAGAGCGCCCGCCTCATTAACGGGAGGTCGTGAGTTCGAACCCCGGCCAAGTCATACCAACGACCTATAACAATGGAACTTCTGCCTTCTAGCTAGGCGCTCAGCATATTAGATTGGAGAAGGGTAGTAATAACATATGTATTATGTTATGCAGGGCCCGCTGGAAGAGCAGTTTTATAACTGAAGTGGCTACCCTGTGTAAATAAAACGTTATTTTTATTATTATTACCCTCGAGGACAACTATCCCCCAGGAAAACTACCCTCTGAGGACACTAACCCCCGGAGGACTACTACCCCCAATGACAATCACCCCGAGGAATTTATAACACTGTGACGTATAACGCAAGCTTCTCTCCAAATTGCTATTTACAGAAACCTTCATTTTCTTCGTTATTTATGAAGTTAATTTCAGTCTTTTCAAATTATTCAATTCGATATGGGGGTAGAGGTTGCCCAGTTCTCCTGTAGTTTTGCTACCGAGTAAAGAACAAAAATTACATTTCTTAGAAATTGAACAATAATTAAACATCGCGCGCAGATTACTACGCGTTACAGCTTCTCTCACCATCAATGGCACAACACATAAATTAGGACGTAAGATTTCCTTTATGCATCCTCTGTAACTTTTTTAATCAGCTGATCATGTATTTGTCTTTGTATGTATAATGGGCCCTCATCCATGCCATGATCCATAATTAAGGTTTTCTTCACGTTATCTAATATTTCTGTTGTCATGCTGAAGTGTAATATGTTTTCGTGTGCGTTAAATTATTTTGAAATAGAAATTGCCTTCAAGTTATATGTACGGTGCCATGTCAAAAGAAAATAAATATCCGCTCTCTGGTAATTCATCTCGTTTGATTTTGTAACGCCAGCACAGCGTTTTTCAACCGGGGTGCCGCAAGAGAACGATTTGGAAAACATTGATTTTGTAAAAAAATATCAAATACCAGAACCGGTTAAAATATGTAATTACATGAGAAAAAAAAATTGTTGAAGATACTAAAGTGTCTTCCTTCCTCGCTCGCTGACAATATTTTGACAGCAAGGTAAATAAGGGCAACGAGAGGCCCGAATATCCTCAAATTCGTGTATCAAGATCATGACTGAATATATCACTTTTTATTTATGTACATTTGGCGGCAAGGTGCCTGCATACAGTACTTTAAACAGTTTCTAGTGTGTGTTTTACAAACTTATTTTTTACCAGTTTGAAAATGTCTTCTCCTTTTTATTCTTAAATGTGCATAGCACTTGACGAGAGCCAGAGTCATGCAAAATTAATAATCTGTAAAGACTTTGGGAGTTGGGAGAAACTTTTCATTTCTTAAGAGGGTACCGTGACTAACAAAAAGTAAAAATAACGCTGCTCCAGAGAAATGTATTTATATGCATTTTGAAAAGCGCTGGACAATTACCTAAAACTTACATCCTTCGCGGAAATAAGCAACCGCACTAGCGTTGAATAAATTATAATCAAAGGGAAATGTGTAGTAATGAGGAAGACAACGTGATATAGTATTTGAAAGAATATGGGTTCATGCAGGGGATTTTATGGGCTCGTAGCCATCTCTCAATGTGTCAGATCGTCTTTTGCTATTGAATCATGATTGTCCACGGGGGTAGTTGTCCTCGGGGGTAGTTGTCCTCGGGGGATAATTGTCATCGGAGGAAGTGTCCTCGGGGGGTAATTATCATCGAGGGTAATTGTCCTCGGGGGGGGGGGGGTAGTTGTCCTCGGGGGTAATTGTCCTCGGGGGGGGGGGGTAGTTGTCCTCGGGGGGTAATTGTCCTAGGGGGGTAATTGTCCTCGGGGGTAATTTTCTGGGGGGTTATTGTCCTTGGGGGGTAGTTGTCCTCGGGGGATGATTATCCGGGGGGGTAATATTCCAGGGGGTAATTGTCCTTTGGGGTTAGTTTTCCGGGGGGTAATTTTCCGGGGGGTGATTGCCCAGGGGGTAATTGTCCTAGAACCCCAAAATCGACTTGCGCCAAGGTTGCTTATGTCATGTTTGAATAAAACAATTGGGATTTGGGTATTAATTCGGTCATTGCAGATCCAAATAATTAACACCTCTAACAAAATTATTCATGCCACACATATCAAATATCGCATTTCAAATATCAACAAACATTTGTGTGCGTGTGTGTGTGTGGAACTTTGCTTCTGCAAAAACCATATGCAATGCATTTCATTTGCTACATTTGCTACTCCGCTAATCCCAACATAATACATGCTGTTAGGCATCACTTTGACGCAAGTCGATTGTTGCACTCTCGCAAACAATGTCTCATGTTCATCCAAGCGTGAAAACATACCACACAAAAATGATTCTAAATGAATTCGGATAAAACACTCTTTCATAAGATGTATAATAATATACTGTTCATAGATGATTTTTAACAGAAATAGCCATTTTCTAGGTGTAAACTTTTTTTTGACTCACACGGTAATGAGATGATTTTATTTCTAAAGACATTTAGAAGTGTGCTATACTAAAAATACTTGTCATGTCAACCAATATGAAATCATAGTAGGGGCACCTGAACCCCCCCCCCCCCCCCACCCCCAGGCGCCTTGAGGTTATTCACAACAGCCCAATAGGAAATGCATCTTCTATCAGAAATAGGAAATGCATTTGTGTGAAAAATCATGTATTTTACCTACTCATATACTAAAACGATATGCTATATGATGTGATGAACCCATTAAGGAAAGTCTTGGACAATAACTTATACACAACAGGCATCTACGCCTTCTATTTAAAATGTTTGAGATCCTTTTTTTCCTAATATTTTAGTGTGTTTTTTTTTTTTTTTGGTTGAAAAACGCTGTTCTAGCCCATCTGCCTTGGAATAATCCAAGAGAAAGTTGACAAAATAATTTAGTTGCTATAATTTAAATTCACATCAATTTATGGTGAAAGTTCTTTGTAAGGTGAAATATCTTATGAGAACTGTTCATGTTTTCCTATTACATTTCATCCTCGAAGGAGTTAGAAGAAGTTCTACTTCACACTCAACGACTGATTGTGCATGATACGTTTAGCAATCCACCTTTCAGGCTGAGAAGAGAAGGTATGTGAAAAGATATCTGATAAGATTTAAAATCATTACGCGAAAATTATGATGTTGAAACCCTTTAAAAAGCATTACATGTACCATGTATCGCATTGTTATGGCTTTAAAGATCTAATAAAAGTTAACCGAATGAATACAAATGTCCTTATTAAACAAACATACTGTACGACTATGTAAAGGTATTTTCCCCTTTTATTCCAATTAGGTTTACAAAATGTGTTTTTCAAAGTACAAATGATAGGAATTTCTCCCTAGAACACGAACAAAATAATATGTTTTGCCTGCAAATATCTTCAGTGCCTTTTCAAGCATTTTTTAAAGAATTTATCTGCTTTCATCTCCCGTCAGAGTCAAAATTTGCTCATGCTATTAATACTGATTATTATACTTATTTAACAGAAATTGTTTATTTTTAATTTTAAAAAGATTGAGAGTTTTGCATTTTTTTAATTTCCTGAGGTATACTATTCCATATTAACGGTCCTTTAAAAAATAGTGAAGTGTTCATACAAGTCGTTCTAATCTTGGGGAGGTGATAATTTAGGGCATTTCTAGTATTAAAATTATGCACATCACAATTCAAATTAAAACATGTTGATAAAAAAGTAGGCAAATTGCCATTAAAACATGAAAATATGAAAACTGCAATATAAAAATTATGCATACCGATTACATTTTAAATTCTAAGTTTACACAATAAAGGATTACAGTGAGCATAATATTGGGAATGAGTTATAATGCGTATTGTTTATTTTTGAAGCTTAAGTAACCTTAACATATCATTTTTATTAAAATTCGACCATGCAACTATACAGTAATTGAAATATGGTGTTATTAAAGTATGATACAACATTTTCAGAATGTTTAAGGGATAAAAATGAACTTTGTATAAAATAGCATTTTTTATTTTATTTTTTTGCTATTTTTTTACACACCACATTTATATGCTCATGCCAATTCAATTTCTGATTAATTACAATACATACAAACTTAAGATTATCTACACGTTCAAAATTATGATCATTTATTCGTAAATGAATGTTGTTAAAATCAATATTTCTATTTGTAAAAACCATAAACTTAGTTTTATCATAATTTAAAACCAATTTATTATATAAAAACCAATTAGAAAGTTTCAACATTTCTTGCTTAAAAACATTTTGTAAAACCTGACATCAGAATGAGACATAAAAACACTTGTGTCATCAGTAAATAAAATAAACTTCAGTTTATCAGAAATATTGCACATGTCATTAACATAAATAATGAATAAAAGAGTTACAAGGATGGCTCCTTGAGGCACTCCACATCTAAGTTTGTCAATATTAGACTTATCTGTATTTATTTGTACAAATTGGGTTCTGTTTTTTAAATCACTTTCAAACCATTTTAAAGTTACTCCACGAATACCATAATAATACAATTTTTCAATAAACTAGTGTGGTCTAATGTATCGAATGCTTTACTTAAATCTAAAAAAAGGCCCATTGAGATACGATTATTTTCAGAAGTTTTCAAAACATTATAAATAAAATGCATAATTGCATTAGATGTAGAGTGCCCAGGTTTAAAACCATATTGGCATTCAGTGATAATATTACACTTATTTAAACACATAAAAAGTCGATTATAAACAGCTTCTTCTAAAATCTTTAAGAAAACAGGGAGTATAGATATAGGTCGATAATTAGAAACATTTTCTTTAGTACCATTTTTAAAAATAGGGATAACCTTTGCAAGTTTTAATTGCTCTGGTACTATACCTGCAGATAAAGAAATATTAAATATTGCACTTAAAGGACATGATATAATATGAACAACTTTTTTCAATAATTTAACACTTACATCATCATGACCACAACTCTTATTATTTTTTAATTTACTTACAATATTGATTATTTCTGTGGGGGTAATGGAATAAAAAAAAAGCTGTACATGGATTAAAATCAATATTACTATAAATGTCATCATTAATACAATCATTATCTATGTTGTTGTCTAAATTATCAGTTAAGCTAGGTCCTATATTAATAAAAAAAAAAAATATTAAAAACAGAGCATATTTCTTTCTTATCACATATAGCTTGATCATTACACATAACCGAGTCGGGCATATTATGCTTACTCGTACTCTTACCGAGACTTGCATTGATCAATTTCCATGTTTGTATGATGATGATGATTTTTATTATTATTATGGTATTATTATCATTATTATTATTTTTATAGTTACAATTATTAGACTGCAAGATGGCTAAAGCTATCATGATGCCATCAAGTCACAAAGTTACTTAATTCCTATTATTCCCTATGTGGTATCTACATTGTACATACAAAGTACATGTAGTGTTAATCTACAACATTCAGTAATTCAATAAAATATCTGGATAGATTTGATAAAGTCTTTTAACTTATCACATGTGCTTGATGGAGCCATAGTTGAGATCAGGATGAAAAGAAAAAAAGGAAATATTTGAGGGGTCTTTTAACTCCAGTACTGATCTAGACCCCCCCCCCCTTTTTTTTAGATTAAATTTCTCATAGTGCTTGTTGAAATAGTCTTTCCAAATTACCTTTAACAATAAAGGTGACAATTTTTTAAAACATTTTATGTGGAATGAAGGTCATTTATCAACTGTAGAAGGATATGCTAGATATAGTATATGATTGTGTTATTCAATTTTATATCAATACCTCACCGCAATATTTGTATTAGTTATTATATAATGCTATTTAGTGTATTTTCCTGTGAACTAGGAGGCCACAAAAATGGGTTGTTTAATCGTCTTTTTTTTATTTAGGCGAGCAATCTGGGCAGAACACTGTTTTGAGGGGTGATGATGGACGGAAGCTACATGTAATGGAGTGGAGGAGCACCGATGATGAGACTCATCTTGTACTAAGGGGTGCCGATTTCCTCCCAGAGGTCATCTCCATACTGGCTCCGTTGTGTCCGACAGTGAAGCATTTCACCATTGATTTCTGGATGGTGCGTCTATCTTCATTTACCCTCGTGCCTATGCATATGCCTATGAGATCTGTCATCACAGTTTGCATTAAGTCCCTGTTTTGTCTTGTAACACTCCATAAGGCACTATTGGCTGTCAGTAAATCTTTTCCAAATGCAGAGAGTCTAGATCTGCAAGTGAAAAATCTGCATCTATACAATAAGGCATACACTCCTGAGTTCAATTCATCATCATCCTTGAGGGAGCTCAAATTAAGATGTGAGGTACGGCCTTCAGATGATGTACCTGCAGACAGCCTGTTTATGGATATTTCTACCTCCTATCCAAATATTGTATCATTGGTGTTATCAGGCATTGGAATGTTTCCATCGGACAAGTCAGGGAAAGACATTTCATTATGCAAATTGCCACGTCTAACCAGCGTCCATCTTGAACCATTTAGGACGGATGATTGCTGCCGATTCGAAACATTACTGAATGTACTACATGTAGTTCATGTGACAAGTCCACATTTGAAGCTTGTTGAGGCAAAAAAGGTGCAGCTAGGAGGTGCAGAACTTACCTCTGTTAAGTGGTTCCAAACATCTTCAGGTTGTGAGCTACAACTTGAAGGTGCATCAGCAGCTGTACCCATGGCTGACCTAATGCATCTTGTGTCAAATGAACTTGAAGGATTAACCGTCCTGGTATTTGACAGGTGCAAAGTTTACTTTCCTCATAGTATCAGTCATCCACCACAGAGCATAGGGGAAGAGAGTTCGCTTCGAGAACTAAAGTTCTTAAATGTCGAATGCCCGTTGTCTCAAACTGACATCCACAAACTTTCAGAAATGTATCCTAATGTAAAGATCACAGTTGTGCATGAAAGTCAGGCATCACATGGAGACCCTAAGCAAGGTACGAGGATGCCTTTCAAGCCGGAGAGGAAGACCTTCCCATCCTCCTCACCCTCCCCAACTTCTTCAAAAGGTGAGTTTTAATATATTATACATGTATATATCTGTACTCATAGAGCAAAAGTGAATAAAGGCTTGTTCACATATACCGAGGTATACAGCAGCGGTTTATTACATTTGTGTTCCTTTTATCTGCACTTCACAGTTTTGTGCCTGGAACACATACTATCAATCAGATGCACAAGCTACTCTTACATTCACACTCGCTATAATTAGTTCCAATTTGTTCAAAATTGTCCCCGTCCTGCAATAAGACGGACTAACAACGTACTTAACACGAGATGGACGTACTACGAACGGAATTGCCGTACTATTGTCCTACTAGGAACGTGTTACGAACTAGTTAGAATTGTTTGGACATATTGGGAACGAGGTAGAACGAGTTAAGAACTGGTTTAAAGTAATTACGGACGGGCTTGGACTGCTTGGAAATGGCAAATTTACCCGATCTGAACTTGAAATGAACTGACTGTGAACGGGGTACAGAAGAGTTGGACCTATTGAGGCCTGTTCAAGAACGATCTAGGATTGTATTATAGATATTATTTACACATTCTACCCCGACCATTACCAGTTTTTGTAACGATTTTCTAGGACGGTTCCGGAACGTAGTGAGAACTTGTTTGGTGTGATTGGGATTAGTTGCTGCTTAATGATGCTTGACCACACACGTTGTAACACGTTCCAAGTAGGATCGAAGTACGGCAATTCCGTTCATAGTAAGGCAATCAGTCCGTTTGTAATACGTCCTCCTCGTTTTAATTACGATGTCACTTCGTCTAATTGCAGGACGTGGACAATTCTGAACAGGCTCAAAGTTCTAGAGCACTCTCCTGTATAGCCAGTCTGAGCCTGTCCATGCATGAAGTTCGTAAAAAGATCGTAAACAGTTCCTACTACGTTCAACTCCTTTCGCACACAGTTTGAGCCCGTTTGGCAACATTTTCCAGAACGTATTGAGAACTAGTTCGGTGTGATGGTGGTTAAATGTAGTGTGCTTTGAACAATATCAGCAGAAATTGATTTGAAGTAAAAGGGAAAAAAGCAATGTCTCCCTGGAGATATCTGTTGTTTCATGTACATTTGATTCACAGGCATGGCAGAGACGTAATCTCTGTAAAAATATAAAACACTATCGTACAGAGATGTGTCTTGGTGAAAATAGGCCTACCATGCTGTTTTTAGCAAGTAGCAAGTTTTGTATTGTTCGGCAAAAGACAGAAAACAGGGTAGATTGCAATATTTTCCTTTTATCTTATTATTTCATTGATTTATAACAATATATTCATAACATATCGGTCAAAGGTAATTGTTCTAAATCCTAAATTGAAAATAACATCATTCATGTAAATTGCTAAATCTCAAAAATTGTGTATCTAAATTCATATATCTTTCCACAACGTAGAATCTAAACTGAGTAACAAAAGAAGAAATTGAAAAAGACGTTTACACTTATTCCTGACATTAAAAGGATACTTCAGAGTGACATTGCTCTTTAGTACTCTATAACCTATATTTGACCCTAAACAGACTGTAGGGGGGCTGATTTAGCACCCCCTCCTTTATTATCGTGATTACTTTGTAATGCTTAAATATTTTACAATGCCAGTTCATGACTTTTTCCTCAGAGTCTTGCGCATCTGTTGATACCAAATTTGCGCATACCGGGTCAACGGTCCTGTTGTTATGTAACATTTTGCGACCGTGTGTCATTGAAAATTCGATGTTTTAGATATTCTTCCATATATAATATACAGAGTTTTTAGATGCACCTTTAATGTTGCAGTTTTATACCCATCTTTTCACATGTACTGTTAGTATTCCCATTTGGCATGGTGAATAAAACCTATTGCATTCTCATTTGCATAAAGCCATACAATATATAACAAATAATACAAAGAAAAGCAAAGAAAAACAAAGAAAAAGATAGAAAAAAACAAAAACAAAGAAAAACATAGAAAATGGTAAAACTAAATCAATTTTCATCAATTTCCTGTTATCTCACATATTTCATGTGTACATGATTATGTCAATTAAAAAATCTAAAACAGTGAAAAAATTGAAATATTGTAACTATGCAATATTGTAGATCTCATGAAAATTTATCACCATGCCAAATTTGGAGTCGATCGTGGTTTCAGTTGCCGAAATCTTAGGGGTGCCCTTTTAGCCCCTTTTTAGAGTCAATATTGTGCTATAATGTTGAAGTACAGTTATGTATTGTATTGTTTGCAGAGAGTTGGCAGAAAGTTTGCAAATAGGATTTAATGGAAATATCTCTTATGATTTTCATACTAGATGAAGTAATCGTCGAACTAATCCAAATGGAATGTTGTAAGAGAGTTGGAGTTGAAGGTGGCAAACTTCAGCTAGATTCCTTCGGAATTGAACTTGAGATCCCTCCCGGTGCAATTGACAGCGAAGCGCCGCAGGACATTTCTCTTCGTGTCCTGACAGATACTCCTAATCTTGGCAACAGCAGAGAAGAGATGTCAATCTGCTTTGGTGTACAGTGTTTAGCCCCTGATGACTTAGTCCTTAAGTTACCGGTGACTTACACAATACCTCACTGTGCTGTGATTACACGATACTCCAGTGTGGAGGCAGTCTTGTACACGGGAGAGGGCGAATACTCACCCGGTAAGTAAATCTTTACATGTTATGGAGCAATGGTATTTGAAGAATTTTATTATACCAAAACCTTTTTTTGTAAGTAAATGAACCACTTTGCAATAGGTAAATTAAAAAAGTGGTTTCCATTTCCATTAAAAGTACTTGATGTAATATAAGAACGTTTTACACTTTTGATCGTGAGTGCCTCAAAAATGTTATTGAGGTCTTTACATTGTTAAGTTGAAGGATGTCATATTTAACTGGAGAAAGTCATGACATTTCTTTGAATGTTAATTTAAAAATATTGCTCAGAATAATTCAATTAGATTTCACTTTTTGAAAAATAAAAATAAAGGCCACAAAATCATGTGTGTATCTAAAATTACTTCTGAATTTCAGAGCACTGTATAAACAAGAGTCATGAATCGATAATGACACTGGCTAGCAAAAGGTTTATTGGTCCAAAGTTTATATGAAAATCTTAAGAAGGCATTCTTGTCCGGTGGGTGGTTGTCCTAGGGGGTAGTTGTCTGGGGGTAGTGGTCCGGGGGTAGTTCTCCCGGGGGGGGGGGGTTGTCGTCCTAGAGGGTGGTTGCCCTAGGGGCTAGTTATTCTAGAGGGTAGTTGTCCTCGGGGTTAGTTGACTGGGGTCCTTATCCGGGGGGGGGGGTGGATGTCCAGGGGGTAGGTGTCCGGATACGGAGGAAAACTGCCCCTAAAGTATATTGTGAAAAACAAGAAAAAACAAAAGAAAGCAAAATTAAAGGGGGAAATGCTTTTATATCCTCCGCCGCTCTTCCTGCCCTGCGTACCCTCCCTTCATCAATGGCCATGTCAATTTGTATTTTATCAACCGATATGACAGGTTCCCCCCCCCCCCCATGATGTTCGTGCCCCTCGATGTATACCTATGCCACTGATACACTACATCAATTCTACATTATTACGTTGTGACAATTGGGAGTAGTGACACACAATTAGGGTCTTTAAACCGGAGTGGTATTCTGAAAACTATGTTAGCATGAAAAGTATGTTTAATAGCTAACGTTCATAATCGGTGTTCAGAAAACGATGTTAAATCCAAAACTGTGTTAACAGAGTTTAAGGCAGGAAGGTGCAGCGCGCATACTCATAACCTTACGCAAACATCATACGTGGCGGCGGACATAACATGATAGTTAACATAGTTTTGGTATTCTGAAAACTCTTTGAGCAAAAAGAAGTTATAAAAGTAAATGTATAAAATAACGTTGGTCTAGGAGTCTTTTAAGTATTATACGCTGGTCTATTAATAGGTGAAATGCAGCTGAGGTTTTTTTTTTTTTTTTCTGTAAAGACTGCAATATGACTCTGCGAATTTACAACTTTTGAACATAAAAAAAAACATAGGAAACATAGAAAAGAAAGAAATTAAGAAGCTTTTCATTAGTACCTTCGTGGCACAGGCTCGGACAAAGGTAGTGCGTATGGATTGACGATGTTCAATAAATATGCGCTATATTTAACATAGCTGTACGCAAAATCTAACATGAAACATAATTGGCTGAGAGTACTGTTTAAGAGTGCTTCTCATTAGGGAATCAATTAAAATGGACTTGTTGGGGGCGTTACATAAAGGAAGATAACATCGTCTTCAGAATAATGATTTAGAAGTATGTCAAAAGTATGTCAAATCTGGGACTTAACGTTAATTTTCAGAATACTGCCCCTGACCAACGTCTTTGTTTAAGCAGTTTAAGATGAGCCATTTCTTGAGAGACAGGTCTGAAGGGTTAAGTGCAAAAATGTCAGAGTTAACAATGTCAATGGTTAAATTTGCTGATGTGAATGAACCCACAACGACTCTATGCAGAGGCCTTTCATTTGCTTTACTTTTAACAAACATGTTTATCCCTCGCTTCAATGAGTTCATAATATTCCTGATTTTCTTTTCCAAATTGTTGATTATAGATGCAGTTGTTAAAGAACGAATTATGTTGTCGAGGTCTGGAATACCTAGCTGCACCATAAGGAAAGACGTACTCCAACTGAAGATGAACCATTTTTCATGGGCGAAGATTAAGTTGAGGGTCAAGAAATTCTTTTTCCGAGGCAAGAAGATGTGCTGTTGGCCATTTAGAGAAAAGAACTTAGCACTGGAGAAGAAACCTGTCATCTTACAAGCACACCTCTATGATGACATCAAAGGAAATAGCGAGGTAAATTAATTTTGCAGCAGTTGATTTGTATGTCAAGGAATCTGACACAATGTGATGAACTATCAAAAGTCGTGGCAAAGATCAGCATTTGTTTGTAAATAATTTTGTGAAAATACAATATGTATATGAATTTCAGTAAGCATTAATTATTCAACAGCAAAAAATACTATGTTAACAAAATTTTCGGAAGACAGTGCAGCTGGTGAACAGTAATATAGGAATATTTCTCCTGAGGCCCCCTCAGCGATGTCATGGGGCACTGAAATGTAATGAAAACACTTCCAATAATTGTGTTATGTGGTAATTTCCCATTAAATATCATGCAATGCCTGTACGATTCGGATTTCAATGTTTTCAACCCTGATTAAACAATTTCCTCATAGGTAGGATGTGGGTGCCAAATACTTTTCTATATCGGATTATTAACGAAATGCAAATTGTTAAATGTCGCTCATGGTGGATCATTTACAAACTCCTTATGTAAGACAGATTGTTCTGTGAACACCTGCATAGAATGGACTGTTAATTGTTAGAAAGGGAAGCGAGCAAGCTACAAGTTGGGCCACATTTCCTTATGACTCGTTTGTTGAACTAGTGTATTATTTATTATGCATGCATTATCTTTTGATTCGTATGTTTAATATTTCAAATTTATTTGATTATTCATTTTTCTCTAAAAGGCTTTACTTATTTAGAGATCTATGTGATTCTTATTTCCCCTTTTTTTTAGTTTTTTGACGTAAGGCGTCATGGGCTATATTTATTACTGTCTTGCGATGTCCCATTAATGCAGCTGAGCAGGAATTTTTTCTTACAAAGGCGGCCTAGTCATAATTTGTGAGGTCTAAAAGCAATTTGCTGATTATATTTAAGTTACAAAAATGCAATCTCTATGAACTCAAAAGTTTGTTTTATCACTTTGTCTGAGGGTTCTTGGGTTGGAGGGGGGGGGGGGGGCAACTACACTTTGCTCCCTTCAAATAAACTAATGCTTCCAGGTATATACTTCTCAGGTAGTGGCTCTTTTTCCCCTTTTGTTTATTTCTGTTAAAATATTCTCTTTTTCTTTGATCATCTTTTTTAATTTCCCTGCCACTTATGAATAACCCCTAATTTATCTAAGGAATTAGGAACAAGTACTCCCTACTTGTGTAGAAGGTGTAACATTTGACAGCATCTTCCTTATCCCTTACTGTACTGGGGGACCCCTCTCTCCCCCCCCCCCCCCACCCCTCTCCGTCCACATTTTCGGAGATTGCGCCGCAACCGCTTGGAATTTTAAAGTGTTGTTTCATGAATTTTTAGACACATTTTCATACCATTTTCATCAAAATTGGATATACCTGTATGTCGTTACATAACAATTAGTATGCGCATGTGTTAAACAAGTGCTATAATTGCATATATTCATGTACAAGCAGAAATGTGAATACAGGTTTAGATGTATTTCTTCATAAGTGGGTGATATGAATTGATATCCAATTGCTTTGATATATGTTTCTCAAAGTAACTTGTTGTTTTCCTAAACAAAAGAATACATTAGAATTAAAACAATAGATATAATAACAAATACAAAACAATAAAATACATAAGAAAATAACATGATGAACTTCAAACCTTTTTTTGTGTGGATATAAGCAGTGATATGCAAATGTTAGTGGAGAAATATTTGTCTACAGTGAGCAAGTGAGTAAAATCATTGTTTTTGGTCTCGCACACAGTGCTATACATATCTCCCGAAAAGCTCAAAGGCTAAATGTATTTGAAAATCGCATACAATTAGCATGAATTATCATTATTATTAATTACATAATAATAACTTTTTTTGGTTAGAAAAGAAGTCACATCTGAATAATGATCAATGAGTTTCAACAATCAAAAAGATGAGTCTGACAATTCTTGTAATGATAATTCTAGTTCTTTGTATGTTTGCAGATTTGACATTCATGAATGCGTGGTTTACGTATTCATAATTTATGCATTTTCAAATATCTTGAAATTAATGAATCTGAAATGAAGGAAACATTTATTCCATACATTTTCAAAATTATCAAAAGTCTAGAGACCAATATGTAGAGTTTCCTGTAAAATGCATAAAATTAGCATTTGCATAATCAATTAGGCTATCACAAGAAAAGTGTGCACATTAGGAAAAGACTAATTAGACCTCTTGTTCCTTACGTAAATATCTACAAATATGCAAATGTACGTGTTCATCGGACATTCAGGGGGGGGGGGCTGTATACTTCTATTTTCTTTTCTTTCATAACAGTATATAAAAAGCCAAGAAGAGGGATACAAATTCATACCGGCTGATATGGAACGACAGGTCCTCATTCAGGCAGCAGAAGTTGATCTCAAAATGACCTGTTACGTAAAGGAGACGGTAATTGGAGGACCTGCTGTAAGTTCAGTAATGTGTTTACAGAGTCTGGTTAACTGAATAAGAAAGCTGAATCCATGCATGTTCGGATGAACATGTGTATTGTTCTACTTGTACAGAACATAACGGTACACATGCCTTATATTTGAATTTTGTGTTGAAGATTTACCGGTAACCATCTGAAAGGATGTCTATCTTGAGATTATTTTTCAACTTTTTCTCAACTAAAATTTCATTCTCTACATGATGTGGACATTAAAAGAAAAGTATGACAAATAATGCGAACTAAGAGATGCACTTGGGGTATTTTTCATGTTATGGTGCTGTTGAGGGTACATGCTAAAGTCAAAGGTCATTTTGGGTCATGCTTTAAAGTTGCATGTACCTGCAACATTCTCTTGTTACAAGTACTTTTTCCTCTGTCACTCACTCCAATTACACCCAAACGAGGGTCATAAGTGCATTTGGAGGACTCTCATGTTTCAATGATGTTTGGGTCATGTCCTAAGGTCAAGAATCATTTTAGATTAAGTGTACGTTTTTATCCACAAGACTTTCTTATGACTTGTAACTTTTAATAGTTACATTGGTCACACTGCAACCAAATTTGGGCCGGGGAGGCTCTTTGGTGACATTCATGTAAGTTGGCTACAGGTGGGCGAGACACAGTCTGGATATTACCATGTTACATGCATCTCTGTTTATAGACATCCAGAGATTATAATTTTAATAATGATAATAACAACAATAATAATAATACTTCTGATAACGATATACTAATTATACTAACGATAATAATAATACTAATAATATCAATGATACAACAACTATTGATAATAATACAGTTCTTATATTCCATATCATCTGTATTCGCTTAGGAAATGATATAAAATTTAAAACAGGTGCTGTAATTCGATCTGTAGCCGCAGTCAAAATGCTTTTCAAACAAGTCCTTTGGAGGAGAGTTTTAAACTCATAACTTGCGGATGCATGTTTTCTTCATATTAGATGGGATGGTGTTCCAAAGTGCAGGGGCAGCGTAATTAAACATTTACTCGCCTAAAAACTAGGACGGAACACGTAGACATTGCACGAGCTTCTTTCTGAGCTGATTTCAGATTGCTCGAGGGTACATACTAAATTACCAAGGACAAATAATGAATACGTTGATAGCTCATAAACAGTATATGAAATTATGCTTGGTTGAAATAGAAGCCATGTAACTGCTGTAAGACGGGTCATGTGTGAGTATTGTTTTCTCAGTTTGGGTTATCAATCTTGCCGCATAGTTGAAATGTATGGATCTGGAATGCCGGTAGGAGTTACATACTCTTCCAAAACGCTAGAGTTGCTCCTAATGGTTGCTGGAGCTATTTCAGGACAATAATGTCTAATACACACTGTTACTTAGAGCAGATGATTGATATAGGGGGAAATTGAAAGGAAGTTTGTTTATGTACTATTTTGATGACCTCCGTTCAATTTTATTTTGTTAAAGGTTGTATCCTTTGAAAAACTAATGAGTGGAACCAGGATATGTGAGCCCTTTGAATTACACTTCCCCAACCAGTCAAATAGTGTTGCAGTGTCACTAAAAGTAGGACAAAATAAGATACTAGAAGTCAGTCTCTTATTTCGATTGGAAGACAGCAGAGAGAAAGTTTCTCCACAAGATCAAGGTATTTTGGTTTAAACATAAGGTTGAGTTCGGGTAAAGGTGGACAATCAATTTGAGATTTCTTAATTTTTATGTTAGTTTGAAGAAAGTCATATTAACAGAAATGTCACCTGAAAAGTATTGCGCTTCAAGTGTCCTCATATTCAAAATATGACAAGAAAAAAGGTGACATGTTTGGACCAAACAGTCATTCCACGTGCTTATGCAGTCCCATTCACTCATTTATTCGTGCAGCGCGTGTGCTTTTCATCAAGTTGGATCCAGTAAATATCAAACTGATGATTCAAAACCTCACTGTGTCCACTAATTCCTATGTACTAGGCAATCAACCTTTAATTTCAGAAAGACTATTGAACAATCTTATTGCATGATTAGAATTCAGCTCATTTTAAATCAATTCAATTTGTAGTTGTGGCCATCATAACCTACTGCATGTTTTTGCATATTTTGTCCAAAGACTCAATATGGTATCCATGTCCCGTTACAAGTTATGCATAAATAAAATAAGCTACAAAGTTTGGAATTCAGATGTTAATTTGTATCATGTGTAGATCTCTGTATTTCCCTTTACAATCTTTCCCACTGCATATGATTATGTCATTAGAGGGATGTGCATATTACAGCTAATTTAGGCACAAGAAAAGTGAAATTCTACCATAATTGCATTCCTACATGTATTGTCCTGTGGCTGAAGTAAGGAGATGTCAGACTCTTGTTGGTGTAATTTGGTAATTTCCTCCATTTAATATGCTCTTACCTTATCCTAATTTAATGATTGATCCATCACTTTTAAAAGGGTAATGATTTGTCAGCTCAGACTAAAAATTCTTGTTGAAAATTTATAGTGGTGATATGTAGGATAACGAGTAGTACATGTAGTTCAATGTTACTTTTTCATGGTTCTCGAAATTGTAGAACAACCGCAAGGTGCATCAAGATCAAATTCACCGCAAACATCACATCGAAGTACAGGTAAAACTGTGGAGTAAGTTATGATCATTTCTCTCACCTTTAATACTGTCAGCATGGTCAGTAGATGCAGACTGAGATCAGAGCATGTGCAGGTATAAACCTGAAATCCCTAATGTCTTTGGAGGAGGGATGCAGGCAAGGGAGCAGTTTGCCCTTTCCCAAGAAAAAATTGTCCCCCCCCAACAAAAAAAAAATAACCAACTTTGTAGAAATTATTGCCTGGTAAATGAAATTAAAATTACTGCATATAAACTGGCATGATTCGAGTGGACACTATTTCTGCTTGGTTGCCATGCAAGTTTACAATTCAAAACAAAACTAAATGAAGAGAAGGGGAAACTGGGCTCAATATCTTATAATTAAAGTCCAATATATATAATAAAATGATGTTAGTACGTGTTGAGGCTGACTCACAAATAAACACTAATTTAGTATCACTGTATGTATCAAAATCAAAACCATAGTATTTCAAATTTAGAGGACATGGGGGGGGGGGGAATTTCCGGTGCATTATACCTGTCCATGCAAGTGATTTTTTGTTTAATATACATGTAGCTATTGGCTAGGATATTTCGTTGTAATCCCCCCCCCCCCACTGTTATAATTGTATATATACATATATACATATATATATATATTATATATACATATATACATATATATATATATATACACTGTCGCTCATAAAGGTGGAATATTTTAGTTTTACCCCAATTTATGGAATTATTTTAAAAATTATTAAAAAATAATAGATCTAGATAATAGTATACATTCTCAGATTTTATTGAATAATAATTTGCCAATGTGTGTTTTGCGGGACTGCTAAAGCATGTGTATGCTACTATGCTTATTAACTAGGGGACCAACGCCCTCAAGTCATAAATAACAGTAATGAGGATTAATGCCCCACAAAAGGGCACTGATATAGCACATCGACACGGTTTTGATCCTGGGGCCTCACAGTTACGAGGCCATTGCTTTGTCATTTTGCTTTGCTAAGGTCGATTTTGGAGTACGTAGGTCAAAGGTCAAAGGTCAAAGCTCATTAAATATGGGAAAATACACATCTGGTTTCCGATCGATAACTTGAGTAATGTTTGACGAATTTTAGTGAAACTTGATATGAAGGTACATGGCATCAAAACACAGCCTTGGTTCAATTTCCGAGTATGTAGGTCAAAGGTCATAGCTCATTAAATGTGCGAATCTGGTTTCAGATCCATAACTTTAGTATTGTTTGATGGATTTTAATGAAATTTCATATGAAGGTTCATGGTATCAAACCACAGCCTAAGTTCAATTTCGGAGTATGTAGGTCAAAGGTCATAGCTCATTAAATATGCGAATCTGGTTTCCATTCGATAACTTGAGTAATGTTTGATGAAATTTAATATGAAGGTACATGGTATCAAAATACATGTATAGCCTAAGTTTGATTTATGATTATGTTGGTCAAAGGTGAAAGGTCATAGCTCATTAAATATGCAAAAACACCTAATTATATATGTGAAAATGTGGTAAACTTCCTTGCCTAGTAATATAATAGTAAAGTTCAATGGAGGTAACTTGTTCTGACGTATATAGGCCATTTGTAACCTGCGAAGGGATGCTACGTTTTGCGTTGACTTGTATATATTGCTTTACTGTCATGTTGTGTATTTGTTTCGCTTTTCTTTTTCCTTTTTATTTGGAAAAAAAGTTTTGAAAAGCATTACAAGTAGTTGAATTTATTTTCATCCCTGTATTATATTCCAGAAGAGAAATGAAGTAGTACGTTAATTGTGGTCATTCCTGTTTATTGCCATCTTTACTGTTTGACTCAATTATCTATGTTACCCTATAATTTTGATATTTGTTATCCAATGTTAAAATCAAACATTTGAGAATGATCATATTTTTTTGGATTTTAATCAATGGAATTGAATCGAATGGTAATAACAAACATACTAACTTTTTTTTAAATACGATTTATTGCAGGAACATTTCAGGTAGACAGGAAGACTTTGACGATAAGCTGACCACTGTTGCTCGAAAAGTTGGTAGGCGTGATGAGTTAGATAATCTCGGGAAGGCTCTCGGCTTTGAGCCAGAAGATATCCAACGTTATGTCGACACTAACATGAAGAATCCAGATGTATCATACATGGGTACACTATCAATGCTCCGAAAGTGGAGAACGAAGCAAACCGAGGCCACAGAGTGTGAAGCCCTAAATGGTACTCTAAGGGAGGCTGGTCAAATTCATCTCGCTGTTGAACTATTTGGTACTTAAAGGGACAGTTGATTTCTTGTTAAAGACCGCAAGTGCCTTCAAAGTGCATGGTTATTGCTGTTATTCTTATTTATGACATTTTTAGTGCCCTTTTGGTGCCCTTTTAGAACCTAAAATTGCTATGAAGGTAAATTTAGATCCTTGAGGGGGATATCAGAATATATTGCCCGCAACAGAATGATGTTGCTCTGATTCATAAGATGAGGGTAGTATCGTTCTTTCAAGAGCAACATCGTCAATATTCTTACTCCCAGAAATGAGAGCCAGCCAATATCACTATTGTCTTTTATATATCAGCCTCGGTTACATAATCATGCCTATGTGTAGCAATAACAAACAAGTTTATTAATTTTGTTTAGCCTTTTAGTCCTACTTTCTTCAGTTTATTACCATGAATGTTATCTGCACTGAGCAATTTATGACATCAATTGTCACCATGCATATTCACTGGTAAAGGCTCTCTTTCATTTACTTTAAATTATTATTGAAAGTACTTTTCAGTTACAGACAGTTGTGTAACTATGTGTGATGGTTGTACATGTAAAATTAACATTATTTCAAATATATGTTTCTCAATTTGTATTTATGCCATGTACCAACTTCTTAATTATAAATATAATGATATTGTGGGTTGATATCGCATATAAAATCTTTACAATGTCTAACCGTTTGACTGAACTATCATTGACCCTGACATCGGATTCAGGCTTACCCGCACACAATGTCTGCATATTCTCCACTCCCTGTGGAGCATTCCAGCCAGGCTCTATTTTGCAGACACTCAAAATGCTGTGCAAACTACAATGACCTTTGCAACCTACTCGGTATCCATTTAAAGGTAAAGAACATTATTGGAAACGTCCCGATTTCAAAAAATGAAATGGAAGCTCTTATTACCAATCATGTGAAAGAATATGTTTTGAATAATATGATAATAATATGAATAGAAGGGAAATCACAGGGGTGTTTGTATTATTTGCCATAGCAAATCCATTTGTGATTGCTACTTTTATAAGAAATCCTGCATGTGCTCCCTGCGACTTTTTCAGGTTGCAGATCATAGCTAACCTGTTTTTCCTCTAAAGGATGGCCTCAACGTCTTTGTAGATATGGCTCGCAAACGGTTTTTATTTTAGAACACAATATTAACCCCTCAATGTTTCTTTAATCAATATTTCTATGTACTTATTGTTATTATGCAAACATATCATTAATTCTTAATCGTCAGGATATCACTACACAAAAGTGTATCTGAGATGGAAAACAGAGGCCCTAAGTAGTAACTTCTTCTGTAAACATAAGATACTGAAATATAAATGTTAAATGTGAACTATGATTGCAAAGTGCTACAAAATAATCTACAGTGGTGAAATGATCTACATAAAACCTCTATCATTATCATTAGTAATTTAATTTATTGCCTATAGAAATGCGCGAGATTTGTATTGCTCTCTTCTGCATCAGACATTTAAAAAAGGGGCTGACATTGCTACCAACTAAATCATCAAAATGTAGTGTGAGCAGATATATTGTCAGTTTGTTTAGCTATGAAAGAGAACAAGCTTTGTATATTTTGAAATATTCCATGAAGACATTATTTTGATTTCATTCATTTCCATCTTATTACAAGGAGAAATATTTCAAAGGATTTTCTAGTTTGTAGATTCTTATCTGTGTATTTCAAAATAGTAACAATGACAGTGTCCTGTTTATCCATACATCATGTCAAAGGGTGAAATACATATACATACATTAAGGTATCTTTCAGATGTTTGTTGTGAAACAAAGAATGCACCATATATGTTACTGATACTTCATATAATTCCTTCAAAGATTATTGTGCCGAACTTCTTTCATTTTGTAAATAATTATGACCGTCCATGTTCATGTCCTTGATACTCCAGCCTTTCAAGAATATGTGCTGGAATTAGTTCATCATGTTTATAGTGTACTCTTCTGTACGTCATGAATACTATCTGTATACATTTATGCCAATATATAACATGTATGATGCATGTGCATTCCAGTTATTCAACAGGTTAAGGCTTGTTCAGATATGGCGCGGTAAGCCACCGCAAAAAATGCAGCCGCGGTTTTATACGTGTAAATTATGAATGGCAAATGCACGCAACAATAGACTTGCCCGTATTCAGTGACCTCTATGTTACAAAAATACAGAAATGATAGCGTATTACACCCTACGTCACCATGAAAAAAACGCAAATGTTTTGCTGCTTGAAATGTGAACGACCCTTAAAGTGATACTAAACATGAATGACTTAGCTGACATAGCGCACTGTTTATTACACAGCGCCATCCCACGGTCATTGCCATTGCCAACAGTGCAGCTATTTACGAGACCGTATGCCACAGCTGACCTGAGGTGGCGCTAGAGGTATTGCTTCTCGCACAATGTACAGTATTAGAATGTTCTAATTCAAAATGAATTTATTCATTGAAATCTGACGTTTATTCTGGTAATGGCTATAATAATAATCAATGAATATATATAAGATAATGTTTGTGAAATTGTATATTACTAGCAACTGCTCACGAGGAGGTTACTTCTATTTCTCAGCTCTTGCTGAGTCACTCACTCTGACTAGTGAATTTTATTTTCATGTAAATATATATCTTTTTGCTATTCCAACACATCAAATATGTGTGATATCTTGCACAGCGTATATAAGTAGACGATAATTATAACAGATTTATTTTGTCTTCTAAAAATATAAGCTTCATTTGCATTGTTTTTTGATACTCCCGAGTTGTATTATACGTATTGTAAGAATTGTTGTCAGTACTACATGTATTTGGATTTATGATGATATGATGTGAATGAAATTGATTTTGTATAGACCTACGCCTGAAATACATCGAAGTAGTACTGCTATTTCGTTGTGTGATTACCTGTCAAATGTATAGGCCTATTGTTAAGTGTCATCTGTATTACTGATGTGAGTTAGGCTGGCGGTAATGGACGTGCTTAGTCTGTCATCGTCTACAAACTGATCCTGATAGGAGCGAAACTGAGTCATGTTTATTCAGATATAAATGTAAATTATCAAAATAATGTTGTTTTCTGTAATTTTTACCATGGACCAAAACAATTTTCAAGGATTAATTTCTTTTTATTTAAGGCGAAAATTGTTGAAATTGAAAACATAGGCCTAGTTATGTATTGCTTTCACTTTTTGCCATTCGTTTACATCTTTTTTTTTATATCAGCTTGGTGAGCTAAGAATAAAAGTTAGTGCATGCTTTCTTCAATATTTGACTTTTGATGCGTATTTATGTTGTAAATGAGATAAAGAAAGTTGCATCGCATAACCAATTGATCGAGAGATTGGTATGTGATAGAGACAGACAGAGAGAGAGAGAGAGAGGGGCGGAGAGAAAGAGGAAGAGGGACAAAGGGAATGATTGAAAAGGTAGTAATATAAGAGAGAGAGAGATAGAGAGAGAGAGAGAGAGAAATGGGGGGGAGCAGTGGTACATAAATAGAGCAGGTGTAATGTTCAGAGCTCTAAATCGGCTATAAAGTAGAGTTTTAATTGGGAAATTTATCTAGATTACCTAAGCAACAGTGATTGAACAGGCGGAAAGAGAAGGAAAGAGAGAGAGAGAGAGAGAGGGGGGATACGAGAGTAGGCAAGGAATGGAAAATAAAGTGGGAATGAGCAAGTTGATATTGTTTAATCATCTTCTTACCTATAAAGTCCAGTAATAAAATACAAAGTGAACTAGAATAAGAAATATAAGCCGATAATTAACAGGCTCCTTCCTGGCTGTAAGGTTGAGGTTGATCAGCACTTCTAATAATTATAATTATTAAACAAAATATATTTTCAAAAATACCCGCCATGAATTCGTCCGGGCAACCTAATTTGAATATTATTTGGGGAATCCAACCAGCTAGGCCTTTCTCAGCTCAAGCTTTCTCTCTCTACCTCTCTCTCTGACGTACACATTCTCTCTCTCTCTCTCTCTCTCTCTCTCCCTCTCTCTCTCTCTTTCTTACTCTCTGAGCAAGAAAGTGGACAAACCTTTGAATCCGTGAGTAGACGAAAGAAACAGCGCTGATAAAGAGGTATAAAGGTAAACCTTTAAAGTCAAGATTGCATAGAGACATGAGACAGTGTTGATTAAGTACACACGTTTTTTGTTCGGGGGGGGGGGGGGGTGGGGATACATGCTTTAGAATGCTTTTTTTAGTATAATGTAAGCAAAAAGGTATAAAAGAGCGCTTAGATCTTTACACATCACATGACTCTCCACATTAGTAAACCGCTTGCATTTGACTTCACGTTTATTGCTCAATAAACAGTTTCAGAGGCACAGAAACGGTGTTCTCATGTAGTAGTCATGATAACATCAGATCTGTATTTGTCTTCCTTTCTATTTGTGCACTCATATCATCTAAATTTGGGATAGTTCTACAAAAAAAAAATGTAAAGGTGCGGGAAACCCGTTCATATGATATTCCATTGCGTGCCTACCTGAAATCCAACAATGACAAATGCGAATATGCACATATTATCAGATTGAGTAGATGAAAAGAATATGAGTACCTTTGACCTCCATATCATAACGCTCGACATGATTTGACACCCTGTTAGAATGTTGTAATACTCGGGTAAGCTATGCAGGTATGACGCAGTGGTTAGGGGATGTGCTGTAGTACTGGGTAGTTAGAAAGGCATGGTGAATAATGACAGTGCTTAGGTTTAATTCTCTGTACGAGAGTGTATGTGACAGATTAGAACTTTAAAGTTTAAATTCTTTACTAGGATTTGCACTCGCACTGCACACGATACTTTTTTTTTCGAAGTCGCATGTTAATTCAAATTTTGCGTGTTAAAAAAAGAAAAAAAGACGGAAAGGAAGACAAAATGTCGCTCTTATTATCTATCTCATGAACTCTCCATGTCCTTTCCGTCCTCACAATTTGTATTATTTTTCTTACTAATTTTTCTCAATTCCATCTCTCTACTTACACACACGCACAAGCAAACACACATAACTTCCATGGTCATATCGTAGCATTTTTTTTGTTTTCAATTTGCATCATTCTATTGGATTTAATATACAAACTTATATATCTAAACTTGTTGTTCTCTTGGCCGTTAACTATTCGATTTATTTTTTGTACAGACTGCTACGCATCATTTCTGCTCCTGAATATCTGTTTATATCATGTTAATATACATATACAGCGTGTCCACACACAAATGTTGTTATCCTGAAACTCTATAACGAAACTTCGTATAAAGAATCAACGTATAAATTCCAGGGCGTCCACACACACGAGAACATTATCCCGAAACTCTATAACGAAACGTCGTATAGTTGCACAGTTCGCTACTGCGCAATGTAAACCCCAGCTCGTCGAGGGAAGTGCTTACTCTCTGAAACACGTCTCTGTTGCGTTGAGTCCCCGCAAATAATTTTTTAATTTTATCACTTAAAATCGAAAATGCTCCACGTACTCCCCCTTTCCCTTTCTTGTTTGATGGAGCACATCATGATCACTGCGTATTTGTTGTCCTACAGCACATGTGCACTAGTAGTAGTAGTATTGCATTGACTGGCAGTGCCACTGGTACAATATGCATGCATTATATTTATGTCAAGCTATAATCAGCTGGCTGCGCCGCGGTCATGAAACGGAAGCGGAAATGAGAGGTCATATCTCCTTTCGCGCGCGATCACGTTAAGCCCCGCCCAGTAATGCTAGTTACGTCCACACACAAAACCTTTCCGTGATTACGCGTGATTCTTTATTGAGTTCTAGTTCGAAACGATGCCCAGACCCGCGTTTCGTTATACGACGTATCGTTAGTAAGCATCCACACACACAATTTCATCGTATAACTATCCCGAAAAGGAATATCGTTTCGGGATAGTTATACGATGAATGTATTATGTATTATCCTTCTGGAATTTCCGCAATGAACATGATAGAGAGACCTGCCACTCGATTCATAAAATATGTTCACGCCGTGTACCTTTCCAATAAGTTTGTAGATTGCCCTCTGACAGAAGAATCGTAAAATCGTAATAGCAGAATGGTCTCGAAAAACTGTGTTTATTACATTTGAGCACTGCATTATTACAGACAAAGCTCGTTCGGTGAACTATGTTGCTGTGTACCGTCCACCACCATCCAGCACGAATGGTCTGAAAACATCTACGTTCCTCGAAGAATTTGACAGCTTCATCGATGACATGAATCAGACTCCTGGGAAGCTACTGCTTTTAGGTGATTTGAATGTCCATTATGACTGTCCCGAGAGGCCTGATGTCGCACGCGTTGTAGATACGCTGAAATCCGCAGGACTCAAGCAGTACATATCAAAGCCAACTCATCGACACGGCCATACATTGGATGTAGTGATTGCGAGGGAAGATGAGAATCTTCTCTGTTCCATACGTACAGATCCGAGCCTCATGTCCGACCATGTAGCCGTGAGCTGCATGATCCGTGGTGAAAGACCATCTACAGATGAACGGCCACAGGAATATCGCAAATTCAGCAACATTGATCACACGTTGTTTGCCGATGATCTTGCCAGTTTCCTTGACAATCAACCCTTGGCGGAGGATGTAAACAGTTGCGTGCTCAATCTTGACAGAGACATGGAGCGTGTCCTGGATATCCATGCGCCTGTATGTCTCCGCACCACGCAAGTTCGTCACAGGCCAAAGTGGTACAACGAAGAGGTTGATGCTGCAAGACGTGAACGCAGAAGACAGGAGCGGAAATGGCGTAAATCCCTTAAAGTCAATCCCGATAGCGATCGATCGGCCTACTGTGAAGCTAAAGCTGCTGCAGCTGAAGCTCTGTCAAAGGCTAAACGGTTCTACTACAATGACCTGTTTTCTGAAAGTACTCCAAAGGACATGTATAGAGAACTGAAGCATCTTCTGAATAAGAGTAAACGATTTCTCCCAGATGCTGATTCATCAGTTGAGCTTGCCTCTACATTCTGCACATTCTTCAGTGAGAAGATCAGAGACTTGCGGAGATGTATAGATGACTTAAACGTTGACGAATTGGACAATCCAAATGGTATGGCAATCTCAGCCCCTTCATTCGTGGAGTTCCAGTTGGTCACATCAGAGGAGGTTCAGAGGCTGATCAAACGCTCACCCAACAAGACATGTCCTTTGGATCCTCTTCCAACGTGGCTCCTGAAGCGTCACCTTCCTGTTTTGCTGCCAAAGCTGACGCATATCATCAACGCATCGTTGGCATCAGGCGATTTTCCATCATCTCTAGGTGTTGCATCTGTGACACCAGTCTTGAAGAAGCCAGGACTTGACAAAGAAAGAATGAAAAACTACAGGCCCATTTCGAACATAAGGTTTGTAGCCAAGCTTATGGAAAGAGTCGTCTCATCACAGTTAGCCAACTACTTGGAAGACAACAGCCTTGGTGATCCTAAACAGTCTGCATATAGGAAAAATCACAGTACTGAGACTGCATTGGTGAGTCTTCAGAATGATATCCTATGTGCTCTGGATGATCGGAAATGCGTCATTCTACTGTCGCTAGATATGTCATCTGCATTTGACACTCTTGACCACACGATCTTGCTGACAAGGCTTCGGGATGAATATGGTGTCTCTGGCACAGCACTGCACTGGTTTAGATCATACCTGAGCAACCGACTATCACATGTGCGAATCAGAGGAGTGAAATCACTAGACACCAGGTTGGAGTTCGGTGTCCCGCAAGGATCGGTGATGGGCCCGCTGCTCTTTACGCTCTACTCGAAACCTGTATCTGATATCCTTTACAGTCATGGCATAGGCTATCATGTATACGCCGACGATATACAGGTGTATATACAATGCGACCCTTCTAGCCAGGACTCTGTTGATCATGCTGCATGCAGACTACGGGATGCAATGAGAGATGTCTACAGGTGGATGACATCCAACAAATTGAAACTTAATCAAGACAAAACTGAGTTAGTAGTCTTTGCTTCGAAAGTCCATCAACGATTGCTCCAGAACTTCACTCTAACTCTTCATGATGGGACTGTGATTAAACCGTCAAAGAAGCTGCGTATTCTTGGCGTCGTCTTTGACAACCTCATGCTGCCAGATGTTCACGTCTCAAATGTAGTCAGGACTGTCAAATATCATATCCGGAACTTATGCAGGATTAGAAAATATCTTGACGAAAGTACCACTCATGCTGCAGTCCGTGCCTTAGTTTTATCTCGTCTTGATTATTGTAACAGTTTGTTGAGTGGCACAACAGCAAAGAACATTCACCGTTTTCAGCTTCTCCAGAACCAGTCTGCACGCCTCATCTTCAAACAACCAAAGAGCACACACACCACGCCCTTGTTGAACTCTCTGCATTGGCTTCCTATTCAACAGCGAGTGCTCTTCAAGACCTCCACCCTTGTCTTTAAGTCGTTACACAATCTCTCTCCCTCATATCTTACTGATCTCGTTCATGTTAGGCACTCCAGTTACAACCTAAGATCCAACACTCGTACAGTTTTAGATACCCCAAGGTGTCGAACCAATGCTGGTAAACGGGCATTCATAGCCACTGCTCCAAAATCATGGAACAATCTCCCCAATTTTGTACAAACTGCTGATTCTCTAATGACTTTCAAAAAACACCTCAAAACACACTTGTTTAACTAATGCCCGCTTACCAGCACTTGTTCTTGCTCTTCTATTACCTGTCTTACCCTTTATTTTGTTCATTCCTATATTGTTACATACATGTCTGTTGTTAAGCATCTTTCTATTTTGTTAATTGTTCATTGTATATGTTAATTAAGCGCTTTGTATCTACTTGTAGAAAAGGCGCTATACAAATGTTCATTATTATTATTATTATTATTATTTTTAATTGAAAGTCTCATGAAGTTCATATGAAGCGAGTGTACATGTGTTTCCGGTCATATATATTTCATTATTTTTGACAACCATATGCTATTTGGAGGTCGATTCATTTTCTATAAAGAAAACGAGTGAATATGCAAACACTCGTAACATAAATGTATCTCAGTGGTGGGGGAGCATCTTTAAATAGGAGGGGGCACCAGCATAAAGGACACTTCAAGAAAACATGAACCCCCACAAAGTGTGAACACAAAGCAGGAAAAACTAAATTTTGAGACATTGATCCCGAGCCCGAATTCTAGTTAATAAGTTATCCTGGATCATCTCCGTCATTGTTTCTATTTTTACATAAATTTGGATGAATTAAGGTACTGCTTCCAAATCATACTTTGTCGTTGTTTGTTTGATGATTCATGTTCGTGTCTGGCAACCCTCTGGCGAGCTTATAAGTCATCAACAGAACCTGTTGTTTACAAAAGTATGCATACAATTATTTGTTATTCACGTCCATTGAAAATCAAGATCATTCGCACCCCATGACTAATGCTAACAGTTCTTGTAGGCCCTATTTGTATTAGACTTGTTATAAATTACAAGTGCAAGACAAATTTGTTCACAGCCAATGGACCAATGCGAGGATTTCAGTATCATATAACATTAACAGATATTGTACTTTGTCACTGATAGGGCTTTTTATGAAGCAGGACCCAGTTGAAGCACACGGTGCCTATTAATTGCAAAATGATTTTCTTTTAGCTTGCCGTTCGTTTGCATTGTATGCATATATATAATGTGATTTGCTTTTGAAAATGTAGAGACATATCACTGTCAGTTGCGCAGTAGTTTCAAGTTAGACTTTATGCAAACTCGGGGCCATCTTGATTGCGTCTATAGCACAATTTAGGAGTAGATATCAGTGAATTATTCTTCTTCATACAAAGTTGTCATTATCGAAGGAGTTTCTACGTTGTCAACGATCTTTTGGAATTTATATTACGAAGGTTAGAATAGCAGCTGACGTCTAGCTTGGGTAAGATTATACTGTGTCGCTTTGATTGAGTATGACAAATTTAGGAAGTTAAAAACGGAAGTGAGATAAAAATGTAAACGAGAAAAAACGAGCGTATGTGTGTACACTATGTAGTCTGGGGCGTATTACTAAGTTTGTGAGAGGAAGTGTTCGAGGCAAACAGGAGGAGAAAAGAAGGTAATATAATTTTCTGATGTGAATAAAGTGGAATGAAGCAGTATATTTATTTCTTTTTTATTCTATATAAACTGAGGGTTTTAAATTTAAGTATGAAGTAGATTCCCTCTTTCTCTCCCCTTTGCTTTATACCTCTCTTTGTTTTTCTCTCTCCCCTCGTGTGTATTCATGTATTTCTGATTATCTAGATTTCAATGATTCTACATATTAATGACATAGCAAACACTCTTTTTGTAGTCAGTCAATATATTTATGAAAACTCTAATTCCTTTTTGTACATATATATATGTAAATAAATATATGTATACTTATATATATAATTATATGTATATACGTATGGGTATATATATATATATATATATATAAAGCAAATTAAACTGGTGTGTCATAGAGCTGCCAATTTGTGTTTGATCAATGGCAACTTCGAAACCCATAACATTGCTAATAAGTGAATACATTCCCCCCCCTCAAACTGGATGTCACTAACCTTCTTCTCTTGTTTGTTATATATACATTGTATGCTTCTGTTTCAGTCAACTTGTTGCCAAAGTGGAATGTCCCTTTAAACCAAACGAATCAGGCAAAATAAGATTAGGACAATCACTGCATCTTCTTGCTCGTCAAGAGTTCTTCCTGGCAAAACGGTAGTCCAAGATTTTACCAATATCTGTCGACCTGAATTCTATTTCTATCCTCCATACAGGTCATCTGGTAGACATCAAAGATGGCTGACCATCCATCTAGGAGGTCTACATGGCGTGACAAGGTATGTGAATGGAACCAGATAATACCAACTATTTTACCTCAACTCCCTTGGTTTGGTCCATAGAATAAAAGATTGTTTTAAAGTTGCAAAAGCATCTGAAAATATCCATACCCATGTAGTGCGAAATTATTTAGGAGGTGTCTGAAGTTCTTAACATTATAATTTGTGAGGCCGTTAACGCTAATAGGTACCCATTGTATCACTTTCCATGTGCTCCAAATTGCCAATTTGGATTCAATGGGGACATTCTATGGGGATTCAATTGGATTTTCGTCTTGGGACTACAGTCATGACAGTAGGCCCAGATAAAAACAAGAAATCTGATGTTATTTACGAGAATTAAGAAAGTATTTGCAGGAAAACTGCAATTTTGAAATAATAAACCTTTACATTATGCTGATGTTGTAATACATAACATCAATATGAACATAAAATAATTGCCGATATGTATGTACCGCAAATAAACTAGTATGTCATGGAACTGCTAATTTGTGTTTGATAAGTGACAGTGGCAACTTTGAAACCCATAACATTGTTAATAAGTAAATCAATTTTAGATTTTCCTCAAACTTGATGTCACTAACCTGCTTCTCTTGTTTGTTATACATTGCATGCTTATGCTTATCTATTGTGCAGTTACGTCGTCTAGTAGGTTTGTCATCAAAGATGAATGATGATCCAGCTACGAAGCCTAAAGAGCAGGCCAAGGTATGTGAATGGAACCAGATAATACCAACTGTTTTATCTCAACTCTCTTGGTTTGGTTCATAGAAGAAAGGCTTGATTGATTATACAACATTACAAGTTGGAAAAGCATTTGAAAATATTTATACCACTGTAGTGTGAATTGCATTAAATTTGTTGATTTTGGAGATGGAGTTTTTAACATTATATTTGTGAGGCGATGAACTTTATGTTACGCTATTAAAACCTACAGTTTTCATGTGTACTTTTCTGAGATTATGACAAGCAAACTTTTGACCTCTACCAATGGACAACATGCTTAAATTGTCATTCGTACTTGGAAAGAAGCTACATTTTAATGGATAACAATGATCTCTGTTGGTACTTAGATACCAGGCACAATGTTTATCGTATAGGGGTTAATTGTCTTTCCAAAGGTTTTTTTTCTGAAGGTTTGAACACTGTTGCCAAGTCCATGTGTTCTGTAATGCTAAAGAAGATTTATTTCTTTGTAACTTTCCATGTCCAAACTTAGGCATATTAACAATTTTAAACACCTCAAAAGAAGAACATATTTGATTTTGCTTTTTTGTTTAGTGTTTTGTCCCCTCTTTCTACATTCTTCAGTACTTGCTTAACAGTGTAGTAACAAATTCGGATGAAAGCTCTCTATAAATGTCCCGAACCCCCCTCCAGTTTGCAGCGATTTAAGATTTCAGCTTGATATTTTACTGCTGTTATGTCAGTGTTCATAATTATGCTTCTTGATAACACTCAAGCTCTTCAGCATTTTCATAGTGTATCACAAAGTTTTTTATTCAATAAATCTCATATAATGGGTAGATCAGATCCCATTTCATGAAACTGATTTCGAATAACAATTGCCAAAATGCTATGACAAATCTTGTCACAGCTAATCAAATGTGCATTGCTGGTAGTATCTTCAGTTGTAACTTTTTATTGATCCGAAAATATGAAATGTCTAGCTT
The DNA here is from genome assembly GCA_035222895.1 of Strongylocentrotus droebachiensis. Lineage (NCBI taxonomy): Eukaryota > Metazoa > Echinodermata > Echinoidea > Camarodonta > Strongylocentrotidae > Strongylocentrotus > Strongylocentrotus droebachiensis. Next base: position 595,926 of record JAVYIG010000229.1, on the reverse strand, counting down.
TTGGACAAGTAGCTTAAAATATTCAGTTATACGGTACATGAATTTGTACTGTAAAACTGCAGGAAATGTCTGACATAAAGGCACCCTCAAAGCCTGGACATGAATGGTATGAAAATACTCAGGACTGATTAATTGAACTACATGTTCAAAACAGAATCGTTGGTGAAAAATATCTGATATTAGATCTATTACTTGCAGTGCCAAGATCCACTTTCTGAGAAAAAAATCACACAAAACTCTTATTCTACTGGTTGAGGAACTACTTGAATGAAGAAGAGGAATTCAATTGTTTTTAAGAAAAGAATGATGAAGTTGCCGCTACAAAAAGCCTGGGTGAATAAAGTTGGAAGGAAGATACATTTTAATGTAAATATGCTTTAACTTCTTTTCAGTCAATGGAGGAGAAAGGAGAAAAGAGATCTGGTGATTCAATTGCAAAACAAGCTGGCCCATCCAAGGTTTGTGTGCTCGAGATTTTCAATTCCATTTCTTACTTTGGGTCCAAGTTTATTAGGCCAAGAGCATTAGTTTTAACATGGAAATTGTTGGTAACAAGCTGATTTTTTCAGGATAGGTCCAGGAATATGTCTAGATTAACATACTAAAAGTCCTCATAAATCCTCCTTGAGCGTTTTCCGCAATCCAAGATGGCGTCCAAAATGGCCGCCATGTCCTGAATTTCATATAGCTTTGCAACTAGATAACCCAAATACAAAATTTAAATGTCTAAATATATGTTTTTTAGCATAAGGAACTCAATAAAATACATGTTGATAAATTCTTAAACACACAAGTAGCTATGAACCACTTTTAGCCTTTTCGAAATCCAAAATGGCGCCCAAAATTGCCGCCATTTCCTGTATTTCTTCTAACTTTGCAACTAGATAACCCAAATACCAAATTTAAATGTCTAAATATATGTTTTTCAGCACAAGGAACTCAACCAAATAGTTATTAACAAATTTTGAGACACACAAGTAGCAGTAAAACCACTTGAGCCCTTTCCGAAATCCAAAATGGCACCCAAAATGGCCATTATTTCCAAATTTATCTCATTGTAAGTAGAGACGTAATGAACATAATCAAATGTCTAGACTAGAAAAGCACCATTGAAATACATATCAGTACAACAATCTTTTAATTAAAAAATACTTCTTATGCATAAAGTACACCCATACACACCCACATACACATATGGCTGCTTCCATCATCCTCAACGATATCAGACTGACAGTGTGCAACCGTGAAGAGTACTCAACATTAGATGGAACTGAAAATGTAGACACATTAGTACCAAGGTCGATCGCTAAAGCTTTTTATACTTAAGTGCGGTATGGATGTTGCTTTGCTGCAGCACTAGTTGGAAGTAGACTTTTTAACTGAAAGAATGAACTCAGAGAACTGCGACCAATTGCCCGTTTAATTGTATGAAGTGTGACGGTAGTCATCAAGAACTGCTGGCCCCATAAAGGCTTTCCCGGCTCTTTTTTTACCTCGTCATGGGTGCTTCCACTGCGAATGTATCAATCAAGCCATAGTCAAGTTTCTTGTGGACCCCGGTGTGGACCATTATTGAAAGTTTTACGACTGCCCTGACGGTAGATTGCAGAGACCGTATCACACCCTGTCACAGCTTAAAGAAACATCAGGCAATTTCTAGTGTCCCCTATGGCATGCTGAATTTCATGAATGTTGAAGACCGTGACAGGATTCTGCGGCATAGCATGTGCATATCTGTGGAAGTGGTTGCCGGAGCAACTAGCATGACCAGTAAATCTGTGTCCTTACCAACGACAACAAAGGGCACCTGTTCTGACTCTGCTACTGCTTGTGCTGTAGAGACAATCAGGTTAGTGGCATCCGCTTCTGTCTGCTTGATACCGGTACGTATTTTGTCACGTAGAGTTTGTATAAGTCTCATCCTATTGTTGCTGTTGGCAAGGAAAGCTGTTTTGGGTTGTGCTAATTGTTGGCATTTAATATATTATCATCAAATAAAGAGGTACATCTTTGGGCTATTCGTCTCTGCTCAGCTACCTTTGTCGAAGTTGCACTTCTATATCCATCGAACACCACTGTCAAATGAGCTCCATAATGCTTAAGGGTGCTGTAGGCGACCACCATCTTAAACAAAGAGACCATTTCTGGCACGTCGGATTGCTTGGAGAACGAATTCAGCAGGAGACACAGAGAACTCTTTGTTGGCTTCTGCATCACCACACTTTTGAAAGGGAAAGTGCGTGGGAATATGTTCATAAGCAAAGACCGATTCCATCTCAGTGTTGTTATTCAGGACACATGTTATTCTGTTGAACAGTAGTGTTGGGTTGACAATATGTGCTTTGTCCCCTGATTTTCACTCTCTTACTCTTGGCACCAATGGTCTTCACCTTGTCCTTGCGATGTACGTAGCTTGAATTCTGTAAACTTCCTACCATGCATTCGTTTCGGATGCCGCTACTAGGCCGATTTGTACAGGTTAATCACAATTAACAGATAAGCCAGCGACGATGCCAGTTGACAAGGAGACCAGGCAATTAGTTTCGTATCAAGCAAATGGTGATGTGCCTGGAGCCATCCAACAAAGATACATCTTTCTTTATTGTCTCTTGACCTGGTACTTTGCTGTATGTCTTTATGCTGCTCTGGTGTACCAGTGTGTACTCCGGTGAACTGTTCCAGTTCAGCACAGGTAGGAACACAGTGAGGAAGTGCATGAACCTTCTTTAATAGCCAAAGTACTGTCTGTGATTCCACGTCCACGAGTTATTTCTCTAGTTGTTTTCAGCTGCCGCATCAGAAAATTTTCAATGGTCTGATCAGAGAAGTTTCCGCCTCCGAATTAATCTACACAGCGGATGGTGAAGTATCCTATTTCTGCGAATTGTGTATATTCATTTCCTGGCATGGTTAGCTCTAGAGCTTCCATCTGTTGTAAAAACAACCTGGCATATTTGAACTAGGGAAGATGTCCTGCAGCATGGAAATGTTGTATCATTTCCCTCACACAGCTGAGATGGAGCTTCTAGTCCCCTGTCCTTTCAGCTGGAATGAATAATTGCAGAAGAGACACATAAATGTTGGATTTACTGCAACCAAAGTTTCCCTGTCCTACTGTGTCCTGCTGCCCGTTCAATGAGTTGTGAAATGATCTGACTGTAACTGTTTGACACACTCTTCTCAGGTACAGCAGTCACCTTCTTGTCCTGGTTGAGGAGTGCACCATACAGATTCGCTAAGTGGTCCTTATCTATGCTGTCTAAGAGGCCAGGTTTACCCATCAACACGCCAATGAGGGCAGCTGAAGTAAGAATGTGAGCACGAAGAGAAGGGGAAAATGCATGACCAGATTGCATACAGTATGTATGACAGACCCTTTGGCGTACACTGTCTCCCATAGCTCTACAAGCATACTTCTGCCCATGACGTGGACTATATGCTGCCGAGATATGACATGAGGAGGTGAAATCCACCAAAACGGACGATTACTTTTCCTAGGTCTTGAGAAGAAGATATACAATCTCTGCTGCCTTGATGTACGAGGGCTGGTTAAATGTGTCTGCACATATTCTTAAGTTTTATGTTTTTCACATTGTGACTGTGCAAAGTATAGTGCCGTGTAGATGGAACTCGGATTGGAGGGGTCTAACTTTATGAAGGGCAGAGTTTCAATTCTCGTACTGGTCACTCTGCATGGCCACTTTCATGAAACCAATCCATGAAGGACAAAGCTCATGTTGCTCAGCTCAAGATGTCTATCTGTTCACGTGAGCCACACTTCCGGTGTTTATACGAAGCCATTCCAACAATATTGGCGACAGAAATGACCTGGTCTACTAGCAGAGATGACATGGCATGTTTGAAACCTTGTGACTTTTGCCTTTGCGACAGTAATTGGTTCTAATGTGTCTCCATTTTCAGTTCCATCTAACGTTGAGTACTCTTCACGGTTTGCACACTGTCAGTCTGATGGAAGCAGCCATATGTGTGCATGTGTGTGTGGGTGGGTGGGTGGGTTGTATACGTTATGTGTAAGAAATATTTTATTATTTAATGAAAGGTTTATTTGTACTGATATGTATTACAATGGTGCTTTTCTAGTATAGACATTTGATTATATTCATAACGTACCTACTTTAATACATTGAGATAAATTCGAAATAATGGCCATTTTGGACGCCATTTTGGATTTCGGAAAGGGCTCAAGTGGTTTTACTGCCACTTGTGTGTTTCAAAATGTATTGATAGGTATTTGGTTGAGTTGCTTATGCTGAAAAACATATATATAGACATTTAAATTTGGTATTTGGGTTATCTAGTTGCACAGTTATAAGAAATTCAAGAAATGGCAGCAATTTTGGGCGCCATTTTGGATTTCGGGAAGGGCTAAAGGGGTTTATAGCTACTTGTGTGTTTCAAAATTTATCAACAAGTATTTTATTGAGTTCCTTATGCTAAAAAACATATATTTAGACATTCAAATTTTGTATTTGGGTTATCTAGTTGCAAAGTTATAAGAAATTCAAGAAATGGCGGCCATTTTGGACGCCATCTTGGATTACGGAAAACGCTCAAGGAGGATATACGAGGACTTTTAGTATGTTATTCTAGACATATTCCTGGAGCTATCCTGAAAAAATCAGCTTGTTACCAAAAATTTCCAGGTTTAAGCCTATTTTGACCTAATGCTCTTGGCCTATATACCTAACATGACCTTTTACTTTGTGAACAGGCAAAGTATTTCATTGTCGTAAGTATGTTAAAAGAAATGCCTATCACCTTCAAATAATTAGCTTTGAAAGTTATACAACAAGAAGGCAACAAGCTTGTGTAATCTGCCTTGTCATAGAAATCAGTCTTTATTTATCTGTTTATATTCCGAAATACAAATTTTACATACATTTAATATCTAAGGGGGGGGGGGAGGTAGGGAAATAATTCAAACAACCCTCTTTGGGGGTCATACTATCCTCTTTGGATCACATGCTTTATAAATGATCTTGAATCCATATTCAACTCTTTTTCAAATGATCGAGCCAGCCTACCCAGAGTTGACTTTGTACACATCTGCAGAAAATGGGGTTTGTACGCATAATTGTAGCCATCGATCATTGCTGCCAAGCTGCCCTCAATATTCTGTTCTGTTCTCCCACCATTTTTAGCCGTTTAATCATGTCACTGGGTTATTAGTTACGTAAACACTTGGCTCCAACAGGGAAAGTGTTACCTTTTCTAAAACATGGATCGAAACTTCCAACAATTGCGCCGACTGATTTTTCTTATGAAATGTTTTTATAAAATGTCTTTATAAAATATAAAATTTGGGGTCACAGTGTCCTGTTTAGATCACATGTTTTATAAATGCTCTTATAACCTTACTCAACTCTTTCAGATCAGAGAGCTACACGACGAGGAGGTGGATTTACAAAGACAAATGAGCTTGTTGGAGGTTTGTATGCATATCCTGTAGCCATTGAACACTGTTGCCAAGTCCATGTATTCTGTAATGCTAAAGAAGATTGAGTTCTTTGGAACTTCCCATGTCCGAACTAAGGCATATTAAAGTTTAAAACACGTACAAAGAAGATCAAATTTGATTTGAATTTATATTCAATGCTTTGTACCGTACCAGGGTACTCTCTTTCCACATTGTTTAGTCCTCACGTAACAGTATAATAGGGTATTGCCAACATTGGATGAAAGCTCTGTGTCAATGTCGTGTATACTCTATTCAATATGTGTACCAATTTTCATCTTCATATCGCTATAACCATAGCTGAGATCTCTGTGTCAATGTAAATGCCCCCCCTCTACCTTGCAGCACTTTCAGATTTCAGTTTTATATTTCCTAATGTTATGTCAGTGTACACTATATCACTTGATAACACTCAAAGCTCTTTAGTATTTCGTAGAGTTTGTTACAATAGCCGTAAGTTCTTTATTCAATACATCTTGTATAATGGGTAGATCAGGGCCCGTTTCATATTGTTTTGTTAACAACTTACAACTGTTCAGTAGATATGCCTATGCTCGAGAAAACGTATCATCGATGATGTTGTCTATTCCTTTAATATGAGTCACTCTTAGTCCATGAGGCTGGAGGAAAAAGCTCCAACAAATGCCTACAAATGGAAAATACTTCAAAAGACCCTCTTTGCGAGTCATATAAACCTTTTTGGATCACATGCGTTATAAATGATCTTGAATCCCTCTTCAACTCTTTTTCAAATGCTCAATCCAGCCTACCCAGAGTTCTCTCTTTATACATCTGCAGAAAACAGGGTTTGTACGCATAATTGTAGTCAACGATCATTGCTGCCAAGCTGCCCTCAATGTTTTGTTCTGTCCTCCCACCATTTTTAACCGTTTAGTCATGTAACTGGGTAATTAGTTACGTGCACACTTGGCTCCAACAGGGAAAGTGTTGCCTTTTCTAAAACAGGGATTGAAACTTAAAACAATGAAGCCAACTGATTTGTTTTACTTGAAATGTATTTATAAAATGTCTATATATAATATACAATTTGAGGTCACAGTGTCCTGTTTAGATCACATGCTTTATAAATGCTCTTTATCCTTATCCAACTCTTTCAGATGAGCGAGCTACGCTACCAAGAGTTGGATTTACAAAGACGTATGAGCTTGTTGGAGGTTTGTATGCATAACCTGTAGCCATTGAACACTGTTGCCAAGTCCATGTATTCTGTTATGCTAAAGAAGATTTAATTGTGTGTAACTTCCCATGTCCGAACGAAGGCATATTAAAGTTTAAAACATGTCCAAAGAAGACCAAATTAGATTTGAATTCATATGCAATGCTTTGTACCGTACCGGGGTATTCCCTTTCCACATTGTTTAGTCTTCACGTAACAGTGTAATAGGGTATTGCCAACATTGGATTTTTAGCTCTGTGTCAGTGTCGTGTATACTTTATTCAATATGTGTACCAATTTTCATCTTCATATCGCTATAACCATAGAAGAGATCTCTGTGTCAATGTAACCCCCCCCCCCCTCTACCTTGCAGCACTTTCAGATTTCAGTTTTATATTTCCTACTGTTATGTCAGTGTACACTATGTCACTTGATAACACTCAAAGTTCTTTAGTATTTTGTAGAGTTTATAACAATACCCTTATGTTCTTTATTCAATAAATCTCATATAATGGGTAGACCAGGGCTTGTTTAATGGTGTTTAACAATTTACAACTGTTCAGTAGATATGCCTATGCTCTAGAGAGCGTATCAGCGATGATGTTGTCCATTCCCTTAATATGAGTCTCTCTTAGTCCATATGGTTGGAGGAACAAGCTCCAGCTAAACAGTCTCTGATTCTTGAAAGATAAGGCTACCAAGCTTATAAATTACATTTTGTGAATGTATAAACTCACATTTTAATATAACTTAGTCTATGCTTTAATATATTTTCAGTCGATGGAGGAGAAGGACGAAAAGAGGTCTGGTGATTCAACTGCAAAATTGGCTGGCACATCCAAGGTTAATTTTGTGCTTGAGATTTTCAATTCGTTTTCTTACTTTGGATCCAAGTTTATACCCAAAATGTCCTTTTACTATGTGAACCGGCAAGGAATTTCATTGCCGTAAGTATGTTAAAAGAAATAGAAGGCAACAAGCTTTTGTAATCTGCCTTGTCATAGAAATCAGTCTTTCTTATTGAAAACTATGATCTATTTTGGTACTTAGATACTAGGCGCAATGCTTTGATATATGATTATATTAGAGTTACTCATTTTTCTGAATATTTATCCTTCTTTTGGTTCATATATTCCAAAATACAAATTTCACATACCTTAAATATCCAAGGGGAGGGGGGGGGGGGGGGAATAATTCAAATGACCCTATTTAGGGGTCATACTATCCTCTTTGGATCACTTGCTTTATAAATGATCTTGAATCCCTCTTCAACTCTTTTTCAAATGATCAATCCAGCTTACCCAGAGTTGTCTTTTTACACATCTGCAGAAAACAGGGTTTGTACGCATAATTGTAGATATCGATCATTGCTGCCAAGCTGCCCTCAATATTTAGTTCTGTCCTCCCACCTTTTTTAGCCGTTTAGTCATGTCACTGAGTAATTAGTTACGTACACACTTGGCTCTAACAGGGAAAGTGTTGCCTTTTCTAAAACATGGATTGAAACTTAAAACAATGACGCCGACTGATTTTTTTACTTGAAATGTATTTATAAAATGTCTATATAGAATATAAAATTTGGGGTCACAGTGTCCTGTTTGGATCATATGCTTTATAAATACTCTTTATCCTTCCTCAACTCTTTCAGATCAGAGAGCTACACGACGAAGAGATGGATTTACAAAGACAAAGGATCTCTTTGGAGGTTTGTATGCATCAACTTTTGCCATTGAACACTGTTGCCAAGTCCGTGTATTCTGTTATGCTAAAGAAGATTAATTCTTCCCATTTCCGAACTAAGGCATATTAAAGTTTATAAAATGTCTATATATAATATAACATTTTGTGTCACAGTGTCCTGTTTGGATCATATGCTTTATAAATACTCTTTATCCTTCCTCAACTCTTTCAGATCAGAGAGCTACACGACGAAGAGTTAGATTTACGAAGACGTAGGAGCTTGTTGGAGGTTTGTATGCATAACCTGTAGCCATTGAACACTGTTGCCAATTCCGTGTATTCTGTTATGCTAAAGAAGATTTAATTCTTTGGAACTTCCCATATCCGAACTAAGGCATATTAAAGTTTAAAACACATCCAAAGAAGACCAAATTTGATTTGAATTTATATTCAATGCTTTGTACCGTACCGGGGTACTCTCTTTCCACATTGTTTAGTCCTCACGTAACAGTGTAATAGGGTATTGCCAACATTGGATTGAAGCTCTGTGTCAAAGTCGTGTATACTTTATTCAATATGTGTACCAATTTTCATCTTCATATCGCTATTGTACCAATTTTCATCTTCATATCGCTATTAAACCATAGCCAAGATCTCTGTGTCAATGTAATTGTCCCCCCCCCCCTCCATCCCTATACCTTGCAGCACTTTTAGATATCAGTTTTATATTTCCTACTGTTATATCAGTGTATACACTATGTCACTTGACAACACTCAAAACTCTTTAGTATTTTGTACAGTTTGTTACAATACCTGTATGTTGTTTATTCAATAGATCTCGTATAATGGGTGGTTCAGGGCCTGTTTCATGGTAGTTTACAACTTACAACTGTTCAGTAGATATGCTTATGCTCTAGAGAGCGTATCAGAGATGATGTTGTCCATTCCTTTAATATGAGCACTCTTAGTGCATAGGGCTGGAGGAACAAGCTCCAACAAAACATGTTTATATTGGAGTTACTCATTTTTCTGAATATTTATTTTTCTGTTGGTTCATATATTCCAAAATAAAAATTTCCCATACTTGTAATATCCAAGGGGGGGGGGGAATAATTCAAAGGACCCTCTTTGGGGGTCATACTATCCTCTTTGGATCACATGCTTTATAAATGATCTTGAATCCCTCAACTCTTTTTCAAATGATCAAGCCAGCCTACCCAGAGTTGTCTCTTTTACACATCTGCAGAAAACAGGGTTTGTATGCATAATTGTAGCCATCGATCATTGATGCCAAGCTGCCCCCAATGTTTTGTTCTGTCCTACCATTTTTAGCTGTTTAATCATGTCACTGGGTAACTATATTAGTTAGGTAAACACTTGGTTCCAACAGGGAAAGTGTTACCTTTTCTAAAACATGGATTGAAACTTTAAAAAATGACGCCGACTGATTTTTTTATGAAATGTTTTTATATAATGTCTATATAGAATATAAAATTTGGGGTCACAGTGTCCTGTTTAGATCACATACCTTATACATGCTTTTTATCCTTACTCAACTCTTTCAGATGAGCAAGCTACACGACGAAGAGTTGGATTTACACAGACGTAGGAGCTTGTTGAAGGTTTCGGTATGCATAACCTATAGCCATTGAACACTGTTGCCAAGTCCATGTATTCTTTTATGCTAACAAAGATTTCATTCTTTGGAACTTCCCATATCCGAACTTAGGCATATTAAAGTTTAAAACACGTCCAAAGAAGACCAAATTTGATTTGAATTTATATTCAATGCTTTGTACTCTCTTTCCACATTGTTTAGTCCTCACGTTACAGTACTTTATTCAATATGTGTACCAATTTTCATCTTCATATCGCTAACCATAGCCGAGATCTCTGTGTCAATGTAAATGCCCTCCCCCCTCTACCTTGCAGCACTTTCAGATTTAAGTTTTATATTTCCTACTGTTATGTCAGTGTACACTATGTCACTTGATAACACTCAAAATTCTTTAGTATTTTTTAGAGTTTGTTACAATAGCCTTATGTTCTTTATTCAATAAATCTCATATAATGGGTAGATCAGGGCCGTTTCATGGTGTTTTACATCTTACAACTATTCAGTAGATATGCCTATGCTCTAGAGAGCATATCAGCGATGATATTGTCCATTCCTTTAATATGAGTCACTGTTAGTCCATAAGGCTGGAGGAACAAGCTCAAACAAAACAGTCTCTGATTCTTGTTCCTGTGTTGAATTGAAAAATAAGGCTACCAAGCGTATAGATTTCATTTTGTGAATGTATAAACTCACATTTTAATTAACTAAGTCTGTGCTTTAATATATTTTCAGTCGATGAAGGAAAAGGGAGGAAAGAGGTCTGGTGATTCAGCTGCAAAACTTGCTAGTGCATCCAAGGTTAATTGTGTGCTTGAGATTTTCAATTCCATTTCTTACTTTGGGTCCAAGTTTATACCCAACATGACCTTTTACTATGTGAACAGGCAAGGTACTTAATTGCCATAAGTATGTTAAATGAAATGCCTTTTACCTTCAATTAATTAGCTTTGAAAGTTATACAATAATAAGGCAACAAGCTTGTGTAATCTGCCTTGTCATAGAAATCAGTCTTTCTTATTGAAAACAATGATCTCTTTTGGTACTTAGATACCAGGCGCAATGCTTTGATATGTGATTATATTGGAGTTACTCACTTTTCTGAATATTTATTTTTCTGTTGGTTCATATATTCCAAAATACAATTTTCCCATACCTTTAATATCCGGTGGGGGGGGGGGGAGGGGGGGGGGAGGGGAATAATTCAAACGACCCTCTGTGGGGGTCATACTATCCTCTTTGGATCACATGCTTTATAAATGATCTTGAATCCCCCCTCAACTCTTTTTCAAATGATCAAGCCAGCCTTCCCAGAGTTGTCTCTTTACACATCTGCAGAAAACAGGGTGTGTCTGCATAATTGTGGCCATCGATCATTGCTGCCCTCAATATTTTGTTCTTTCCTCCCACAATTTTTAGCCGTTAATTCATTCAACTGAGTATTAGTTAGGTACACACTTGGCTCCAACAGGGAAAGTGTTACCTTTTCTAAAACATGAATTGAAACTGAAAACAATGACGCAGACTGATTTTTTTAATGAAATGTATTTATAAAATGATAATATTAGATAAATCTCATATCATATGGGTAGATCGGGGCCCATTTCATGAAACTGACTTTGATAGCAATACACCAGTTTACGGTTATAGCAGTGCGCATGCACAGACATGGGCGCCATTTTAACTTGTGGGTAAACAAACCACTGACCCCTAGAGGTCAGTGGTTTACGCGGAAATTATGATGCTATGATAAATCTTGTCACAGCTAGTCAAATGTGCATTGATTTGAATACAATCAGTTGTTGTAATTTGTTATTCACCATAAAATATGAAAAAGTCTTATTTTTTTGAAAAGTGGCAAATTGTTTTCAATTATACATAAATTGGTATTAAATGTAAAACTGCAGGAAATGTTTGACTAAAAGACAACATCAAAGCCTGGACATGAATTGTACCGAAAATACTCTAGACTGACTAATTGAACTACAACATATCCAGAACAGAATCGTTTGTGAAAAGTATATAATATATTAGATCTATGACTTGTAGTGAGCAGAGGGCCAACGTCAGATAAGAAGAGTTTGCCTACCAATACCTCACAAACTAAGCACACCTTGTTTATTTGAAAGATTTTATCATGATAAACAAAATGTTTCATAGGTTTAAACAAACAAAAAATCCTCCACAAGATTTAGTCATTTTTATCACAAAAAAGGGTATTAGAGTATAACCAAAAATTGAATGAAATATTTCATCTAAACTCTCTTGGCTTGGTTCATAGAAGAAAAGCAGGATTGATTATACAACCTTTCAAGTTGGAAAAGCATTTGAAAATATCCAACCTATTAAGTGCAAATTGAATTGAATTCATGGATTTTGAAGATGTCTAATGTTCTGAACTTTATAAGAGGCAACAATCCTTGTGTTATGCTCAACCCACAGTTCGTGTGTACAAGATATGAAAAGCCAAGTTATGACCTTTACCAATGGACATAAATGCTTAAACTCTTCTACATACTTGTGAATAAGGTTGGAAGGACATAACATTGTAATGTAAATGTGCATTAATTTCATTTCAGTGGCTGCAGCCACTGAAGATAAGAGGAAGGAGTTATGATGATTTAACTACAGAATCGGCATCCCCATCCAAGGTTTGTGTGCATGAGATTTTCATTTCCATTTCCTACGTCATATCCAAGTTTGTACCTAACATGACATTTTTCTATAAGAACAGCCAATGTATTTTGTAGCCATAAATATGGTTAAAAAAAAGCTTATCAATTTCATTCAAGTTCTGTTTATTTCCACTTTTTCATATCAATACAAAGAAACATCATACAAATAAATATAATGAATAACATGTAAGTTTGACAAAATATGTTTCTAGTTAAAATACAAGTTTCTTACAAAGGAAAAAGCAGGAGAGCACATATCGTAAGCGTAAATGCTTGATGATGACCGTGGCCTCGTCCGAGTTAGCAAAAAAAAAGAACAACCCATGCAAGGGATGTGATTAAAAATCCATTGATCATTTGTATTATAAATTGATGTGTTGTATTCATTGTTAAATAAAATATAAATGAAGTGATTAAAAGTGAGCATGGCTGAATTAATTTTCGGTGAAAATAACAAAACATATTTAGTGAAATATGAGCGTATATGAGCGTATCCAATCAAGCACAGTAGCGTTGATAAAAATGTCATTTTCCAGGCGATGAAGTAACAGGGTATGGTTGATGGTATCAAATGCAGTTTCTGTTGAATGGTGGTTCCGGTAAGCAGATTGATGGACAGGAAGCATGCCATATCTCTCGAGGTGGGCCTTCAGCTGAGCAACCACAATCCTCTCCAAGACTTTATCTAGGAAAGGTAGATTTGCAATGGGCCTGTAGTTGTTCAGTCCATTTGGATCAAGGTTCGGCTTCTTGAGAAGAGGAAGGAGTAGGGACGTTTTAAATGATTCCGGGACATGGCCAGAGGACAAGGAGAGATTAAACATCTTGGTGATGACAGGGAGGAGTTCGTCAAGGGCGTCCTTCAAGAGCAACATAGCAATTGGATCCAATTTACAGTGTTTAGATGGTAATGATTTGATGAGCTTCCTTAATTCTGAATCAGATTCAAGACAGAATTGGGAAAGTTGATCAGACGGAAGAGCGCAATATGTGATTGCTGGTACCGGAACTGAGTCAGTGAAGGAAGATACAACATTGGATACCTTCTCGCTGACCTAGCAAACCTGTTGGCAAGTTTACTGTCAGATAAGTGATCTGGAATAATTGATGAAAGATTTGGTGATGAGTGTGACTTTACAATGCTGAACAGTTGTTTGGTGTCAGCATCTGCAATAAGAATCTTGAGATACGTTGATCTAGCAATGTAGATGCATTCGTAGTAAGAATCGCATTCTTGACGATACAGTTGCCCTGACTTGATCATACAGCGTTCCGCCCGGCGCCTTCGTCTCTTTGCCTTCTGCACGTCTTCGGTAAACCAAGGCGCTTTAGATCTAATTGTGACAGTTTTAACTTGAAGAGGAGCATGCCTATCAATCAAAGTACCCAAAAAGGAGTTGTAGGCCTATTGATCTGCAGATTTAGAGGGACATATAGGTTCCTGAAGTAGATTGAAGATCAGTTTAATGTCGTTTTAACCTGAGAGTCCATATCGATGCTTCAAAATTTTCTGAAGCTCACTTCCTTCTTCTGATTCTCTGGCCTGGTGAGGCTAACTGTAGCAACAAGTGCAGAATGATCAGCTAGTGAAGACAACAGCTTTACATGGTCGATGTCGTCTGAATCCCTAGTGAATACTAGGTCAAGGGTATGGCCTGCTTGATGTGTAGGTTCATGGACATGCTGCTTAAACCCTAAAGAGTCAACTCCGCCCATGAAGGATTTTGCAAAATTATCATTGCGATCGTCAACATGTACGTGAAAATCACCTAAGAGTACGTAGAGGGAAGTGATCGTTTACTGCAGCACCTTCAAGAAGAGTTAAAAACTCCTCCCTAAATGTGCTGTTAGAGACATTGTTACTTGTGGAGGGAGGACGAAAAAATACAATACAATCTAGCAGCAGAGGATGGGGTAAGATTGATTATTTTAATCAAATAATTCAAAGGAAGAAAAATCATCATTGGAATTTACAGTACAACGAGCTGTGGATCTATAAAGGACAAAAATGCTAGCACCCCGAGAAGACTTACGGGGTCGGTGAATAAAATCATAATTAGGTAAGCAGAGCTGCCAACCATTCCGTTTTTGCCGGAATTACTCCGTTTTTTCCTCCCAATTACGGTATTACGTTTTTTCTTCATAAAATACGTTTTTTTATAATTTTTTATAATATATTTTTTTAATTTTTTTTTTTTTTTTTTTTTTTTTTTTTTTTTTTTACATACCACACGTCTAACAACTGCCCTTAAATGGTGATTTGATGACAAATTCAATAGAAAACTAATTTGAAAACATACTTAAAGAGAAAAATATTCTCACAAAGAATGAAATGCTGATAATATCGAAATAACCAAAACAAAAAAACCTGCTTGTATGGAAAAAACAGCATGAGGAATGAAAATTTCTGCATTGGAAGTGTGTCGCGCGTGGTTGTAAGTTTCGTTTTTACGAATTCCTTTTTTTGGCTTGAAATTCCTTTTTTTTGCCATCATGATTCCTTTTTTTGGTCGGACAAGGTTGGCAGCTCTGGGTAAGCATGACTTTAGATCGGCCAAGGTGTGACCGTCCCTGTTACTATCCCCAGATAGCCATGACTCAGTTATGACTAATACGTCTAGGTTATTGTCTACAACTAAATCGGGAACTGCATGTGTTTCTTGGTCAAGGATCGTGCATTCCATAGGCCAAGTTGGAGACCAGTGGATGGCACAGAAATAGGTGTAGAGTATTGTGACATTGGGACCCTACGCTTACGGGGCTTACGTCCGCGGTGAGTTTGACGTCGGCGACCGATACCAAGCTCACAAACCCTGGTCCACACAGGCTAAGATAGCAGCTGGTAAGGCTGTCTGTTCAACTGATAGAGAGCATTTAAATCATAGCATATTTGGATCACATGCTTTATAATTACTCTCAAAAATTTCCTCAACTCTTTAAAAAAAAAGCAAAACAACCGACCAAGAGTCATCTGGTTCTGTAAATACAAAATGCGAGGTTTGTATACATAACTTGTAGCCATCAAAAAATGTTGCCAAGTCCATGTGTTATGATATGTTAAGGTTGATTTATTTCTTTGTAGATTCTCATGTCCGAACTATTTAGGGATATTAAAAGTTTAAAGGGATCGTTTAACAATGTTAAATCTGAGATGCACGGCTCTACGTGTTTTCAGTGTCTGTGACATGGTGTTATATTAGCCCTAAATAGATTGCGCTTCAAAATGATCAGGAAGTGCCTCAAAAAAGTAAAAAAACGTTGAGTGACCAGTTTTACCGTACTCGTTTTCCCCAATAGACTGTAGTGTTATGAAAACCGTTTGGCAAACAAAAATGTGATTTTGATTTTCAATCATAAATATCTTGATTATCAGACAGGCGATCGGCTTGTAAAAGTCATGGGGTTCCTGACTGACCTAAAGGTTTATAATTATCATTGCAGCATGAGCTAATTAAGTCAAGGATTTTTATAAAGGATCTAAGATAAAGTTACCGGATCCCTTTAAAACACCTCCAAAGAAGAACAAATTTTATTATGATTTTTTATTCAATGTTTTGTTCTCTCTTTCCACATTATTTAGTCCTCACGTGACAGCAATGTGGTAGGGTATAACTAAAATTGGAGGACAAATCTGTATTAATGTGGTGTACCCACCGCCACATTGCAGCATTTTCAGATTTCAGCTTGACATTTTACTGCCGTCATGTCAGTGTACATATAACACTCCAGGTCTTTGGCATTTTCAGAGTTTGTTACAATACCCTTATGTTCTTTATTCAATAAATCTTGTATACCGGTAATGGCATCAGGACCTGTTTCATGGAATGTTACAACTTACAACTTAGCATTAGATATGCCTACATGTATGTTCTAGAAAGCATATCAGTGATGATGTTTTCCCTTCCTTTAAAGATGCACAAGCTTGGTTATATAGAGGGCAGCACACAGAAACCGCCATGATGTCCGCAATGAAACTCAGTGTGCGCATCGGAGTACCGCGCGTTATACCATAATAATTGTACATAATACAGTCATAGGAAATCTGCATGAATATTTGCAGTGTAGGGCATACATAAAATCATGAATGCGTACATTACGTGCTCGCTAAACGTGACCTAAGAACACCAGGACATATTGACCATAATACATATTATATACCTCACTTAAGAAATCCAGCCATCTGATTGGTCGAAATTGCATTCATAAACTTTAACTATTCCTGTAAAATTCCTGGTAAAATTCCAAACCCATGTAATAGTTCTAAAATTCCAGTTACCATGGTTACCAGGAAAAAAGTTCAGTCTTGGTAAAATACCCATAGGTTCACATTTTAAAAACTGGTTTGAGCGATCGAGGATACCGTACATGTGCGAAGAATTGGTCGGTAATTTCAGTACTAAATTCCAAACTGAAGGCAAAATTGGCTGAAGAAACTCTCCCAAGATTTCAACTTCTTGATGATGATCAAATGCAAGACTTGCTGACAGTAAGAGCACCAAAAAGGGTACGTTAAATTCTCCATAATTTTTTTTCAAAATAGATCTAGTAGGCCTAGATTCTAGTAAGTAGGTCTAGTAGTGCTAAAATCCAATTCCCGTAGAGATTGCACACATCCCTATGCATTGCCATTGGCCATTGCGCATCGCACTCATGCTAAATTGGTCGATGTTTTAATTGCCAGAGATTCAAACTAATATTGCTCGTGATCCTGAAGGTCATACTCAATAAGTGAGGTGTCATATGAAAGCGCAGGTTTTTCTCCATATTCCCCACAGGGCCGGCCCACCCCCAAAATTGTAAAAATATCTTGCTTAGACTAGAATCTAGATCTAGGTCTAGTCTACTCTCAAACAAAGATACACTCATAAAAAACAACCGTGCAGATAAACTAGAGAAATTAGGCCAAGTTGACTCTTTTTTTTTGGCATATAAAAGTATTACGGTAATGACTGCTTTAATATTTGAGAAATAGTTGTTTTTATACGCTCTCGGGAAGGTTACAATTGGGCTATTGCCCTTGGCACGCCTCGGGCAATAGCACAATTCTAACCTTCCCGAGAGCGTTTAAAAACAACCATTTCTCTCAAAGCAGTCATTAATACTATAATATAATCTTCAAATAAAACTTGCAAGATTAAATTGTAATGAATATATTTTACAGAACTATTATAATGTGCATTTTTAGATGTATTTGATTTAATCACATATTAATAAGTTTGCTATTTTAAAACTAAATTACAAACAATCGATCGACATGACTAAACACAGTCGTTTGTGAAGTAGGCAAGTTGGCGATCACTACATAACACTGAGCCAACGGGTATTACGCTCTGGTGCGTAAAAAGAATTTCGCAAGATGGCATAGGTATCGCACGTCCGTATTCTGCCCTCTATATACTCAAGCTTGTGCATCTTTAATATGAGTCACTCTCAGTCCATGAGGCTGGAGGAACAAGTTCCAACAAAATAGTCTCTGATTCTTGTTCATGTATCGAAACATACGACTCTCTTTGGGGGTCACATTATCCTGTTTGGATCGTATATCCCTCTTCAACTCTTTTTCAGATGATATAAGCCAGCCGACCCAGAGTCACAGGGTATTAGGTTAGGTACAAAGATAGCTCCAACAGGGTAAAAGTGTTCCCTTTTTTAAAACATGAATTTAAACTTGAAAACAATGGCGTTGACTGATTTCGTATGAAATATATATAGATATATATATATAAAGAGATATATATATATATATATATATATATATATATATATATGATGTCTATATGAAATATAAAGTGTGCCCAAACCGCCCAATTTATTTTGTTTTAGAGTACAAGATGTTTTTTAAGGAAAACAGGACAAATTTCTTGGCTAGAATAATAACAGCCAAAGAAGGCCACAGTTGCTCCGAAACGGCTATAAGGGTCAACTAATTTCAGAGGTGATGGGAGCACATTAAATATCGGTTTCCAGATAAAAATACAATGAAACATTGAGGATATGAGGTTGTGATGGCCAAATATGTCTCGGGTACATAACATGTGATTGTAAACGCCCGAATGTAACGTACAAATTTACGAGCATCGGACTATAGTGAGATGATTTTCTGTCCAAATACAATATAAGTGTGTTATGCATGTACTAAAGGTACCTGTCAAGTCAACCAATAGTACATCATTTGGGGGCACCTGATGCCCCCCCCCCCCCCCCATCCATCCGGAGCCCTGAAGTTATTCATAATAGCCCAATAGAATATGCATATTTCCTATTGGAATTAGGAAATGCATATCAGTGAAAATCATGTAGTTTACTTAACAGGTACTCAAATTTTAAAACATGATTTATGATCTGCTGAATCCATTTAGGAGAGTCATGGATAATAAATTATATACCACACGCCTTCCATTAAAATGTGTATTGTCCCTTTTCTTTATTAAAATGTAAATACGGGCCCACCGAAGAGCTCCCTGTTTTTGCACCCTGGTTGAAAAACATTGTTCTCGTCCATCTGCCTTGGAATAATCTAAGAGAAAATTGACAAATTATTTTTGTTATGATTTATTATGATGTAAATTCACATCATGGATGGTTTTTGTCTGTTTCACCAATTCTGGGTATAGGCTACTTTTAGAGTAAGAAATATCTTATGAGACCTTTTCATGTTTTCCTATTACATTTCATAGTCAAAGGAGTTAGAGGGAGTTCTACTTCACACCCGGAGACTGATTTTGCACGATATCCTTAGCTATTCATTGATCAGGCTTAGAGCAGAAGGTATGTGAAGATCATATGAGATTCAAAATCATTACGTAAAAATTCATGGTACTGGACTTGTAACAAGATGTCTGTTGAAACCCTTTAAAAAGCATTACCGGTACATGTACCATTTGTTGCATTGTTATTGCTTTAAAATCATAAGATTTGGACGTAAAGCTACCCAAGTGAATGAAAGATTCTTTTTTAAACAGACATACTGTATGACCATGAAGGCATTTTCCCCTTTTCTCCCAACTAAGTTTACAAAATGTTCTACACAAAATAAATACAAATGACAGGAATTTTTTCTTAGAACACACACAAAATAATTAATTTTCCCTGTCTTATGTGCTTTTTCAAGCATATTATAAAGGATTCATCCAATTTCATCTCCCTTCAGACATTACCTAAAGGAATGTTGGATTAGCCCATGTAAAGATGGCTAACTTGAGGATGAATGTGAACTCTGACATTTGGAATAAAAATATGCCAGCCTTTGTGTACCCGTAGCAATTACGAAAGAACAATATGAAGACATACACCTGCACATGTTTGCATGATCATCATAGTAGAGGTGTTGTGATCGACCAGTAGTAGATAGGGTACGCATGGTTTGGGTATCAAGTCCTGTCGCGGCACTGATGTCTTTTGAAAAGACATTAACGTAGAATATATGCCACTATGCACTTGTGACCATGGAAACCCTACAGGAAGTTGTTCTTTGCTCCAGTGCTTTAGGGTAGCATGAACAATCAACAACATTCAGTAATTCTGTATGATATCTGGATAGGTTTTTATAAAGTCTGTTAATTTACCCCATGTGCTTGATAGAGCCATAGTTGAGATCAGGATAAATATAAAACAATACATTTGAGGGGTCTTTCAACTGTTGCAGTAGAGATACAGACACCCCCCCCCCCCTTTTTTTTTTTAGATTAAATTTCTTAAAGTGCTTCATTGTAGAAATAGTCTTTCCAAATTACCTTTAACGATGAAGGTTACCAATTTTGTAAACATTTTGTGTGGAATGCAGGGTGTTTATCAACTAGAAGGATATGCTAGATAGAGTATATAGATTGTGTTATTCATTTTTATATCAATACCTCACCAAAAGATTTTTATCAGATATTATAACATGCTATCTAGTGTACTTTTTTGTGAATTGGGAGGCCACACAAAATTGGTTGTTTAATTGTCTCTTTTTATTCAGGCAAGAAGTCTGGGCAGGACACTGATTTAAGGGATGATGCTAGACTGGGGCTACATGTACATGTAGACAATTGGATGAGCACCGATGATGAGACTCATCTTCAACTAAGGGATGGCCCTTTCCTCCAAGATCTCATCTCCATACTGGCTTCATTATGTCTGGCAGTCGAACATATCTCCATTGATTTACACATGATGCATCCAGATCGATTTACCCACATGCCTATGCCTATGATATCTGTCAAAACAATTTACATTAAGTCCCTGTATTGTAGTGAAACACTCCTTGAGACACTACTGGCTGTTAGTAAATCTTTTCCAAATGCAGAGAGTCTAGATCTGCAAGTGATAAATCTACATCTATACAATAAGGCATACACTCCTGAGTTCAATTCATCATCTACCTTGAGGGAGCTCAAATTAAGATATGAGGTAAGGCCTTCAGATGATGTACCTGCAGACAGCCTGTTTATGGATATTTCTACCTCCTATCCAAATATTGTATCATTGGTGTTATCAGGCATTGGAAGATATCCATCGGACAAGTCAGGCAAAGACATTTCATTATGCATATTGCCACATCTGACTGACATTCATCTTGAACCATTTAGGACGGATGATTGCTGCCGATTTGAACCATTACTGAATGTACTACATGTAGTTCATGTGACAAGTCCACGTTTGAAGTTTGTAGAGGCAAAAAAGGTGCAGCTAGGAAGTGCCAAACTTAGCTCTGTTAAGTGGTCCCAAACATCTTCAGGTTGTGAGCTACAACTTGAAGGTTCATCAGCAGCTGTACCCATGGCTGACCTAATGCATCTTGTGTCAAATGAACTTGAAGAAGTTACTGTCCTGACATTTGACAGGTGCAAGGTTGAATTTCCTCAGAGTATCAGTCATTCACCGGAGAGCACAGGGGAAGAGAGTTCACTTCGAGAACTCAAGTTCCTAAACGTGGAATGCCCGTTGTCTCATAGTGACATCCACAAACTTTCAGAGATGTATCCTAATGTAAAGGTCACAGTTGAACATGAAAGTCAGGCATCACATGAAGACTCTAAGCAGGGTACAGAGATGCCTTTCAATCCGGAGAGGAAGACCTCCCCATCCTCCACACCCTCCCCATCCGCTCCATCCTCCGCAACTTCTTCATTAGGTGAGTATATTTAGATTATACATAATGTTTGTACTCACAGAGCCTAATGAATAAACGGTTGTTCCCATATACAGGAGTATACTGCAGCGGTTTATCACATTTTTCTCTTTTATCTGCCTGAAACACATAACTGAGTGCTCATAGGACCCTAGTTGCTTTCAGACAATTTACAAAGATGAAGCTGTTGCATTTGGATTGAATGTAGAAAAAGCAAGCCTCAAGTTAAACATAGTTCTGTGAATATATATATATTTTTAAAATAGTATCTGGACATCCAGAAAATAAAAAAGCCACCCCAATAAACTAAGACGTATGTGAACGGGCATTTAATTGGGATACAAATGTAGACAGTATTTATACAAATGAATTTTGAAATATTGATAGTAAATACCATGATTCATCTATAAAATCTGAAGATGGATGTTTATAGCAAAATGAATATTTAAAATCCAAATTTTGCATCTGTATATAAATTACATTATTACCCGTATCAGACATCTGAGCAGTGGTTTTACAAAATCATATTACACTTGCTTTAATCCTAAAAGAGCTAATCAGTAAATATAAGACCATATTACCCTCTCATGAAAAAGCCTATGGACTTTACGTGTTAAAAAAAACAGTACACATAAAAGACCATCACCGTGCCGTATTTTGTCATTTTCATTGCGCATCTATTATGCGTACGAGAACCTGCGCACTTTGCGCGCGCTCTATTGCGACGTATTAATCACACCAAAGGCATACACTCCTGAGTTCAATTCATCATCATCCTTGACGAGGGAGCAAGACGGAGGGATACCATGCGTGTTACCAAAATGTCCGGTAAAAGGGTACTTTTCGTGCGACAAAGTCCGGCGCGAAAATTCCCCCAAAAAGGGGGTGTATTTGACTTTTCACCCAGAGATTTCTTTAAAAAGGGGGTGTTTTTTCTTTTTTCTTTCATCTCTTTGGGAAATTATAAAATTATATTATGAAGTATCTTGAACATAGAAAAATCTATCAAATCCGGGGCTGATGTAGACTACCCATAGGAAAGTGAAAAGTATGCCGCAGACCTGCCGCAGACCTGCCGCAGATCTGCGACAGACTTTTAGTCTGCGGCAAAGAGTATGCCGAAGTATGCGGGCAAAAGAAATTTTGCTGTAGACTTGCCGCATACCAGTATGCCACAGGAACAGTCTGCGGCAGATCTGCGGCAGGATGAAATTTTGCTGCAGACTTGCCGCATACCAGTATGCCACAGGAACAGTCTGCGGCAGATCGGCGGCAGGATGAAACTTTGCTCCAGACTTGCCGCATACTAGTATGCCACAGGAACAGTCTGCGGCAGATCTGCGGCAGGATGAAACTTTGCTCCAGACTTGCCGCATACTAGTATGCCACAGGAACAGTCTGCGGCAGATCTGCGGCAGGATGAAACTTTGCTCCAGACTTGACGCATACTATTATGCCACAGGAACAGTCTGCGGCAGATCTGCGGCAGGTTGAAACTTTGCTCCAGACTTGCCGCATACTAGTATGCCACAGGAACGGTCTGCGGCAGGGCGAAACTTTGCTCCAGACTTGCCGCATACCAGTACGCCACAGGAACAGTCTGCGGCAGGTCTACCACAGAAAAGTGGGAAATTATACAGTCTGAAGCAAGGCTATAGGCGGCCATTTTGTAGGACATGCAGTACCATATGAGGTTGCAGGCTGAGCCCATGATCTTGTAAATTCCTGTGTTAATTAGCACTGTTAATTGTCTTTTTAGCTTCTGTCAAACCAAACAATTTGCTTCAAGTTCAACTGGTACCATAAGAGGAATTTATTACATAAGAGGAGACTGAGGAATTAACGGACTGTTTCAAACTTTTTTGTTGTGCCATATGTGATCTTATCTTCAGCCCCACTAACTCACTTTTTTGTTGTAACTCCCAAGACGAAAATCCAATTGAACACCAATTGAATTTTCAATTGGTTTCAATTGGTCTCAATAGGTTTTAACAGGTTTCAATGGGACTTTAATAGGACTTCAGATGGTTTCAATTGGTCCAGATTGTCCCTATTGGACCAATTGGGCCCATTGGCCCCATTGGCCTATGCCCCATTAGACTTTAATGGGACCCCAATTGGCCTGAAGTTGGACTTCAATTGGTCCAATTGAAACCAATTGAAAACCTTTTAAAATCTAATGGGGCAGATTGGTCCAATTGAAATCCCATTAAAGTCTAATAGGGCCAATTGAAACCAATCATCTCATGCATATCATTATTACTTTACACGTGTGACAGAAAAATACATTTATCATGATTTGTTAAGCAAATTAAGACAATGCACATCATTTTTGTGATTTCTATTTTCCTTTTGCCATTATTAACCAATAGATTATTTTGTCTGATCATGTTACAATTACATTCACGTTTTAGCAATAGATATATTGATTATATGATTACTAACCAAGAAACAATATACATATTTAGTATATATATGTGTACGAGCCTGTGTCACTTTAAATGTTACCCTTGAATACACTTCAAATGATCTATGTGATGGAGTTAATACAAATGAGAATAGAATATACCTAATTGGTAATATCGATATATATTGGTATTACCTAATTGGTAATATCGATATTGCCAATATCGATTATGAAGTATCAATCAGTTTATCACTGGTTCTTCTACATGCATACTTTATTGCCACGTACTGGATATGAAAGAGTATGCGGCAGGTCTGCAGCAGGTCTATATGAGATATGAATATTCATGATGAAGAGTCTGCGGCAGGTCTGCAGCAGACTCTTCATCATACTGAAAGAGTATGCGGCAGGTCTGCAGCAAGTCTGCGGCAGACCTGCCGCAGACTCTTCATCATACTGAAAGAGTATGCGGCAAGTCTGCAGCAAGTCTGCGGCAGACGTGCCGCAGACTCTTCATCATACTGAAAGTGTATGCGGCAGGTCTGCAGCAAGTCTGCGGCAGACCTGCTGCAGACTCTTCATCATACTGAAAGAGTATGCGGCAAGTCTGCGGCAAGTCTGCGGCAAGTCTGCGGCAAAACTAATTTGCATGTGAAAAAGATGACTGTCTGCGGCAGGTCTGCCGCAGGAGTATGCGGCAGGCTCATTTCTTTCCTATGGGTAGTTTTATACTGTAGTCTATCCTAATTCACACACAGCTGCATTACTATCCTGGCTGTGTCCCAGGCGCGGATCTACGGGGGGGGGTTTAGGGGGTTTAAACCCCCCCCCCCCCCTTGGGCGGCCGGAAAAAAAAAAAAGGAAGAAAAAAGAAGAAAAAAAAGAAAAAAAGAAAGAAAAAAGAACGCACGCTGGAGAGAAACTCTTTCAAGTGCAAATATTGTGAGAAGATATTCGACTCATCTGGTAACTTAACCAAACACATGATAACTCTGGATATAACTGTGTATTAAACTGTTACTTGATTTAAAAAGACGTTATCATGCACTGCTTTTTATGGTCTCCATTGTGTTAATAGATGCCAGGAAAACATCACTTACGGGGTTCAAATAAAATCCAATTGAACACCAATTGAATTTTCAATTGGTTTCAATTGGTCTCAATAGGTTTTAACAGGTTTCAATGGGACTTTAATAGGACTTCAGATGGTTTCAATTGGTCCAGATTGTCCCTATTGGACCAATTGGGCCCATTGGCCCCATTGGCCTATGCCCCATTAGACTTTAATGGGACCCCAATTGGCCTGAAGTTGGACTTCAATTGGTCCAATTGAAACCAATTGAAAACCTTTTAAAATCTAATGGGGCAGATTGGTCCAATTGAAATCCCATTAAAGTCTAATAGGGCCAATTGAAACCAATCATCTCATGCATATCATTATTACTTTACACGTGTGACAGAAAAATACATTTATCATGATTTGTTAAGCAAATTAAGACAATGCACATCATTTTTGTGATTTCTATTTTCCTTTTGCCATTATTAACCAATAGATTATTTTGTCTGATCATGTTACAATTACATTCACGTTTTAGCAATAGATATATTGATTATATGATTACTAACCAAGAAACAATATACATATTTAGTATATATATGTGTACGAGCCTGTGTCACTTTAAATGTTACCCTTGAATACACTTCAAATGATCTATGTGATGGAGTTAATACAAATGAGAATAGAATATACCTAATTGGTAATATCGATATATATTGGTATTACCTAATTGGTAATATCGATATTGCCAATATCGATTATGAAGTATCAATCAGTTTATCACTGGTTCTTCTACATGCATACTTTATTGCCACGTACTGGATGTGAAAGAGTATGCGGCAGGTCTGCAGCAGGTCTATATGAGATATGATTATTCATGATGAAGAGTCTGCGGCAGGTCTGCAGCAGACTCTTCATCATACTGAAAGAGTATGCGGCAGGTCTGCAGCAAGTCTGCGGCAGACCTGCCGCAGACTCTTCATCATACTGAAAGAGTATGCGGCAAGTCTGCAGCAAGTCTGCGGCAGACGTGCCGCAGACTCTTCATCATACTGAAAGTGTATGCGGCAGGTCTGCAGCAAGTCTGCGGCAGACCTGCCGCAGACTCTTCATCATACTGAAAGAGTATGCGGCAAGTCTGCGGCAAGTCTGCGGCAAGTCTGCGGCAAAACTAATTTGCATGTGAAAAAGATGACTGTCTGCGGCAGGTCTGCCGCAGGAGTATGCGGCAGGCTCATTTCTTTCCTATGGGTAGTTTTATACTGTAGTCTATCCTAATTCACACACAGCTGCATTACTATCCTGGCTGTGTCCCAGGCGCGGATCTACGGGGGGGGTTTAGGGGGTTTAAACCCCCCCCCTTGGGCGGCCGGAAAAAAAAAAAGGAAGAAAAAAGAAGAAAAAAAAGAAAAAAAGAAAGAAAAAAGAACGCACGCTGGAGAGAAACTCTTTCAAGTGCAAATATTGTGAGAAGATATTCGACTCATCTGGTAACTTAACCAAACACATGATAACTCTGGATATAACTGTGTATTAAACTGTTACTTGATTTAAAAAGACGTTATCATGCACTGCTTTTTATGGTCTCCATTGTGTTAATAGATGCCAGGAAAACATCACTTACGGGGTTCAAATAAACACCCCCCAAAAAATCGGCTCGCCGCTTCGCGGCTCGTGGACGATGCTCCGCATCGTCATTATTTTGGTCAAACCCCCCCTTAGCAAAAAGCTAGATCCGCCCCTGTGTCCTGTGTATTTAATCTATATTCTCAACATTTCAAACACCACTGTACAAATCTCAACTGATTTCACTCAAAATCAGTATTTTAGTTTAGTGACAATTGATGACACCTAAAATTAAATAGCGACGATAAGTAATTAGTTACAGAGTTTGATTTACATAAGTCATTCATTATGACAGGTACATTAGTATGTGAAAGGATCGAAACAAATGTCATCATGCAGGCACATTAAAAATAAACCTTCCATTATTCTTAACTGACATCACTTGCAAGTGATGTCAGTTAAGAATAATGGAAGGTTTAATTTTAACTATAAGTCTCAATATCAGGCACTAAAGTAATTATTCGGTGGTGATATATTATGCAGATAAGTGAGCATTGAACTAATTTGCAGACTTTGTTTATTCTTACAAGGTATGAATAAAAACACGAGCACAGAAATTGTGTATGTATTTCATGTGCTAAATGTCTGTATGTAATGCAGGCTGAGTTCTTTGGGGTATTCCCTGGGTGTGTTAGTCAACATATGGATTTTACCCATACACTTAAGCGTCAAAGTCTTCAAACACACCGCGCACCGACGTGAAAAGCTTTACAAATGTGCCAAAATCGCCCCTTTTCAACTATATCTTTTGATCCGATCGGCCTAGTTCACCACCGGAAAAAGCATTACAAAATTTGACTTTTCTTCTTTATGGTGATGTAAAATCACAATATTTTGTTGTTCCATCGTACCGTCATTTAATGATCATTTTTCATCAATTTTGTCAAAATTTCTGTGGTATCGAACTTTTTGATTGAACGCTCCGGGCTATATCTGGCGGTTCCTTGCTGGGAGAGGGCTATTTTTTACCAAAGGAAAAAAATTCATGTCATTCAGTTCATTCTGAACATTTTGATATATAAATGATTCTCATTGGACGAAAAAAAAACAACATCAAAAGACTAAACCAATCGGTACCTCCATCTGATTTTGGGAACTTTCCGCATTCGATCGCTTTGATTTACGTAGGTACGGAAGCCAGCGGACCGGGTCGTACCATCTTGCTCGGGGGGAAATGAAGCCGTGGAAATAAGAGTGTAATATATTTTTAGTAAATAATCACGTAGACAGAGTGCAAGAGTGAATTGTATCTCACATTCCTTGAAAAGATAGGAAACAATGCCTGCATGCATGCTGAGCATAAACAGTCTCAATTAATCGCCATACGTGTCCCTCCCACTATGCCCACCTCCGTGTCACCCGTGCTCTAAATAGAACGGTCGCGAACCTGGAGTGATCCATTCAGGGCCAATCAGATTCAGCCGCACAGCTGCGCGGACATTGTACGCGTAGTCGGTTCTTGAAACGCAGCGCGCGTAACAGCTGCACTGCTAAAGCCAGGGTAATTATGCTGCATTATTGTAGAGCGCTTAGAGACTTCTGACAAAGTAAGTGTTAGGCGCTATATAAGCACTGTAATTATTCTGTATGTGCTCACAGCTGACCCGGGCTGATTAAAAGCTTCAAATTAGGTGAAAGAAATCGGGGGTCACAAATTCATATGCCAGTAATGACAGCTTATCTGAGATAGGGGGGGGGGGGGGAGGGGTTGGTCTGCATGTCCTGAGATAGGGGGTTCATTGAGCAGTGTTCCGGATTTAGGGGGTCTCCAAGGCAGGAAAAGCCCGCGAAAAGCCCGCAAAAGGGGGGTCCAAAAAATTTGGCAGTCCTCAGATAGGGGGTGCTTTCAAAAAGAGGGAACAAGCATATATGCGTACCCTAAATAACACTGAGTGGGGGGGGGGGGGGGCGGGGAAGCTCAAATTAAGATATGAGGTAATTAGGCCTTCCGATGATGTACCTGCAGACAGCCTGTTTATGGATATTTCTACCTCCTATCCAAATATTTTATTATTGGTGTTATCAGGCATTGGAAAATTTCCATCGGACAAGTCAGGCAAAGACATTTCATTATGCATATTGCCACATCTGACTGACATCCATCTTGAACCATTGAGGACGGATGATTGCTGCCGATTTGAACCATTACTGAATGTACTACATGTAGTTCGTGTGACAAGTCCACGTTTGAAGTTTGTTGAGGCAAAAAAGGTGCAGCTAGGAGGTGCCAAACTTAGCTCTGTTAAGTGGTCCCAAACATCTTCAGGTTGTGAGCTACAACTTGAAGGTTCATCAGCAGCTGTACCCATGGCTGACCTAATGCATCTTGTGTCAAATGAACTTGAAGAAGTTACTGTCCTGACATTTGACAGGTGCAAGGTTGAATTTCCTCAGAGTATCAGTCATCCAACGCAGGGCACAAGGGAAGAGAGTTCACTTCGAGAACTCAAGTTCTTAAACGTAGAATGCCCGTTGTCTCAAACTGACATCAACAAACTTTCAGAGCTGTATCCTAATGTAAAGGTCACAGTTACACATGAAAGTCAGGCATCACATGAAGACTCTAAGCAGGGTACAGAGATGCCTTTTAAGCCGGAGAGGAAGACCTCCTCACCCTCTCCACCCTCCCCAACTTCTTCAATAGGTGAGTTTGTTTAGATTATACATGTATGTTTGTTCTCACAGAGCCTAATTAATGAATAAAGGCTCGTTCAGATATACAGGGGATACTGCAGCGGTTTACGTACCACATGTTTTTCCTTTTATCTGCGCTTCCCAGTTTTGTACCTTGAACACATAGATAAATTAGTGTGCCCATTGGATCTTGATTGCACCCACCTACTGTTTCATCCACACTTGCCATAATAAGTAGGATGTGAGGGGGGGGGGGTGTTCAGTCACTTAAAGGGCAATCCAACCCTTGAAATACGTTCATTTGTATGAGAGAAAAAAAAATGAGAAAGTTTGATGTAAGTCAGACAAATAATAAGAAAATAATGAATGTTTGAGATATAAGAAAACTTAGTTTTTGCGAATTCCAAATTGGCAGTGGATTGTGACATTGGGTGAATCGCGTTTGGTTTACAACCCGTTCGTCTACTACCCAAGCTATTCTCATATGGTCTACACCCAGTCTGTGTACTATCCACATGGTCTAATAAACATTTTCTACTCATCATTTGGTCTACTAACCATTTAGGATAATAGCCTTTGGGTCTAATTCCATTTGGTCTAATCTCTTATAAGTCCACTACATTGGCATTCGGTCTATTGTTCATTTACTCTAATAACCAGAAAGTCTATTTCCCAGTTTTTCTCATGTCAATTTCGTCTATTTTTCATATTGTCTTATAATCATTCAATCATAAATAATTAGAGGGAATTAAAGGGAATTAGACCGACTGAAAATTAGGCTAAATGAGCAATACAAAAAATTGGGTGTAGACTTATTTCAGAGTAGATCAGATGGAAATTAGACCAACTGGCATTTAGCCTCAATGTTCATTAGACCAAATTATGAGTGCCAGGTAGACAAAATGATTATTAGACCATGTGGATAGTACACGGGCTATGTTTAGACCATATTGGAATTGACTTATTGGGTGGTAGACCTATAACGGCAATAAATCGTGACGTAGTGGCGGTTAACACTTTATGGGAGGTTGTCTGGCACTACATCACAGATACTTTTCTGATTCAGCCAATTTAAAGAGCCTATACATATAAGGATTTCAACTTTTAAAAAAGGATAATTTTCTCATTTTTTTGTCTGATTTTGTTCAAACCTTCACCAGTTTGCTTCAATGAATATCCTCCTTTCCTAAGTTCTATTTAACAGACTTGTTTGCTGTTAATGTTGGATTTTCCTTTTTTAAAAGATGAAGCTGTTGTATTTGAATTGATTTTTTTTAAAGGAAGCCCCAAGTACATACTTCTGTAAATATTTGCCATTTAGAATATTGTCAACATACATTTTAAATTAATCATAGATTTTGTGAGCAATATCTGTTTACACAACCAAACTGTCTGGACACCCAGCAGGTGGTTATACACAAAAAGCCACCACAATAAACTGTGGTAAATGTATATGAGCCTTTAGTTAAGATATACAGGAAGACAATATTTGTACAAATGAATTTTTAAATATTAGCAGTAAAAATCATGGTTCATTCATAAAATCTCAAGATGTTTGTTACAAAATCGACTTTTGAAAAACAGACGTCACATCCGTATTAAAATAAAAATATTACATGCAAATGCACTGTCTGTACTTTTTAACTTGATCTTTGTTTTATAACAAAGTGGAATTTGTAAACATTATATTAGTAGCCTCAACGAAAAGGATCTCTAATTTGAGTCCGTTATTGACTGATTGTATCTTACAGATGAGCTAGTTGGAGCCACAGCAAGGGTCCACATTCATGAAGAACAGGCAGGCACCCAGGATACTGAGGAAGAAAGAAAGGTGGAGGAAGAAGAAAAAGAAGAGGAGGAGAAAGAAGAGGATAACAGGGAAAGTCTGCCCCATGAAAAAGGTTAATGCTGTGCTCTGAACAATGTCAGCAGAAATTAATTTGGAGTATAAAGAAAGGAAAATAAATGTCTTTCTGGTAATATCTGTTATTTCATGTCCATTACGTTCACATGCGTTATTATGTTATTATGCAAGTGTGGAAAACATCAACAAAAAATTGTTCCCTGAAAAGCATGGCTCTTCAAATGGCTTAATATTTTAAATATGGCATGTAACAGCATACAAAAATCAGGACAGATTTTTATGCCATATGTTCGTGTAGTCTGATATACATCTTTCTGTGTACATGCAGTGCTTGTAACTTTACCAAAGACTGGGCCAAATTTCTTATAATTTTGATGATTCCAGAACCTTGCAGTACTTACCAATTCTTATATGCTAGATGATCGACCTGATCGTTTCCACTCCGTTTCTTTCACAATGCAATTGCATGACCAGAACTCGACTTTATAAACTTTAAGTTGAGAAATACAATTATGAAAATTGCTATATTCCAAAGATTGTATATCTAGATTCATATTTTTGTCCACAACGTAGAGTCTAAACTAAGGAACAGTTAAGAAGAAATTGAAAAAGATGCCTTTTAAAATATAAAAAATGTGTGAGAATATTCTTTTACACTTATTCCTGTCATGTAAAGGACACTTCAGAGTGAAATTACTCTTCGGAGCTCTATAACCTATATTTAGTATGTTGCTAGAATGTTGGAAGTACAATTATGTATTCTATTGTTTGCAGAGAGTTTGCAGAAAGGTTTTAATGCAAATATTTCTTATGATTTTTATTACCAGATGAAGTCAAACCAATCAAAATGGAATGTTGTAAGAGAGTTGGAGTTCAAGGTGGCAAACTTCATCTAGATTCCTTCGGAATTGAACTTCAGATCCCTCCCGGTGCAATCGATAGCGAAGTGCCACAGGAAATTTATCTTAGTGTCCTGACAGATACTCCTAATCTTGGCAACAGCGAAGAAGAGATGTCAATTTGCTTTGGTGTACAGTGTTTAGCCCCTGATGACTTGGTCCTTAAGTTACCGGTGACTTACACAATACCTCACTGTGCTGTCATTAGACGATACCCCAGTGTGGAGGCAGTCTTATACACGGGAGAGGGCGAATACTCACCCGGTAAGTACATCTTAACGTGTATGCACATCATATACCAATGGTATTTGATGAATGTTATCAATGTCAACAACTTTTTGTAAATAAATAAAACACTTAATTTGCTATACCGGTAGTTAAATTTAAAAATGTAACTCAATTTTCCATTAAAAGTACAGATGCATTAAAAGAACGTTTGACACTTGTGATCCTGAGACACTCAAAATGTTTTGAGGTGTTCACATTGTCATTCTCTTAAAGGTTAGGCCACATCCAAATATATAAAATTGACCCCCTGTTGATGGGCAGGGCTGCATAAAACTAATTTGTTGTTTTCAAACACCTTAATATATTTCATAGATGTTTTAATATTTCTTAAAATAAGCTCCACTCTAAACAAAAATGGTCCAGATCTCCATCCGTCAATCATCAGTAAGCTAACAAAAGAAATGCAGGTGCCCCCGTGATGCCTGTGCTCCTCGATATATGGACCCAATCTCTGCCACTGATACACTACATAAATGCTACATATTTATGTAGTGACAGTTGGGAGTAGTGCACATGCACAAGTTGTCTTTGAACTTGGGTGGTTATCTGAAAACTATGTTAGCATAATACTCAATAGTGATCTGTCAGTTTATGACAGGTTCAGTGACCCAATCAAAATTATATATAATAAGTGTCTCTCCAATTTCCTCGGTCTGGAGCCATCCATTTCAGCGTTTCAATCAACATTCTGTGATTACTTCGTCTAGAAAGCCTTTTGGAGGTCTTCCCCTCTTCTTCTTTACATGAATACGACCTTCTATGACTCTGAGCAGCAAGCCCTCACCATGCCGCATTATGTGTCCAAGCCATTTCTTCTGCCTCTTTCTAACCGTTTGAATTAGCACCCGCTTGTCTTGAGCTCGATGCAACACCTCTTTATAACCTTACGCAAACCTCGTAACCTCAGTTAAAGTTATTTTTGCAAAAAAGATTACATAGAAGATAATGTAAAAAATAACAGTGGTCTATGGGTCTTTTAAGTATAATGGACATTGTTCGATTTTTACGTGAGATGCAATTGATGTTTTCTTGCCTGCATTTTCTCGATTTGGTTTCTGTGAAAACGACAATATGACTTTCCGCATGTACAACTTTTGAACATAAAACAAGCATAGGAAACATAGAGAAAAAAGATATATATAGATTCTCAAGAGAACCTCCGTGACGCAGGCCCATACAAAGGCAGTGGCGGATCCAGGGGAGGGGCCGGGTGTGATTTTTCAAATTTGAGGGTAAAAAAAAGAAAGAAAAGTAGTGCTCACTACCACTCATGTCTGGCACGTTGCCACTCCTGGCGCTCCCTTATTATCATCCTGGGTTTAGCACAGCTGCTATGCAGGAGCTCAAGCATTTCAAGAAATTTATTCCTGCCAGCGATCCATTTACCTCACCTGGGTCGAGTGTGGCAAGTGTAGATTAATGTCTTGTCAAAGGACATTAGTGCTGTGACAGGGATTCGAAACCCATACCTCGTGGTTTACAGTCTGGAGATTTATCTACTGGACCTCAATACCTCTACCTAACTTTGGTAATAAGAATGAACCCACAATAACTCCATGCATCTGTCTTTGCCTTTGCTTGTTATTTAATTTCTTTCACAACCATGTTTACCCCTCACTTCAATGGGTCCATAAGTTTCCATATTTTTAACCCCCCACCTGTTTTATTATTATAGATGCAGTTAAAGAACAAACTATGTTGTCGACGGTTGGAATACCTAGCTGCACTTTCATGAAAGATGTACTCATACTGAAGATGGACCACTTTTCATGGGCGAAGATTAAGTTGAGGTTCAGGAAGCTTTTGTTCCGAGGAAAGAGGATGTGCTGTCGGCCATTTATGGAAAAGAACTTGGCCCTGCAGAAGACCACTGTCATCTTACACGCACACCTTTATGACGACACTCAAGGGAAAGGCGAGGTAAATTATTGTTGTAGCCTTTGATCTGGACGTTGAGGTATCTGACACAACGTACTAAACTGTAAGCAGTGGTGGCAAATATTATGATTTGCTACTACATAGTTTTCAGAAAAGTATTTGAGTAAGCATTAATTATTCAACACCAAAACAACTATGTTAACACATTTGTCAAGACATTCCAGTTGGTAAACAATATAATGAGGGGTATGGTCAAAATTTAGGAGACTATCTCCCACTTAAGTGTCCCATACTTGAGACTTGGCTTACAAAAGAAAATAAATAGAATAACACCAACAACAAGGCAATTTGTTCAGCCCAAACTTTTCCACTCTGAAGTCAAAATCCCATATATTTTGTTTGTGCTGATAACAAAATATATTATGGAAACAAAAGTAGATTTTCGAATCTCGGTACACAAATATGGGAGCATTTATGCACCTTGCTGTCTGAAACCATCACGTTTCTAAATTTATAAGGACACAAAATGTTCTTTCAGAAAAATATACAAGATGATTTATAATTTGGAATTTTACAGTTTCTGATACTGTAATTTCATGAAATGAATGTTATTCAATAATATATTTTTAATATAACAATTGTTCTCCTATGGCCCCTAAGCCGCGGATGTCTTGCGGCACCTCGGTCGAAAAACGCTGCCGTTTATATCCATTATTGGCAAGGCGATTTTCTATCAATTTGCTCAAACTGAAAAGAATGACTTTAATAGTACATTGGCATAGCAGAAAAATGTGCACTTTTTTCTAAAACCGTCAGAATTGGCACATTTGTGAAATAACCAATACTAATGCATCTCAGATATGGAAGCACTTTCAAAAAGTGTGTTATGTAATAATTTTCCATTCAATATCATGCTATACCTGTACAATTCGTGGTGGTTATAGATAGCAAGGTGCATAAATACTCCCATATTTCTGTACCGAGATTAAAAAATCTACTTTTGTTTCCAGAATATATTTTGTTATCAGCAACAAAAAAATATACAGTCTTTTGACCTCAGAGTTAAACAAACTAATAATGCAACACAACCTGTTCTGTCAATACCACCACAGCTGACTTTTGATTTCAACGTAATATTATTTGCAAGCAAAAGTAACGTAGGTATTTATAATTTTTGCTAGTAAAGAAAAAGTGCGAGCAAAAGATTCTGGCCATATTTCCTTTTGAATCATTTTTTGGTTGGACTAGTGTATTATCTACAACGCATGTGTTTTCCTTTGATTCGTTTTCTTCATAGTATTTCGAATTGATTCGATTCACCACAGAAGAGAGGACATCATTTTATTTATTTTGCCTTCCCCTTCATTTCCCCTTGAACAAATTCTCAATCCTTCCTACAAATGCCTTTGTAAGTAACTGGCTAGCTTTTATAAACATCAAGGATTTAACCGTACTGTGTTTTACGCGCATTCCTAACTGAAAGTATTTTTGACCTCACACACCCAGTTCTGAACTTTATACCCTTAGAACAGACCACCCAAACTAGCCTCGCTCTTACCCCGCCTGTGGCTGTGCTGATATTGGGAGATATTGTAAGGTCTAAATATGTGGTGGTGCTTTAATTAGGACAAAATGTTACAATTACTGTGCCTGAATTTGTCGCTATGCCGCTGTACAATGAAAGCAGTTATGAAAAATTGTGCTTCAGCTTAGTTTTTTATTTTTTTATTTACATGTATGTTGCATGATACATTCGATTTGTTAAGGTTTGTTACTGGTGTCTGAGATTTGTTCTTGCTTTTGCCTGGTTTATGTATGCAGCCCTGTATAATTATATTTTCTTTTCTTTGGTAACAGATGGTAGAAAGCAACGAAGGGAAACACGGATTCGTACCTGCGCATATGGAACTACAGGTCCTTATTCAGGCAGAAGAAGGTGATCTCAAAATGACCTGTTTCGTAAACGAGACAGTAATTGGAAGACATGTTGTAAGTTTATTAATGCGTTTAAAGATTCTGGTAAAGTGAATAGGAAAGTTATTGTTCTACATGTATCAAAGCATACTGGTACACATGGCTTTTGTTAAAGACTGAAACATCTCAAAGGATCGCCAACTTGAGATTATGGTTGAACTCTGTCTAGACCAAGACTGTTTTCTCCACAAATTCGGAAATTGTAGATAATTAGTGTGTTTTTTGTTGTGGTTTTCCGGTTTTTCTATGATGTTGACATTAAAAGAAAAGTATGACAAACATTGCGAACTTAGAGATGCACTTAGAGTTAATTTCAGATTGCTCGAGGGTGCATACTTTATGGCCCGGTCACACATAGACGACGCATGGCCGGCGCATTGAAAATCGAAAAAATGTCATGAGCCCGACTTTTGTCAGGATTTGGGTGAAGCTAGGGAGCTGCATGACACCGAATGCATAGCGTGTTGCTAGCACGCTGTGCGTATACAGGGCGTGGGCTTCGCGTATGTCTGGCGTTGGTCTAGCGCGCTCTGCGCATGTCTGGCGTCCTTTTGGCGTGTACACTCCTGACGCACACAGCGAATGATGACGAGTGCATAGCATTGGTCCAGCGTTGGTCCAGCGAGCTCGACGAAGGAGTAACGAATGATGACGCACACCTAGCGAACGACAACGCTTTGGCCAAAATTGTAAACTTCCAATGCGCTGGCCGTGCGTCCCCCCATGCGTCCCCTATGTGTGACCGGGCCTTAAAGAATTTGTTATGAAGACACTGACAGGTCATAAACATAATTTTGAAAGTTATCCTTGATTGAAATAGGAGCCAAGTAACTGCTTCAAGATGGGATATGTGAGAGTATTATTATGCCTCCGTTACGAAGTAGCCGGAGGCATTATGTTTTCGGGTTGTCCCTCCGTCCGTCCGTCCGTCCGTACGTACGTCCGTACGTACGTCCGTACGTACGTCCGTACGTCCCGTTCTCGTGATCGCGTTATCTGAAGAACCAATTGATGGATTCCTGCCAAACTTTGGTCATGTATGTATCTTGCAGAGCCGATGAACTGATTAGATTTTGGGGTCACGAGGTCAAAGGTCAAAGGTCACAGGGCTCATTATGTATGCAAAAACAGCTCGTGATCGCGTTATCTAAAGAACCGATTGATGGATTCCTGCCAAACTTAGGTCATGTATGTATCTTGCAGAGACGATGAACTGATTAGATTTGGGGGTCACGAGGTCAAAGGTCAAAGGTCACAGGGCTCATTATGTATGCTGAAACAGCTCGTGATCGCGTTATCTCAAGAACCGATTGATGGATTCCTGCCAAACTTAGGTCATGTATGTTACTTGCAGAGCCGATGAACTGATTAAATTTTGGGGTCATGAGGTCAAGGTCAAAGGTCATGCAGCTCATTATGCATGCAAAAATAGCTTGTGATCGCATTATCATTAGAACAGATTGATGGATTCCTCCCAAACTTAGATCATGTATGTATCTTGCAGAGCCAATGAACTGAGTAGATTCTTGGGTCATGAGGTCAAAGGTCAAAGGTCATGGGCTCATTATGTATGCAAAAGTAGCTTGTGAACCATTCTCATTAGAACTGACAGATGGATTACTATTTAACTCGGGACATCTTGCAGAGCCAATGAACTGAGTAGATGTTAGGGTCATGTGGTCAAAGATCAAAGGGTCATATATGTATATGAGAAATTGCTTGTAATCACGATATTCTGAGAACCTGTTAATGGATTACAATTGAACTTGAATTTGAACAATTTCTTCTGTTTTGGTTTGTAAAATTGCTCTATGACGGAGGCATCATTTCGACTGCGCGCAGTCGAAGTTCCATCTAGTTTTCTTAATAGTTTGGGTTATCGTATGTGTTTACCTACTCTTTTGATGACCTCCGTTCAATCATTACTTTTAAAGGTTGTCCCCTTTAATAAACTAATCAGTGGAACCAGAATCTGTGAGCCCTTTCAGTTGGACTTAAGCAACCAGCCAGACATTGTTGCACTGGCACTTAAAGTGGGACAAACTGACGACCTACATGTCAAATTCTTATTTCATTTGGATTTCTCAACTCCTCACAGAAGAAAGAAAGCTTCTCCACATGATCAAGGTATTTAGTTTAAAGAGAATGTAGAGTTCTGGTTAAAGAGTCAAACTACACTGTCGCTCATATAGTTGGAATATTTTTGTTTACCCCAATTTATGGAACTATTTTAAAAATAATTTAGAAATAATATATCTAGATAATAGTATACATTCTCAGATTTTATTGAATAATAATTTGCCAATGTGTGTTTTGCGTGACTGCTAAAGCATGTGTATGCTACTATACTTATCAACTAGGGGACCTACGCCCTTAAGTCATAAATGACAGTAATGAGGATTAATGAGCCACAAAAGGGCAGTAATATAGCACATCGACACAGTTTTGATCCTGGGGCCTCACAGTTAAGAGCTTGAGGCCATTGCTTTGTCACTGAACCATGACTGTACGAAGCAAGGGCTAGGGTACGAGGGGGCAGTTTCCATAAATAAAATAAAAAAGAAACTGCAATAAATTTTCAATAATTTATTGCATTTTACCCCGGTTCCCAACATAAAAAAATCCTCTGTGTGCCCATGCCTTGAGCCATAATGCATGGCCGTCCAGAGGATTTTGTGGGGCAATAATCCTCATTACTGTAATTTATGACTTAAGGGCGTAGGTCCCCTAGTTGATAAGCATAGCAGCATACACATGCATTAGCAGTCACGCAAAACACACATTGTCAATTTATTATTCAATAAAATCTGAGAATGTATACTATAGGATTTTCCAGCCAAATTCGCGAGTTTATCATTTAAATTAATTTGTCTTGCGTTCAAATTCGACGGTTTTAGTGCTGTCAGATATATCTTGGGTTTACATTCCTCTTTCTAGTTTTTCAAATTTATGAAGTTTTCATTAGAATCTATGTATGTTTCATTCAAATTAATGAATACTGTGCTTCTTTCGCTATTTGGTCATTCCATTGGGCGCAAACACGATTTCTGCTATCGCGAAGGTGTACTTTTAGCATTCAAATTAGCACTTTGTGCACTTAAATTGATGGTCAATATACATTTCTCTTTATTACACCCTTTTTATAGCTCATTCTTTTTCTCTCAAGATAGTTTTTTCCATGTGTATTTCACCATATTTTATTTTCTTGCATTTATACACTTTATATACTTTTAGATTTATCTGATATTCATCATCCTTTAAGTTTGATTGTTGTTGAGAAGAAAAAAAAACGACTTACATCTACGGACTTGATGGTCTCAATATTTTTGTAAATTTTCATGTAAGGAGGTTGTTTGTCCTGTTTTTCATCATAAATTTATCACAATTTCATTATGGAGGAAGGGTACAATATTGTGACTGGGGTAGGTATTTTTGTGTCCCCACTTTTCTGGGGTATATGAACATGTCCATGCAGAAATGCCATATCCCTTGATTTCGCCCCTTCTTTACCTAATGTTTGACTACACCCATATGCATTGTCCTCAAAATTAATAAATGGAATAACAGAAAAGACCCTAATGGCAAATCATGCATTTAATTGCATTGTTTTTAAACTGTAAACGTGGGTTGTATTTCTTCCCCCTAACATTCCAAACTTGAATAAACATAATTCGAATACGAATGACAGGTGTTAATTTGAATGATAAAAATGACGCCTCGACAAGTGACGATTAATTTGAATGAAAGTTGAGCAGTTTCTAAATTGAATGACAGATCTATGAAACCTTTCGATCAAATTTCTAAATTGAATACCAAAACGGGAAAATTGAATGATAATTGGCACGGCAAAGCCGATCTGCGCTAACTTAAATGCAAAGTAAATGAATTTGAATGACAAACTCGCGAATTTCGCCGGGAAATCCTATATTATCTAGATCTATTATTTATAATTTATTTTTTGAAATAATTCCATAAATTGGGGTAAAACAAAAATATTCCAACTATATGAGCGACAGTGTAGTTTGTAATTTAAAAAATAAATAAATATTAGTTGAAAGAAAGTCATAGAGGAAATGTCCACTGAAAAGGATTGCTCTCCAAATGCCCTCATATTCAAAATATTACCAGAACAAGCTGACATGTTTGGACCAAACATTCATTCCATGTGTTGTGTAGTCCCATTTACCCATTTAAGTGTGCAGCGCGTGTGTTTTTTATCAAGTTGGATCCAGTAAATATCAAGCTGATGATTCGCAACAGTGTCCACTAATTCATATGCACAACACACTCAACCTTTACTTCCAGATAGATTATTTCACATTCTTATTGCATGACCAGAACTCAACTTCATCTTTAATGCATATATGTGGCGAATTCGTTGATGTGACCATCACAAATCAAGCACATATTTGATTATATTAGATAGCTTAGACAGAAACCGAGATGTGATTGGTCCAGAGCTCGTCACGTGATATCAATTGCGAGGGTCGTAATTGTTATATTTTCCTGGCCGCTCACTTTCCAGTGTTATATTAACCAGCTGGTGAAATGAATATATGTTTAAACAATGCATGTCGACCTATTAAGGACTGTATAAGACCAATTACACAAATTACACCAATACAGAGGGTCAAAACAAATTCTCGAATTTTTGTTTTCCCCTTGTCTTTATTTTTTCCAAATTTTTGTTTTTTTCCCCAAAAATGATTTTATAAAGATTTTTTTTTCTTCGAATTTCATTTTTCCCTTGTAATAATTTTTTACAATTTTGTTTTACCCCCCCCCCCCCCCAAAATGCGTTTTTTTTTTTTTTTTTTTTGGGGGGGGGGGGCAACAACAAAAGGACCCCACCCCCTAAATTTTCAGACCAAGGCTAGCTAATATAACATATATTGAATGGCAGGGGTTATATAACATTCTTTGGACCTGAAGAGAGTTGTATTTTCCCTCGGGGGAAAATACAACTCCTTCAACGGTCCAAATAATGTTATATTACACCCTCTGCCAGTCAATATCTGTATGATATTGTCTATAGTCACAATATGATATCCATGTCCCGGTAAGAGCTGTGCATAAACAAAATATGTTACAAAGTTTGGAATTCAGATGTTAATATTATTTTATTTAAAAAATCTTAATAGGCTCGTAGCGATCCTTATTTAATGAATGATCCGAAACTTTTAAAAGGGTTATGGTCTGTCAATTAATACTCGAAAGTTTTTTTAAAAATAATTTTGTAGCTTTTTTTTAGATCAAATTTCCATTTAAGTGCAGGAAATTACACATATCCTACATTTGTGTGAGAATTACACGTGTCTTACATTGTTTGAGATTCAACAATTACAACAAAGATACTGTGAGAATAGTGTCTATTAAAACAGATAATCATTGAAGAAATGTCTATGCCTTAAATCACTACAAACAAAAGTCACTGTAAACAGGAACGATTCCCCTTTGATAGTATGAATGCATCTAAAACATCTCCTTAATTTACACCTGATATATCATTTTAACTAAGCTGATTGTTCCTTCCCAGAAAGGAAAGTTATTTCAGATGTTATTTGAATATATCATTCCAGTCATACAAGACTAATGTTTCCTGAAGATGTATTGATCTCTGGTAATATAATTTAAAAATATTCTTTATTCTGAAAATGTAGATAGTGTAATATTAGCACAAATAAAATCGTCTTAGCCGTGGGTTGTGAAATGCTTAATACATGCTTGCAGAGTTTTGTTCTAACTTTTAACAATGTAGTTGAATGTTCAGTTTACTTTATTCAGCACTCAGAATAATAGAATAATGAGTAATACATGTAGTTCAACGTTAATCTTTCCTAGTTCTCCAAATTGTAGAACAACTACAAGGTGCATCAAGTTCACAGACACTTCAAACATCACAACGAAGTCCAGGTGAAACTCTGGAGTAAGTTATCATTTCTTTCATTTGTATTACTGTCAGCATGGTTAGTAGATTCATACTGATATCAGAGCATGTGCAGGTATAAAACTGCAATCACGAATGTATTTTGAAAAGGGAAGGACAAGGGACCAGTTTGACCTTGCCAAACAAATTCCAACCAACAAAATATAGAAATTATTGCCAGGTATATGACGTTCAAATTGCTGCAAACACTGCATGATTAGAGTAAACTTTTTTCCTTAGATATTTTTAGCTCGGTTACAATTAAAGTTTCCAAAAAAAAAAAATAATGAAGAGAAAGTGAAACTCGGCTCAAATATTTTGTAGTTAAATTCAAATACATATCATTGAATGCCAAAAGTACGCTGTGAGTTGATACCAGTTTGAGGCTCACTCACATATTATGATAATCTAATATCACTGTTACTAATGGTGCATGTGGTATTATATCTAAATCAAAATCATAACATTTCAAATTAAGAGGAGATGAGGACAAAGAATGTCCATCGCATTACACCCATCTAGGCAAATAAGGGTCTAGGAAAGTGATAGCGTTTTTTTTTAAATGCATGTAGCCATTGGATAGGATGTTTTGATGCAACCCCCCTCCGCCCCCCCCCCCCCCCCCCGCTGTCATTATGTCCAATTAAAAACATACTTACATGTTTTTGCTCAAATATGTCTTATTTAAGGAACATGTCAGGTAGACCGGTAGACTTTGACGAAAAACTGACCACTGTGGCTCAAAAAGTTGAAAGGCGTGATGAGATAGATATTCTTGGGACGGCTCTCGGCTTCGAGCCAGAAGATATCCAACGTTATGTCGACACAAACATGAAGGCTTCAGAAGTATCATACATGGGTACACTATTAATGCTCCGAAAGTGGAGAAAGAAGCAAACCAAGGCCACAGAGTGTGAAGCCCTGAAGGGTGTTCTAAGAAAGGCTGGTCAAAAACATCTTGCCTTTGAGCTATTTGGTACTTAATGAGATGTGAATTATATGCTTCTCTATTGAGGACTACATTGTTCCAATGAATACAGAGATTTTAGTGTATAATGGTTGCGTAGCTTAATCAAAGTTCTCCATTGTTGGATGGCCTTGAAGGGAACGTCAGAATTGTTACCTGCAACTGAACCATATTACCCCCAAGTTCTTTTGAGGGCAATATTTCCAATATTCATATTCCCAGAGAGTAGAGCCAGCCAATATAACTATTATCTTTTATATATTAGCCTTAGGTACATAATCATGCCTATTTTGTAGCAATTACAAACAAGTTTATTTGCCTGTCAGTCCTACTCTCTTTGGGTTATTACTAGTCATATCACACATGTCACCTGAACTGAACAATTTTGACGTCAATTGTAAACAGTCACGCATATCCATTGTTTAAGGCTCGCTTATATTTACTTTAATTTAATATTGAATGTACTATCCAATGACAGACAATTTTGTAATAATGTATGATGATTGTACAATGAAATCTAATTCAAATTTACATTTCTCTATTTGTATTTATGCAACATATTGCTCCGGTCGTCTCATTTTCGCTCGCTGGACCATTAATTGCCAGCACAAACGTAGCTAGTTCGCCGTCACTACCGAACTAGAATGTTCCACTATGTTGCATGGTGTATATGCCATTGGGTATGATGTGTGAACCGGGTGTGCGGAAATGGTGTGTTGGGGAGGGGAAGTGAGAGTGTTCATGTGTGTGGTAATTGTATGTGTGTCAACAATTAAAGACTAATACATGACAGATGGCTAATCATAAATCTACAATAACAAGTAAACTGTGTACATCACAGTCCACATATAAATGTGCCTTGAACGTATAGCAGACGTATGTGAGATTGCTTTGCTAAATATAAAATACAAGAACCCATTCAAAATCTTTAAACTATCATTGATATCTGATAATTAAACAGATAGTAAAATAAACCTACCAAACTACATAATACAATGAAATACTTGACTGTAAGTAGGGGAGTTTCATGTGGTCCACAATGGCACCCCTCTGTAAATAATCGAATAGTCCATGGCGTTCATGAATATTCATGTATTTGCTTACCTCGGCAAAATGCTTGCCTTTACTAAATGGAAACATTACGGTGGGGGGGGGGGGGGGTTGGCTGAAATTGACATAATGAACAAATCAGAACTGATCTATGATAATTCATGCTTGTTATCCTTCGTGTGCTTGACCTATAATCTTACAATCGCGTGGGAAATTGAGTCCAAAGTTCGACTTGTTGCACATGTGTTATAT
The DNA here is from genome assembly GCA_035222895.1 of Strongylocentrotus droebachiensis. NCBI lineage: Eukaryota > Metazoa > Echinodermata > Echinoidea > Camarodonta > Strongylocentrotidae > Strongylocentrotus > Strongylocentrotus droebachiensis. The sequence continues at coordinate 551,369 of JAVYIG010000229.1, read as the reverse complement.
AGGCAATGGCGAGCTTGCGACCTATTTTGATAAATTTACGGTGGGTGAACTTTCAAGAGTCAATAGGACATAAAGGTTCCAATGAAAGAGCTAGTGATAACGTACGTCGGGGTGGATGTGCTTTTCGTTTAAACAAAAAATGAATTGTTAACGATTTTTTGGGGGTAAAAGTCCATAGGCTAACGTACATGTTAGGCTGCTGGACTCTGCCGATAAGGGGGCGTTGTCAAATGAGACTAAACGGAGCGTTATGCATACCAACTTTCTTAATTATGAATATAATACTATTTTGTGTTGATATCGCATATAATACCTTTACAACGTCTTAACGGTAAAGTACTGTAACAACTACAGTGACTTTTGCATCCTACTCGGTACCCATTGAACACCTGGGAGGAGAGAGGCAATATAGATTAAATGCATTGCATCGGAAATAAGTGTGTGCCATGGGTACATCGAACCCAAGACCCTGGCATCTCCAGCTAAGTGTTCAAACCATTTGAAAGATACCTCTACGGAAAATGAAAGGACATTGAAAACATGTTTTACTATGCCATATCAATATACAATTTGGTTCCAGAAAAATAATGCATGTCTTGCATGATAAACTGCAAAATAATTTTAAAGAAGTAAGGATCCAAAATGATGAAGACTACTTCCAACACAATAATTTGTAATAAATGTCCAGGTAAGGCTTTCAAAAGTGCTAATGCTCCATTATTAGATTTGTTTCACTACATATGATTTATTTTCTGTGCTAGTATACAACGATACATGCTGGTGTACATAAATGTAAACAAGTTCTATAAAGGATAGGCAGGCGATACCTAAACTATTGATTATCACAAATGGGTTTGAAGTATTTTCAGACAAAACTCATTATATATATTTGTATGCATATTCCTGCCTTGATGTACAGGGTAACACTACTAAGATGGCACACTGAATTCAATATCTACCTCATACTTTCCATTGTTTATTAAGTGCAATATTTACGTACATGTACATCTAATATGAGTTTACTATATGTTAGGCACATTTTTTCGAGCCTGTGGCTGTGCAATACATTTGTTTACATGAATTTAAATGTTTGCTATTTCTATTGCAATCGGAATGATATTTTGTTTTGCATAAACTTTTAAAATATGTAACATGATATTTCTCGGAAAAGGTTGTCAACACCGGGTGTCATAATTATTTGTTTACATTATTTTTTGGGAAATATGAATGAAAACTATCAAACTATGCTGCACTTGGAAGCGCATTCATCAGTAATTGCATTGGCTTCAAAATTACCGTGCATGATTGTGTACATAAGCCTAATCCAAGATGATATATTTTAATTGTTAGTACTTAAAACAAAGATTTTGGAGAAATAAACTCCAGAGCAATTTAAACACCCCTCTATAGCCCATGGAAACCATGTTCAGATTATGTAATACGGCATTGTACTGTTCATAAATTTATATAAGTGATGATGGACAAGACTAATGAAAATGCCTTATATTTATTTTTGTGAAAGTCTTTGTAATCTTACTTTTAAGTACTAGAATTGAATATGCCTTAGAAAACAAAACCTAAGTTCACATTTATGGTAATATAAGTAAAAGGGAAATCATGTTGAATTCCCTATGTAATAATATCTAGGCAGGTACATGTACATATCCGCAATCAATTTGGGATTGCTACTTTTGTAAGGAATCCTGTATTTGCTGCAACTTTTTAAAGTTGAAGATCTTGGCTAACCAGTTTCTTTCCTGCCAAAGGATGGCCGCTAGGCCTTTTAAGGTATGCCCCGCAAACCGCTTTTATTGTAGAACACAATAACATATAACATTAACCATTCAATAGTTTTGATATTAATTTTTCTATTTAGTTATCGTCCATATGCAATTTTGTACATTTTTAGACCATCAAATGTATACGTTACATTTATACAGCAGTTTCATCATGGTGTGTAATAATAAACGAGAAATGAAGTATACATACTTTCGAATCTTCGAAGTTTACATTACAATTTTAAAAATCAAATCAATTGTGATCAAATTATACAGTGTAAATTGTAATAGAACTTTAAGCAAAATACAGAGATGCATATTAAAGACTTGAAATTCGAGGAGTTATCCAGATGAATATAAGTAAATTGCCCTCTGTTGTACGTAAAATGATAAAAATCAGACATTAAAAAAAGGTACTGAAATAATCGAAGATTTAATCTGTGGAGATATAATGTTCAGTTTTCAGATATAAACGAGTGCGAGAAGAAACTTTATTTTGAAATATTCTACAGAGATATCTTTTGGTACATATACATATTACCACTATCAGAGATACATGTATCCCCAGAAAATTTTATTTTGTGTAGACTGTAACCTGTGTCCTAATATCAATGTCAGTAATGTCAAACAGTGATATATATGCATTTCGATTTATTGTGGGTGTTTATTGTGAAACAAAAATGCACCAATATCTGTTATTAATACTTGTGAGAATTGATCAGAGATGATTGTGCCAAGAATCTTTCATTTTGTAAATAACTACATTCCATTTTGTTTCCTTGGATACTCCTGTACATACACGTAGGTCTTTCAAGAGCGTGTGTGCTGAAAATATAGTCTGTTTTGTCTATCATTGATACTATATTTAAAGATACTATGTCCATTGTGCAGCCAACATCAAATTTTGTAAAAATTTGCAGGAGTTATGAATATGTAATGTATGTCAGCAGTGTCCTAATATTCAAATTATGCAAGGAAACCCGTTTACTTGCTAGACTTCACTGTCAGACACTATTGAGTGATTGACTGGCTTTTTTCATCTTTGGTAATAACATACATAAAATGAGCTGTAAAGGGTACATGAGCATTTGTCTACATCAATAACCCACTTCTTGTAATGGCCCAAATTAAACTGATTGAATCTTTGCGCATCATAAAACGTAGGACCATTCGGTACAATGGTCTGAAAAATTAGACTATTACTTACTGGCTCTATAGCTCCTAAGTCGATTCGACAACTAAAAGTCGTTATTTTCCCACTTAAAGACATTTTCAAGCCCCTTTTCTTTAGGGAAATTCTAAATTAGTATTATCTTTCAAATGCCGTTGGAATTAACCATTTCATTTTTTTGGCCTGCAAATGGGATATAGTACCTTTAATATATCCAAGTGTATAAAATGTGTGATGTATTCCAGTTTTTCAACATGTAACTGTAAGAATGTTCTGATTCATTGTAAACTGACATTTTATCATGATAAAACCTTTTATATTAATCAATAAATATATGTCACGACTTGTTAATGAAACTATACTCATGTATTACTACTAACTGCACATGATGATGGTATTGCTGGAGCTCTTGCAATCATCCTCATTCCTGAGTCGTTCACATTGCCGAGTAAAATGTTCATGTATATATTGTTGCTATTCCTACACATGAAACATGCAATGTATAATGTTATTGAATATGTGTGTAATGATAGAGCTTATATCCTTTCAGCATACACGGCCTCTATTATGTCTGAATGAGATATCGATGGTCTTAATGGCACATGGTCTCCACTACATCATGAACCTGCAATGAATCTGAACACATCATGGTATTTTGAAGATTACAAACAAATACAATGGTATTTTTTATATTTGAAATAAACTGTAACTGTTACGGTCAAAAGTGTGTGAAGTTTACAATGCATACACTATCCGTTTATTTGTTGTAAAGTGAATATTTCTTCATCAATATTGTATTTACTTCTTTAACCCAACTATCTTATAGCTTGAAAGGAAACAGCGACGATAACATAGACCATTAATTGCCATATTGTTATTGTAGCCACTAGGTACATGTAATTTAGTTGAAAGTGAAGTACTGGTCACAAAATTGCACGTACCTCTTTAAAATACTGTCTAGAAACAGCTTGAGAAACTTGATCATGTAGTATAAAGGAATTGCTTTATAATGTAAGGGTTTGGAATTGTCCAAATAATAACGGATAAGAAACTGACTAGACCATGCTGAAACATGCACACATGTGACCAGGGGCGTACGCAGGATTTTTTCAAGGGGGGGGGTTTAAAATATTTTGCTCCCGAAAATTTGAAAATCGCGCCGGCCGAAAAGTCGCTCAGTGGGGGGGGGGGGGGGGGGGGGGGGGGGGGGGGGGGGGGGTAAGCGGACACTTTTTTTTTTTTTTTTTTGAGGTCAAAAAAAATCGCAACGACTCAGCCGGTAAAAAAGTCGCTCAGTGGGGGGGGGGGGGGGGGGTAAGCAGACACTTTTTTTTTTTTTTTTGGTCTCAAAATTTAAAAATTCAAATTTTTCGTCGTTGAGGGGGGGGGTTAGGTCACCTTATTTAGGTTAGCCGTGGGTATAATTTTTTTTTTTTTTTATTTTTTTTTAATAATAAAAAAAAAAAAAAAAAAATCAAACCAAAGGGGGGGGTTTTAGGTTTTTTTAGGGGGGTTTACATACATAAAAATATCAAAGGGGGGGGGTTTGAACCCCCAAAACACCCCCCCTGCGTACGCCCCTGCATGTGACTACATGAATATTTGATCCGAACTGCATCTCATCATATTTCCATTTGAAGGGCATTTGAAGAGCAGTCCTTTTCAGAGACATTTATTCTGCTAACTATACAGGTGTCTTCCAAACTAACACCTCCTCCCCCGACAATCAAACAAATTGGTACGGGTCTATTGTTAAATGTCATCAGTATTAGTCTGGCGGTAATGTCCATTCTGTCTGTCTCTGACTCCAAACTGGCTCTGATAAGAACCAGCTTCTACTTATCAAGTATTACTTATATAAAGAGATATTACACGTTGAGTACATTCTAAGTGAACATTATAAACGTATTGAGTACGTGTATGCACTCGCCTATAGACGGAGCGTTGATATATAGAATACCAGGTAAAAAAAAATTGAGGTTGAGGTTACGCTCTAGGTATACAAAAATTACTTTTTTCAGGTGATGTGTACATACACATAGTGTTAAAGTAAGAGTAGCGTAAGATTCATAAGCTGAAATTATACTTGTGTACTCACCTTTGTACTATTTTTGTATTAAAAGTGAAGGCTATACAATGAAACGCATGCAAAGTTTTCTATGTCTGGCCCTGATGTTGATATCCAATAAACGTGGGAAGATGGTGAATGGAAGGAGAGAAGATCGAGGACGATGGACCGAGAGAAAAGGAAATAACAAAGAGGAGAGTGCGAACGGTGCAGACTGCATCCCAGGAGAATGTTGGAAGTATCAAGCAATGTTTTAGTTGCTTTGGTTTTAGTATATCATTCACTTGAATATATTTCCGCCAATATACGGGCATCTTTTACCTCGTATTCCAGCTCAGGCGCGGATCCAGGATTTCTTAGAGGAGGGGGCCCAATTTTTTTTTTTTTTTGGCTCTCAAAAATTTACAAATTTGCACCCCCCCCCCCCCCCTTTGGGCGCCAGGGGGGGGGGGGGGGAGGGCATCCCCCCAAAAAATGTAAAAATGACGTGTTTTTACACAGCATAGTATTTTCGGGGGTCGCGCGATCTGTGTTGGATGATGCGTATAACGCAGGAGGACATTGGATGATTAAAGAAGAAAAACATATATTAAAACGGACGTAATATTGACTACTCGTATTCATATCATGCAGCGAGGTTTTCTTCAAGTATAATTTTTCTATACGTTGCCATAATTATGTGATGAGTTCGGTTCCAAAACATGTTATATAGGAATGTACTTATTTTCAGCAGATGCTAACTCTATATCTGACAAATTAGAAAAGTTGAATTTTGAATTCCCTTGCCCGAATAAATTTTGCGAGCCTGCGAATTAATTTATGCGGATCATCAATTCTTTTCTTTTTACACATATTAAGAAATTAATTTAATGGATGGCTTTGGGGGGAAAAACTCTTATTTTCACAAAGGAAGCAGGCCGAGGTTGGTCGAATGCCATTTGTATGCATGTACACTAAGCTGCTATGAAAGAAAAACCCAAAAATGTATTCATTACTCTAAGCGAATCACAACTTAATAAACAAACGAGATTACGAACTGTGATAGAGAGAAAATAGCATATCAATTTTCTTTAATTTGATACGATAATGAGAAGATGGCGTCCTAACAATATCACATCGTTGGCCATCTCTACCAGAGTTTGGCAAACTTTGGTTTAATTTTTTGGGAAATAATCTAGGATAAAAGAAATTGGGATTCCTTCTAGACTTGCAGAATATCACATGGACTGCTCACACGAAAATGACTACATATTCATGAGCCAGGTATTTCTCATCATAGTTTTTATTAATTTTAGGGGATATTAAATTCTACTAGATCTAAAATTAGTTGACATACTACATATGAGAATTGATTTGATTTATTGACCAATATAAAAACATATAAATAACAATATACATGATAAAATGAGAAAATAACATTGGATGGATCGCTCAATTTACTGTAAAAAGAACACACACAAATAAAATATTGTTTCTGTTTAATAGTGGATAACGTATAGCTATAATTTTCAAAAAGATTCAGGATAACGTAAGCTCATGCACTCAATTGACCCGTTAGCCACCCCGGGCTATCACTCCGGGACATCTATCCCCTGAGATGAACCCTAGGAACTGCCCCACGGACAACTATAGCCCACTGATGGTCATTCCGAGACAGAAGCCTTACTAGCCCCATAATTGGAAGTCTTAACGTGTGGGCGATCGCCATTGGGGTAGGTGGGAGAAGGTGGGGTCTATGGGGGGGGGGGGGGGTGAGGGATGTTGATTTCTGCCGTGGGGCGGACAGATGTCCTGCTGATACGCTTTAAACATAATCAGGGCAATATGATATCATGTTGTATTTTAAGTAAGATATGTATTGTCTATTCTTTTGTGAACTTGGTTTATTCCTTTACAACGCACGACTTTAGGAAAATTAGAAAGGAAAAAGAAAGCAAAAGACGAAAAAAGAAAGACATTGCGATCATCCAAAAGATATTGCCGTCATTGTCATGACTGTAACTAAAGATGGCGTCCTAAGTGCTTATAGGCTCTATATGCCAGACTTCATTCTCACTTTCTTTGAGTGGCTATGACAGAGGCGGCGGAGCGACTTCCAAAGTGGGGGCCTACCAACAAAAAGGGGCACTTTGTGGAAAAAACAGGGCACCTTCAAAGGGAAATCTCAAAGCGAGAATATACAATTTTTAGACATTGGTATATACCCTATAATTTGATTACATTGGGATGATTTCAATATTTGTTTCTCTTTATACATCGTATAAAATATTGCTTTAGCATCATACCTTGCAGTTGGGTGTGATAGTCGAAAAAATCATTTGCGAGCGAGCAAAGCGAGCAAGGAAAAAAAAAAGATTTGTGAGGTCGCAGTGCGGAAACTACATCTTATAAAGAGGAAAAAACCAATCCTCATCGGGTCATAAATAAGCACATTCTCATAACAGTAAAACTGAAAAGACCTTTGATAAGTAACATAATTATAACATCTATAAATGTGAGCGAGCGTAGCGAGTGAGCTTTGGGAGATATTGCTCTTAGTCGCTTGAAATTAGGGGCACGTTTAATGATGAGAGGAAAAGGGGACACTTATCGAAGGGATAAGACACTTATTAGAAAATAAAAGGAGCACGTGTCAAAGTACAAAGGGTTATTATCAGAGGTGAAAATGGGGCACTCACTAGGGATGAAAAGGCACTTATGAGAATGGAAATTGGGCATTTGTCGACGGAAAAGAGGCAACCATCAGATTTTGATAGGGGCATTTCTGAAAAGGGGATAGGTTCCTCATAAGAAAGAAAAAGGGGCACGTATCATTGTTAAAAAGGTTATCAGAGGTGAAAAGGGGCACACACCATATATGAAAGAGGCACTTATGAGAATGAAAAAGGGGCACTAATAATAAAGGGAAATGTGCATTTGTTGAAAGAAAAGGAGCACCGATCAGATTTTGATAGGGGCATTTATTGGAGGTGAAAGGGGGCTTTTGTGGAAAGCGGATATTATGAATGAAAAAGAGCATTTATTAGGAAGGAAAAGGGGTACGTGTCAATATTAGATATGGACTATTTTCATAGGTGAAAAGGGGTATTTATGAAAAGGCGAAGGGCTCTTTGTTAAATAGGGGCACTTATCATAAGGAAAAGGGGCACTTATTAGAAAGGAAAGGGGCCACATGTGATAATATAAGGTGTGCTTATCCGAGTTAAAAAGAGGTAGTTATTAAAAGTGAAAGGGGCACTTCTTACAAAGGAAAAAGGGCAACTGTCAAATTAAAAGGGGCACCTTTAAGATTTGAATAGGGCAATTGTCAGAGGTGAAGGAGGCGCTTAACAAAAGTGAAAAGGGGCGCTTCTCGTACCCGAAAAGGGGCACCTACTAGAGATTAAAAAGAGCACTTATGAGAATGGAAAATAAACACTTATTGCAAAGGAAACTGGGAACTTGTCAGGGAAAAGAGGTACGTGTCAAAATAAAAGGGGGACATATCAGAGGTGGAAAGGGGAGGGGGCACTTTTAAAAATTAATAGGGGCACATATCAAAGTAATAGGGGTACTTTTTATGTAAAAAGGGGCGCTTTTTACAAAGTTAAAGGGGCACTTTTGGGGTACTTGAAAAAGTGGGGGGGGCACTGTGCCCCCCTGCCCCCCCCCCCGGGTCCGCCGCCTCTGGGCTATGATGTATCTGTATCTCATGGATACTTGTTTGCTAATATAGGGTTGTGAAGAAGAAGAAGAAACAAAAAGGATAAGAAAAACAGGAAGAAAAAGAAGAATAAGAAAAGGAGAAGATGAGAAAGAGAGATGGTGGTTTTTAAAAAAAAATACAAAAGAATCTTTACATTTTTATTTGCATTTGTTGTCCATAAATTTATGTGATAAGACAAACACTAAACAAAACAAACGAACGAAATAAAACAAACCGAATTAATAATAGCCTCTTTTAAATCACAATTTGTTCATTATAATTCATTTTCAAATTACAATCTTTGCCTGAACCCATCTACAATTCGCCGAATCTTAATGCATTATATTTCAGATTCAATTAAATATCTTGGATTGAACAATTATATTATTGCTAAATGTAGAAACATAATGTAAATATTTTCAATACGCTTTACCTCAATTTATCAGTTAATTATCTTTACTCTTCGTATTGTATACTGTCGATTTCATAATTACATGTATTATTTTAAATTGCCTCTGGTTGCTCGTTATTTTATCTTAACGCTATTAGATTACGCAGGTCTGCAATTACTCCTTTTGAATCTTGCTTCTCTGCTATATCCGCCTGTATTTAGTTGTTATGTATACATATTTTCTTAAACAGGTTGTTACTATACTTTTTAAAATGTTTTTACTACCATCTGCGTTAAAAAAGAAAACATTCTCATTTATACATTTTACAACTTACCAAATAATTTTTAGGTAAGCCATAATAAAAATAATGAAGGGTTCTTGTATAGCGCTCATGTCAGTCAGATTTTTGTTCTTCTTATTAGTACTATTCGTAATGTCAATGTTGCAATGCATACTTTTATTTTTTTATCGTCAATTTGTATGTAATTTTTAATTGTTGGCAAGTTCCCCTTCTCTCCTCCCCCTTCTTTACCTCTTGCCGCTCTCTCTCTCTCTCTCTCTTAGTTCTTCCTCTTTCTCTTTCTCTTTCTCTCTCTTTCACCTCTTTCTCTCCTTCCTCTCTCTTTCTCTCTTTCTCCACCTTTCTATCTTTCTCTTTCTTCACTATATCTCTCGGTCTCTTATCCTTTCTTTCTATTTTCCTTACTTTCCTCCCCTCTCTCCTCCTCCCCCTCTCTCCTCTCTCTCTTTCTCTCTCTTTCTCTCTCTCTGCAGTCTGAATAGAAATTAGAATGAAGAATGCAATTAAACCTCTTTCCTTTATGTGACGTAGTACGTGTACTTATAATTATGTAAATTATACTGTTTTAAATTTTGTTAAATGCAATGTATATCCATGTGCAATTCAGTATATATAACTGTGATACATGTTTCAATAAATACCATACCATATCATACCATACCATAATAAGCAAATACAAATAAAGAAGGAGATACATAGGAATACCAATTTGCCTATGACGATGTACAGCATGTCAAATGGCTTCAATGGGTGTCGATGGAGAGGGGGAAGAGGCGATATATGTGACCAGTGCCCTCCCCCTTCCCCAATAACGATGCCTATAAATGAAAGAAAAAAACAACAACATAATTGTGTTGTTATAGGGCAGCGGCACAAAACGCGAAGGAATAAAATAACAACAAAAATAGAAGGACAAAAGAGGGGGGGGGGTGAAGGACGCACACAAAACTATGAATTCTCATATCAATATCAACGAGGAAAATGTAGGAAAGAAACGAAAGAAAGAAAGAAGCCCAGGAGTAAATTAGGGCTATAATCAAAATCAGGCGCGTACGCAGGATTTTTTCGAGGAAAGGGGGGGGGGGGGGGCGTTTTAAAAAAAATTAAATTTTTAAATCACGCCTAAAATTTCGCAACGACTCAGCCAGCCGCTGAATAAGCGGGGGGGGGGGGGGGGGGAGGACATATATATATTTGTTTGGGTCCCAACAATTTCGCAACGACTCGGCCAGCCACTGAATAAGCGGGAGAGGGGGGGGGGGGGGGTAAGAGCAAACTTGTTTTTGTCCCAAATTTGGTCGATCGTTATTTCGTTTCGTGGGGGGGGGGGGGGGGTAAGATTAGGTTTTTGGGGTCATCCATTATCTTATATATATTTTTATATATATATATATATATATATTTGAATCGCATAGGGGGGGGGCTTACTCAAAAACACACACATAAAAAAGTCAAAGAGGGGGGGGGGGGGGGGTCAACGTCATTAAAAAAAATGGCAATGTTGGCCCGAATCTTATTTCGCTCCATTAGTCCCGAGTCATCGATGGGATTCCGAATACCACTGCTGCAGTGGCAGCACAGCAAAGTCAAGGGCCATGGACGACCGACCAATAGCGAACGCGTCGTAAATTGTGCATGCGTGACGTTGGTCGCCAAAAAGTAGCTCAATCACGAATCTATGCTGGCCCAGAAATTCGTGAAATCGCGAATCTTTGCAAAAACATATGCGACAAGGGATTGCAATTATTATACAAGATTCATTATTGTTGTATATATTACATAGGTCATATAATAAATTTACCTTTGTTTAACCCTTAGTTCTATGTTTACCCCCCCCCCCCCTCCTCCCCCTCTTATATCCATCATGCCCATTTCAATTGTGAGCGATCGCTACGCTGATGACTGATAGATAAACAACACACACAGCAGGTTTTGCATGTGAATAATATAGTATAGAGCGACTGTATATATGTACAATACGGTATTTGCACTTATCAAATATGCAATTCTACATACTGGTGGACTTTGATTGTTTGTCGCCGCCATTTCGTTGACGCGAAATGTGGAGCTTTTTTCTAGCGTAGGATCCTCGGTCTGGACGACTGTTCATCTTGGCTGGGTCTTCTGATTTATTGGATTTGTGACAGCAAGATTCAAGTCAATTCAAGGTGAGTTTTTGTTTACGTTAAATACTTAGGTAAAATGAAAACAGGTTAATAATGTCGTGGGTGGGGGTTAGACCTTGCTAGGGACCGGTAGTATCAATGATGAGACAGGACAGCAGATTAAGGTCTATGAGGTTTATTCTGTGTCGTAACAAAAAACCCTGTAAAGATACAGAAAAAGCCAGTGATAAATCACTTGTACCACATTACAGATTCAAATAGTTCAATGTCATCGTTGACATACAAATATGCATGTATTGTATAAAAACCAAACAGACTTCTATAGTCATCGAATAATCATATATTGTTACAATCAATATATGTGTATCTCGTACTTTAGTTAGAGATTCCTCATAATCAAATATTATTTATCTAAATATTCAAAGCATCTTAATCATCAAAACATCTTAATCATCAACCAGATATAAGACAATAAAATTACACTTAACTCCATAAAGTGAATTATCTTATCAAACCCTCTGATAAAGAATCAATTCATTCCCTCGATAAATTATCCTTTATAATATTATTTGAAAGCATTTACAAAACATGGTAAAGCATTAATCAGAAAGCTCATTAATATTACTATACTATACTGCATTGTAAACATAAAAAGTATCACTTTTTGATTAAACATATCAAACCAATATCAAAAGATGCCTACCCAAGGTCAAACAAATGTCGAGCAACAAGCTGCAACAACCAGACTGCAAACTCCACAGTCACTCTCTACCCGCCACTGCTACGAGCAGAACGCAGACATCACCTTACATGTATGATGTAGGCCTGGACCAGCTGTAGTCCCATATCTCCCAGCTGTAAATGAAAAGTCAATACCCCCGTAACCATGGAAACCTACATTGAAAATACACTAAGTATTAAATATATACAATGTAACATGTTATCTACGGAAAAACTATATCAAGATTCAATATCTATGATTATATTCCAAAAACACACTCTCATACCCTAAGTCGGTATCTACGATTCATGGGCGCCGCCATCTTTGTATACAAAATGCTGCCCTCTACGTTCACAACTACCAAGAGCTTAGCCAAAACTAACTGAGTTGATAATTCTTTTCAACTACTAAAAACAAGCAAGTTTCTGCACTTGTTATTATTAAACATGAAATAATTAACAAAGCAAATACAACAGTGATTTCGCTGTCTATTCTCAATATCAACAAATATCATTTGCAATTTCACTGATAGCTTTGAACTTGTTACATCGACCGACGTTTCAAAAACGTTTACACACAACATAAGAATTGTGGCAAAAAGTCATCCATGCACTCCAAATAACCGAATGCAAAATACTATACAAACTCTGTTCCGAATCCTAAGTAACTTCTTAATGTCTCAATTAAGATTAAAATACATTTACAAGTATAAATTCACATACCCGAAGAATCTCCAAAACCAGAGTCTTGCCCGACCTAGAACACGTCCGTGCATGTGGATGCTCAATTGGTGTCTGAGCTAACCACACCCAAGATAGAACTACTCGCCCATGCCGCGTATGTACGTACGTACGTTAACATACGGACTAATTCATGCATACAATAAAAAAAGGAATGTCACTGCCACTTGGCCTATGTCATTACGCAATCTAGCGTATAACGGAAATAAACACCTGACTCAGCTATGCAGGTCACATTATACTATGGAAAAGGAATTTTCCAAGTGAAAAAACATCCAATCTAACCTCGATCCGTAACACTTAATTGAAAGTAGAATATAAATTTGCTTTAAACTTAAACATCATAAAATAAAGACTTTCACAAATTTCCAACTTCCGACATCTTCCCCGCTTGCAACATTGTCGTCCTCGACAATAGATCATGTATGTACAAAAAAAACTTTTACAAATATCCAATTTCTGACAGCTTCCCTGCTTTCCACATTGTCGTCCTCGACAATAGATTTACACCAAATAAAAATATCAAATGCATTGACCATTGTAGATGTATTCATATTCTAAACCAATCAACAAACCGTACATTGTATAGAATCTTTGTGATCAATATTATACTCTCCAAATATCAAAGAAACTGAAAATCTTGTTTCTCCATTACAACTTCACATATCAAAGAAACTGAAAATCTTGTTTCTCCATTATAGCTTCACATATCAATATTTCCTGAACACGAATTCCATTCAGAATTCTAATATACCAAATGTACGCTACAATGGATAAAGAAACATTAGCAAAGTTTTATCTGCAACTTCAATATGCACCACAGCTATTTTCTCAGAAAAAATATATAATCAAAAAGAGATTCCTGACTGCTATTGCTATCATTCAGCCTCACTTGTTTCAATACTCCTTTCAAACTGGGCTGAAAAATATTATTTACAAACATGATTATATATATCATCCCCTTCCCCGCTTGTGTTGTAGCTTTATCCCTACAATATCAAGTGGAAAGTCCATCCCCTTCCCCGCTTGTGTTGTAGCTTTATCCCTACAATATCAAGTGGAAAATCCATCCCCTTCCCCGCTTGTGTTGTAGCCTTATCCCTACAATATCAAGTGGGAAGTCCAGTAATCCCTGAAGTTGGCAATCGAAAAGGGTTTCGATTCACACCTTTATTAGCTCTCGCTAAGCGTCGGACAGGTGTTCCTACTTCTAGACCAGAAGTCGTGTCATCCTGTCTTGGAAGATACAGCCAACGAGGGAGGATGTCATCTTCATCGTTGCTATCATCGTCATCGTCGCTATCATCATCGACGTCGTCATCGGCATCGTCATCCTTACTGTCAGCAACATGATCCTCGACTCTCCTCTCTACGTTAGAGTCATCCTCGGGATAAGGGAAAATTTCATCTATCCCTCTGTCCTCCTGACGAGGATCTTTAACTAGTCGACGTCGATTGACCCACTTGGCTTTGCCTCCAGTTATCGAGCGTATCTGGTAGACATCCTTTTCTTCATTCCTTGCAACAATGACATAGGGCCTCTCAAAGTACTTGTCTACGAGCTTATGTCTTCCTGTGAAGGCGTCACGATGAAGCAAAACTCTGTCTCCTACTTCTAAGACAGTAATAGACCCTCTCTCTTTTCTCTGTTGTCTCTGTTCTTCCTTCATTGCTTCCACTTTCTGTCTCTCAGATACTATCTGACGGGCCTTCTCTACCAATCTCTGTTGCTCTTGACTGTAGTCATTCAAGTCTATGGGTGACTTATTCAGCAAGTGGTCGATGGGAAGTATGGGTGCTCTCCCGAACATCAAGAAATAGGGAGTCACTCGTGTTGTCCTGTGGGGGGTTGTGTTATACATGTGAACAACATGTTTGATCAATTCCGGCCAACGTCTTCTTTCCTTAGGGTCTAAGGATCGCAACAAACAACACAACGTCTTGTTGAAACGTTCACATTGCCCGTTTCCAGATGGATGATATGCTGTGGTACGAGACTTCTTGATGCCATACAACTTACACAGGTCTAATACCAAGACACTTTCAAAGCACCGGCCCTGATCCGAATGGATCCTCATGGGTATCCCATAATGCGAAATCCAGTAGTCACGCACTACCTTGGCCACCGTCTCTGAAGATTGGTTCAGACATGGAATAGCTTGCGAGTACTTGCTAAACACATCCGTCAGCACTAAAACATCTTCGTACCCTCGGTGTCCTCGGTCTAACTTCAAAAAATCCACAGCTAATACTTCTTGAGGCTGAAAAGCCATCAAATGCCTCTGGGGTGGGCGCACTGTTGGAGTAGGCGGCTTCGAAGTGACGCATCGAAAGCACTTCTTCACATAGTCCTTTACATGTTGAGTCATGCCTGGCCAATAACACCTTTCTTTCAGCAGATTGAGTGTCCTCTCGACCCCCTGATGGCCCCACTGGTCATGAGTTAGGCTCAACACTGTCTCCTTCAATATCCGTGGTAGAAGCAACTGTCGAATTCTCCCATAAATGGGATCATCAATCTCACGATATAGCACACCTGAATATTCAGTGTAAACTGACCCTGTCGATTTCTAGCTCTTGACCACGTTTCCAATTCTTCCTCCAAAGACGCCTCACCTCTCCCAGTACATCATCATCCTCTTGAATCTTTGCCAACTCCTCGTGGCTGTAAGATGGGAGTATATTGGAAACGGGTCCTTCTCCATCGTCTTGCTTAGATATTGGGTCTTGTAATACATCACATGGTAACAAACTAGTAGAACCAGTCACCTCATTCACCATGGCAGTGATCTCCTCTTCCGACACCACTCTACTCAGTGCGTCTGCACATCTATTGGATCTACCGGTGCGGTACTTAACGTCAATATCGAATGCAGCAAGCTGAGCCACCCATCTTGTTTCCGTCGCTCCTAGCTTTGCACTTTTGAGGTGCACTAATGGGTTGTGATCCGTTAAAACATCACAATGGCGACCTTGAATATATGGGCCAAACTTGTCTACCACTGCCCACTTCAGAGCTAACAGCTCGATCTTAAAACTGGAAAAGTATGGGTAGTTCCTTTCCCCACCTCGAAGAGTTCTACTAGCATATGCAACTGGGTGAAGTCTTCCATCCTCATCTCTCTGTGATAGGCATGCTCCCAATCTTTTGCCTGAAGCATCTATCTCTAAGGTAAAGTCTCTATCGAAGCATGGGTAAGCTAAGACTGGAGCTCTGATCAGCGACTCCTTCAAGGCCTTGAAAGAGGTCTCTTGCTCGTCCTTCCACTCAAATGATGTCGTCTTGGTCTGCTTTTTCTTGGCAGAGACCTTGTGCAGTGGTCCGGCTATACGAGCAAACTCGGAAATGAATATTTGGTAGTACGAAGCAAGTCCTAAAAAAGAGCTTACTTCCCGTCCATTCGTTGGAGTAGGCCACTCCCTGATCCTGTTCACCTTCTTCTCATCGACAGCTATACCTTCTCTCGATACCACATGTCCAAGGTATGAGACTTTCTCCTTCAGAAAGAAACATTTCTTTCCCTTCAGTCTCAATCCGTTCTCCTGGAGTCTCGTCATCACTTTATCTAGTCTCTTCAGGTGCTCATCTAGGGTCGAAGAAAAGATTAGGATATCATCTAGATAAAGGACGACTTCAGTCAAATTCATATCTCCTAGAATGAATTCCATGGTCCTCTGAAAGGTACCAGGGCTGTTGCACAATCCCTGTGGCATACGTAGGAATTCGTATAAGCCCCACGGTACTCTAAATGCTGTCTTCTCAACAGACTCCCGGTCCATAACTATTTGGAAATACCCATGAGCAAGATCAAGCGAAGTGAAATACTGCACACCACTCAAGGCTTCCAATGTCTCCTCTATTCTTGGCAAAGGGAAAGAGTCCTTGATCGTCCTTGCATTTAATAGTCTATAGTCTATGCAAAGCCGCGGAGATCCGTCTTTCTTCCTCACAACCACAATAGCACTTGCGTATGGATTCTTTGACTGTTGAATAATTCCTTTATCCAACATCTCTTGTAGCATCTTCTTGATCTCACTCGCCTGATCAGGATGGAGTCTCCTATAGGGAAGTCTAATTGGTGGGCCATCTGTTAGATGTATCTCATGTGGAACTATGCTACACTCTCCCAGGTCAAAAGGTCCTGCAGAAAATACTCCAGAGTGCTTTGTCAGGAGTTCAGATACCTTCTGCTTCTCATCTAGTGACAATCCATCTAACTGAACATCAAGAGGAAGTTTGAGGTTATCAACTTGTGCATCTACTCCGTCTTTGTCATCCTCGTCATATGGCTCATCCACTGTGACTACATCGCACAAAGAGACAAGTACTCTATCCTCTTCCATACCTAGCTGAATTTCCTGCTTTCTCTGGATGGCTCTTGCTTCAGCTACTTGAGTCATAGGTGGCAGCCATACTTCTTCATTTGAACGATTAGCTAGCAACAAATCGATAAATCTCCCATTGACTTGCTGGCATCCTTCCACAGCACTCAGAGTTGGATTACTTCTCCCTATGGAGTCTTGGACCAGGACCTCTATATCCAACGCTTCCTTCCTCAACTCACAAGTGACTCTACTCACTGTAAAAGGTGGCAGCACTTCAGCCTGACCAGTATGAACTGCAACTACTTCACTCTTGGCACGTTTCCTGGAGATCTGTGGAATCCTCAGTACACTCAGAGAAGGGTACTTTTCAATCAACTTGTTTATGTGAAATATGATATTGATATCATTTAGCCTTAATTGGCACCCATACCCCTACGCGAAGAGTGCATGTTTATATCTAATTGAAAGTTTAGAGGCCGTTCTACATTAAACGGTAGAGATCAAGTAGTGTATGGTAAAGGAGATTATGATGGCATGATGTGCGATAAGTTTAAATTACATTGATTGGCCTATATGTCATCATATGATGGATGAGGCATTTTAGGTTATCCCTATTATGAGTTTATGTCTTCATACAGGATGCACATTTTGAGTGGAAAACACACTTTACAAAATTCACGTACATCTATTCAGTGCAAATGTACAGTAAATAATAATACTAATATTCATAATCATACAGCATTTGTTATGCGCCATCGATCTAGTAAACTATTCTGAGGCGCAGAAGGATAGAATTAGAATGAGTTACATAGAGAAATGAGAAGTAAAACATGCATATATGTACATTTAACATATAATTTACTAGAATAACATGCGAACATATTTACATGACTTTAAATTCGTTTAAAATGTTTCTAGGGATTCTATTGATCGGATCCTCAGTGGAAGAGCATTCAAAAGAGATGGCGCTGCAGAAATAAATGCCTTTTCTCCTAGAGTAGACATAGTACTTTGGACTGTTTACTGTTTAGTACCAGAAGAGCGGAGATTTCTGCCTGGGACATATTCTGCAGTGGCAGATCCGGGGGGGGGGGGGGAGCCCGCCCCCCCCCCCCCCCCCCTGGGAAAGAAAACGTTTATTTAACCTTTTTTTAGGAGATGCCCCCCCCCCCTGGCGCTTAAGAGGAAAAATAGTGCTAACTACCCCCCCCCCCCCCCCCCAAAAAAAAAAAAAAAAAAAAAAAAAAAAATCAGCACACCTAATTTCAAATTGATTTCAAATTTGGGTCCCCATCCCTAAGAAATCCTGGATCCGCGCCTGATATTTTGTGGTGGGATTTTGCAAGTCCTGTGGAGCCAGACCATACATTACTTTCCATGTATGGAGTAAGATTTTAAACTATATTCTTGTGTATACTGGCAGCCAGTGTAGACTCTTCAGAACTGGGGTAATGTGGGAAAAGCGAAATGTTCCACTGAGTACCCAAGCAGCAGAATTTTGAGCACGTTGCAGTTTGGCAAATTGATAAGAGGAGGCCTTTCTCACAGGTAATGGCAGTATTACATGGGCCCAAAACCGAAAAGGCCCCCACTGCATCAGAAACAATCTTAAATTATAATTTTCTTTTAGTTAGGACCCTTACGAATCAGAAAGTGCTTGTTTCCCCCAAATTCAATTACAAAAAAGTATTAAATAAAGATTGGCATAAATGTAAATGATGATATTCTGTTTGCTATTACCCTTAAGTAGCCTGTGTTCCATAAAGTATATGATGAAAGTTACCACTGGGCCTTTACTATGGTAACAAATTTACATGAAACAAATCAATTGAGCTGCCAGGTTGACAATGAAAGACGGATTGTTAAAGGACCCTGAGTGAAATATGAATAATAAATACAAAATATAAACAAACCAAATATGAAAAGTATCAAATTCTACTATTTCATTAGCTAGTCCTGTCAGCTATCAAGATATTCTTGTTTTGCAATAAAGTTGGTGGTGGGTGTGATCCCAATTGCCATTACCAAATTTGAATGTTATAAATACCACATTATATTTTAATTGAACATAATAATAACAAATGTATGCATTTAAGTATATGTAATTTGAGCTTTCAATCTTTAATGTAATTATAAGCTGGCCCGTTTGAGGTCACGATAAGTTAAACAAAATATGTAAGTATTGAAAGAGGTATCATAAGTAAGTCAAATTTGTGGATACAAAAAGTAAATACTAATAACTCATTAAAAATAAAATGGGAGTGTCTCTGTAGAAGAATTTCAAATGTTCTACTTGATTCAAAACCAGATTCAGACTGATTTTTGCCCCAAGGTAATAGAAAGTGTTATACTTCCGAAATTTCCGCAATAAACATGAAGAAGAGACCTGCTACTCGATTCATTCAATATTTGCACGTCATGCACGTATTTCTATAATTTTGTAGATTGCGCTCTGAAAGAAGAAGCGTAAAAGTATCGGAGTGGTTTTTTCATTTGAAAGTCACACGAAGTTTGTAATTATGGACAAGGATGTTGATTTCTATCCGTGGTTGGGGGGGGGGGGGGGTGATAGGTGCCAAAATATTTTCGGAAATGGATCAAAGCAATCAAGAGGTAGAAGCGTGTGGCATGTTGCACCCCCTCCCCAAGCGCGTAGCCAGGATTTCATTTTAGGGGGGCGGTAGTGAGCACGCGAAGCGCGCTCCCTAGGGGTTAGGTGCAGGGAGGGGGAGTTTCCCACATTCACCCGCGAAGCGCGGAAGCTTTGACGTTTTATTAAATTATTAGAGAAAGAAGACGATTCGATGTACCATTCCTGACTCTTAATCCTTATCTGAATTAGGTTCCCCCCCCCCCCTCCCGCGCGAAGCGCGGAAGCTTTGACATTTCATTAAATTATTAGAGAAAGAAGCGGTTCGTTGTACCGTTCTCGACTCTAAATCCTTGTCTGAATTCAGTTTTCCCGCTCCCGCGCGAAGTGCGGAAGCTTTGACGTTTCTTTAAATTATTAGAAAAAGAAGACGGTTCGTTGTACCGTTCTCGACTCTAAATCCTTGTCTGAATTCAGTTTTCCCGCTCCCACGCGAAGTGCGGAAGCTTTGACGTTTCTTTAAATTATTAGAAAAAGAAGACGATTCGTTGTACCGTTCTCGACTCAAAATCCTTGTCTGATTTCAGTTTTCCCGCCCCCGCGCAAAGCGCGGAAGCTTTCTCCTTGTCTCCGATCTCATCACGAATTCGTCACAGAGTTCATCTACATGTGCATTGCAGATTGCTACTTTTGCGCTTCGCGCTTAACATTTAGCTCGTTGCCTTTTAACGCTGCGTCTTTCCATTTGGCGTACTGCATTTCTATGATGCTGTTGATTGAACACATTGAATAAATTCATCAATTCCTGATGAAGCCGTATGAGCGAGAATTCAATTTATTCTTGTCTGATATACGTTTGTCTCATTTATGAAAATGAGATAGCAAAATGTTTATATTGATGGTCATCTTGCGAGTAATAACCATTAACTACTCTGATCGGACTCTCATCATTATTTTTTCTCTTGATTTTTGTTTGTTTGATGGTGAATTATTGGGGGGATGATTGTACAGGCCACCCCCCCCCCCCCACACACACCTGAAATATTGGTGGGGGGATATATCCCTCCCATCCTCCCCCCCCCCCCCCCCCGGGATCGACACCCATGATAATGGAGCATGTGTACATGTATTTCTGATAATATTGGTATCAATATTTTGACAATCACGTCAACAATGATCATCTTCGTCATTGTTTCTATCTTTACATGAATCTGAATGTAGGGACTGCTTCAAAATCATACTTTGTCGTTGAGTGCAATGTTCTGACGATTCATTTGCTGTCGAGTTTTTCAGCCATAAAGAGAAACCTCTGCCTAACAAGCATAAAGAAATATGCTATAAAAGGTTTCATATGAATAAATTAGGAAGAACAAAATTAAGTAAGAAGCTATCATATTAAATGAAAATTACAGACACAGATAATATGTGTCATAAAAAGTGTCATTTTAATCAATAGGCATAGGGGAAGAGTAGAAGAGAAGAGAACAAATAAAGAGAGAGTGTGAAAAAATAGAGATAGAATATAAAGAAGAGGGATGAGAAAAGAACAAAGAAAGAGAAAATGTGAGAAAAGAGAGATAGAAGAAGAAGAGGGAGAGAGTGACCGACTAGTACAATACATCTACCTCCAGTTCAAATTGCCGGGTAGTTGACAAGAGACGAATTCTTTCAGGTAAGGCATTGAATGATTGGACACTTGAATAGATAAATTCCTTTATATTAACAGATATTAACAGATACTGGACTTTGTCACTGATATGACTAAAAAAAAAACAGGGAGCCAATGAAAGCCTTCTGTTATTCACAGTCATATCAGTTTATTTACAAAGTACAACGGTGCCTATTAATTGTCATATTCTGTTCTTCTTGCTTGCCATTCTTTCGCATGGTAAGCATGTATATACTGTGAGTTGCTTTTGAAACTGTAGGGGCATATCACTGCCAAATGCGCAGTAGTATGCAGTTGGACGACATGCAACCATGGCAACTCGGCGCCATCTTGATTGCGTCTGAAGCGCAAATTAGGAGAAGATATTGATGAATTATTATTCTTCCTACAAAGTTTCCACTATCGAAGGTGTCTCTACATTGTCAACATTCTTTTGGAATTGATATAACAACAGGTTAGAATAGCAGCTGACGTCTAGCTTGGGTGAGATCATATTGTGTGTCGCTTTGATGGAGTATGACAAATTTGGGAATTTGGAACACGAAAGTGAGATAAAAATGTAAAAGAGAAGAGAAGAGTGTATATGATTAAAAACGCATCTTTTTCAGCGTTTCATGTTTGTGTTTTTAATCACGTTTATTTTTACGACTGACGAAAATTCGCTTGAACGCAACCGTGTTTTAAACTAAACGTCTTTGAAACCGTGATTCTAGGGTGAAAAATGTGTCGATTGAACGCACCCTATATAAACACAATGTGCAACATGGGTGGCGTGATCGGATGGAGCGTTGCGCTTGGGCCGCAATATCTCGGGTTCGATACTCGCTGGGTTTACAATGACAATGATTTTTAATGATTGCTGGTGAAACTTGGGGAAAATATAAGTAGTTTAGTTGTAGTCTCTAAAAGTCGTCGAATCGGATAAAAAGTCAAAGGAAAAAAAAAAATCGCCGGCCGACCGACATTATACATCTCCTTCAGTTCAAACTCCTGCATTGATATAGTACACGAGGATCGAGCGAGAATACCGTGACAGCTGACCCCACACAGCAACATATCTATGCGGATATTTCTTGTTCCTCGACGAAACGAATCCACCCAACACCTCCCCCTCTCTCTCTCTTACTCCCAACTCCTCCTCTCTCATGCTCTTACCCCCTCTCTCTCCCCTCTTTCATCCCCCTTCTCTTTTGTTTAATTTTTTTCCTTTTTCCCCTTCGTTTTCTTCTTCTCCTTTTCTTTCTTTTCTTTCTTTTCTTTTCTGTCTGTTCCTTTCTTTTCTTTTCTTTTTTCTCTTTCTTTCTTTCTTATCTTCTCTTTCCTTTCTTTTCCTCTTGTTTCCCTTTCCTTTTTTCTCTTCTTTCCGTTCCCCTTTTCTCATTATTCCCTCCCCCTTTTTCAGTTTTCCCGACGGCAGCGCAATGTTACCGACTAAATCCTGATAGGTGTGGGGGGGGGGGGGGGGGGGGTGTCGCACTCCCACACACTGTAAAAAAATAATAGTCGAAATAACTCAATAAAATTGAGGAAAAGAATTGCCTTATTTTTATTAAGTAAATATTACCTACGGCATCTTAAGTAGAATTTACTTATTTTGCTGAATAAATTTTTACTCAGTTAAATCGAGTTACATTAACGTAAATAATTTAAGTATTGTAATCATTTTATATAATTAAACAAAAAGCTATGATAGGATTACATATTGCACGATTTGGTACCCATCTAATCTAACAAGTAACATCCACTAATCATTCACTACTTCTATTTAAGATTAATCACTAATCACTAACACATACGCTTCAATTCGACACATTTTGAAAGGCTCCAAATTTTATATATACTTGATCGTAGCATCTTAAAAGGAAGATTGATTGACAATTTCCTGAAATATCAAGTTTTGATTTGTTTTGAACTGGGTAAGAATTAAAAATTGTCTTGTCTTTGCTTAGCCATGTTTAATGAATTAGTAAATGTTTTAAAGTCCTTAAATGTTCATTCAACCACAAAAAAGAATTGTTTTATTTAAAAAAGAGTTTAATTTGGTCTTAATGAATATTCATAAATTATGTAAATATTTCTATTACGCACTGCATCGGTCCTTACTTTAAAAAGATAAGAATAATCAACATAAATTGTTTGAGTAATACGTATAATTTCTGATTTTGAGTTAAAATTACTAAATTAATACAAGCTGAAATTACTTAAAGTTCTTATGTATTTGATTTTACTTAAATATTCCACGTATGTTCTACTAAATTGAAAGTTTGAGTTAGAAAGACTTAAATTTAGTGCGTAAGTGGCAAAACTAATGTTTTCAAGTAAATTCTACATGGAAAAAATACGTAAAAATTACCAATGAACAATTTTTTTTGGGGGTGCACCCACCCCTTACGCGACGCCCCTGCCTGTTACTACACAGAGCATTTATAAAAATGGGGAGTGGTACTTGTACTGCCATATAGTTGTTAGGGCGCTGTTGTGCTGCTGCCATACACCCCCCCCCCCCCCACTCAGTGTTATTTAGGGTACGCATATGCGTGTTCCCAGCGACCCCCCCCCCCCCCCTTTCAGCAAAAATCCGGTGTGTAAAGTCAATACAGGTCGACCTTTTTGTTTTGTTATACGAGCCTTTTTCATCACCCCCCCCCCCCTTTCAGCAAAAGTCCGGTGTGTAAAGTCATTACGGGTGGACTTTTGTTCTTTTGTTACGAGCTGGATTTGACTTGATTTGATTTGATTTATTTATTTTTGTTTGATTTTCTTTTTCTATTGCATTTTTACAAATATATAACAAACAAACATTGCAAATCGTCACATGACAAAAGAATATATGTAGAATAAAGTAAGGATTGCTTTAACTAATCGAAAACATCGAACAGGATGGTTGACAAAGTAAGCAAAGCTTGATAGTATGACAACCCTCAAAGGATACATAATAATACAAATATGGAGGAACAAAATATTGGTAAAAGGAGAAAAAGACAGAAAAAAGAAGAAAAAAGAAAGAAAGAGGGGATGCACATCAAGATTCACAGATGTACGTTGTAGTTGGATTTCAATTTGTTATATAAAGATTTTAAAAAAGAAGATGCAAATTTGAATATTGAGTGGCCAACTTGGGATATAATAGAATAAGAAGACTCGCGAGGTTCGGACAATATGAATGTGAATGTGAGATCAGCCAGCGGTTTTAAACCTGGGCCTGCGAGTCGGAGCCTTGACAAGTTTGTATACAAGACAATGTTTATTCAGTATCCCAAGTAGGCCACTCTTTATTCATACCAGGTCATGAAAGGTAATAATCAACGTTTCAATGAATGGAAGCAAAAGAAGTAAAAAGTACTGAACATTATCGAGTTTTGTAACGACGGGTAAACGAGGAGAACTTATTTTGTAGGTGGATTTAAAGATAATGAGCAATAAGAAACTTTTTCACCGCTCTTTTAAAGGATAGCATAGTGTTCATCGTTTTTATCTCAGGGGGTAGTGCATTCCAGGTATCAGGGCCAGAATGTCTAATTGAGTTTTGAGCTAAGGATTTTTTGGCGTTAAATAGGTGATAGTCATTGGAATGCCTGGTTGGGTAGGAGTGAAAATTTAAATTATGTTGGAATAAAATGACTAGTGATGGGGGAAGAATGCCGGATTTGAGCTGAAACATGAACATAGATTTGTGCATGTAGTGTACATCACTTATTTTTAGAGTTTTTAATGTGGCAAATAAAGGGTCAGTGTGGTCGCGATAATGCTAAGTTCACACCGACGCCGAATTGATGGCGCATTAAATCGGCGAGCAAAGCGGCGGCAAAGCGTAACAAAGCTTAATTAAAGCGTAAAGACCGTAATAGAGCGTGAGAAAGCTTTGAGCAATTCGGGACATTCGGCAAGAGCGCCAATTTTTTTTAAACTGTTTAAAAATTTGAGGCGATCTGTCACGAATTGCGTAAAGCGGGGAGAGCGTATTAAAGCTTATCAAAGCGTCACAAAGCTTATCAAAGTTTTGCTCAAAGCGTAGGAAAGCTTAACAGAGTTTAAATTTTTGGCGCTCTTGCCGAATGTCCCGAATTTTTCAAAGCTTTCTCACGCTCTATTACGGTCTTTACGCTTTAATTAAGCTTTGTTACGCTTTGCCGCCGCTTTGCTCGCCGATTTAATGCGCCATCAATTCGGCGTCGGTGTGAACTTAGCATAACATATCTCAGGAGATCGTGAGATTTTTTGAAAAAATGACGCCGAATTGATCGCCGATTTAAAGCGCGACATTCGGCGTCGGTGTGAACTAGGCATAACCTGCATCGGTACAAACTCGAAATGCTTTTTCTGTAACATTAATATACGATTAGTATTGCACTTATGAGTAGCCCATATGATATTATGCATCGGTACAAACTCGAAATGCTTTTTCTGTAACATTAATATACGATTAGTATTGCACTTATGAGTAGCCCATATGATATTGCAGTAAGAAATATATGGTAAAATCAGTGTATTATATAGCATACTGAGCACATGTGTTGGCCACAAATATTTTAGCTTAAATAGTATACCAATATTGCGAGAAATAGGGGTAGAGATATAGTTCACATGATCATTCCAGTTACATTTTTCATTCATATATACACCTAAGAATTTCGTTGATGATTGTTTTTCTATTGGAGCATTATCGACAAGCAGCTCAAAAGTATAAATATTGTGATTTCTTGAGTTTCTAAAGTTAATAAAATTGGTCTTCTTTAGGTTCAATGATAATATGTTGCTTTTGAACCATTTCGATAACTTAGGTAGTTCAATGTTCATGGTTGCGATCAGCGAATTTAAATCAGAATGTGAGTAGAATACATTTGTATCATCGGCAAACAATATATACTGTAGAATTGGTGAAACATTAGAGATATCATTGACATATATCAACAAATAATATTGGCCCAAGTATGGAGCCTTGCGGAACTCCGCATTTAATAGATGATACGTTAGAAGAACCTGAATTGAATAAAGTATATTGTTTTCTTGATGATAAGTGATTTTCTAACCAATCAAGTGCTTTACCTCGTACACCGTAATGCTTTATTTTAAACAATAATATAGTATGATCAAGAGTATCAGATGCCTTGCTGAGATCCATGAATATGCCTATGACATGTTTATGATCAGCCAAGGCATTTGATACTTTATCAAATAGTTGGAGTAGTGCTAAATCAGTTGAATGTAACTTCCTGAAACCAAACTGATCTGGATTCAGCGAGTTGTTCTGAGTTAAAAATTTATATAATCTGTTGTAAACAATTCTTTCAAGGATTTTAGAGAAATTTGGTAATATGGATATTGGTCGATAGTTCGACATAGAAGAGGGGTCATCTTTTTTATAGATTGGTATGACTTTAGCCGTCTTAAAAGAGGATAGAACAACACCAGAAGACAGCGAAAGATTAAAAATGTGAACTAGAGGTGATAAGATACTGCCAATAATTGTTTTAAGCAAATGGGTGCTTACTTCATCATGGCTATAAGAATGACTGGATTTTAATGAGCGAACATTATTTAATATTTCAATAAAATCTGACGGATTTTAAAAGAGCGAAGAGTAAGATGATTCTGGGAGAATTTCCTTAAAGTCATGATTATGTCAATCGATTTTGGAAGCCTGGTCAGGGCCTATATTAACAAAATATTCATTAAACAAATTTGCTATTTCATCTGGCTCATCTACTTTGTGACCATTTATATTAAAGGTTCGTTGAGTAAGTGTACGACTTTTCTTATTAAGCAGTTCATTAAGGACATTCCATGTAGATGATATATTACCTTCAGCATTTTTGAGTTTGTTTGAAATATATAATTTTGTTGATAGACTTATGGTACTAGTAGGCTTATTTCTAAATTTCCTATAACTACTTATATGTGAAGGAGTAGGGTGGTTTAAACTAAGTTTATACAGTTTGTTTCTTTTCCTTATGGATGTGAGATTTCCTTTTGTAACCCAGGGGTAAATATGTTGTTTATATTTACCTCTATTATTAAGCTTTGGGAGACATGTATTGAAAGTACGATTCAAATTGTGTCCAAAATAAGCAATATGCATCATCTGTATTATTGCACGATAAAACATCCTCCCAATTTTCAGATTCTAAGTTTTCGATTAGTCGAGATATATTCCGCTCAGTAAAACTTCGGACTTTAACTTTTTTTGTTGTTCATTTTTGGAGGTTTAAGTATTTTTTCAAGTATTAGGAACAGTGGTAGATGATCTGAGATCTCAGAGTATATTAAGCCTGACCTAAGTAATCCGATATCTATATTAATAAATATATTGTCTATTAAGGATGATGAGCGGGTATCTATCCGTGTAGGTTTATCAATTGTATGGAAAAGTGCGTTAGAGTACATGAGTGTGCGCAATCGGTTGGTGTTATTATTATCCTTCATAAGGTCAATATTGTAGTCACCAATTAAACATATACATTTATTTTCATCGTTAAGGTTATGTAATAAAGTATCAATGTCAGACAGGAATAGGTCTATATTATTATTGTTTGGAGGTCGGTAAATTACACATATAATAATGTTTTTGTCTTTCCTCATATCGATTTCGACACAAAGTAATTCTGCATTATTTTAATTAAAAGGTGAACATCTAGCCTAACTTTATATGACAATGTTTGTAAAATATAAAGGGAGACGCCACCTTCCCTTTTAGTTTGTCTGTCATCGTGGACAAATGAATAATTATGAATTTCAAATAAGTTCGGAGAGTTATCAGTCAACCAGGTTTCAGTAATTCCAATTACAGAGAATAGAAATATATTATCAGACAACAATGAACAAATGTTATCGTAATTTTTAACCAGACATCTGGCATTAGAGTAAAATAGACCAAAAATGTGTACAATAATTATCCGTAAGTGTAGAATTAAATTCTTCTGGTAAGTAATATTGACAATCAACATATTGTTGTTCGTTAATAGCTACGTCGTTAACGTTAATCATTAAAGAGTACAAGTAATAAATGAATCCATGACCTGGTATGAAGTAATACATATATAAGCATGCACCCAACGATGTCTAGAAATCCCCCAAAATACATAAGGAAGCACAGATCAGATTTACAGATGCATTGAAATTTAAACATACAAAATATCAGGCCGAGTTTGTTTTGTCTATAGTAGAATGAACTAAGTCTTTCCGTAACGTTATAATTTGCACACATAATATTCTCTCTTAAACTGGGAAAACAGGTAAAGGGAGGATACGGAGAGAAGAAAGAAGTAACGATAAAGAGAAGGAAACAAATGAAAGGTTGGAGGATGGAAAGAGGTTCGTAAGAGATATAACACGGTAGATATAGTATACACGGTATTAAAGTAATACATTGTATAACATGTAGTGTTGTAAAGTCAAGTTATAATGTCAATGGATGTAGAATGTGTATACAAGGCAAGCCTTGTTTTCTCTTCGCCATAACTATGGGCTTTCCCCTGATACTTATGCTCACATCAAGGAGTTGGGTAGCAGATATTTTTCTTTGTTACGATCCGGAGATTTTGGGAACATGAATGCGGTCCCTCCGTTCCCGGAGTGGGGGGGGGGGGGGGGGGTGTCATATTCTTAGGAGGACTGCATGGCAATGTACAGATGCAGAGGTTTCCAGTATTCACTCAGGAGAACAAGAATGACACTGGTATATCTGGTATGATTCCTGTACACTTGAGTTCCTGTAGAAAACCAATTTCTAGCCTAAAAGCTGGTTCCGACGTTGTATTTTTTGGTGCCAATTCAGAGATAGAGAGAGGTATGATAAGCTCAATCTTCACCTTTGGAACTGCAACTTGCTCAGAAACAAAACATATCTTTTGACTGATTACATGAACTGAAGGAACTGCTGTTTAAAACATACTTTGATGTCAATGTGTAACTTTTGCGTGCAGGCGCGTTGGTTCGGCTGTCGTGCTTTCAGAAATACATCTATACACAACAAAATACAACATCCTCTTTTGTATCCGAGAGTGCGACGGCTGACACAATGCGCTTCGTTATTCTATTTATGTATGTAATATACAAATGTAATCATTAGGTGGTCTGTCAACGACAGATCACCTATTGATTTCGTCAGAATTTTCTTTCTTTATTCTTTATTCTTTATTTATTTCTTATTTTTATTTCTTCCGTACACTTTTTTTTGTACACGTTTACTCGAAATCGACTTGGTCAATTTCCTTCGAATTTCAGTTAGTCATCAGGCCCTATAATATCAAGTTCAAAAAAACTTTTTTCAAGGTCATGGGGTCATCGTGACGTCATCCAGGCGCCATTTTGTAAAAATCAGGTCATTATCATATCTCGATAACGAGTCATCAAAAATCAACCATATTTGGTAAACATCAACTTCAGGTCGAAGGTCAACAACAAAATTCAACAAATTGAGGTGGGCGCGTACGCGCGCATTACAATTTTAAAATGCTCCGATTCGTCCTAAATTTTGTTTGCACACGTTTCAGCCCATTTTAAGCATTTTCAAAATTTGCGCGCGCGCAATTATGCGCGCGGGTTTCTGCGCGTACTGGCATTTTGCAACATAGAATCGCTAAATATTCTCTGTCATCATATTTACCACATTTTGATACCTTATTCACCTTTTTCTGACCAGTAATAACGCAATGAGCGTCCGTCAAAGTTTACAGTACGCGCGGACCTGCGCTATCTATATCCACAATACATGGGCAAAAACATGCCTATTCAAAATTCATTGTAACTCTTCAGAATGGATGGATACCCCCCAATTGTTTTCATATTTGGATAACAGAACAGAACTCGATCTTTCAAAGTCCTACTACTTGGAGACTTCAATATTCATGTGGATACTCCCAACAAGCCTGGAGCAGCTCAATTGTTCTCTTCTCTTGAGGAGGCAGGTCTTCAACAGCACATCCAGGGTCCTCCTCACATATATGGTCACACGCGGGATTTGATTATTTCTAAGGACAATGATGATTCTTTTGTAGCATCCTGCCACGTTTATGAAAACTCATATTCTGATAACCTTTTTCTTAGCTGTGTACTAGATGTGGGAAAATCCAAGTAAAAGAATGTGACCTCGGTTTCGCGTAATTTTCGGACTGTTGACAGATATTCCATCCGTTCTGGGATAACTAAAGCACTTGTAGACTTTCCAATAGATAGTTATGCGGATACACAGGCTTTATTCTACAACTGCGCTATATGTACAGTGCTGGAGAACCTATATTTCCATCCACAAAACGGACTCATGAATTTCGCTCGCATCCAGTACAGTACACTGTATACATTTATGAAGCAAGGCGTAATAGACGAAGACTCGAAAATTCGTGGTCAAGGAGTCACACTTTTGGTGATCACATTAGGTATTTGGAAAAGTTTCACGCAAAGTCGTCATACTACAACGAACAGTTAAGTAGTGCGGATACGAAGTCGATTTTCCGTGTACTTAACACCCGCTTGAACAGATCTCCATCGGTTTTGCAAACTCATGTGTCTGCAAGTGATCTATCGGACATATTTGCTAGATACTTTACCGATAAGTTAGCCCAGATAGAATGATATTCTGCAGGCTATGGACATGAACACGTGACTTGTGTTATTCTCCTAGATCTTGCAGCTGCCTTTGACTCAGTAGATCACACAATCCTTCTTGATCGACTCTCCGAAGTGTTTAAGATCACAGATAGTGCTTTGTCCTGCTTCACTTCGTACTTGTCTGGTTGCACCAGCAGATGCAAAGTAATATGTTAACTATCTACTCAACAGTTTATTGATGATGGCGTACCGCAAGGATCATAAATGGGACCGCGGCTCTTCATCATGAACCTGCAACCACTATCGGACATTATTGGATAGTATGAAGGTGTGCGCTATCACTCATATGCAGACGATATTTCATCGTATGTTTTTGCTGGTCCTAGGAGTACAGAATCAGTGAACCATGCTCTTTCATCTTTATCAAGTTGTGTTGAGTTTCTACAGAAATGGATGGCGTGTAATAATATGTTGAAGCTAAATTGTGACAAAACTGAGTTTCGCAGTTGTAGTATCTACCCTACAACCACGGCAGTATGTGTCTGATGTAAAACTGTCGATTTTTGGCCTCTCGATGAATCCAACATTTACTGCAAAAAGTCTTGGTGTGGAGTTTGTTTCAGCACTCAAGATGGATCGTCACGTGTCATCCCTCTGTCGTCGACTTCACTACCACTCTATCAAATAGAGCTCGTAATTCTCGTATCATACCTTTCGTAGATGCGAAAGCATGTGAGCATGCTGTCCGAGCTATTGTGTTGTCTCGTCTTGACTATGCCAATTCATTATTGTATGGGATCAAGTAATCTCAAATGCAGCGTCTCCAGAAGGTTCATAATCGCGGAGCAAAGCTGATCTACTTGGCCCGTAAGCACGATCATGTCGCCCCGTTTGCTTAAAGAACTACATTGGCATTCAATCAAGCAACGCATTGTGTTAACGATCTCGGCGGATGTCTAAAATTGCATCCAAAACAAAGCTCCAGTGTATCTCAACTCTCCCATCGTACCCTACCAATCTGCTCGTCCTGGCCTTCGCTCTTGTACTGAGAGCACCCTGCTACACGTTCCAAAGCTGGCGACAATGCTTTCCATGCACGTGCTCCTCGACTCTGGAATGAGCTTCCACGTTTTATTCGATTATCACCTTCGCTGGATGTCTAAAGGAAATGTCTCAAAATCTTTCTCTTTGTCCATGATCAACAACTTCTTTGATGGTTTTTATGAAAAGCGCTGTGAAACTACAGTCGTAAGAGCGTTATAGAAAAGAATTCATTGTATTGTATTGTTAGAAAGTGAAATAGGTTTTGTTTGGAAAGGGAAAGGGCATTTATCAAAAAGGAAATGGGGCACTCGCCGGGCTCTAGTCCTGTCAAAATAAAAAGACATGAAAGGGATTATTTCTCCAACCTAAAAAAGGGCACTCATCAAAAAGGAAAACGTACGCATTTCCTAGATGTTAAAAAGGCATTTGTTAGATGGGAAAAGAGACAGAGGAGAAGGAAAAGAAAAAGAAAAAAAAATAGAGGGGGAAGAATTAAATAAAGTAGAACAAATGCAAGAAGAAAAATAGAAAAAATAATTTCCAGTTACAGCTCAACATCATTAAGACAAACTGAATAAACCGGTGCTGATTTCTCTCCGTCGCGTCATGGTTTGCTATTATTTAGTGAATCGTCTAGTTGAAGCTAATGAATCCATTAAAACAAAATCGACCACAAAAAACTCGGTCCCTACGCTCCATTTCAAGCTATAAGACTACATCAGATTTTACTCATCGCAGCTAAGATCCTGGTCTACGTTTGTCTTGAAGCTCAACTTAAGTTCAATATTCGGGTCAAGTTATCTACGGTCATGACGGACTACCTGACAGTCTACGGACCAGTCCAGTATTAGAATAGAAATTGTTTACATGTAGAGAGTTGGCCTAAAGCTTCGAAAAGTGTTACTTTAGCTAGTTTTTGTTCTTTATTCAGATAAAAAAATCACGGATAAAATCATACATAAATATTTATAACAAGCACTTAATCACATGTTAAAATGAGATCAAATCATATATCTGTATTTACTCGAAAGCAGATTTTAGGTACATCCCTGTAAATCGCTAATTATCTTCATCCACTAAGTAGTATACAAATCTGTTGTCTTAGTTTTATTTTTCTCGATTCTAGTCTGTATCTTAACATAAACAAAAAATATTCTCTTATTATTTTCGTTGCTACATTTTTAATTTAATTGATTTACAACACTCACTTAATAAATTGCAAATAAAGCATAATGAAGTAGTAAATCAATATCTGTAACATTTTCCTTTGCGTCATGAAAACCATATACACCACAAATGGATGAGAATTTAAAATTTCTACTGAAGGAGTAACATAATAATATTTTAATGAGGTTTCAAAATGGGTGACTATTTTCGCATTAAAAGAAATTCATTTATTATGGTACCAGGTTTGTTACAGTAATGACACAAGTCGTTTTCTTTGATTTTCCATTTGAATAAATTAACAGGTGTTGGTAAAATATTATACATTAATTTAAAGTTGAATTGTATGAAGTAATTATCACGAACATGTTTCAATTTAATTAACCACAGAGAATCCCACTTAAAAGGATAGTTGAGTTCTGTTTTAAGACCGCAAATGCCTTCAAAGTGCATGGTTATTGCTCTTATTTCTATCTATGACATTTCTAGTGCCCTTTTAGAACCTAATATTGGTATGAAGGTAAATTTAGACCCCAGCATGTGAGAAATTTAGCCAATATGATCATACCAATTCAGCTACACTTTCAAACAAAATATGGTGACCGTTTAATTAATAATTTTATTAAAAATAACAATACATAGGCTGGCTGGTTGTGCGTAATATAAGCAACACGAAAATGCCAACAAAAAAGCCAACATCGGCATTGGCTGAAATACGACGGCGCTATTTCGTTTTTTTCAACGGCATTTTCAAATTATCTAATATTTGTGGTGGTACACAAGTATTAGAAATCGTTATTTGTATGGATATTTCAGCCGTCTCTGAACCGATTTTGATCAAACAAAGATGATTTTGTCATTTAAATATGTTCTTTCAAATTTGACACTAAGTTTTTCATTATCTCACAACAAATTAGTTTATGTAGCGCCCTTTGCAACAGAACTCAACTATCCCTTTAATAGAAAACGTTTGTCTGTATAGTTTTGTTCCAGAAGTCTACCGCCCTAGATGGTTTTTGGATTAATTTTACGAGTTCCGTATATATCAAATTAGAATATATCATTAATTTTCGTTTGTAATCTTTAAAATCTTTAAAAGCCATATGTTATGATAAGCCTCCATCTTTGTTGTATAGCGGTTTGTATTTTGGCGTATTCACTCAACTTAACTTTAACTATAGTTTAAGTGTTGCTCATGAGCATGACTTTTATTTGACTAGGCATTTGAGTGTCAGTCAATACGAGGGTTTATAATTATAACTTGTGGCTTAGCCTTAGACCTATTTCAACTTGATGTACAGTTGAATTGGCATCGAGTGCTAGTTTGGTATAAACTGTTCAGGTCTAGAGATCTACCTTTGTGGAGATTAGGCTTGAGTTTAAAATAATAATCGTGGGGTCTAACATATCTAAGGCCAATACTGATATACTAATAGCAAGTATAGGCCCTGGGGGTCATGTAGAAATACTGTAAGCATGCGTGACCACATGTTTTCCAGACACACCCTAAACGAGAATTTCTTCTGAAGCCAAAATACACAAAAATGAGGATTTCGCGTGTTTTATTCAAGAATTCACACCATAAACGGGTAACTCATGAAAGTGCACAAATATCGTAAAATAATTGATGTAGCCCCTTGAGCATTTTGAAGTGCGATAGGAATTGCCTTTTAAGTTGTTGTCAATGTAAAATCATTTAAATTGCGCTTCTGATGTAAAATTCACAATGTAAACATTTATTTCAATAGAGAAACAATAACATCAGCTTGTACACTTCCAAATGGGTTTAGTGCACATGCGGCGATCATAAGACCTTTCTTTGAGCATTTCAAATTTGATCTATTTTATGTAATGTACATATAGGCCCGAAATCACAAAGGAGGTTTTGTCGATTAACCTAGGTTAATGCGCGTCATATGACGCGTCGACAGGCTAAATACACATCTGGTGTAGACTGAGCTGAAAGGTTCGCTATGACATAATGGGGTGCGTTCATAGCCCATTTTTTGGCCTAGAATCAGGATTCTCAAACGTCTTTCAGGTACATTTTGAGGTGATAAACGGAAAGCCTTTTTCAAACGTCTTTAGATATGGGTATATTGAAACGGCGAAAAAAGTGCTTCTTGAATGTGACAATTACGTTCCTGAGAGATTATAAACGCAAAGCTGTTGGATGATGGCGGTGATCATAGTCAGGCGCGTACGCAGGGGGGGGGGGGGGGTGAAACCCCTCATTTGGTTTTTTGTTGTTGTTGTATTTTTGATAAAAACCCACCCCTTTGTGATTTGTTTTTTCTTTTTTCTTTAAAAAAAAAAAAAGTAATACAAAAAAAAAGTATGCCAATGGCTGACCTAAAAAGGTGACCTCCCCCCCCCCCCAACGGAACAAAATGTCATTTTTTTAATTTCGAGACCAAAAAATAAAAATAAAAGTGTCCTTAACCCCCCCCCCCCCCCCCCCCCCCCCCCCCCCTTGAAAAGATCCTGCGTACGCCCCTGATCATAGTACAGTTTAAAAAAAGAATGATGAATGAAAGTCGAAGAGTCGGCGATGTAGGTCGGATGCGGAGTCCATATTCAGCGATGATGAATATCGGTATTGAGTTTGACGTCGATAAAGTCATCATTAGTCGGAGTCAGGATCAGACCTTCAAACGACGAAACGCAAATCGAAGACGAAGAAGGTAAAAAGGAGGTTCTTACCTTCAATCAAAGTTTGACGTCGACGGTGTTCAAAGAGAGAAAAAAGTCGATAATGCCAATATCCTATTTGTTATTAGAGTTCGTAACAAACTTCAAAGTTCAAACGCAAAAACGGAGGTCGACGACGAACACATGGTGATGTTGATGTTTTGGTGAAGATGACGATAAAGAACGACGTCGATATGGAAACTACTCATTTGTCATGTTGCGTATATATCTGTAACTTAAAAAAGAAGGTTTGCAGATCGAAAACACTAAGAACTTACGATGCATGAAGCTGCATTTTAAATAGTGCACGTAGTACTAGCTAGCTGCATGTACACAGTATACAAGTTGCAATGCACTGTACGATATAGTGATTCTTCGGCACATTGCCATTTATTTATTTATTTATTTATTCCGTTTTATTTAAACAGGGTAGCCCCGGCCCGTCAGTAATCACAGTACTGTTTGCCAGGAGTCCTGTAAACAAATGCAACATATATGAAGATACAAACTGCAATATAAAAATCATCAATACATAGTAACATATAACAGAAAAAATGTAAAGAATAAGAGTGAATAATGAAACAAAGCCGTAGTTAGAATGATAAATTTCAATGAGCAATTTAAAATCGATAAAAATATACTCTGATTATTATCAATGATCTATTTAGATTTTAACAAATTATTACATTGAGAAATTTATGTAAATATTCATGAAAGAAATAAAGAAAGAAAGGTACATCTATCTTTAACATCGCTGCTTAAAATAGAGAGAACAAAAGGTATTCTTGGTCTGAGCATTTCGCACTGAGTGGGGTAGGCTATTCCACTGAAGAGCACCATCAACTGAGAAGGCACGTTTTCCACATTCTGTTTTAATTCTTGGAATAATAATAATAATAAGTACCATTCATAAAATGCGGGAATGCACTCAATGGCTGCAAGGGCTGGTTGTGTGTATAGTGATCAGATGAATACCTGTAGCTGTGTGCGCTAGCTGTGTTGGTTTAGGGCTTGTAGGCATATAATCTTGACTAGTGCAGACCTTCTTTACAGTTTTTCAAGATGTCGCACAATTTCTAAATTTACACACCATTGGTAAATTGCCAAATCAAAGTTGAGAGTTTTCCACTCCTGTTTTCCCCTAATGACAACTGCACATTTAAACTATATTAATGCATTTCTTAATATATAATACATTTTAGTCAGATTCCTAGCTGTACTTTTTAATTGTCAGTTTTTCATTTCACCTAAAATCTTAGATAACTAAAGGACTATGAAATTACATAATGGTACTGGATACATGCCATATCATTTTTGTTTCTTTCTTTTTATAATTCTTATAACTTTTTAAATATTCTTGTTTAAATCGTAATAATTGTGTTTTTAATGATTCTATATATATTTTTGTTTTGTTGTTGTAATTATTATGATCGTGTTTTTTTTAATTAAAATTTGGTTTCATAAATCCTGTAAAATGTCATGCGGCCGATTATTTGTTATTTGAGCGCAAAAATGAAATAAATCAACAAAAAAAAAAAATATATATTTGTTTCCCCATGATAGGTACGTGAATTAATTGCAAACAAAAGGACAGAAATACACGTAACGTGCTAATACAATACAGCCATGGTACTGAACCATGGTTAGAACCATGCACACATGGTATTGAACCATACAACTGGCCAGTACAGCAATGTACCATGTACAAATTTAGAAGTACCATGGTACACCACGGTAAAACAAGGTAAACCATGGTACTTGTTCTATAACCATGGTACTAACGTGGTTCTTGCATGGTAGTACCATGGTAATAGACAAGAACCATGGGTACCATAGAAAACCATGGTTATACCATGGTCTTACCATGGTTACCATGGAACTTTTGTTATAAGGGTAGTCTCTCATTGCCCTGGATTTAAAAAAAAAATCTTATGTTAATATATTCCACGTTTTACATAATTATAGACAACAAAGTGCTTGACCAACTGAAATGAAATCAAATCGATGTTTGTTAAAGGGATAGTTTGGTTCTGTTGCAGAGGGCGCTACACAAAATCTTTTGATGTGAAATAATGAAAAACTGAGTGACAAATTTCAAAGAACATACAATCTAAAAAACAAAATCATCTTGTTTGATCAAAATCGGTTTAGAGACTGCTAAAATATCCATAAATATGACGGTTTCTAATATTTGAGGACCACCATAAATATTCGATAATTTGAACCAGCCGTTGAAAAAAATAATGAAATAGCGCCTTTTACGTTGTATTCCAGCCAATTCCGATGTTGGCTTTTTAATGTTGATTATATTACGCACAACCAGTCGGCCGATGTATTGTTATTATTAATGAATTAATGAATTAACGTTTACCGTAGTTTTTTTAAAGTGGAGCTGAATTGTATTATATTTCTATCCTCCACGCAGGTCATCTGGTAGACAGCAAAGACAGCAAAAATGCTTCCAGCTAAGAAACCTATGGGGCCGATCAAGGTATGTGAATGGAACCACATGACACCAACTGTTTTAACCCAACTCTCGTGGTTTGGCAATTAAGCAAAACGCAGGATTGATTAAACAAACTCTAAGGTTGGAAAATCATCTGAAAATATTTCCAAGTAGTGCGAATTGAATTAGATTTGTAGATTTTGAAGGTGTCTGAAGTTCTGCACGTTATAATTTGTGAGGGAACAATCTTTATGTTATACTAAATCTACAGTTTTTATGTGCATCCTTCTGAATTATGAGAAGCTTACTTTTGACCTCTACCTATGGACAATGACATTCTTAGATTCTCCTTTGTAGGTACATTCGGAAGGAATCTACATATTAATGTCAATATGCTTTCATCTTCTTTTCAGTGGATACAGCTGAAAGGAGGAAAATGGTCCGATAATTCAACTCCACAACCAGCTGGCCCATTCAAGATTTGTGTATCTTAGATTTTCAATTCCATTTCTTACTTTGGGTCAAAGTTTTTACCCAACATGACCTTTTACTTTATGAGCTGGCAAGGTTTTTTATTGCCATAAGTATGGTAAAGAAAAATTCCTATCAACTTTTATTTAAAAGCTGTGAAACTTTGTAATTAAAAATTGTGAACAGCTTGTGAAATCTGCCCCGTCAGAACAATCAGTCTTCCACAATTGGCTCGATACCCGACAAAATGGTAACATATATATTATTGCAATGACGACCCTTCGTCATTGTCTTGTTTTCGTTAAAATTATTAATATTCTTACTTTTTCTTATCGTCCGGAAATCCCATTAGTTTTGCACGTAGTGCTTGTTATTCCTATCTAAGTCCTTTTCTCTTGCTCGATTCCTTTAAAACTTCGTAGGCGTAAGCTCTGATATCCAATCTTGGTCACTTTTTTTTCGTTTTCTGAAATTACTCATGCGTAAACGTCCAGGCGCCATTGTGTCCGTTTCTGCTCCATTCCTTCCTATCTCCACTATCCTAGATCCAACAAACTTTTAACAAATTCTTTTAAATAGTCTAAGAGATTTTCTTTCATCTGCGACGTATAACCTGACCTTCAAAATGCCATCTTTGTACTCAAAATTTAAATCTGAAACCGACTCCGTCAAAAATCTCTCAAATTCTTGAAAAACTGACCCGTAAAAATCTAAAACTGCCATAACTTTCTCATATAAATTCTGTTTTATATTTAACTCTCACAGTATCTTAATCTGACAATTGCACATAGCCATGCCAAATTTCACGCTCCAATGGCTATGCAAAACTATAAATAGCGCCCTCTAAAGTTCTGGAAATTGGCTTTCTTTCTGTGGCCGTATCTCTGTTGTGTCTTGGCAAACCCGTACCCTTTTTTTAATTTAGATACTTGAACATAAAAATTATATACCCTAACGCTGACCGAATTTGCAAAAAATGATTTTAGAAATTGGTCAAGGGGGCCATTTAAGACGCCATTTTGTCCTATAATTTTGTTTTTGCATCACGTGTTTCGATAGGATTATCATAGACAACCAAAGAGTGGTTTACAATAACAACCATGAAATTTTCTTTCCAGTGATACCAAATACGGCCCATAAAGAGACATAAAGAGAGAGAAAAAACACACAATTTAAGTCCGGTCATAATACAGGTCCTGTACGTTTTCCGCCCTTGCATTACACGCATTGTCTAATGGGGCAAATCGGGTTCACGCTTTTGGACCCCAGAACGATCTCTTTATTTTTCTTGAAATTCTACAGGCACACTCTTTTAAAATCCGTCAAGCATGACATTAAATGCTATTTCATACTCTGCGTAACTATTCCGAAAGATGCTCTTTCGTTTGACACACAAAAACATGGCTTCATTGCACGCACATCGTTCTGACACGATTGCATTTCTAGTACTGGGATTAATTGTCTTTCTAAAGGTTTAATTTTCTGTAGGTTCATAATTTCAAAGCTAAAATATCCCAAGCCGGTGGTTCACATTAACGAATATCGATTTAGGGTTCCATTTTATTTTCCTGAATTATTTAGCTTTGAAATTATGAACTTTTTTCTTTTATTTGATTTATTAGCCCTTTTATATTTTCGGAATTCCAAATGCTATTTCATTGCCGGAAATATGCAAGTTGAAAAACCAAAGATGTGACCGATTATTTCGGGTTCAGTCGGAGTTATTTTGTTCATGACATATGTTGTATCCACTTTAGTGAAACACCTGAAACAACCCCTCTGGGGTCACAACGTCCTGTTTGAATGAAATGCTTTATAAATACTTAAAATTTCTCTTCAACTCTTTCCAGATGGTCAAAGCAAGAGAACCAGAGAGACCACGCAGGGTAAATATACATTTGTTCTAGGTATTCAATTCATTGCTTCCAGTCCATACCATGTATTTTCTATTAAAGAAGATTTGTTTCTTCCTATGGGTGTATTACGAGGCATATCGAAACATCTCCGCGTAGGAACAAATTTGAATTCGATTTGTTTATCAATGCTTTTCCATCTTTCTACAAGTTGTATTCACTTTAATCATGTGCTTGACTTGACTTAAGCCGTCCACACCATAAATGGAATGTATGATTGCTTCTGTTTCACAACGGCTTGCCACACCTTCCTATCTTCGGTTAGCCTAGTGGCTTTAGTCAGGGAGTCAAGTTGTCTGTTGTTGTAGTCCGCGTTGATGCAGTCTGTCCATCTCTTAGCTGGTCCTCCCCTTAGGCGTTTGCCATGTACATGAACATTTCCGTTGAGAAGGATATGGGGGTATCTTTTTGGATTCATTCGGTTGATATGTCCAAAGTATATCAGTCTTTTTGTGGCAACCCTGTCGATGATGGTTTCTTCCATGTTAATTTGTGTTCGTATGTGTGTGTTTCTTAGCCTGTCAAATCTGGTCACAGCCATGATTCTCCTGAGGCATGTCATCTCAAAAGTGTGAAGTCTATTTTCATCGACCTTCTTTATTGTCTATGTTTCTGCACCATATAATAGAATAGACAACACCAGGACTTTGTACAGTTTTACCTTTGTTGGGCAGCGTATATCTTTTGATGCAAAGATTTTCTTGAGTGCTTGGAATGCTCCTATTGCCTTCCCAATGTGGTGCTGTACGTCTTCCGAGCAGAAACATGTCTGGTTTATCGTTCCTCCCAGGTACGTTAACTTATCTACTTGTTTTAGCTGTTCTCCACCAATGTTTATATTCCATAGTTGAGGCTGTTTGCTTATGACTTGTACTTCTGTTTTGGTAATGCTTATTTTCAATCCAAAGTTTGAGCTGCTCTGATGTACTAGGTCAACTATTTTTTGGAGGTCATTATCATTGTCAGCTACAAGGACACTTTCTTCTGCAAATCCCAGATTGTTGATCAGCTGTCCCTGTACTCTTACGCCAAGCTTGGTGTATTGCGTAAAGCATCACAGCTTCGAGTAGGATGTTACAAAGTTTTGGGGACAGGGCAAATCCTTGGCGTACCCCAACTTTAGTTGTAAACCAGTCGGTCAGTTCATCATTCACCCTGACTGCACTGCTTGATTGTTGGTAGAGTGCTTGAAGTAGGTGTGTATATTTTGACGAATATCCAAAGAAGTTCATTGCTTTCCACAAACCTTCCTTCCCGACTGGGTCGAATGCATTTCCGTAATCGATGAAGCAGCATAGGAGACTTTGATTTCTTTCAAGGCGCTTTTTCATTATTTGTCTGAGGGTGAACAATTGATCAATAGTGGAACGTCCTGGTCGGAATCCAGCTTGTGCTTCGGACATCACTTCTTCTGGTTTCTTCATGATCCTTTGCTGGAGGATGATACTGAACACCTTTTCTGCATGTCTCAGCAGGCTAATACCCCTGTAGTTTCCACAATTGAGTTTGTCTTTTTTCTTGTAGATTGGTGTTACTATGGGTTTTCCCAGTCAGCCGGAAAAGTTTCTTCCCGCCATGTTTCGTTGCACAATGTGTGGAGTATGGTGATACCTGTTGGCCCAGCAGCTTTGAGTTCCTCTCCTGTGATGCTGTCAAATCCAGGTGCTTTCTCTTCTGCGAGTTTCCGGACAGCGAGTTCTACTTCATCTCGCAGAATGTCTGGAACTGGATCGAGGCTGGCCATCTGAAGTATGTTAGTGGCTTTTTCCATTTGTTTGGTTCTGGTTATTGTACAGCTCCTCAAAGCTTTCTTTCCATCTCTCTTTAACGTCTTTCATCTCGGTAAGGATTTCTTCATTTTTGCTTTTCACTGCCTGCATTCAGATGGTAGATTTCTTAGTGATATGTTTAATCGTTGTGTAGACTGCCTTGTATTTAGTAGCCTGACGTGAGGTTTCCACTGTTTTGCATATATCCTGTATCCATTTGTCTCTGCAGCCTTTTGTTTTCCGTCGTATCTCTCTGTTATTATGAAGTGGTATCTCGGTCTTTTGTTTGTGTCTCTTTGTTTGTCCTGTTTCGCTTCTTTTCTCTCATCACTCAGTCGGAGGACTGTTTGGATTTTTTATATCCTAATACTCTCCGTGAGGTTTCATTAAAGGCTGTTTTTACTTCGTTCCATAGGTTTTTCCACATCTGTGTCATCTTCCCCCAGCAGAGGGCCAAACTTTCCACCTATTTCAATTTCATAATCTATTCTGGTTTTGGGGTCTTTGAGTCTAAAGACATCATACCGTTTCAGGTACCGTGGTCTAGGTTTTGCTTTGAGTTTGAGACAAAGGTTGGTAACAGTGCAATACTTTACAAAAACAATTTGATGAATTTTCTTGGTTTCAAATCTATTTTATTAGTTCATAGAATAAAAACGGGATGGATTGTGCAATTGTTTATGTTGGAAAAACATCTGAAAAAGTCCTTTACCGTACAGGGCCTATTAAATTGAATTTATGGACTTTTAAGGTGTCTGAAGTTCTGAGCATGACATGAGGCAATGACCTCTATGTAACACTGAACCTACAATTTTATCTGTATCTGTCTAAGATTATGAGAAGCAAACATCTGCCAATGGACAATAACATTCTTAAATTCTCATTTGCACTCGTAAATAAACACGGAAGGAATCTACATATCAATGTAAATATATTTCAATCTTCTTTTCAGTTGATACAGCAGAACGGAGGAACATGGTTTGATGATTCAACTACAAAACCGGCTGGCCCATTCAAGATTTGTGTACCTAAGATTTTAAATTCCATTTTCGTTTATACTTTGAGTCAAAGTTTATACCCAACATGAATTTTTACTTTATGACCTGGCAAGGTTTTTTCATTGCCATAAGTATGGTAACAAAATTCCTATCACCTTCAATTAAATAGCTGTGAAAGCTCTATAATTAAAGGGGGCACAGCTTGTGTAATCTGCCCTGTCAGAAAAATAAGCCTTTCACCTTTAAAACAATGATGTTCATAGGTACCTTGGTTCGATACCCGACACAATGGTAACATATAGATTATAATGTAGTTACTTGACTTTCTAAAGGTTTACTTTTCTGTAGGTTCATAATTCCAAAACTTGATATCTCATGCCGGCGGTTCACTTTACCAAATGGGGAATTCGGGTTCCCCTCCATTTTTTGGAATGATGTAGCTTCGAAATTATGAACTTTTGTCTCATATTGAATTTGTTAGCCCTTTTATATTTTCGGTACTCCGAATGTTATTTTATTGCCGGAAATATACAAGTTGAAAAACCAAAAATGTAACCGATTATATCGGGTTCAGTCGGAGTTGTTTTGTTCATGACACATTTTGTATCAACTTTAACGAAACACCGGAAACAACCCCTT
This sequence comes from Strongylocentrotus droebachiensis, assembly GCA_035222895.1. Classification (NCBI taxonomy): domain Eukaryota; kingdom Metazoa; phylum Echinodermata; class Echinoidea; order Camarodonta; family Strongylocentrotidae; genus Strongylocentrotus; species Strongylocentrotus droebachiensis. The sequence goes on along the minus strand of JAVYIG010000229.1, from coordinate 507,121 downwards.
TGGGGTCACAACGGCCTGGTTGGATGACATGCTTTATAAGTACTTTTCAATTTATCTGTAACTCTTTCCAGATGGTCAAAGCAAGAGAACCAGAGAGGCCACGCAAGGTTACTATACAATCGTTCTAGCTATTCAATTAATTGCCTCCAGTCCATGTATTTGCTTCTTAAAAGGATTTGTTTCTTCGTATGTCTCAACTATGAGGCATTATGATTTCCAAACACCTGCACAAAAAATGATTTGATTTGTTTCACAATGTTTATTTTCATCTTTCTACCAGTTTTAGTCACTTTAATCATGTAACAGTGCAATATCGTACATCAAAATCTGACGAATTGTCTCGGCTTCAAAACCCTTTTAATTGGTTTATAAAAGAAAAGCAGGATCGATTATGCACATTTTTAAAAGGATAGTTGAGTTTTGTTGCAGAGGGCGTTACACAACATAATTTGTTGTGAGATAACGAAAAAGTTAGTGTCAAATTTGAAAGAATATACAATAAAATGAAAAAGTCATCATTGTTTAATCAAAATCGGTATAGAGACTGCTGAAATATCAATAAACATAACCATTTCTAATATTTGTAGGGCACCACACATATTTGATCATTTTTAACCAGCCGTTGAAAAAATGATGGCGCATTATACGTTTTATTACAGCCAATGCCGATGTCGGCTTTTTGTTTGACCCGTTTAGTGTTAATTTTAATTAACTAATTAATTAACGGTCACCATATATTTGAAAAGTGGAGCTGAATTAGTGTGATCGTAATTAATCAAAATTTCACAGGTTTGGGGGTTTAAAATTACCTTTATAGCAATTTTAAGTTACAAAAGGGCTCTAACAATGCCATGCATAAGAATATGGGCAATACGTATGCCCTTTGAGGGCATTTGCTATCCTAAACAAAAACTCAACTATAGCTTTAAGACGGAAAAACATCTGAAAATATCCTTTACCGTACAGCGCCTATTAAATTGAATGTATGGATTGTTAAGCTGTTGGAAGTTCTGAGCATTACATAGGGCAATGAGCTCTATGTAATACTAAACCTACAACATTTATGTGTATCTTTCTACGATTATGAGAAGCTAACTTTTCAGATCTGCCAATGGACAATAACATTCTTATATTCTCCTTTGTACTCGTAAATAAATTCAGAAGGAATCTACATATCAATGTAAATATGATTCAATCTTCTTTTCAGTTGATACAGCAGAAAGGAGGAACATGGTCTGATGATTCAACTACAAAACCGGCTGGCCCACTCAAGATTTGTGTACCTAAGATTTTCAATTCCATTTTTTACTTTGGGTCCAATTTTATACTTAGAATGACCTTTTACGATATGAACTGGCAAGATTTTGTTATTGTCATAAGTACGGTAAAAAATACAATTATCTTTAATCAAATATCTGTGAAAGTTATATAATTAAATAAGGGAAACAGCTTGTGCAAACTTTGTTTTGTTTATTGCATCACCGTCATGTTCTTCATTCAATAAATCTCATATAATGGGTAGGTCAAAGCTTCATTAACTGCTGTTTTAAAAATAATAATCGCCACAATGCTATGATCAATCTTTACACCGCCAACCATGTTGGTTCGCTGACCATGAAATAAACTGCAAAAGTTCCAAACTCGAAATGGGATTATGAAGGCTTTATTAGCTTCCTCAAACGAAGAGTATGAAGAGTCGAAGACAACACAGACACAATTCAATTTCTTTGGCCGGAACTAGGCAATTTACTGCCGAAACACTGGGCTCACTGGTGGGTGTCACTGTACAACAGGACAAAACTGGGAAAACTGGGAAAACTGGAGAGCTCAGCTCCAGTGACTTGACGCTCGACAGACTACACGAACAAGTGTCTAAAATGGGTTCGCTAGTTATCAAAGCCGAAAGTAAGGTATCCTTGAAAAACGAATACTCAAAGAAAAGGCCATTTCAAATCCTACTATAAAAAATATCGATCATAAATACAACGGACACTGTCAATGTTTAAATTGTCAATTCACCTTCTATAAAATACCTAAATGCTTCATTAAGGCCGAAAGAGAATAAATATCTAGTCTTGTTATTATACTGAACAAAATGAACCTTTTTTCTCATCTTAAGAATCAAACAATCTGTAGTCTAAAAATCTTCTGTAAGATTTTAAACCTGCTTTAAAAAAAAACACAAAATAAATTTCGCTCAGCGAAACACATGTGAATTGCTTTGAGTGGCATCTGTTGTTTTGAATTTTTATTTGACAGAAAATATGAAACTGTCTAGGTTTTGGACAAGTGGCAAAAAATATTCTGTAAAAATACTTATCATCGTTGTTGATATGAGGTCATAATTCTGTTTGGACCACACGATTGATAATTGCTTTTTAATGTTTCCTCAACTCTTTCAGATGTGTAATCCACCAGACCCAGAGTTGGTTTCCCGAGGACTTAGGAGATCACGTTACTTCGTGGTTTGTATGCATAACCTGTCGTCATTGAAAACTGTGGCCAACTCAATGTGATCTGTTGTCATGATAAAGAAGATCATTTTCTTTGTATCTTCCTATGTCATAAGGCATATGGAAAGCTTAAAACACGTCCAAAGAAGACTACATTTGATTTTGATTATTTTTTTTTTCTCTCTTTCCACATTAATCCCACAAATTACAGTGTTATAGGGTATAGCCAAAATTCAATGAAAACTCTGTTTCAATGTTATGTACCCCTCGAGCTTGCATGATTTTCCGCTTGATATTATACTGCCGCTATGTATGTGTAAATATGTTACATGATAACACTCCAGCTCTTTATCATTCCCAGAGTTTATTATATTACCCTCATGTTCTTCATTTAATAAAACTCATATAATAGGTAGATCGGGGCCCGTTTTTTTTGCAACCCGACAGGAAATCTTAGGAGTGACTTAAGAATGCCGTCAGCTACACGTACGACCATCTTGCGAGAACAAGGACTCGTAAGATGGTCGTAAGTCTGACGTAAGAAGAACTAAAGGCATTCTTACCACAAAACCAAAACGAAAAAAAAAATAACGGCCTTTGTACGAACGCCGTAAGAATGACGTAAGAACATACGCCCCATCTACGAATCTCTACGGTTTCTGGAATTCGTACGAACAGGGAGATTCGTACGAACGCGAACGCATCGTCTATTCGAACCTTTGTGACCGTAGCATTAGTCACGTCTTTTGGATAATGACGCTTAAAGGTCGGTCCCCAGACGTAAATAATCATATCTGATTGATACACGTCTGTAAACAAAAAACACCCAATACACACACACACACACACACACATGCCCCATCTACGAATCTCTATGAACTCTGAATTTCGTACGAACAGGGAGATTCGTACGAACGCATCGTCCGTACGAACTTTTGTGACCGGCTACGGTCAAAATATTTCAACGATATGCCGTATCGCTATTATAAAAACCTCCATTGATAAATAAAGGTGGCATGCGGAATGTTTAAGACATTTAATTCCTGTTAACTTTCCTTTTTTTTAGCATGGAATTTTATAGGTGATTTAATTCAGGTTTTTATTATTGTTATGTTCTTTTGGGTTAAGAAAACAAACCATCTTTATTTCTTTACTGCTTTTCTTTTTTGGGGGAGGGGGGTGGGGGGGGGGGGGCAGAAATTCCCCCCACCGTCTTTTTTGGTTGGGCGGGGGGGGGGGTGCCTATGACTATGAAAAGAGTGGGGATTTGAACTTCACGCGCTTGGCTTTATAACCGCTAAAACTCAAAATTTGAATAAATTGTGTACGTACTCCTTACAAGCACCTTACGAACGCCTTTGAACTCCAGGAGTCGTTCGTACAAAGTCCATAAGAATTTTCGCTCGTAACTCGTTCTTACGAACGCTGTAAGAGCCCTCTATGCACATATTGAGGCGTTCTTACGGTCATCGTAATAATTTGAAGCTTCTAGAATTGTCCCTCGGCCCTACGAAATGTACGAAGATCTTGCGTGGTTCTCACGATGTAATTACGGCGTTCGTACAGCCGCCTTACGAAGAGAGGGTTTCGTACGATGTTAACAAAATTCTTGGACAAGACCATCGACCAATCTGCGATCTTACGAACGGTCTACGAACGCTTGTTTCGAACAGCCTTCTTAAGAAGATCTTACGAAATGGTCTGAAAATCGTTCATACGGCGTTCGTAGAAGCCCGTAAGAGTATTTTTGACCGAGGCTTTAAGAAAAAAGGAGTCTGCCTTTAATTACCATAAAAACTAAGCCCATGCACCTTGTGTATATGAACATTGTTATTAATTCATACACAATATTTAAGAGGTTTTTAACAAATCTGTTATTGAACCGGTCACCCTTAAAGGTAATACAAAGTTTTGGTATGGGGGTCATGAATTTGGTTCAAATGAACATATTGGAAGCATATGCGATCCTACAAAATTTAGTGATCGTTGTCGCGGTTGAAATCGAGTCTAAAATTATGACATTTTAAACAATAAACTCTTTATGTCGTATAGCTCCCTCTCAAATTCAAGATATTAATTAAGCCATACAATCAAAATTCTTGACTAAAATCGACCAATTTGCTATTCCCATTTGGAAATTATATATCACAACTACATATTTTTGAGATTTTCATGGTCGCAACTACCGTTGTGTGGCCGTAAGCGCCATTTGAAATTTATCAGAATTTACCGGGAGCACCGGTAATACATCCACAGGGGCATCCAAATATATCAAAATTATAAAGAATCACTCTCCAGTCAATTTTCAAAAATGTCGCAGAACTTTGTATTACCTTAACATCGAAGGGGGCATCCAAAGAAGTGGCCCTTATAACATAAAAAAGTATTCTGTAAATAATATTTGAAGGAAACCTTAAACCGCGATGAGTTAGACGTTATATGACACAGAATAAAGTTATTTACACTTTGATATAAATTGTAACTGATTTCCACAAGTCCCTCTTTTCACAAGTTTTATTTGTTTTAATCATGTAATAGTGTATCAGGATATAACCAAATTCCATGAACTCTTTTATCTAAACTCCCTTTGTCTGGTCCATAGAAGAAAAGCAGGATTTATTATACAATTTGTTAAAGATGAAAGAGCACCTGGAAATATCGATTCCCATTTAGCGTAAACTGAATGAAATTCATTGACTTTGAAGATTTCTAAAGTTCTGAATATTATACGAGGCAGTGACCTTTATGTTATGTTGAACCTATAGTTTGTGTGTACAAGATTTTGTTCTTCTATTTATCCTCTTCCGAGGGATTTTATTTGTTCATATCATAAAATAACAGCTATTTACAACAGTTTTTAAATACACAATTCATGCAATTGTAACATATCATACATATTACAGAACATGAAACTAATGTGACATAATCACTAACTAAAAATAATGAAAACTTCGTTTGTATCGAATTTCTTTTGATTACATTTCATATTGAGATAGGTGCAAGTTTCTACCTTTAATTTGTGTATCAAATATACAGCATGTATCCTGTGCTTTTCACTTCCAAAACATTCTCTAATATAGTTTCTATTCATGATAAACTGAGCGAAGTTCAAAATAAGATTGACAAGATTCATTTCTCTTCTCTCTATTTCATGACCTATTTTTAAAAAAAAATCGTTCAAAAAGATTTTAAAATTAAACAAAGTATCGATTAATTTTGATACAATCTTCCAAACAAGCGAAACCTTCTTGCAAGCCAGGAGAAGGTGGTAAGTTGTATCTGGGATCTTACATATATCACATAGATTATTATTTGTAATCTTCCATTTACATAAATTGTTTTTACTGGGCAACATTCTATGAATATATTTAAAATTAAACTGCTTAATTCTGTTGTAATTTATAAAGTAAAATTTATAATGGAGCACCGTCTTCCAGTTGAACTCATTAGGTAAATCAAAATATGCGTTTCAAAAATAAATGCACGGCAGATCCTGTCTATTTTTTTTCTAACATAACATTATAATAGTGTTTGGCTTTTATGACCGCTACATCAATGGAGTCACCTGTTACTATTTATTGTGTACTGGATTCCACTGCAGACGGTGGACTATTTACATATTGTAACCTATTACGTAACTTCTGCATCCAAAAATTCGGAAATGCACTTGTTAACTTTGCCAATTTGAAGGCAGAAAGTAATTCATTTTCTTGAAAATTAATACAAATAGAATCAACTTCTTTCCAGATACCGTTCACTAAGACTTGTTTCACTTAAAGAATATTCTTTATCATCCAGTTTGAAAATACAATAACTCATTCATATCTTTAATATTGCTATTATACCAAATCATTTCATTTTCAATATCTGTTACTTTAAGCATATCAATATATTTCAATTCAGCCCAAGAACAAAACATGTCAACATAAAAGTTAGGCAACTGTTTTTTCTACAAATACGATACATATCGCTCTTTTTGCAATTAAAATTCAAAATTTTCTTGAACCAATACAAAACATTTCAAGCACTTTTTTCATCTCTTAAATACTTATGAATCCATAACCCCCTTCTACTTCAGGATTGTGACAGATGTTTCGTTTCACCTTTTCTGTTTTATAATTCCATAAAAATGTGTAAGCCAGTTTATGTATACGTTTAATTATTTAGAAGGGATCGGAACTGCCGTGGCAGTATGTACTATCTGAGACATAACGAAATGTTTAATCACAACAACTTTTCCGTACTATGTAATTTTTCTCATTTTCCATAAATTCACTGTATTCTTTATTTTCTCTACTTTATTTTCCCAGTTTAAATTTTGAACGTCAAAAGAATTTTTACCTACATAATACCAAGACATTTTAAAGAGTCTTCGGTGAAATATAAATCTTCAACTTCATCGTCATTTATATTAAGTTTCATAAGATTTGATTTGGTCCAGTTAATTTTTGTTCCAGCATGTGCTCCAAGCATTTCTACTTCTTTCATGATTTCTCTAACAAATTGAACATATCTAGTAATAATCGTCGTATCGTCTTCATATTGAACGATACGTATATCTTTAAAATCAGATTGATCTTCATTGAAGTCTGGGACTTGGATTCCCTCTATTTTGGCGTTTTGTTTATTTGTTGGGGTGCTAAAACCTCTGCAATGATTATAAATAAAAGTGGAGAAAGTGGACAACCTTGCCTAACGCCTCTTTCAATTGCAAATTTTTCGGATATCCAACCAAAATTTGAGACACGACCATGGTCACCATTATATAACGTTTGAATCCATCTTTAAAAAACGAATCTTTAAATTTAAGTTCCCGTAACAAGGACAATAACAAAAACATGACCAATGGTATCGAACGTTTTTCTGAAATCCAAGAACATCATAACAACTGGTTTGTTTGCAAAAAGACAATAATCAATAGTATCCTGAATTAGTCTGGTACATTCAGATGCGGAGCGGTCTTTTAAAAAACCAGCCTGATCCTGTGATACAAGTTTATATATAACTTTCTGTAATCGTATTGAAAGAATGCGAGCTGCAAGTTTATAATGTTTAACAGCGAAATAGGTCGCCAATTATCTAAAACATTTGTATTACCTTTCTTATATAATAAAGTAAAGATAGCTTGAATTTGTGTGCAGGACATATGTTTTTTGTCGTAACCCTCATTCAGACTGTCAATTATCGTATGTTTGATATCCCCCCAGAAGCATTTATAAAATTCAACACTGAGTCCATCGCTTCCAGGTGATTCGTTCATCTTCATTGATTTAAATTACATTCTCTGTAATTTTTCCCTCTCATAAATTTGCATCTTCTTCATTCAAAACATTGAAGTTGATATCAGATATGTATTCTTTAAAGGCACACTGTCCTACTTGTAGCTACTTGCTCCCTCTATATACAAAACTTCAAAAATCGGTGCCTGTTGGTCCCCCATGATCCTCTTTTTCTTATGTTAAATGAGAGCTGAGTTAATGAGATAGCCACCTGTCACAGTGACCTCGATGGCTCACTGGGTGGTCTAATCCCTTCTTGCTGAAGTAGTAAAGCCTCCCTTTAAACCCAGCCTCGGTATTATTTCCCTTATAGAGTTTACAATAAAATTATCTTATAACATTTTCTGTTCATCTTTGATAATTTTTCCGTTACTTTCAAGAAAATCTATTTCTTTCTTTTTCCCTTTGGCTTTTTCAAGCTGAAGAAAATATCTTGTTGACTTTTCACCAAGTTCAAGTCACCTTGCCCGAGATCTCACAAATGCATCTTTGCACTGATATTCATACCGCTTGTCTATCTTTTGTCTCAAACACTTCTATCTATATCATATGCACATGAACCCTCATTTATTTTCTTACAAAAGTTATCATATTCACTTTCCATATTAGCAATATATTTCTTTTTTCTTGTATTAATATCAACTGTATATTGTGTACCAAATTCTTTAATTTTAATTTTACACATTTCCCACCTTAGCTGTTTATCAAATTGACTAAATTCAATATTAAGCTTACGAATAATACGTTTAAAATTTTATTAAAACACTTCATCCTTCAGGATAGAATGATTCAGTTTCCAACAATCATTTCCCCTACTTTGTGCTAATATTTTAAGTTTCATGGCTACCCCGTTATGGTCGCATTTCAACACTGGTTTTATGTCTATTGAATAAATATAAGAAAAATGCTCTTTTGACATGAGCCAATAATTTAGTCTTGAATAAATGCTTAATGGCATCTGCCTTATTATTATTTATTTTTCCGAAATTTAACAAAATTCTGTTTTGGTAAATATGCATATGAGACACCACTTGTGTCTAGTTTTTTGTTTTAAAACAATTCCAGTCTCCACCTGCGATCGTAACGTCATTTAGTTTTCTAATCTTTTTCACCCATATACATAAAGATGAATAGAAATGTTCTTTCAGTGTTTTTTTTGATGGAGCATACACATTTAGACATAAATACATTCGATCTTGATACGAAAATCTCAGTGCAATAGCCCTACCATCACCTTTGAAATGTTTGTCGATGACAGTAATAGGGAGACCTTCCTTGACTAAAATTGCTACACCTTTGAAATGTTTTGTACCATGATCAAACAAGCAAAGTCCTTTCCATTCTTTAGATACTATATTTTCTATGTTTCTTGACAAAAAAGTCTCTTGCAAAAATGCTATGTCGCACTTTTGGCGATGGAGCCAAAGGAATATTTTCTTTCGCTTCATCACTTCACGTATCCCTTGCACATTTAAGGTAATAAAGTGAACATTGTTATCAATTTTATTTTTTTACAGTTTCACAGTTGCTTTGTCCTTCGTTCATGTTGCTTCAGTATAAATTGTTCTGATTTTGTTTTGTTTGTTTGTAGTGTACAATATATCCTTCCTAGAGATTATGAGAAGCTAAGTTAAGACCTCTAACAATGTACACGATTGCAAGAAAATCTTCTACATACTTGTGAATATAAAGTTGGAAGGAAGCAACATTTTAATGTATATATGTTTTAATTTCTTTTCAGGTGACAGGAAAGAAAGTTAGTAAGGGATCTGACGATTCACCTACAGAATGGGCTAGCCCATCCAAGGTTTTTGAGCTTGAAATTTTCAATTCCATTTGTAATTACTGTAGTTTTAAGTTTATACCGAACATGACATTTTTTATATATGATATTTCGTTGCCATAATTATGGTTACAAAATGTTTATCATCTTCATTCGAATAGATGTGAAAGCAATATATATGTAAATTAAGATGACAACAAAACTGTGTAATCCATCTTGTCTTCCCCATGGTAAACAATGAGATCCTTGGGGACTTGATATCAGACAAAATACTTAGATATTATTTATATATTTATTTTTCTGATGGTTAATAATTCCCCAAAACACAAATTCCCCATACTTTTAAAACCCCCCATACTTTTAAAATCCCCTTTTGATGGAAAACATTCTGAAACTACCCTCTGTGGACTCCTAACATCCTGTTTGGATCATCTGCATTATCAATGCCTGTAAATCCCCCCTCAAATATTTTCATATGGCAAGCTTTTCATATCTAGAAAAGAAACATTACAATCAATCAACGTTTGTATGCATAAATTGTAGCACGGCCAAACAATTAAGCATAACACTGTAAACAGATCATCTCCCCCTCCCTTCAAGTCCTTCAAAATCTTTTACCCGACTACGCTAATGGCTGTTGTAATAGAATCCTCAAATCCGTTCGGAGAAAGTTTATTATGAAATATGCTAAATTGAAGAAACAATTGACAAAAACGTGCATAACGCATGAATTTTGACGAGAAACATGTCTCTTTGACTACAGAAAGTGCGAATCTGAATGCATAGTACATGATTTGGACCTATCACATTTTCAATTGAATGCAAAATCCAATCGATTGGTAAAGTTGCGAAATTGGCTGGGTAAGCCTCTATTACTATGCTCCTATCTACTTTGGTTTCTATAAATGTACCTAAATTAACAAGATATGACTATTCTATGTTCCAATATTATTTGTGATTGCTTCTCGTAAAGCGCTCAGGTCAGACACGTCGTTATGCTATTGACGTTCAAACGTATATCTCGGTCATAGCGGTGCTTTCTCAAATATGAACAATTGTGTGCTTTAGCACATTGCGTAACCATTTACACCTCGATAGAGAGTGGTAAAATTGGCCAGGATTGCCAAGAAAGTTAGTACCGGCCTGGTATTCGAAATCTCAACTTTTCCCTTTGAGGCCAAGTGAATGAACCGTTACATATACCACGGCACCTTCACTGAATCAGCCATAAATAACGGTGTACTATGCAATCAATATGACACCTAGATAGAGAGTGATAAACTTGGTCAGGATTGCCAAGGAAGTGAGTGCCGTGCCGGCCTGGTATTCGAAATCTCAACTTTTCTCTTGAAGTCAAGTGAATGAACCGTTACATATACCACGGCACCTATACTCACTGAATCAGTTGTTAATCATGACAAGCAGCTATTGCTTACGTTTTTATTCATCCACATTCTAGTTCACTCATTAATTTCCTCTTTTGTCTGTTCGTTTCTTGGTGTATTCCTTTGTATTTTATGAAATGAACATTATCATTAACATTTTCTTTTCTCTCTTACTCGAATACGGAAAATGAATAAATGAAACTCAGGAACCACTCGTAGAACTGTTAACGGCAGCCGGGACCACCTGGCTAATAAGACTTAAATTATAAACTAATTGAAGGCAGCAATTATTTTGCTGAGTTTCCGGTCATGCATGTGAATTATTCAATCAATATAAGACTTGTCCAAACAATGAATTATTTCAAAGGAAATCAGATATTTTGAAAGCTTTGGTATGTATGTCTAGGAATCTTGATAAATCCAGATTAATTGGAGCAATTTTATGCTCATTTACTGGTAAATTGTTACTGTTTTCCTATACTAGTGTACTTAGGAAAAACTGCGTGTCTCTGCCAATATTTTGCATCTAACATTTATTTATGAAAAATTTGCCAATTAATTACTAAATGCCCATTTTCATCTCATTCCAAGCGCCAGTTCTCTCCAATTCTCTCTCTCTGTGTTTATACTGTATACAATCTTTATCACGTATTACTTGATTCATCTGTCAGTCAGGACCTGATGTTTAGCATATTTACTAGCTAGAATTATGTGCGTACATTGGATAACCCAAGCTATAACATGCATAAATGTTATTAGTGCAGATGAAAAATGTATTTCCAGATTTGAAGAAAATGGAACCATTTTCTCGCTCACTCCATCCACTTGTCCTCAAACGTATGTGTCTTGCGATACTCGTTACAATGTTGTTTTCCCAGCTACTGGATCGTCAGTCACTAAAATCCTATCAGTTTTACCTACAGGTAAATCTCAAATGTTTGATATGGAGTAATACTGTCTTATTTTACATGAAATAACATTTCAATAACGCCCCTATATTTTCTACTCTCTTTGTCTATCCAAAGTTAGGTACACAAACGGCTCCAACAGGGAGATAGTGTTCACCATTTATTAAATGCGGATTCCTATATAAGTACAATTTGATGCTGAAAACTAGGGCACCACTGGATTCCTAAGTAAATTTTGATGTTGAAATCAAGGGAACCGACTGATTTTTCTTTTAATGTGCCCATATTGTCCAAACTATATGTTTATGCATTCCAGAACAAGTATTTTGGCTGAAAAATTTAATTAGGTTTAAAAACTAACCAGTACAATGATCTAGGTTAAAACCAACAGAAGACCACAGGGGCCTGAAGTTTCTCCAATAGGGTCCAAAGGATCGGCTACTCTCGATAGTCAAGAAGAATGATTTAAACTATTTTCTGGGGCAATAGGACCACATTGAATCTCTATTTTGGTATCAAAATACGACGATTCATTGTGGGCATGAAGCTTTGATAGCCAAATATGTCTCAGGTACGCAACATTTTATGTTAAGATGCTCAAGCTTGGGTATATAGAGGGCACCACACGGTGCCGCGAGTACCGCGATTAAACCATAATAATCGTACATACTACAGTCATAGGAGGTGTGCATGAATATTTGTAGTGTATTGATCTAACAACGTGATCTTACAACGCCCGGACATTGACCATAATACACAGTACAATCTTCAAACTCCCATCAAATATCAAATGAAACTTGCAAGATTAAATTGTAAATATATATATTTTGCAGAACTATGTTAATGTGCATTTTTTGGATGTAAATCACATATCAATGAATTTGATATTTTAAAACTAAATTACAAACACTAAATCGAATTGGGGACACAGTGGGCGCGGCACGACTAAGATTCGGTCATTTGTGAAGTAGGCAAGTTGGCGATCAATACATAACGCCGAGCCAAAGGGTATTCCCATATTAAAATGTAACATAGTATCACCATGGTTACCACGGTTCTTATGGTGGATGGTAATTTGGACAAAGAACCATGATAACCTTGGTACCAACACCGAACCATGTTTACCATAGCTTGGTGTTGGTACTATGTTTACCACGGTTCTTGTCTAAATTACCATCCACCATAAGAACCAATGTTACCATGGTTCTCATAGTCCTCGGTTACCATGTTTATGGTTACCATGGTTCTCCTGTACCTTTAACTTTGAAAGAGCATTCTGGTCTCCAAAGTAGACACACAAATGACAGGAGCTGGCATTAAGTTCACTTCCAACAATTATCCATTTTCGGGAGGTTCAGCCCCTTCTCTCGCAAACATAACAAAAGACATCACAATCATGTTGATCATTATTGTCGAATGATCATATGACGTATCACACATCCCAAAATCTATGTCTTGACCTTTCTTTTTTTACTGTGATTCACGAGAGAACAATAGGGCCTTACACAAAGAACAATGAAAACAATACGTGCACTTTTTTTAAAAGCGTTAATTCATACGAGCTAAAATCTAGCTCGTGTAAAATATATAAAACAATTTTCGGTCGAAAGCTGAAGTCTATTTCTATAGTGAAAGACTGCCGCTTGTTACATCATTATACAAGACACTAAACACTTTCAGCACACAACAATGTAATAAGTAAGTGGTTAGTCTATTTTTCTAGCGAAGACTTCTGCTCATATTCAAATTACATAGTTAACTATACAAACTGTCCTTCTAGCGAAGGTGCGGGATTCGTCGACGATGTCTTACTCGAATTTAGGCGAAAGACGAAATTCGAACAATTGGTAGCTATTCCTACTTGGTATATCACAGATGACGTCGGTGATCATAATACAGCCCAGAAATGATTGATGAACGAAAGCCAAGAGTCGGCGATGTCGATCGGATGCGGAGTCCACGTTCGGCGATGGTGAACCTCGGTATAGAGTTCAACCTCGACGGTAATCGAAAACACAACGGAAGTCGATAAATTCATCATAAGTCGGAGACAGGATCAGACCTGCAAATGACGAAACGCAAATCGAAGACGAAGAAAGTAAAAAGGAGGTTCTTACTTTCAATCAAAGTTTGACATCGATGGTGCTGGATGACGGAACGAAAGTCGATAATGTCAATATCCAATTCATTATTAGAGTATATAGAGTTCGCAAGAAACTTCAACGTTCAAACGCCAAAACGGAGGTCGACGAACAAATATGAATATCAACAACTGTCAACGTGAAATCACACAGTAACGGAGGCAGATATGACATCGCTTAGCTTAATTTGTTAATTTGCTGGGTTCTTATGCAGTATTTTATTTATTTTCTAAAAAGAATAGAACCATGAAATTGAACCATACAACTGCCAAGTACCGCCAGTACCATGTAAAACTTTTGGAAGGGGGGGGGGGGGGGGGGGGGGGGCTAATTTGCCCCCCTCAGGCCTCGGCCAATTATCTACCGATTTTGACCAGACATGGCGTGTCTGTGTCCAACATGTATTTTACAAGTCAATGCATAGTAAAATTTATGATATCTGATATTATTCTTAATTTTCTAATTAATAATGGAAATTTGTTCAAGGAATTCTTTTTTTTCTTTCCAGTTTTCCCCCCATTTATGGAGAAAATGCAATCAAATTTGGCATGTTTGTAACTTATCATATAATCTAAATTAAGGACCCTTATGACATTCCAGATTTACAATTTTAATTAATTATGCAAATATGCTAATTTTTCCCTGAATTTATGACTTTCCTTATTTGCATTACCAAGCAAAAAACTTTGTTCTAGTTCTAATCTGAAGAAGGTGATGTTTAGTGTATGTTTTGACAATTTATGATTGAAATACGGGAAATGATTATGCAAATTAGAGACATGTTTTGGAAATCCTATGTATTACTTTGTTTTTATTAAGTTCTCATGTGTTTCTTTGTTTTTCATTGTTTTGTTATCTAAAATAGTTGATGATGGCAAAATGGGACGTTTTCTGAGGAAAAACATTCTTCTGAACACACTTCTCTGCAACTTTATTCCAATTTTCGCATAAAGGGTCCTAAAATGTGCGCGAGATGTGAAAGAAAAAAGTCATGAAATTTCAGCGCAACAAAATGTCAGGGGGGGGCAATTTAGCCCTCCCCCTCTCCCCCAGACTATTGGGGATTAAAATCCTTTCTCTTGACTAAATTGTATCGGCCCACCGAAGGGCTCATTGCCTTGCTTGAATAATGTAGGAATCATTAACCATATCCTAAGTTTTGTATCGATATAATTATTATGGAAGTATGGATCTACATTCAGTTTAAGTGTATGCCTTTGTTTACTTCATCCTATTGTGGAAACATAGCTTGCCTTCAGCCATGATAGTACTATTAACAGATGATAATACATTCAACACCAGCCTACTTCATGGACAAAAACTTTGAATTTAAGTGGATTTTTACAATGCAGTAAATTGATCAGGTGAGATCCTTCTAAATTTACGTCTTAAGCCACCAGTTAGCATACAGCTAGGGGGAGATACAGAGATGAACCAAGGTCCTCGGGCGGTCAAGTACCCATGTCTTATCTGTAAGAGAGCAGCGAAGTGGGGTTAAAACTGCCTTTAGTGTGATGAGTGTGATGGCTGGTATCACATAGACTGTATGAACATGCCTTTAAACATATACAAGGCATATGCTGACACGGAACTGACGTGGATATGTTGCCAATGTTGCTTACCTAATATCAGCCTTTCGGTTTTCCATTCCCTTATTAGCACTATGCAGACTTCCAACTCATTTAGCAGCTTGGACGACACAGCCAACCAAGATGACAGCGACATTGGACCACCAAATGCTACTTCATCTCCTGCAAGGGGTTTACATCATAATACTAAGCAACCAACAAATAGGGAGAAGAACATGCATCCCTGCAAAAGTATTAAATGCATCCTTGTGAATTGTGATGGACTTTACAACAAAACAATCACAGACCTGACGTTATCATTGGAACAGAGTCGCGTTTAAAACCAGACAGATATCCTAACTTCTGAGGTCACTGCACTAGGCTTTACCATATACAGAAAGGATATGACATGTGCTAGAAAAGGAGGAGTCTTCAATACGATAAGGGATACTTTCATAGGTACTGAATGTATCATTTGTACATCGCAGACTGAGTTGATGCCGATCTCTCTACAAAAAATGCAAGGTTTTAAGCCATTACCCATAGGAGTATTCTATAGGCACCCCCCCCCCCCCCACAACTCAGAGAGAAAAAAACTAAAACACCTCTCTGACTCCATGCAATACATCTCCAGGAGCATGGGAAACTCGACCATACTTGTTGATGGTGAATTAAACTTACCTCACATTGATTGGTCCAACCGCTTAATTAAGCCCTATGCTAACGAAGGAAGAAAATGTTCTTGCCCTCTTGACATATGCAACTACTTTTACTTGGATCAGATGGTCAAAGAGCCTACCAGAACAGCAGGGGCTACAGAGAAAATCCTTGATCGTGTTCTCAATACCCATCCAGCCTTCATTGATGGGTGCAAAGTCACAGCAGGTGTCAGTGACCACGACATCGTGAGCTTCAGAGTTAGCCAAACTCCATCAGTCTCAAGGAAGAAAGCTCGGAAAGTATTCATGTATAATAAAGCTGATACAACCAGCATGCGTGCAGATCTCCTCAAATTTCAGTCTATTTTCCTACGTAGCAGCCCAGGACCTAGAACGGTGCAGCAGAACTTGGTTGACTTCAACACAGAGATTGAAGACCTCGTGGAGAGATACATTCCACCAAAGGTATCTGGAAAGAAAAGAACCAGTCCCTGGATCACAAACACCATAAAGAGAGTCGGAATAAAGCAGAGAATGTACAATAAAGCTAAAGCTTCAAACAAAAAACAAAAAATCAGAAAGAATTAATCTCTCAACCTCGTCATAACTACTGGTCTTATCAAAACAAGATGTTCTCTCCTACTGACAAGAACAACAAAGCGCTTTGAAAGTTCATCAAATCCAGAAAGCAAGAGTCATCTGGAATTGGATCCGTCAAATGTGGTGAAAAGCTTGTATCAGACAGTAAAGGGAAAGCAACTGCACTGAACGACCGATTCCGAATAGTCTTCACAGTGGAGGATAACTTGAACATTCCAGATCTAGGAAAACCTGTGTTTCATTCAATGGATCGCATTGAAATATCTGTGGAAGGCATTGTCAAGCTACTGAAAGCTATAAATGCTAGCAAATCCACAGGACCAGATGGCATACCAGGAAGGATATTGAAGTTCTTTGCTGAAGACATTGCACCGATCATGCCCTTTATCCTTCAACAATCTCTAGACAAAGGAACAGTACCATCTGACTGGCGTCTTGCAAACATCTCACCAATCTTCAAGAAAGGAGACAGGAGCAAGGCTTCCAACTACCGGCCTGTATCAATCACGTCCATGTGCAGTAAACTGCTCGAACATGTCTTTTTCAGCAATATCATGGATCACTATGAGGAAAAAAATATTCTTAATGATGTTCAGCATGGCTTTCGTCTTGGCCATTCATGTGAGGCCCATCTGATAATTACATCTCAAGATGTTGCACACTCTCGCGACCAGAAAGAGCAGGTTGATGCAATTGCATTAGACTTCTCCAAATCCTTTGACCGTGTACCCAATAAACGCCTTCTCCATAAGCTCCATCACTATGGGATCCATGACAACCTAATCAGACGGATCAGGGTGTTTCTAACTAAAAGGTTACAACGTGTTGTTGTGGATGGAGATTCATCTGAATGGCACAGGTCACTACGTCATTGGAGGCCTTCAAGGGAGCGCTTCCACCCAGCATTTAGACTAAGGAACTAGATTTTTACTTGCACAACCTTTTAAATGCACCAATAGGCATGCACTGCAAATGAGCACCTTAGATGATTCCTCAGCACTACATTCTACATTCATGTTGAGAATCGTCATATAAGTAGAAGTAGAAGTGTATAAACTACCAAATTTCGAAATGAAAAAGAGTTCGCCGACAATGTGCGACAAACCATTAAAACACTAAATGGATATTCGACACTGGGGCCTCTACTGCGCACAGTCAAAAGTGATGCCTCCGCCATAGAGCGATTTTACAAACCAATTTTTAAAATTCAAGTTTGACTGTAATTAATAGGATATCAGAATATCGCAATTACAAACTATTTTTTATATAATTGTATGACCTTTTATGTTTGATCTCATGACCCTAAAATATAATCAGTTCATTGGCTCTGCAAGATACATACATGTCTTGAGTTTGATGGTAATCCGTACATCGGTTCTAATGTTGCGTAGATAATGAAATGAGAAAGAGTTCGCAGACAAGACAATGTACGACAAACCATTACAAACTAATATTCGACTATGGGGCCTCGACTGCGCACAGTCAAAGGTGATGCCTCCGCCATAGAGCGATTTTATAAACCATTTTTTTTAATTCAAGTTTGATTGTAATCCATTAACAGGTTCTCATAATATCTTGATTACAATTTTGTTTGCATATACATGTATGACCTTTGATCTTTGATCTCTAATCTCATGACCCCCAAAAGTAATCAGTTCATTGGCTTTGCAAGATACATACATGTCTTGAGTTTGATGGTAATCCGTACATCGGTTATAATGATATTGTGATCACAAGGTATTTATGCATACATAATGAGCCCTATGATTTCCATTTGTTTATCAATGCTTTGTTCCCTTCTTTCCACAAGTTCTAATATTTTGATAATGGAATAGTGTTATAGGGTTTTAACCAAAATCTAAATAATTTTTTTCTATTCAATTCTTTGGTTTGGTTAATAGAAGAAAAAGCAGGATTGATTATACATGTTCAACCTTTAAAGTTGGAAAAGCATAAAGTGTAAATCGAATTGACTTCATGGATTTATATGGTGTCTCAAATTCCTAGCATTATATGAGGCAATGAAATTTCTGTTTATATGCTGAACCCACAATATGTGTACAATTAATCTTTCTGAGATTATAAGAAGGTAAGTTAGTGCCTCTACCAATGGAGGTAATTAATTGCGAATAAAGTTGGAAGGAAGACACATTTTAATTGTAAATATGCTTTAATATCTTTCAGTCAATAGAGCAGAAAAGAGGACTAAGGTATGATGATCCAAGTACCAAACTTGCTGGCTCATACAAGGTTTGTGTGCTTTTCTTTCTTCGGGTCCAAATTTATATCCAACATTACTTTTTTTTCTATGTGATCAGGCCGGGTATTCTGTTGGCATATTAAGTGTGGTAATAACAATTCATCAACTTTATTCGAGTAGCTGTGATAGCTATAGATTAAGAACTCAAATAGCCTGGTAATACACCTTGTACGAGAAATCAGTCTTCCCAATTGAAAACGTGGATTTCCTTGATAGCCGACACAGTGCTTTTCAGTACATAGAGCAGAAACGAGGAATGGGATCTTACAATTCATCTAAAAAATGGGCTCCTCCATCCAAGGTTTCAATTATATTTGTTATTACTTTAGTTTCAAATTATAGACCAAACATGACCCTTTTTCCGTATGAACAGGCAAGATATTTCGTTGCCTTTACTTCGGTTTAACTCTAATTATTTTTCTGATTGTTCGGGAATGCATACGGATCGCGCCCCGCTGCTCGCTGACTTTTTCTTTCGAGTCTTGCGCATCTTGACATTTTTTGTTGTTGAAAATCGGACCTACAGTTACAAGATTACGTGACCCTTTGTCTTTGCATGTCAGCCCGAAAATCACTACTTATTGTGATTTGTGTACAAAACATATGGAAATGTAATTTTTCCTAAAAATATATCAAATATTGGTTATTGGGTCTTGCTTAAAGTTTAGGTGGTTGTTTTGGGAGTCAAAATAGTTGAATTGTAGTAAGAAATGAAATAAAACAACAAAAACAATACAATACATAAGAAATTATCAAAACAAGAGATAACATAGGGAATAAGCTGGCTCTTCCAAATATTGTTGTCGTATTATTATTCTAAATGGTCTATTGAATATATGTAGTAAAAAAGAATGCTTAAATATGAATAATAAATTATTTATGGGTACAAATGTGATTTTATGACCTTATTTGCATAAATTACCATACAATGCAAATTAATGAATTTTTCCATTTTCTTTTTGGAATTATCATATTATTTTATACACTTCACTTGTCATGCGTGCAAATTTTCGCGCAGATCGGCCGTTTCACGGCCGAATTCTTATAGGGGGGGGGGGGCATACTAAGACCTCAAATAGCCCGGCCTTTTTAGGGTTAAAAATAATAGTTTTTCATGTTCATTCAAATAGTTGTGAAAGCTCTACATGTAAATTAAGAAGACAAAAAGCCTTGTCATATGCCTTTTTAAGAGAAATCAATCTTTCCCATTGAAAACAATGATCTCATTTGGTACCTAGCTACTTGATACTGGGTATACGGCTCTTTATGTAGGTAACCCCTTTTTAATTAGCTCAGGGAAAATCCACCTCCCCTGCCTTGCATAGATGGCATTGGAAGGTGTAGCGAGCCTCCATTGTAGCTATTATTTGAATTTATTCTTATTAGCAAGCTAAGAAAGACTGACATGATGAGACAAACCAACACAAACGGATACCGGCCCGGTTGTCGCCCGGGTGTACAAGAACCGCGTCCCCCAGTGACAAACCAGGCTGAGGTCGGAAAATTGAATACTGGTTTCAAATCCAAATCTAGAATTAAAATCATAGATTGCAAAGCAACAACTCTAATATCGAGTTTTAATGTCCGGTCCCTCAAGTCAAAGGAGAAGATGGGAGAACTAACAGCACTAGCTGAAGAAAAGAGAATAGACATTCTGTGTACACAGGAACATCATATCTATCATGAAAATTTGGATATTCAGATGAAGGGCATGGGCAAAGGTTGGGTACTAGCTATGTCTCCATGCACTTATAATACAATGAACAGCACAGTTGGAGGTTTCGGTATATTGATGATTCCTTTTGCTTATAAGTCACTGGAATACCTTAAAAAGGTGAGTCCTCGTATACTTCTAGCCAAGTTCGGTGGAAATCCAGCTCCCACTGTTATCACCTGCTACAGTCCAACCAACCGCTCCCTAGACAATGAAGCTGTACATTTATATAGCTTTATGTCTGATGTCACTAAAAAGATCCCTCAGCAAAACATTAAGATTATCTGTGGGGACATGAACGCCCAGGTTAGCTCTATAGACAGCAAGGGTTTTACTTTTGGCAATAGGACTAACAGAAATGGGCAGTACTTGCTGAACATGACATTCGAATGTGGCCTGATTGCGTGTAACACACGCTTTCAAAAAACCAAAGAAAAGTTGTGGACATGTACATACCCAAATAAGAGCCAGGCACAACTTGACTATATCCTAGTGAAAAAAAAGTGGAGAAATAGTGTGAAAGACTGTCAAGCTTATAACACTTTTGGCCCCTTGAACTCGGACCATCGAATAGTCTCCACCAGAATACAACTGAGCATGAGGAGCAACAAGAAGGTAAAAGCTAAATCAAATCTTCCTCATGACTGGCAGCTCTTTAAATCAGATAGTAGTATTAAAGAAGCATATACAGTGGAGGTCAACAACAGATTTGAGGCATTGTATCAAGACATCGAGAATTCTACAGCGAATGAGATCTACTCCGCACTAATAGAAGCTCACGAAGGAGCAGCCACGAAATACGTACCAAAGAGAAAGGGCAAGAAGAAACGGGTACCATGGGAAAACAAAAAGATCAGGGAGAAACGTAAATGCCTTAAAGTAGCATATAATAAAAAGAATGGCGCACCAACTGCCGAACATGCAGAAACACTTGACAAAGCCAAGAAAGATCTCCAGGATGCATACGATGAAGAGCAGTCAAATTACATAGATAAAAAAATGCACTGAAATCGAGATTGGTGCAGTCCAACAGCAGACTAGGAAAGTATGGAATATTGTGAAAGAGATCACTGGAAAGGCCTCAACCCCAGTAGATCAGCTTAGAGGTAAAACACCACAAGAGAGACTAAACCAGTGGAAAGATCATATTTCTAGTCTACTTGGTCAACCATCACCAGATAACAACAACCCAGTAAGGAAGAGGTTCCAAAAGACACTCCCAATCGAAACAAGCATATTTCTGGCGAGAAACCAGACTTATGGTCTAGGAGCATAATAATCCCTGTTCCCCCAAAAGGGAGATCTCAGTACCCCTAAAAACTACCGTGGTATAGCACTGACCCCAGTAGAGGCAAAAGTATTCAACAAAATGCTTTTGAATATAATCCGTCCTCACCTGGAACCCCATCCAGGAAGATCTACAGTAGCGCAAATTCTAACTTTGCGAAGACTTGTGGAAGGTATTAAAGCAAAGCATCTGACAGCAGGTTGACACACACACGCAGTGCTTACGTTCGTGGATTTTAAGAAGGCCTTTGATTCAATCAATAGGAAGAAGATGTTAGAGATCTTAAGAGCCTATGGAATACCACACACAATAGTTACAGCAGTGAGAGTGATTTAAAAAGACACCACAGCTCAAGTACTTTCACCAGATGGAGAGACTGACTCCTTTACCATCTTAGCAGGAGTGCTTCAAGGAGATAACTTAGCATCATACCTATTCATCATAGCATTGGATTATGCTCTAATAATGGCTACTGAAGGGTTCGAGGATCTAGGCTTCACCCTACAGGAAAGGAAAAGTAGCAGATATCCTGCTGAAATGATCACAGATACCGACTTTACTGATGATATTGCAATAATTTCAGACATTCTGGAAAAGGCACATAAGCTCCTAGAACAAATAGAGTCTGCAGCAAGCCAAGTCGGTCTACAAATGTACAACCTTCGTGAAGGCGAGATCTGTACTGCTGACAGGACGAAGCTGAAGCAGGTCCAAGACTTTCAGTACCTTGGCTCGTGGGTTGATCAGTCAAAACCTTCGTGAAGGCGAGATCTGTACTGCTGACAGGACGAAGCTGAAGCAGGTCCAAGACTTTCAGTACCTTGGCTCGTGGGTTGATCAGTCAAAACAAGACCTGAATATCTGAAAGGCGAAAGCCTGGACGGCTTTGAACAAGCTGACAGCCATTTGGAAATCAAACCTCGGTAGAAAACTGAAAGTCCGTTTCTTTAGAGCTTCAGTGGCAACTGTGCTGCTCTATGGATCAGAATCCTGGACATTGAAGAGTAGCCTGGCAAAACAACTGGATAGTTGCTATACAAGACTCTTGACAGCAGCACTAAATGTCAACTGGAGAGACCTTATGACCAATATTGAACTGTATAGGGACATTACACAGATCTCAGCCAGACTGAGAGACCGTCGCCTCCGTTTCAGTGGGCACTGCTGGAGGAGCAAGAGTGAAATCATTTGACAAATGCTCTTCTGGGAGCCCTCAAGGGGCAAACGCACAGAGGGCGCCCAGCAATGACTTAAATTGACCATTTAGAAAAAGACACCTGTCTACCAAGACAGGAGCTCCCGAAGATCATGGAGAATAGAACTGAATGGAAAAAGCTTGTCAAATCAGTGCGAATACGCTCGCCCTAGTAGTAGTACCAGATACACTTCTAAGATATATGATTACATTGGGGTTACTCTTTGTTCCAAAAAAATATTTGTTGAAGGTCCATCATTCCTAATGCAACCCTCTTTTGGGTCACAACATTTTGTTTGGATCACATGCTTTATAAGTGCCTTTCAATCCTTCTCCAACTCTTTGCAAATGACCAAGCTTCACAGATCTAGAAAAACAGCATTACAATCACTCAAAGTTTGTTTGCATAACTTAAAGCCATTGATCATTGCTGCCAAGTCCATGTATTATGTTGTTATGCTAAAAATGTATTTCTTTGTACCTTCCAATATCCGAATTAAGGCATAATAAAACCGTAATAGGACATTAGGGACTTTTATAATGAGTGGACGAGAACACGACGAACGCCGACTGATCATGCGTGTCAACGTACTCAACTGCCCATGTTGACTACAATTAGAATTCTTTTAGATTGCATTCGACGATATACATGCATGCAGGAAGTAACACTATGAACATGACAGACAAAGAAAGAGGACAAAATATACAGTTCCACATTCTACCCTCAACAATAGGCCATTTTCGTAATGTAACCAAATTTAATGCATAGGTCTTTGTGAAGTGCCTCAATACAAATTATTTCATTCACCTGATAGGAATAATAGTATTTCAATAGTCAGAATGCAACTGCATATATTAAGTGTTGCTAGGTAGGTATAATGTTTGTCCAACCTGGCAACAAATAATGTATGCAGTTAGGATTCTGTCTATTGAAATACTATTATTCTTATCAGGTGAATGAAATAGTTTGTATTGAGGCACTTCACAAAGACCTATGCATTAAATTTGGTTACATTACGAAAATGGCCTATTGCTGTGGTACAACATCCCTTCACTGCTATTATGCAAAAATGTGTAGAACAGGTGAATATGCATGTGACACCTGTTCTACACATTTGTACATAATAGCAGGGAAGGGATGTTCCTTTGTCTACCTGAGGAACTGTATATTTTATGCGCACGCGGCATATACTAGTACTGTACTAGATTTAGGAAAATCAAGGTTGACACCCTCTCGATCGCCGACTGAGACGACGTGACGCATGCGCAGTGCCTTAAAATGACGTCACACGTTGCAGTCAAAGCTTCAAACGTGCAAATCTAAAAGTCCCTATTAACCCTCAAACAAAAACTCTTGGAAAGTTACCTCCGGAGGACAATTACCCCCGGAAATTTACCCCCTAGGATACCCACCGTAGACAATTACCCCCCCCCCCCCCACCCCCTGAAAATTACCCCCTAGAACAAATACCCCCACACCCCAAACGACGTCCAAGGAAAACCACTTGAGGATAACACTCCCCCTGTTCATTGAAGGGAAAGTCTACCCTGATGTTGGTTTTAATAAAAGCAGAAATTTTGTTCGGGGGAGATTTTCCTCGGGGGTGGGGGGGGGGGTGCCCAAGGAGGGGGGGGATGTCGAGGGGAATTGTCCTCAGGGGTGCTTTTCCTCGGGGGGGGGGGGATGATTTTCCGCGGGCTAATTTTCCGCGGGTATTAGGCCTTAGGGGGTAATTGTTCCTCTAGTAATTGGCCATGGGGGTGATTGTCCAGTGGGTAATTTGCCCGGAACCTATTAAAACACCCCCAAAGAAGATTTACTTTGATTTTGATTGGTCATTCAATGTATTGTCCTCTCTTTCATCATTATCTATTCCTCGCGTAACAGTATATTAGGGTATAACCAAAATTGGATGAAAGCTCTGCATCAATGTCGTGTACCCCTTCCCCTCAACCTAGCAGAATTTTCAGATTTTGCTTGATATTTTAACTGTTATGTCAGTGTACATAATTATGCTTCTTGGTACACAGTTAACATTTTAGTGAACATGTTGTTTAAAAGTTTAAACAACTTTGGGTTAACGGATGACCTGATCTAAGAGTTGTTTAAAATGTTAAGCAACTCGAGTTGTTTAAAGTTTAAACACTTAGTTGATCAAAATTTTGAACCACTTGCTTAAAATCACAATTTAAACAACCGGTGTTGTTTAAAGATGGTTGTTTAAAACGGAGCTGTTGTTCAGTGGGTGTTGTTTACACCAACTGGGTTGTTTAAAGAAAGCTGTTTAAAACGGAGCTGTTGTTTAGTGGGGGTTGTTTACACCAACTGGGTTGTTTAAAGAAAGTTGTTTAAAAAGGAGCTGTTGTTCAGTGGGGGATTGTTTATACCAACTGGGTTGTTTAAAAAGGAGCTGTTGTTAAATAATAATAATAATATTGGATTCTTATATAGCGCACGTATCGACCTTGCAAGGTACTCAAGGCGCTCCAAAATTACCCGGCTATGCTAGGCTGCGCTGCCAAAGGACATTAGTGCCGTGGACCTTGTGATCGACAGTCCGGCGACGTTTCCACTCATCCACGACACCTCTACAGCTTGGTCGGCCATGATGTGAAACAAAGCTTTTAGCCAACGCGCACTTAACTGGCACGTGACACATGACGTCATATGTAAACAACACTGTTTAAAAGCTCTCGTATAGTGAATATAGCAGTCATTCAATTATAAACAGCGAATGTTTAACAAAATTACTTTCGTTTCGAGCAACATTGTTTACAATTTGTTAAACTGTTGTTTGAGATAGTGTACAACTGTAAGTGAACATCACTTTATTAAGCAGCGTTTTTACTGTGTACCACTGAAGCTCTTAAACATTTCCTGTCTTTATCACAATACCCTTATATTCCTTATTCACTAAATCTCATATAATGGGTAGATCAGGTTCCCGTTTCATGAAACTGATTTTGAATAAAAATTGCACAAATGCTATGAAAAATCTTGTCACCGCCGATTAAATGCATTGCTTTTAGTAACACCAGTTGTTGTAACTTGTCTTTCGATAGGAAAAATGAAACTGGCTAGGATTTGTAAAAGTGGCAAAAACTATTCAGTTAGACATGAATTGGTAATGTAAAACTGCAGGAAATGTCTGACTCATACACACAACCAAATCCTGGACATGAATGGTACAAAAATACTCTAGACTGATTAATTGAACTCCAACATATCAAGAACAGAATCGTTGGTGAAAAATATATAATATCAAACCTAAAACTTGTAGTGCCAAGACCAACCTTTTAATGATAAACTCATCAAAAACTCTCATCCTACTAGTTGAGGAATAACGTGAATTACAAAGAACCATCCAAAAACATTAAAAGAAAAGAATGATTGAATTGCCTCGACAAAAAACCTGGGTGATCTGCCTTGTTGAGGAAATCCCGCTCAATTTTTTTCTTTCTCCTTTGGTACCTTGGTACCCGACACAATGCTTCTATTTATGATTATTTGGTTACTCATTTTTCCAAAGATTATTTTTCTGTAGGTTCATATGTTCAAATATACAAATTTCCCATACCTTTAATACCCGGGGAGGGGGAGGGGGTCTAATCTAATCAACCCTTTTGGGGATCACAATATTCTGTTTGGATCCAATGCTATATAAATTATCTTATATATTTTTGAGATGATCAAGACAACCGACTCAGATTTGTCTCCTCACACATATGCAAAAAACATGTAACCATCGATCATTGCCGCCAAGTTGCCCTCAATGTTTTGTTCTGTCCTACCACCATGTTTAGTCTGTTAATCATGTCGCACGGTAATTAATTAGGTACACAGATGGCTCCAAGAGGGAACAAATGTTCCCTTTTTTAAAACATGGATTTAAACTTGCATATTGCTCCGATCCGGTTGTCTCATTTTCGCTCGCTGGACAAACGTAGCTAGTTCGCCGTCACTACCAAACTAGAATGTTCCTCTATGTTGCAAGGTGTATATGCCATTAGGTATGATGTGTGAACCGGGTGTGCGGAAATGGTGTGTTGGGGAGTAAGAGTGTTCATGTGTGTGGTAATTGTATGTGTGTCAACAATTAAAGACTAATAAATGGCAGATGGCTAATCATAAATCTGCAATGACGAGTAAACTGTGTATATCACAGTCAATCCACAGATAAATGTACCTTGGACGTATATAGCAGACGGCTATATAAATATATAAAATACAAGAACCTTTTCCATAACTTTAAACTACACTGTCGCTCATAAAGGTAGAATATTTGTGTTTTACCCCAATTTATGGAATTATTTTAAAATAATTCAAAAATAATAGATCGAGATTAAAGTATACATTATTACATTGTATTGAATACTAATTAGACAATGTGTGTTTTGCGTGATTGCTGAAGCATGTGTATGCTACTATGCTTATCAACTAGGGGACCTACACTCTTAAGTCATAGATGACAGTAATGAGGATTAATGCCCCACAAAAGGGCACTAATATAGCACGCGACACGGTTTTGATCCTGGGGTCTCAAAGTTACGAGGCCATTGCTTTGTCACTGAACCATCGCTGTACGCAGCGGGGGCTAGGGTAGGGGGCAGTTTCCATAAATAAAAAAAAACACAGAAAATGTAATACATTTTCAATAATTTATTGCCTTTTACCTCGGTTCCCAACATAAACAAATCTTCAATTTATGGAAACTGCCCCTTACCCTAGCCCCCACTGCGTACAGCCATGGTTCAGTGACAAAGCAATGGCCTCGTAACTTTGAGGCCCCAGGATCAAAATCGTGTCGATGTGCTATATTAGTGCCCTTTTGTGGGGCATTAATCCTCATTACTGTCATTTATGACTTAAGGGTGTAGGTCCCCAAGTTGATAAGCATAGTAGCATACACATGCTTCAGCAGTCACACAAAACACACATTAGCAAATTAGTATTCAATAAAATTTGAGAATGTATACTATTATCTAGATCTATTATTTTTAAATTATTTTGAAAATAATTCCATACATTTGGGTAAAAAAACAATTCCACCTTTATGATCGACAGTGTATCTTTGATATCTGATAATTAAACAGTTAGTAAAATAAACCTGCCAAACTACATAATACAATGAAATACTTGACTGAAAGTAGGGGAGTTTGATGTGGTGCACAATTGTACCCCTCTGAAAATAATCGAATAGTCCATGGCGTTCATGAATATTCATGTTTTTGCCTACCTCGGCAAAATGCTTGCTATACTTAATGGAAAACTTACGGTAGGGGGTTGGCTGAAATGGACATAATGAACTATTCAGAACTGATCTATGATAATTTATGCTTGTTATCCTTCGTGTGCTTGACCTATAACCTTACAATCGCGTGGCAAATTGCGTCCAAAGTTCGACTTGTTGGACATGTGTTATATAGGCAATGGCGAGCTTGCGACCTATTTTGATCAAATTACGGTGGGTAACTTTCAAAAGTTAATGGGACATGATGGTTCCAATGAAAGAGTTAGTGTCAACGTACGTCTGGGTGGATGTGCTTTTCGTTTAAACAAAAAATGAATTGTTAACGATTTTTTTTGGGGGGGGGGGTAAAAGTTCATAGGCTAACATGTTAGGCTGCAGGACTCTGACGATAGGGGTCGTTGTCCAATAAGACTAAATAGAGCTATATGGAAACAATGGCGCCGACTGATTTGTTTTTAAAATGTACATATAAAATGTAAAATGTGCCCAAATGGCTCCCTAATGCCCCCTAAATGGCCCCCCTCACGGCCCCCCAAAAGGGCCATTGCTTTTGCCACCTGATTGAAAAATATTGTTTTAGTTCATCTGCCTTCGAAAAATCCTAACTAATCCGAAAGTTGACAAAATATATTTGTTATCATTTAATATAATGTAAACTCACATCATGGATGATGTTATTTTTAATGTCTCCAATTCTGGGTGCAGGTTATTTTTAGAGAAAGAAATATATTTTGAGACCTTTTCATGTTTTCCTATTACATTTCACAGTCAAATGAGTTAGAAGGAGTTCTACCCCACACTCGAAGACTGACTGTGTGTAATACACATGGCGATACACCAACCAGGCTTGAAAGAGAAGGTACATGTAAGAAATGATAACAGATGAGATTCAAAATCATGGTGCTGGACTTGTAACAACATTGTGTTGAAACCCTTGAAAATGCATTACACGTACCGTTTATAGCATTGTTATGGATTTAAACAAAATACAGTTAAAGCTTTGGACGTTAAGCTAATCATAAAAATGAAGACAAAAATCATGATTAAACAGACATACAGTATGACCAGGGAAACATTTTCTCCTTTTCTTCCAATTAGGTTTACAAAATGTTCTTTAAAGTTACTTTGTCCTATGTGAAAGCCAACAAAATGAAATGGTTAAAGTTGAAAGGCATTTTAAAGATAATAGCTTAAACGGTCATTAAATCAAATGATGAGTAGACGAACTGATTATTAGACCATGTGGGTGGTAAACGGGCTAGGTTAAGATCATATCGGAATAGACTTATTGGGTGGTAGACGAACTGGTTGTAGACCAAATTCCAATAAACAGTGACGTAGTCGCAGTTAACTCTTCATTGGAGTGTGTCCGCCTTCATCACAAAGGTTTTACTGATTCAGCAAATTTGAAGAGCCTATACAACCGATTACAACATTAAGTAATTAAAGAAAAAATGGCCGATTTCGTTCAAACTTTCACCAATGTGCTTTCCGATTTTCCAGCTTTCTTTTAGAGTAGTTTGATCTTAAAGGTAATTCAAAGTTTGGGAAAACACCGTGATTCATCCACAAAAATCTCAAGATGTTTGTTACAAAATTAACATACTAAATACAGATTGCACATTTGTATATAAATTACAATATTACATGAAATGCACTGTGTATATTTTTTAAGTTGATATTTGTTTTAAAAGAAAATAGAATGTGTTATCATTATATTAGTAGCCTCGATGAAAATGATCTACATCCTGAGTCCTTTACTAACTTATTGTTTCTTAAAGATGAGCTTATTGGAGCCGCGGCAAGGGTCCAAGTTCAAGAAGAACAGACAGACTCCCAGAACACTGAGGAAGAAGAAAATGAGAAGGGAGGAGAGGAGGAAGAAGAGTATCACATTGCCATGGAAAGCCTGCCCCATGAAACAGGTTAATAATGTGCTCTGAACAATATCAGCAGAAATTTATTTGGAGAATAAGGAAAGGAAAACAAAAGTCTCTCTGGTGCTCTCTGTTGTTGCATGTCCATTACATTCACAGGCATGGCAGAGACACGGAACAAAGAATAAAGTATTTTAATTATTCATGATTCGACGACATGAGAGCGAGAGTAGTTCAAGCTCATGTTTACATGTATACAACTGTGGATGCTGGATGGCTTAATCTCTGTAAACAAAATATACAATACTATCCGACATAGATGTGTCTGGGAAGTTACATTTAAACAAAAAATCTTATTATTTCATTATATTACAAGAATTAATCACATGTCGTTAAAAGGTAATTGTACTACATCTTTTAAGTTGAAAAATAACATCGTTCATATAAATTGCTAAAATCAAGAGATTGTATATCTAAATTCATATATCTTTCCACAACACAGAGTTTCAACTCAGTAACAGTTTAGAAGAACTTGAAAAAGATGCCTTTTAAAAGATAAAATCTTCAGAATTTATCAGAATATTCTGCTTTTATACTTATTCCTGTCATGGAAAAGATACTTGACTTCACAGTGACATTGATCTTTGTTGCTCTATAACCTACATTTATTATTGTGCTAGAATGTTGAAGGACAATTATGTATTCTATTGTTTGCAGATACTTTGCAGAAAGGTTTTAATATAAATATCTCTTATGGTTTTCATACTAGATGAAGTAAATGTCAAACAAATCAAGATGGAATGTTGTAAGAGAGTTGGAGTTGAAGGTGGCAAACTTCGGCTAGATTCATTCGGAATTGAACTTGAGATCCCTCCCGGTGCTATCGACAGCGAAGCGCCACAGGACATTTCTCTTCGTGCCCTGACAGATACTCCCAATCTTGGCAACAGCACCGAAGAGATGTCAGTCTGCTTTGGTGTACAGTGTTTAGCCCTTGATGACTTAGTTCTTAAGTTACCAGTGACTTACACAATACCTCACTGTGCTGTGAGTACACGATACTCCAGTGTGAAGGCAGTTTTGTACACGGGAGAGGGAGAATACACCCCCAGTAAGTACAGCTTTACATGTATGTACATTATAGAGCAATGGAATTTGATGAATGCCGTTAATGTCAAAACTTTTTTTTTGGTAAATAACTGAAACACTTAGAAATAAGTATTTACACAAAATGCGACTCCTTTTCCCGTTAAAAAGTAATAGGTGTATTATTAAAAAAAAAAGTTTGATACTTACGCCTGTGAGTAGCTCAAAAACTTCTCAGGTTTTCTCATTTTAAAATTGAAGGATATCATATTTAATTGGAGAAAGTTTGGAAATTCCATTGAATGTTAATTTTAAAGTATTACTCAGATTAATTCAATTCGATTTCCCTTTAAACAAAATCAAGGCAAATCATGTGTGTATCTACAATTACAACAAAACGAAGGAAATTCCATTGTGCATGGCATCTAGAAATTCAGAGCATATTCATAAACCGGGAGTCTGAGATTCATGAATCGACACTGGCTAGCAAATGCTACTCGGCCCAAACTTGATATGAAAATCTTAAGAATACATTTTCTTCAAGTACGTGCCCGACAAACGGCATAGCTACATGAGGTATGAGAAAAACTTCCCAAACATATATATAAAAAAGGAGAAACAAATACAACAAATAAAAGGGGAAATGGAGCTTCACAATAAAATGCTTTAATCTCGTCAGCCGCTTTTCCTGCCCAACATACCCTCCCTCCTTCAATGGCCAAGTCAATTTGTATTTAATCCACTTTTGGAAGTGACAATTGGAAGTGGTGACATACAATAAAGTTATCATTGATCCGGGGTGGTATTATGAAAACTATGTTAGCATTAAAAGTATGTGAGCTAACGTTTAGAATCGGTATTCTTCGTCTTTCTGTTGTGGTTTATGTAAAAACTGCAATATGACACTGCACATGTACAAATGATGAACATACAAAACATAGCAAACATAAAAAAGAATAAAGTAGCTTTTATGAGCGCATTTGTGACACAGGCCCGGACAAAGGTAGTACGTTGGATTGACGCTGCTCAATAAATATGCGCTACAGTTCACATAGCTGTATACGCCCAATTTAACATAAAAAACATGATTGGTTGAGAGTATTGTTTAAGAGTGGTTATCATTAGAGAGACAATTAAGTAAAGTGGACTTTTCGGGGCGTTACCTGAAAGAACATTATGGCCCTTTAACATAGTTTTTGTTTTAGAATACTGATTTAGAGTCATGTTAAAAGTATGTCAACTTTGGGACTTAACATGTCAAAGTACGTCCCCTGACCGACTCCTGTGTTTATGCAGTTTAAGATGAACCATGTCTTGAGAGATTTGTCTGAAAGGTTAAGTACAACAATTCCAAAGTTAACAATGTAAACGGTTAACTAATTAAAGCAATAATAGAGTATTGTACACAGTTAGAACGGTGTTTAAAATATCACTGTTTAAAAGAATGTTGTTTAAAAACGTAAACAACGTTGTTCAGAATCGAAAAATCAGTGTTCAATTGGCTTAAACAACTATCTATTAAAAAACAAAAAGATTTAATTAAACAGAGTTGTTTAAAAAGTCCCTGGGGAAAGATCACGTGATAGATTTAACCAATCATGATTTCGCGTTGTTGATATTTTCTCGATACGCGATTGCAATTTGCTCGCACACATGCGATATGCACAAAGTACGTACACAGTACATGCAGCGCATGCAAGCATGCAGTGCTAGTGTGCAGTGCAATTGCTAGTGCAGTGCAGTGCAGACGAAAATGGCGGAACAAGGGCAAGGCGACGACTTGGTTCTTCTCGGCTTTGCCGATGGGGTTTAGGTGAAGTTATAGAGACAAATAATAATGTTGTCTGTCACTGTTAAATGAATATGATGAACACATGTTGAAGTAAATTGGCAACAAGCTCTACATGTTACAGTGTAATCGTTGTGATTATTGCAGGGGTGGTTCCCGTAGGTCATTTCACAAATTCAAACAACCAGATAATAACCATTAAACAGTTCTGTTTAAAATTTAAGCAACTCCTTTTAAACAACCCAGTTGTGCAGTAATATTGAATAAACAACAGTTGCTTAGTAATTTAAACATTATT
Organism: Strongylocentrotus droebachiensis; assembly: GCA_035222895.1. Classification (NCBI taxonomy): domain Eukaryota; kingdom Metazoa; phylum Echinodermata; class Echinoidea; order Camarodonta; family Strongylocentrotidae; genus Strongylocentrotus; species Strongylocentrotus droebachiensis. The sequence goes on along the minus strand of JAVYIG010000229.1, from coordinate 473,586 downwards.
GTTTAACATTTACACAGCTTGCTTTAAACAACCGAGTTGTGCAATTTTATTACTAAACAACTGTTGTTTAAAAGTTTTTCTAATTTTTAAACAACTAAGTGTTCAAAACGTTAACAACCTTAACTTGTTTCATTTTTAAACAACAGTTGAGCGATTCACCGGTTAACTTGCGGTTGTTTACAATTTTAAACAACTTGTTTAATTTTTTTCTAACAGTGTATAGCGCTCATATCTGCCACATCTTGTGCTCCATTATTATTACCCTGGCTGTAGCACGGCTGCCATTACAGTGCTCGAGCATTTCAATGAATTTATTCCCGCCAGGTACCCATTAACCTCACCTAGGTTGAGTGTGGCAAGTGTAGATTAATGTCTTGCCAAAGGACATTGGTGCCGTGTCACGGATTCGAACCCCGTACCTCTTGGTTTACAGTCCAGAAACTTATCCACTGGACCACAACATCTCTACCTAATTTCTCAACCCTGTTTATCCCTCGCTTCAATGAGGCCAGAGTTTTCCTGATTTTTCCCCTAAACGTTTCATTATAGATGCAGTTGTTAAAGAACGAATTATTTTGTCGAGGTCTGGAATACCTAGCTGCACTATCACGAAAGATGTACTCAAACTGAAGATGGATCACTTTTCATGGTTTGATATTACGTTTCTCAAGAATTTCTTCTTCCGAAGAAAGAAGATGTGCTGTTGGCCGTTTAAAGAAAAGAACTTAGCCCTGCAGAAGACACCTGTCATCTTACATGCACACCTCTACGATGCCATCGAAGGAAAAAGCGAGGTAAATTATTTGTTGCAGTAGTTGATTTGTAAGTAAAAGAAACTTGAACAAATTAACTGAGCTTTCTTGCACCTTGCTGCCTGAAACCAACTTGTTATCTTTAAAATTTTATTTAATAAAAATACAAAAGATAATATATGTTTGGGCATCTTACGTTTTCTTATACTCTAATTTAATGAAGTGGATCAGGCCTGTAACTACTATTTTAGTAGGGGGTGCAGGCATAATGAGTTGGACCCTTACGAGGGCGTAAAGCGCTCGAGCAGGTGGAGGGTCTTGGAGGGGTGTCTCCCAGGGCTGTCGAAGCGTCTTCCAAAGTTTGGGGGGGGGGGCACCAACCAAAAGGGGCAATTTCTGAAAAAAGGAACTTTACATTATCAGTGAGGATGAGAAAATATTTGTTTCTCTCTTTATATGGTTCAAGACACTGCTTAAGCCTCATGGTTTGCAGTTGGGTGTGATGGTTTGAATATTAATTTGCGAGCAAGCAACAATTTTAAGTTTTGAGGTCGCAGTGCAAAATATTACATCTTATAGAGACAACCAAAACAAACTACTCCTGATGGCGTTTTTAGCACAATCTAAGCATTAAAATAACATAATCATATCAAATTATAAATTCGAACAAGTGTAGCGAGCGAGCTTTGGGGGAAATTAAAGAAAAAGTGGCTTATAGTCGCTTTTAATTAGGAGCACGTGCTATTGAGAAAGGAAAAGGGGCACGTGTAAAAGAGAAAGCTGCACTTATCAGAGTTTAAAAGGGGTACTTTCAATACCAACCAAATGGCACTCACCAGTGATGAAAAGGACACTTTCATAAGGATGGCTGGTTTCCCCCTCTTTTTTTTCTCGCACCCCCTCATCCCTGTCAGTTACGGGCCTGTTGGTGTTATTACAGTCCAAAAAATGTTTTTAATTATTTATCTTGTGGCTCCCTAAGCGATCTCTTGTGGCACCATAGTTGCTGTCTAAAACCGCTAATTTTTTTCTTAAATAAAATCGTCTTTATTCAATATTGCTTTCGACTTTGCAAAACATAACAAAACATATATAAATATACATACATAATATAACCAATAGAATCAACAACAAGAATATAGCTGATTATACAAGACGTGGTGGTACATATTTTTTTAAAGCAGCACGATGTTTTTCCACCATTATGAAATGATACACATTTGTTATTTTTAACATAAATGTATTGTTCAAGAGAACGATAATACCTAAATACCTCCTTCACATACACGGATTTTTATTACGAGTCCTTACGGATCGCCAACTCGTAGTCAATCGCAAGCATCCGTAAATAACTCGTCACAACTCGCAACAACTCGTAGACACCCTTAAATATTTGTGAAAGGAGAGGCATTTTTTTGGACATGTCCAAAATCTTCTTACGATCGTCCATGGATTGATTTGTCCGTAAATAGCTCGTAAATAGCTCGTAGCAATCCGTAACCATCCGTAAACCGCTCGCAAGAACACGTTACCATCCGTAAACTGCTCGCAAGAATCCGTAATGCCTGGATTACATTTGCCCCGGGCGCCGTACGGGGGCAGGCCGGGGCAAATCCGTACAGAGGCTGCTCAGAGATTGTACGGAAATGGTGCAATTTGAATGCAGTAGCCTTGCAGTCTCCGCAGCCTCCCCACGGAAATCGTACAGAGCCCGTGCAGCTTCCGTGCAAAGGTTGCGCGGAGATGTCTGTTCAATATCACAGATACTGCACGGGCAGCGAGCAGCAACCTTGCGATAGCTATGCAACAACCGTGCGAATGCCCCACGAGTCTACAATCTCTGTACGATTTTTTTTTGCCCCCATGTTCAACGAAAAATCGTACGTTTGCTGCACAATCAGTGCGAGGCCTCCGGGCGATGCCCGTGCAGGGATTGTGCAATGCCACCTCCGACATGTATACGGGCTACGGGCTTACAATTTTTTCAAATTTGTTTAACTTCTCGCGAAACAAAATCGTAAAGGCTGCGGAGCCCGTGACTCCGTACGAAAATCTCACGGCCGCCTCCTGCCTTCGCACAGAGGCCGCACGGAAAAGGGGATACGGGCAGGATACGGGCTCCGTAGACAAATTGCAGGCCAAATGTAATCCAGGCATTATGACTCTTAACATATTTTTGTAATGATTCGTTACGGTTAGTTTACGATTTGTTTACGGATTATTTACGGATTATTACGAGAGCTTACGTGATGTTTACGATTTTATTCGGGTCATTTTACGGTGGTTTTACGAATTATTAAGGGTTATTACGAGCAATTTACATGTAGTTACGAGTACTTTAGGAATATATACGTATATTTTACGTATGCTTACAAACTGTTTACGATTTGGGGAAAGGTATAAAAGCTGCAAATTCGAACACTTCATTTTCAGTTGTTATATTTTTGGCTAATATTCGTAAGGATTCGTAAATACTTGTAACTTACTCGGAACTATTCGTAACAACACGAAAACAGGTCGTAACTAACACGTTAGTTGCTCGAAGTTATCCGTGACAACTCGTAACAAATTATGGACTGTTGCCGTAAAGACTTCGTAATAACACGTAATAAACCGTAATATACCGTAAACAGCTCGTAATAACTCTTAAGGCCCGGTCAGACAGAGGGGACGCGTCGTAGAACGCGGTGCATACGTGGACCATTCGTCCAGTGCGCTAGCAACACGCTGTGCATTCGTGGAAGTGGTTATCATGTGCGCTCTGTGTACGGTCTGTATGCGCCCTGTATGCGCTCAGCGCGCTAGCAACACGCCACGCATTTAGTGTCAGCTCTCTGTAGCTTCGACAAAAGTTGGGCGCACGACAACGCACTGGCCAAAATTGCAAATTTCCAATGCGCTGGCCGTGCGTTCCCCATGCGTCCCCTCTGTGTGACCGGGCCTTTAAACCGGCCGTAAAAGTGGCAAAATCGTATGGATCCGTGAGAGATCAGTGAATTTGTGCGATCCGTAAGGACTCGTAAGAAAAATATGTGTATGTGAAAGGGGTATGACATGCATTTAAAACAATTAATTTGTGAGAGTGCGCTATTTTTGCATTTGTTGGAAAATATATAGTATTTGGCATATCAAATAAAAAATAAAAAATTGAACTCCAACGTTTCCATAAAATCCCGACGAGAAATTATTTTTATTCAAATTAACTTTATCCTCTAAGATGAAATGTTGGATATTCGCAATAAACCTTCTTATGATTGGGCAATCCCAAAATAAATGTTCTATAGATTCCACGGAGTTATGACAAAATGAACATAAGTCTGACTTCGATTATTTAATAATTTAAGATATTAATTAACACCAACTTCACGATGTATTATCTTAGTAATCCATATTGATAAATATAAAATGAGGAGGCACTTTCAAAAATTGTGTTATGTGGTAATTTCCTATTAAATATTAATTTACGTCTTTACAAGTCGGTTTTCAATGTTTTATTTCAATCCTAATTTCAATGTATGGTTGGCTCAAACACCCGGTGATTACCCCGAAGAAACTCAGTCTGCGCAAATTGGATGTGAATTCTGGTGTGCTTTATTCTTAAGAAGTCGTAGTAACAATTAAATCTGTATAAAATAAATAACAAGAATACATAAAGACATTTAGCACATGTAAATAAATACTTGTGTATTGCACTTAAATTTCTGTGCTTGTGTTTTCATTTATACCTAGTAAGATTAAACTAAGTCTGTAAATTATTTCTATAATTTATGCTCACTTATCTGCATAATCTATTACACTGAATAATTACTTGAGTGCTTGCATGATGTGTCCTTTCACATACTAATGTACCTGTCATAATAAATGACTAATGAAATCAATCTCTATAGCTACGTACTTTATCCTCGTAAAGATAATCTTTCCTATTATACGAAAAAGGATTTACTTGTAACACACATGTTATATTTTTTCTCTGCAATTCTAACCGGATTAAAATAACTGCTTTTTTCCTAAGCATCAGTTAACCAAACTTTGGTTATTGAACTAACTCATGTTTATAATACTGTATTACATATCCAATACCAAAACTCAAACTCTGCTTGTAATATTTAAACAAGCAAAACTAGAACTGATTATCTTCTCATTCATCGAAAGAACTAGATTCAACTTGACCTCAAAAAATTACTCATAAATTGCCTATCACGAGAACAATCATTTTACCTAACTCTTGTTTAAAATATATGCTATACATCTTGTCTATTGACATTTTGGCATTTACTAATAATTAAACACGGCATTTATGACTGTTTTATCTAAATGACCATGACATTGCTTTTATATGTCATTTTAAACCATTAATCCAACGTGTTACACACGCCCACTATCGATAACAAATCTACAATGTGACTCGTCATTCATGCGCACTCTCATACGTGTTAACTCACATTAATCTATACCGTTCAATTAACCATGTAACTAATGTAAATTAAATTGGGTAAATTTAATTTTTATACTTTCAGCAAACTCACTTCTTTTGCAAGAAGTCTGGTTTAACGGGAAAACATTCCTTGTAACAGGCACCTTGCATCTTAAGCCAGTTTATGATGGCAAATAGAAATGCATGAGGGTTTCCAAATGGACAACCGTACCCGAAAGTTGTTAATATGACACACACTAAATACATGCTAACATTAATGGTGGTGTCTTCGAAAATACAATGAAAACATTAAGTATGGTATCTTACAAGTTCATTTCAATGAAGCGAACATATATTAATCATGATACTTGTAACTGTTGAACATACATGAAAAAGTATATTTTATGTTCATTCAATGAAACAGATGTACATTTAATAATTTGAACACTGTCTACATTGGTAGGATGCGGGTGCCAAATACGTTTGTATATCGTCATATCATCGAAATGCAGTTTTGTTAAATGCCGCTCTTGGTGGAGTATTTACAAACTCATGATGCAATTCAGACTGTTCTGTCAACAACTGCATAATTTTATTTTTTTCTCTCGATATAATAGCGCTTCCATATAAAACATGTTCAATAATCATCATTTATCAACTGCAGTGAGATTTCCATTGGGCTTAAATGTGTTGCTATGCCACCGTACAAAGAAAGCAGATATGAAAAACTTGTTGTTCACCTTTGATTTTTTTAATAAATTGACATGTATGTTGCATGATAATTTGTTGTCTTCTGTTTTCCAGGTACACATGTACAGTGTATATGTATACAACCCTGTATAATTCTACTTTCTTTTCTTTGATAGCAGATGGTTAAAAGGAAAGAAGCGGAACTAAAATACGTACCTGCCATAATGGAACAAGAGGTTCTTATTGATACAGCAGAAGGTCATCTCAAAATGACCTGTTACTTTGAGGACACAGTGCTCAAAACTGTAAGTTCAGTAATGTGTTGAACAATTCTGGTTATCTGAATAAGAAAGATAAATCTATGCACAGTCGGATGATCCTGTGTATTGTTTTTACTTGTATCAAAACATACCCGTACACATGCCTTACATTTAAATGTTCTGTTGAAGACTGAAACATCTATAAAAGGATGTCCAACTTGAGACTGCACTCTTAATGTCAGCGAGTAAATTGTGCCGAGTAAAACAAGTTGAGTAACAAAATGAGCAATTCAGTACTCAAGCTGGAGTAAGACCTTAATTTTAGTGGTACTCGTCACCCGAGTAATTTGTTACCTTCGATAAAGAGTAAATCAATGACTCAACATTGAATAAGAACTTCGTTTGTGTCAATTTTGAGTAAACTACGGTTGTGTATTAGCTGTCTCGTACATGCATGTGCGCGTACAGAGAGATATATGCAAAAAAACCGAGATAGGTGTAACACATTGGGAAGAAATTCTGAGCTCATGGATCGAGCTTGGAACAGCTCCAACCGACATTTCTAGGTAAGAAATCCTCATGATAATATTAAAAGAGCTACCGTGTGATATTTAGTCAAGTTTCAAGGACACTGTGTTGATCAACATTGTGAAATTATTGTTGTCACTGTCGATGTCATTAATTTGATTGTGAACTTGGGCAATTCTCTAAGGGCGAGCGTGCATGCATTAATTTAGTGACCGGTAATAGCTAGCCTACTTTATTGTATTTGTATTAAACAGGTATTGGCCTGGGGTAGGCCTATTGATGCAGATGGTTCTAGGACAATTACCCCTGGGCAATTGGCCAATTACCAGCGGGACAATTACCCCCCCCCCCCAGAATATACCCCCCTGAAGACAACCACCCCAGAGGACAATTACCCCTAGAAAATTACCCCCTAGGACTCGGAGTAGGACAACTTCCCCCCGATTTTATCAAAACCAATTAGTTGTAATCATCCTATCGAAACTTAATGCACATAAATTAACCTCTACCTTGTTAATTCCTATCATGTTAACTACATATCGAAATTTTATCATTTTAGGAAGGAACTGGCTTGGACTTTTTTTCTGGCCTCCTTCAGAGGAAGGAGCCAACTGCTTTTGGTTGTACTTTGAGGGACACCAATGAAGCCAGGACAGTGTTACGTAGTCATCGAGAGAAGCGCCTATCATGCTCTTCAATGAAAGCAGCAGTTGACTACTGCTACAAGATGTTTCAAATACTACAGCTGGATTACCCTGCCCAGGCAGCTGTCATATGGGACTTCTTTGTCGTCTCACTTATGGAATTCGTACCAAGGATTTTATTAAACCATGGACCCTAGTACAGATGGACTAATAATGAGAGTCTTTCTTTGATCACATCATTCCTACCGCCACCTAATACTATGTATGTTGATGAGGACATTTATTTGACGCGACAATGTTTATTATGTAATCACGCATCATCACAGACAAAAGAACTTTTACATTTCTTCAGATTCTTTTCGCTAGGCCAGGGCCCAGAGTGTAGTTTCAGGATAAGTATCGTGATTTAAGACCAGTTGGAGGAGCAGTGAACCCCAAATTATGACAATTTGTGCGATATTAGATTGATTATTAAAGAAGAGGACACTGCATGGTGGACATACATCTGGACTTGCAAAACTTTGAAAAATACTTATTCTTTACTGTCATATTACCTTCTATTCCTTGGAAATGGATAGGATATGTTTTAAAATGAAGTTTAAAATCACTGTGTTACAGCCAAATTTACAGGTTTCTCGTGTAATACCCCCTTCACATACACGGATTTTTCTTACGAGTCCTTACGGATCGCCAACTCGTAGTCAATCGCAATCATCCGTAAATAACTCGCTGGTATCCGTAAATAACTCGTCACAACTCGCAACAACTCGTAGACACTCTTAAGGATCCGTGAAAGGAGAGGCAATTTTTTTGACATGTCAAAAATCTTCTTACGATTGTCCACGGATTGATTTGTCCGTAAATAGCTCGTAAATAGCTCGTAACCATCCGTAAACCGCTCGCAACAACACGTCACCATCCGTAAACTGCTCGCAAGAATCCGTAAATGACTCGTAACAGATTTTTGTAACGATTCGTTATGATAAGTTTACGATCTGTTTACGGATTATTTACGGATTATTGCGAGCAGTTTAAGGATGGTTGCGTGTGCTTACGTAGTGTTTACGATTTTATTCGGGTAATTTTACGATGGCTTTACGGATTGTTACGGGTTATAACGAGCATTTTAAGTGTACTTGTGAGTACTTTACGAATAGATACGTATACTTTACGTATGCTTACGATTTGGGGAAAGGTATAGAAAGCTGCAAATTCGAACACTTCATTTGCATTTATTATTTTTTGGCTAAAAATCGTAAGGACTCGTAAATACTCGTAACTTACTCGTAACTATTCGTAACAACACGTGAACAGGTCGTATCTAACACGTTAGTTGCTCGTAGTTATCCGTGACAACTCGTAACAAATCGTGGACTGTTGCCGTAAATACATCGTAATAACTCGTAATGATCCGTAATAAACCGCAAACAGCTCGTAATAACTCTTAAACCGGTCGTAAAAGTGGCCAAATCGTAAGGATCCGTGAAAGATCCGTGAATTTGTGCGATCCGTAAGGACTCGTAAGGAAAATCCGTGTATGTGAAGGGGGTATAAACTAACATAACTTTTTATTCCTGGCTCATTTTTCCTGATTGAGGTGTCATACTAATGGGCATAAAATGAACTTTATATAAATGTGATTTTATCTTTGAAATTCAGATACCGTCCGCCTTATGACTTTTTGGTATCCTTTCTTCAAATTTATTTTGATCACTCATGCGTGAAACATGCATCATGCTAGTTGCATTAAATAAAAGAGGAGGATCTAAGCTTTACAAATATGTGTTATTTATTAATTGTGATTAAGTTATGATAAAATATCGATAATTCTCGGTTTCGTTTTTTCTGGGACGCACTGTAAAAATATAAATCAGGAGATTCCTATACTGAATTTAACTTTTTTTTTTTACTTGATTTTTATTGAAGGCGTTAATCCTTGTCAATATGTGTCAAATATTTAACTTACAGAATTGATGCCAAAAACTTGAAAGCTCATTACGATGATTCGATGTAAAGTAACATTGTTTTTAAATTGAAATTTTTAAACTACATACTTTTTAATATCATGATTGATGAGAAAACTCTGAGTTTTCACTGTGATTCAAACTGATTTTGGAAATTAAATTCCACAAATTATGTTTTATACTGATATTTAACATTCAGAATTGATGCCAAAAACTTGAATGATGATGCGATGTAAAGTAACATTGTTAAACTACATACTTGTTAATATGATGTATGATGAGAGAACTCTGAGTTTTCACTGTGGTTCAAACTGATTTTGGAAATTAAAGTCCACAAATTATGTTACTGGTATTTAACACATAGAATTGATGCCAAAAACTTGAATGATGTGGCGATATAGTAACATTTTTTTTAATTGAAATTTTTAAACTACATACTTTTGGTATGGTATGGTATGGTATTTTTATTGAATCATGCATCGCAGTTACATATTATAGTATTAATGACTGCTTTGAGAGAAATAGTTGTTTTATTACGCTCAAGGGAAGGTTAGAATTGTGCTATTCCCCGAGGCTTGCCGAGGGGAATAGCCCAATTGTAACCTTCCCGAGAGCGTATGAAAACAACTATTTCTCGAATATTAAAGCAGTCATTAATACTTTTATATGCCGAAAAAAAATATAAAGCAGTCATTAATACTTTTATATGCCGAAAAAAAATAGACTAAAAAATAAAAAATAAAAAATATTTTTCAATTTTCCCATTACTCTATCTTTTTAACATTTACTTGATTGGTATCCTCCATCGCTCAAACCATTTTTTAACATGTAAACCTATGGGGTAACCATGGAGTAACCATGGTTATTAAAAATATTGAAATGTTTTATGCATGGTTACCGAGAATTTTACAGGAACAGTTGAAGTTTATGAATGCAATTCGACCAATCAGATGGCTGGATTTCTTAAGTGAGGTATATAATACTGAATTGCACATTGATATAAGTTGCATTCCAAAAACGAGAGTACAATTTAGAACAGTATCGTTTACATAATTATAAGTACACGTATTATGTCACATGTTTATCCTAAATTTTGTATATACCAAATGTAAAACAAAAGCAAAATACGAAGGAAAAGGGGAATATCTACCTCAACAAATTATGAATTTAAAGTGAGGAAGAGAGAAAGAAAAGATGTAGACAAAAGAGGTTTTTAATATCATGTATGTTTACACTGTGATTCAAACTGATTTGGGAAATTAAAGTCCACAAATTATGTTACTGAATTTAAAATGTCGTTGACTTTATGTTATTTGCATAGTGTGTGAGTGAGGAACTTCAACTCAATGCTAAATTTAGAAATCAGGCAAAATTATGGTTTATATTCTATATTGACAAATAATGGTTACTTAACAGCTGTTAAAAAAAGAACAATATTAATTAGCGGTTTAGTTAAACTCTTCGTCAAAAACTTAAAACCCTAGTTGAATCCACCTTTGTTTTAATCAGTATTGAGTAAAAAACATGTACTTAACTTAGTACATGTTTTTACTCAATATTGATTGAGCAACTAAGCGTTACCCAGATAACATCATACTCAATATTTGAGCAAAAAATTGCTCAAACAATTTGAGTCAAAACATGTACTCGTTAATTGAGTAAAATTTGGCTCAACTCATGAGCAGTTTATTACTCGACATGAGTTGATTACGTTTCTACCCAGTACTGAGTAAAAAAGGGAACCGCTCAACAAAGGAGTAAATATTGAGTAAAGGTTGACTCATTCAAACTGAGTAGAGATTTAGTCTTTTATTGAGTTATATTTTTACTCAACAGATGAGTAGATTTGTTACTCAACACATGCTGAGTAAAGTTTACTCAAAAGTCGGGTGGTTCCCTTTTGACTACTCAAAAGAGTAAAAATTTTACTCAAATTGAGCAGTTTTTTTTAGAGTGTAGGAAACATAACAGGGACGTTCTGTTTATCAACTCTTTTGATTACTTTCGTTCAATTATTTTATTTTTAAAGGTTGTCTCCTTCGATAGACTGATGGGTGGAGCCATGATATGTGAGCACTTTGTACTATACTTTTCCCACCAGCCGGACAGTGTTTTAGTGTCACTAAAAGTAGGACAAATCGAGACTCTACAGGTCCTTCTCGTATTCCGATTGGATTTCTCAGCTCCCCACAGAATAGAGAGAGCTACCCAACAAGATCAAGGTATTTTGGTTGAAAGAGAATGTAGAGTTCTGGTAAAGGTGAACATCAATTTGTGAGATATCTGATTTGTTTTAGGTCAGTTGGAAGAAAGTAAAAATAAAAATGTCCCCTGAAACGAATTGCTGTTCAAATGCCCTCATTTTTAAAATATGACTTGTTTGGCCCAAACAGCCCAAACAGTGATTCTATGTGTTTGTGTAGTCCCATTTACCCATTTTTGTTTGCAGCGCATGTGCTTTTCATCAAGTTGGATCCAGTACATATCAGGCTGATGATTCGAAACATCATAGTGTCCACTTATTCCTTTACTACACAATCAACTTTCACTTCCAAATAGATCCTTTCTCAATCTTATTGCATAACCAAAACTTAGCCTTATCTAAAAAAATTGATGTGGCCAATTTGTTGCTGCATAAGTAATTATCAGAAATCATGCACATGTATGCCTTTATTGTTTATAGACACAATAATACTGTGTCTATGAACAACATGTCCCAGTACGAGTGGTGCATAAATGAATTACGCTACAAAGTTGGGTATTCAGATGTTAATTTTATATTATTTTAATCATTTGTAGATCTCTGTATTTCTCTTAGCAGTCTTAGCAGTCATTCCCACTGCATTACCATTATGTTAGTAAAGGATGTGCATTACAGCTGATTGAGGCACATGCAAAGTGAAATTTTACTATAAATGCGTTCCTACTGTATTTTCTCTATTTGTGGTTGTCCAGGCATTGTTTGATTTGACCTCCCACTAATTGCAACAGAAAGTCTGTCAACTGTTTTATACCTATAAATATGTCCTCTATAGCATATCAAAACTCTTAAAGGGACTTGGTAACATTTTTCAGATGAGAGATAGTGGTGCTATAAGAAAGTGACTTCAATACTAGATGTACAATTAAAGATAATCTGAAAATTTGAGTGAAAACGGACCATTATTCATATGGTACAAATTGGGAAAAATTGATCTGATCGATTCCTTAATTCTCCCAACTATATTATTACAATTTTAATTACATTTTAGGTGAATGTAAATCGTCACAAAGCAATAAAATGGCTCTAAATTCTATTCCAGACGTTTAAGTGTTGACAGATTTTGTATAGCCTATTTTATGTCTTTCTTTCATGGAAAAACGGTTGGGAAAAATCAAAAATGGTTGGAAGAATTTACTGTTAATCACTGTTAGAGGGTGTCATACATTGACGCCTTAAAAAAAAACATAGATATCTTCGTGGTTTGAAAAAAAAATCAGGATTGTTTGCATGACAGAGGGTTAGTACAGTAGAAGGAATATAGTATGTAACATTTTATACACAAATTAAGCAATTTGTTCATCTACCTTCAACAATGTTACGGAGTCACTTTAAAGGGAGTCACGCGTCAGTTTCCATGTGCAGAAGGCCACAATTCGCTGACACCAGACTTGGTGGGAAAATTAATGGGAGTACAAATCTGCACACAGCAAACCTGTTGGCCGGTCAAGAATTACCCCCTTATCTCTCGCAGAGTCTAGCTTCGGATCCCGCTTTGGATCGGGTGAGGGGAAAGCAAAGCATTACGTAAGGTCGAATGGTCATAAAACTCAAGGCTAACCCTGGTGATTGAGTAAACATTGGGTAAACACCCGAACGGTGTTGAATTACCCAAGAGAGCTAACTACTGAGTATCTTTAAGGAATCCTGGAAGGGGAAATGCCATGGCGACCATTTTTTTAATGGCCGCCACAAACCTGATATTTCCCGTTATGTTCGCTTCTAAATGACTAAGGGTTCGATTTTCACTGCTAAATATAAATTGTATGGGGCTAGATATCAAATGAAACACATTTCAATGAGCTAAACCTAACCAAAAGGCCTAAGTGGCAGCCAATTGCCAAAATGGCCGCCATAAACCTGATATTTCCCAATATTTCCGCAACTTGATGACTAAGGTCTGAGATTTTAGCGCTGCATATACATTTTGTTTTCAGCCAAAAGTCTGGTGAGCAGCATTTCTGACACAGTCTCAAGGTGCAACGCCCAGTTGCCCATGCACTCTGCTCTGACAAATTTCCGTAGTGTGTCAACCATCTCCATGTAGGCTACTGTAGCCAAAGTGTGGCAGTCCTAGAGGACTTCAAAAATGTTGGTTTTGGTCCGGAGGAGCTGCTTGATCCTGGTTAACACATCAGCTTGACATAACTCCACTACAGACACAGAACCTCCCATCAGGTTCTTGTAGAGGGCAACAAGTTCATCAAGATCAGTGTTTCCATTTCCGTCTGTTGTAAGCTCATCATCTGGTGACACTATTGCCTCATTGGTCTCCTCCACTTCATGTCAAGTACGTCTGATACCATCAAGGCGTTTAGAGCTGCATCAACAAGGAGATGACCCCGTACTGCTCGTGCAGTAGCCTTGCCTGCCATCATGTGTACCATAATTTCCCGGGGCAGTCATCATTATGCACAAGCTGCATCAGTCCAGACCATGTCGGTCTTGGAGAGGTGAACATGATGGATGTGAGAGGAGATCAAGGTCTGCTGTTCGCTCCTTTGCCTTCATGTTGTCCACCTTCTGGTATGCCAGTGTTGTCAAACCGCGGCTCTCTTCTTTGTGGTAACGGATACGAATCCGACCCGCCGTGGAGATATCATTGGAGGTGACCTGCGCCCAGAGGATAGGTCTGCCGTGGTCTTGGTGGCTGGGGTTATGGCAGCAATAATCCCCATGCCATTGAATGTATTGTTACCATCCATTCAAAGTACAACAACGGGTCACTGTCTGACCCACATACAATTAGGCAAACCTAGAATTTTGTAGACTCTGACATGTTACATGTCACATGTATATTAATGCATGCATATAGTTGTTTACCATTAATTGAATCAAAGTACAACAACAGGTCACTGTCTGACCCACATACAGTTAGGCAAACCTAGAATCTTCTAGACTGCAACTACAATGTAGTCTGATTTGCAGACCCTAATAATACTACATTATTTTATTTAATTATAGGTTGGGAAACTTTTGAACGGATGCACGCCTGTTACCTGTAACATGAATACTTGTACACAGTCAGCTGAGGCTGGTCTACTACTACAACTACCGCAGCAAACCACTACTATACTTACCAACAATATACAATACTTCAATAGCACTCAAGTAGCAAATCTCAGTTGTGTCACAGGTACCATGACATCTGGCTTTGAATGCCATTTTGGCCTTTTAGTCCGGTTAAGCTTATTGAAATGAATTTCATTTGATTCCTGGCACCAACAAATGTATGTTTTACATTTAAAATTAAACCTCTATGTATTTAAGGCTGGAGATACAGAAAAATATCTGTTTTAGGGCGTCCATTTTGGAAAATGGCTACCATTTCGTTTTTTTTGCCAGGTTTAACATACTAAAATGTGTTTCATTTGATTCTTTGTCCCTGAAAAAGCAAGTTTAACTTTTTTAATCAAATCTCTATGTTATGTAGACGCGGATATATAGGGAAATAACTGTTTTATGGCGGCCATTTCGGCTTTTTTTGCCAGATTTACCATATCGTAATGTGTTTCATTAGATTCCTTGTCCCTGAAAAAGTATGTTTAGCACTTGAAATCAAAGCTCTATTTTATTTAGAAGCAGAAATATAAGGAAATATCAGATTTATGGCGGCCATTTTCCCCACCAGGATTCCTTAAGAGTTTTGATATGTTATGGAGGACATATTTCTGGGCATAAAACAGTTGACAAAATTTATGTTGCAATTAGTGGGAGGTTGACCCCTTTGTTTCACCGAATGCCTGGACTATGGCTGAAGTAAGGAGATGTTAGACTCTAGTTGGTGTAATTTTGTAATTTCCTTCAATGAATAGGCTCATACCAATCCTAAATGTAATAGCATAACCCTTTTAAAAGTGCTTGTTGCTTGTTCTTTATTTTGTAGCTATGTTTTTAGATGAAATTTTCTATTATGTGCAGGAAATTAAACATTTCCTACATTTGTGTGAGATTCGATATTTAAAAAAAGTTACTGTCCCAATGTATACAGAGTTAGTCCAAAAAAATGCACTCAGAATAGTGTCTAACAAAAGAGTTAATCATTTATGAAATATCCATGCTTTAAATCACTACAAACATAATTCACTGTAATTGGGAGTTTAAATACATCTAAACAACATATTAATTTTCACCTAATATATAATGTTCACTAAGCTATTTAATGTTTAAATAATGAGTATTATATGTAGTCCAATGTTACTTTCGATCTGTTTCTCGAAATTGTAGAACAACTGCAAGGTGCATCAAGTTCACAGACACTTCAAACATCACAACGAAGTCCAGGAAAAACTCTGGAGTAAGTTATCATTTTTTTCACCATTATTACTTTCAGCATGGTTAGTAGATTCAGACTGAGATCAGAGCATGTGCAGGTATAAACCTGAAATCATTTATATATTTATTAACCAACTTTATTACCTATAGAAATTATTGCCTGGTAAATGACATTCAAATTGTTGCATAACTTGCATGATTCGTGTGGACACTATTTCTGCTTGGTTGCCATGTAAGTTTACAACTGAAAACAAAACTAAATGAAAAGAAGGGGAAACTGGGCTCAAATATCTTATAATTATAGTCCAATGTATATAATTAATTGATGTTAGTACGCTGTGAATTGAAACCAGTTTGAGGCTGACTCACAAATAAATACTAATTTAATATCACTGTTACTCATGTTACATATATAAAAATCAAAACCATAAACAGAAAAAAGAAAAAGTTGTGAAAAGCATTACAGGGTAATTTAATTGATTTTCATCCCTGTATTATATTCCGGAAGAGACATGCAGTAGTGCGTTCATTTTTGTCATTCCTGGTTATTGTCATTTGTACTGTAACACTCAATTATCTATTTTACACTATAATTTTGGAATCTGTTTTCCAATGTTATAACCAAACATTTGAGAATGATCATATTTGTTTGGATATTAATCAATAAAATTTGAATGGAATTGAATTGAAATCACTAATGTCTTTGGAAGAGGGATGGACAAGGGAGCAGTTTGCTCCTCCCAAACAAATTTCAACAACACAAATATAGAAATTATTGCCAGGTAGATGACGTTCAAATTGCTGCAAAAACTTCATGATTGGAGTAAGCTTTATTTCCTTAAATAATTTTAGCTTGGTTGCAATCAAAGTTTACCATTAAAAAACTCAAATATTTTTATAATTCAATTCCAATATATACCATTGAATGCTAATATTACGCTGTGAGTTGAAACCAGTTTGAGGCTCACTCACATATAATACAAACTTAATATCACTGTTACTAATGGTGCATGTAATATCCTATCAAAATCCAAATCATAACATTTCGAATTAAGAGGAAATGAGGTAAAAGAATGTCCATCGCACTATACCCATCTAGGAAAGCGAAACCGTGATAGAATGAGAATCCAATCCATCTACTCCAAGAGAAATTGTCAGTACATGTAATCAGAAACATACTAACATTTTTATAAAAACATGATTAATTTAAGGAACATTTCAGGTGGACAGGAAGACTTTGACGATAAGCTGACCACTGTTGCTCAAAAAGTTGCCAAGCGTGAAGAAATAGATAATCTCGGGAAAGCTCTCGGCTTTGGACCAGAAGATATCCAACGTTATGTCGACACAAATATGAAGAATTCAGAAGTATCATACATGGGTACACTGTCAATGCTCCGAAAGTGGAGAAGGAAGCAAACCAAGGCAAGAGAATGTGAAGCCCTGAAGTGTGCTCTAAGGGAGGCTGGTCAAATTCGTCTCGCTGATGAGCTATTTGGTACTTAATGAGATGCAAATTATATGCTTCTCTCTTAAGGACTGCATTGTTCCAATGATATATATATTGATTTGTTGAGTTTTGTAGATTCATCAAAGTTCCCCTTGTTTGGATGGACTTGAGGGGGATATCAAAATATATTGCTCTGAACAGAATCATATTGCCTTGAGTAGTAAGAAGAGGGCAATATTATTCTTTTAAGAGCAACATCTCCAATATTCGTATTCCCAGAAAGTAGGGCCAACCAATACATGTATCACTATTATCTTTTATTTATCAGCCTCGGGTACAAAGTCATGCCTATTTGTAGCAATTACGAACAAGTTTATTTGCCTTGCAGTCCTACCTTCTTCAGTTTAGTACTATTCATATCATGCATGTTATCTGAAATGAGCAATTATGACGTCAATTGTCACCACGCATATCCATTGTTGAAGGCTTACTTACATTTGCTTCAATTCAATATTGAAAGTACTTTCAATAACATAAAATGTTGTAATGATGTATGTTAATTAAACAATGAAATCTATTTAATATTCACCTTTCTCTATTTGTATTAATGCAATTTCCCAGCTTTCTGAATAATAAATATAGTAATATTCTGGATTGATTTCGCATATAATACTTCTAAAATGTGTAACCACTTCACGGAAATATCGTTATCCCTGACATAGGATTCAGCCTTGCCCACACACAATGTGTGCACATTCTCAACTCCATAGGGAGCTTTTACAGTCAGGCACCATTTTGCAGACACTCGTACTGCTAAACAAACTACAATTACTTTTGCATCCTACTCTGTTTCCTTTTAACACCTTGGTGTAGAGAGGCAATGTAGATAAAATGCATTGCTTCAGAAAATAAGTGTGTGCCAGAGGTATATCGAACAAAAGACACTGGCATCTCAAGCAAAGTGTTCAAACCATTTTACTAAGATTTAAAATATATGTTGCTATGCCATATGAATATACAATTTGCTCCCAGTAAGTAATGCATTTATTGCATGTTAAACCGCAACAAAAATGTTAGAAGTAAGAATCCAAAATGATGGAGACTACTTCAACTACTTACTTTTTTGTGAGCTACGGATAGAAATGCTGGTGTTTATATGTCTAAAAACTTGTATACGGGTTATGCAGTTGATTCCTAAACTATAGATTATCACAAATACTTTTCAATATGTATATTCCTGCCTTGATGAACATAGTACAACTTCTAGGATGGCACATCAATCTACCTTTTACATGTACTTGCCATTGTTTAAAGTGCAAATGTTTTACGTACATGTTAACTTTTTGGAGTTTACTGTATGTTCAACATAATCTTTCGAGCCTGTGCAATAACTTGTATACATGAATTTAAAGGTTTCGTATTCTTATTGCTATAGTAATTATATTTTGTAACCTGATAACAATCAGACATTAAAAAAAGGTACTGAAAAAATCGAATATGTAATGTGTACAGATATAATGTTTTAGTTTTCAGATATAAACGAATTCGAGAAAAAACTTTATTTTGAATTATTCTAAATAGATATCTATTTGTTCATGTATATATTATTACCATAATGAGAGATATACCCAGAGTAGTTGTTATTGTTTAGACTGTAACCTGTGTTCTTATATTAATAATGTCAATAACGTCAAACAGTGAAATATATGCATTTCGATTTATTTTGGGTGTTTATTGAGAAACAAAAATGCACCAATATCTGTTATAAATACTTGTGAAAATTGTTTCAGGGATGATTGTGCCAAGAATCTTTCATTTTGTAAATAACTACTTTCCATTTTATTTCCTTGGATACTCCTGTACATACACGTACGTTTCTCAGGAGCGTGTGTGCTGAAATTATAGTCTGTTTTGTCTAACATTGATACTATCTTGAATATATACAACTATATAAAATGCGTGATGTATTTCAGTTTTTCAACATGTATCTGTAAGAATGTTCTGATTTAGTGTAAACCGACAATTTATCATTGTATTAAAAAATCGATTATATTAATCAATGAAGATATTATGTAAGAAAATGTTCCATGAAATTATATTCATGTATTACTATTAACTGCACATGGGGATGGTATTGCTGGTGCTCTTGAAACCATCCTCATTCCTGAGTCGTTCACACTGCCCAGTAAAATGTTCATGTATATATTTTTGGCTATTCCTACACATGAAACATGTAATATATAATATTTTTGAATATGTGTGGAATGATATAGCTGATATCCTTTTAGCATACAGGGCCTCTATTATGTCTGAATGAAATATCGATGGTCTGAATGGCACATGGTCTCCACTCCATCATGAACCTGCAATGAATTTGAACACATCATGGTATTGTTTAAGATTACAAACAAATACAATGGTATTTGGTTATTTTTTGTTTATTTGAGCTATAATGGTCAAAAGTGTGTGAAGTTTACTATGCATACACTATCCGTTTAATTGTTTGGAAGTGAATATTTCTTCATCATTATTGTATTTGCTTCTCTAACTCAACTTGTTTATTGCTTGAAAGGAAACAGCAATACAGTAACATGGACCATTAATTGCCATATTGTAATTGTAGGTCCATATAACTTACTTGAAAGTGATGACTGGTCACATAATTGCACGTACCTCTTTAAAATACTGTATAGAAGCAGCTTGAAAAAATTAATCATGTTGTATAAAGTAATTGATGTATAATGTAAGGGTTTGGAATTGTCAAAATGATAATTGATAAGAAACTGACTGGACCATGCTGAAGCATGCACACATGGGACTACATGAATATTTTATCCAAACTTAACCTCGTCATATTTAAATATGAGGGCATTTGAAGAGCAGTCCTTTTCAGAGGACATTATTCGGCTAACTATACAGGTGTTTTTTCCAAACTAACACCCCATCCCCCAAAAATATATAGATCGATAATATAATAAAAATAACAATTTGTTTCTTCTAAAAAATAACAATTTGAAAGGTCAGATATTATGCTTTCCCTTTACCAGAGGTCTGCTAACTTTAATGGTGTTCTTCCAAAGTAAGACTCCCCTCAAAAAAACAAAAAAACAAAAATAAGTGCGAGAATCCTCAACTCTGACATGACTACGGGTGTTGCAGAGAATGTAGGCGTGAAGAAAATTGTCTGCTATATATATATATATATAGATCAAAAATAATTAAAAAAATGAGCAAATCGTTTTTCTAAAAACTAACAATAACAATCATAAGAATAAGAAAGGTCAGATATTATGTGTTACCTTTACCAGAGCTAAACCTTCTCTTTAAGATTCATCGGCTATACAGGGTGTCCATGAAAATGGAAAACCCAAGTGAAA
This sequence comes from Strongylocentrotus droebachiensis, assembly GCA_035222895.1. NCBI lineage: Eukaryota > Metazoa > Echinodermata > Echinoidea > Camarodonta > Strongylocentrotidae > Strongylocentrotus > Strongylocentrotus droebachiensis. Next base: position 452,972 of record JAVYIG010000229.1, on the reverse strand, counting down.
TAATAATCTTTAGTTTATAGATCATGCAATACTCGACATCTTGCACAACGTGTATAAAAATACGATAATTATGACCGATTTTTGTTGTTGACTTCTAAAGATATGAAGTGTATATTCATTTTTACTGTGATACTCCCGAGGTGCATTATAAATACATGTATTGTAAGAATTGTTGTGAGTACTACATGTATTTAATTTTCTCAACATATGATGTGAATGAATGTTTAGTTTTGTACAGACCTACTCTTAAAAAATATTTTGAAGCAGTACTGATATTCAGTTGTGTAAATATAAGATGAATACCTGTCGAAGGTATAGGGCTATAGTTAATATGGTGTCATCACTATACTAGTGATGCGAGCTTCGGTCTAGCGGTAATGTATGTAATGGGGTTATAATGTGTTTTAATTGTAACAGATTTTAGTCAATTTAGATTTTTGTTTTTGTCGTAATTTATGAATGGTACATGTATCAAGTTTGAATTTGTATTATGATGAGAAAGAATTGTATTTTGAAGAATTATTTGTATCGTTTGGATATTGAATGAAATAAAAATTAAAAATACGAGAACAATGTGTTTGTGTGATTGTTATTTTACAAACGTGTATAAATACAAAATAATGACCGACCTTTGAAGGGATTGGATAACTTTGCTTCAGATTCTTAGAAAAAGTCCTGGATTTAGCTCATGCTGCAATCATAATTATATACCTTTAGGTCATACATTAATCCCATGACTTTTACAAGCCAATCGCCTGTCTGGTTATCAATATATCTATGATTGGAATTAGAAATGTCAGAATTCGTTTTCCTAACAGTTTTCATAACACTACAGTCTATTTGGAAAATGAGTGTGGTAAAAGCGGGAACTCAAATATTATTACTTTTTTGAGGCACTTCATGATCATTTTGAAGCGCAATTTGTATACGGCTTCAATATAACACCATATCACAGACACTGATAACACGTAGGGCCATGCCTCTCAGATTTAACATTGTTAAACGATGCCCTTAACGTCCCCATCTGAAAGATGTGAGTTGTGACCCAGTTTCGCGAACCTGGGTCACAACTCACATCTTTCAGACGGGGACGTTAAAGGTCGGTCATCATTTTTGATTGATACACGTTTGTAAAATAACAATTACACAAACACATTTTTCTCGTATTTTTTTATTTGATTTCATTCAATATCAAAACAATAAAAATAACTCTTCAAAATACATTTTGTTTGTCTCATCATTATGAAAATTAAATTAACTTGATACTTGTACAATTCATAAATTACGACAAAAACACAAATCAAAACCTACTACCCTCTGCAACTCACTCATCCTCACACGTACACATGCACACTCTCATACGTAAACGCACCATAATAACATGCACTCACACGCATGAACACCCTCACCTGTAGTCCCTCGGTGCTTTTTTTTTAATCTTTGAAGGAAAAAAGACTGATGTTACCCATTCTTATCTCTGTCAAAGTACATATGTATTGCTATTCTTTTAATGCATTGATACAATGAGCTTACAATGAGATTGTAAACGAAGTAAAGTATTATACGAAGGACAGCATTTCTGTTGCATCCATCAACCATAAGTAAATTCAATACTTTTTCAGTCCGAATGAGAGAGAGAGAGAGAGAGAGAAAGAAAAAGAAATAGAGCCAAAAAGAGACAAGTGAAGAGCTGTACATGTATTACGTTGCGGCGTTTTTTTTAACATGCCCCTTCAACTTACAATGAGTGACGTGCGTCACGTTTTGCAGAGTGGGAATTTTTATCACTGAGCGTGCGTCCTGTGATGAGGTGGATGTCCCGTGTTTGTCGCCGCCATATCGTCGATGTGAAATGTGCAGCTAAGTCCTTGCGTAGAAGCCTAGGACTGGTCTAGATAACTATTCATCTTGGCTGGGTCTTCTCATTTCTTGAGTTTGTGACAGTAAACTTCTAGTCTATTCAAGGTGAGGTGTTTACGTTTAATCTTTGAGAAAAATGAAAACAGATAGAGGTTAACAGTGGCATAGCTACTGTGGAGGGGCACGTGCCTCCTCAATCGAATGGCAGAAAAGTGAAAGCGAGGGGAAAGGTGACGGAAAAGGGAAAAAAACGTGAGATAATAATTAAAAGGAGATGTGTTTCTCGAAAACGCTGTTTATAGATTATACAATTATATGAATGCACTTCTTACACCATACTTTATTATTAAGAAATATCACGATTTGATTTCATATAGAGAATTATACCTGTAAACAGAAACGAATTCTTAATATTTATCGTTAACGAATATCCATGTTATGATGGCTATATAATCTCGTTATCTTTAACATATTCATATTCTTTTAACAAGGTCAATTATCACTCTTGGTGATTGTCGAAGAAAAGACACTCGATTATTTTTGTTCTTCTTCAAGTAAAGGGTGTTAAACATGATCGGTACAATAGACATTAAGTTGTAAAGAGTGTCTCTATCATATATGGTGCTCTGAATTTAAAAACAAAACAAAAATACTAGCGCAAAGGTTTTTCCCTGGATCCTCTATTTATAATGTTACTGATTTTATAGCTTACATAAATATTTGTACTTAAGTCTTAAAAGACCACTCCTTTACAAATTTAGGGTCCTTGGTTGAATGAGTTATTATTTAGTTTTTGTTAACAAACAGGGTTGAGAAAATATGATAGAAGTTAATAACTCTTTGCTTTTATATACACTCTCAAAATTGATATTTAGAGCAATTTTAATAATTACTTCTGGATTGATGAAGTAATAGCCATAGCACAGTGTCTCTTGATATCATATTATCAAATTTGGGGTTTGCAAATACTAGAGGTTATTTACCAAGCAGCTCTGTCGATATTGTCTTTGTATTGCCTGTACTATGTAGCTAGAGAAATAACGTTGGGCATTGTGTTGATACCATTATATTGACATATGCTGCAAACTCCTGGATTAGTATTTATGTTAATAGTTTCTACAACAAACAGAGTAAATGTGGTCGACATAAAGTTTAACTCCAGTTTATTCAAGGAGGACATGTTTTTATGTAATATATGTAAAGTTTAGTCGAGGCCTAATAGGGCCTACTCCCTATCACTACTAATATAAATATATGACAATGTATTCATTAGTACATTAATAACAGGTAGATATTAGCTGTAAAACTTACATATCCATGGTAATATATAATTGTTGTCAAATCATAGAAAATAGTTTGGGGTGATCAGATCTGCATCCTTGATGTAGTGTAAAGCAGAGAAGAAAAATAAATGGAGATAGGAGTAAATTATAAAAGTCATAAGGTGAATAGAGTCAGAGAAAGAATGTATTTTTGTCTTTTCACTTTAGAATGCAACATTTTCCCACTCTAATGGGGCAAGGAGTATTGTAATGATAATGATAATAATAATACTCAGTTTTTATATAGCGCGTATTAGAATCACTAAGCGCTTCCAAGCCTGGTTGATCTGCCCCTCAGAGTTTGACGATCGTTTTTCTGCCGGGATGCCACAAGCCATTAAGGGGCGCCACCAGAGAAATGAGGTTATATCCAAAATATATTGATAGAATAACGTCCATTAGAAAATTCGAAACCGCGAGAGTATGTTATTTCACGAAAAAATGATATTTTGAAAATAATAAAGAGTTTTTATTCCTCGCTGTCTTCGCTCGATGGCGACATTTAGAAACAGGATGAGTTAAGGCTGCCAAGTGCCTGAGTACCTCCAAATATGTGGGCAACGAGGTGCCCTTCTCTTTGACAACGAGGTACTCAAATATATTTTCTGTCTTTTCTATTGAACTTTCAGCAGGTGTCAATATAGTAATAATGACTGCTATGAAAGACATAGTTGTTTTTTATACGCTCATGCCTCGAATACGACAGCAGTCATTAGAACTTTTATATACCGAAAAGGTTCATAGAGTACATGTGCGACTTACCAATCATGGTAATCAAGTTTGTTTACGATATCGAGACCTAGTCTTAACAGGGTGTCTGATCGCGCACAACTCGAGCTTGTGTGCTAAAATCATTCCCATTTAGATTGCACGCATATACGTAAAATGTCAAAACCGGTCAATAGACATTTTAAAAGGTGACCTAGGGCTTTTTCAAAAGACTATTGACCGGTTTGGGCATTTTACGGGAATGGCTAAAATCACGACTCCAATTTCGACCAATCAGATGGCTGGATTTCTAAAGTGAGGTATAAAACATACATTACTGCATGTCTTATCTAGTGTGATGATAATCATTTTTTTTAAAATATGACAAATTTCATTTTTGTATAGCTCCCTTCGCTCCCTCGCAAAATGTAGGATAGTTATGCCCGAACGTGTGTACATGGCAAAGGGCGGGTCCCGAATTTAACTTGAGTCTCCTGTAATGAATATTTGATCGGGTGAGGCGAAGTCCTTTATTTTTTGAAAGGGGGCCGTTATTTAAGAAAAAGGTTTAAAAACAATGATCTAGTAGACTCAAGACTGGTGCCCCCCCCCCCCCCCGCACCTTCAAATGACTGAGCCCACACTTAGCCACTGTATATGGGCAATCCAAAAGAACAATTTCGCCAGACCTGCTTGGTCAATTACCATGTAGGCCTTTACTATTTGCAAGCCCCAAACAGGACTATAACATTTATTTGCTAGTAATAAGAAACACTTATTTATGGCCGTTTCCTCATAAATCCAGAATCTATTGTTGCTACTACTTTTGCTATTAGGCCTACTATCATCATCATGATCTTCATCACTATCATAATTGCTTGAACTATCAATTTTGAGAACATATATAAGCAGAAAGTACTATCATTTTTCATCTCTGTTTGTTTAAAAAATACAATTCACTCAACTCAACTGGTGAGAATATTAATTTCCATTATAAAATGGTCAACAAGATTACAAAATAGAGGAGCGTGGAAACATATACGATTGTATCCCGTTTCGGCATTTATGACGCAGTTACCCTTATCATTTTTAAACATTATTATACTGATCATATTTAACATTGATTACTTGAAGAAAAAGAACAATCAAGTTTCTTGTCTTCCACAGTTATGGATACTGATTGTGTGGAAATATTAGAGGTCTGTGTGGGTTATTTAGGAAGCAGTCCTGCCGATATTGCCTTGTTTTGCCTGTAAATCTGTAGCTGTGAAAACAGCGTTGGGCATTGTGTTGATAACAATAGTTTCAAGGTTGAAATCACAGACGCTGAATATATTTTTTCCCAAAGCGTTTAATATTCTGAATCAATATGTACAAAAAGGTGTCGAGCTCTGTACAGGCTCTAGTTCTATCGGAGGGGCGCAATACAATATATATGCGGCCGTTGCATATTATATTAAAATAAAGTTTCATTGTTCGTAATTGAATAACTTCTAGGTTGCAGTTCATGCAACCGTCATTACCAAATTCAAAAAGGCATTGTTCATCTATGAATTCTTTTAAAGCGTCTCTTAAAGAACTTTTATATCGAAGTATTTACATAACTTATTTCAACATGCAGTAGGCAATTATCATTGATACTCAAATTTTGGCACATTGCAACTCACTTTTGCATATTTCGTATTCTATCTCGTATTCTTTGTTTACTCATCTTCGTTATAGCATCCTGCGATCACGTCACCGAGAAACATGACCACCTCGTTTTCTTTGTGATCTCCAGTACTATACTGGAACTCTACAAAGTATCCTGTCTGTTCGAGCTCCCAAGCTGGAATCCATCGTTAATATCATCATCCGTTGGTTGCCTGCACCACATACCGTTTTTGTTCTTCTTTTGTCTATTTTTTTAAAATAAATAATATTGGTTAACAAACGTATTATATAAAGGGAACCTTAATCACAAGCACAGTACTACCAAGGTTTCCTTTTCATTACTGCAGATTATTGGTAGCATCATATGTATTTAATTACTTGCATAAAATCATTTTGTAACTGTTGTAATACCACCTATCTGTCGAATATATGTAAATGTTTCATTACCATGTATATGTGTTAATTTGTTAAATCTTTTCATATGCAGTTAATTTGGAAATAAAACCTAAGTAAAAAAATAAAAAACAGACATTCTCTCTGCCCTTCAAAGATCTCTACGTGATGATAATGCTCATTTAAGATCAAATGTAGAAACACAATTCCCTATCTGGAAAACATCCTTACAGCTGATGCAGTATTATAGCTAAACTTATTCTTGTTGAAATGTCTTGAGTCCAGAGCAAGCCTGTATTTGCTATTTTTTCGGATACCGTCAAGGGGTTTACCACTGTGGTTGGTTTATCATGACTTTTGATACGCAACCATTTCCAACAATTTTTTCGATTTTATCTTGCACACAATTTGAATGGTTCTGGTATTATATAGCCATTTACTAGCTGGAAAAGTGAGTAAAGCCAACTCACAGCCATTCTCAATAATGTATATTTAACTGGCCTTAAATTTGAACCCATACTTTTGAAAACGTCTTTCCTCTCTGCTCTTGCCTGTATTTTTAGCATGCGTTTTTAATCATCATTTTTTCCGCCGTAGAGTTATTTTCGTACTCGGCAGCCAATTTCAAGCGTAGTAGCAAACTGTCCGCCATTTTTCTAAGTTTCTATCTTTTCTCTACAAGATCTATAATGTCAGCATTATTGATTCTTCATCCTCGCATCTGAAGCGGCTCCCAGCTCCTCATCCGATTTCTTTAAGCTTCCTTGTGATTGTTTTAACGTTTGTTTTATACTGCTGCTCGTTCTCCATGCGCTGAAACTTGAAATTCTCGCTATGCCTGTGCGTCGCTAAAGTCTTTCTGACTGGCGCTAATAGACTGCTGAAAAAATACTCAGCCTATGAGAAATAGAATTGTCTAATTATGTTAAAAGCCTAATGTGGGACTTGCGGACCTTTGTGTCGATAGGTTTTGTAACTCTCGCTGATCCATGTTCAAAAGCATAGAAGAAAAGCGCTTGTAAATGAAAAGAGGCTCCTGAAGAAAGACGTGCTAGTGTGTGTGTGCTAGACTGACTGTCCTCATTAATGGGCCATGTGCCTCTACCGATGGTAAACTCGGATAGAGGCCTGTGTATACTAAACACACGCCGAGTTAAAACACAGGGATTGTAATGGTAATGGTAATGGTAATGGTTTTATTAAAATTTCATTTGCAGCCAGATGGCTGAACTGCAGAACTTCATACATTGTAAAACATTTCACACAGTGAATGAATTATTAATCATTGTACACATACAAAAACAAATTAATACAAATTTATAAATTCCCTTAAGAGCTAACAGTTGCTTATTTTTATTCCACAATCATCATAGGGCTGGAGAGAAATATAGGTAGGGGGATAATAGTGCAGACAGCACAGGGGATCCAGGAAAAGTGTGAGATAGAGAAAGACAGAGGGAAAGAAAGGGAGAGAGAAAGAGAGACAAATCGAGAGATAGAGAGATATATATAAAAGATGAGGATGAGAGTGTATCAGACATATCGAAAATAAGATAAAAAGTACAATTTCGACAGAGAGAATACTGGTTGACAAAATTATACATGTACATGTATATTATGTTTTTTCTGATGAAAAAAACAGCTTTACAGCTTATAACATCCTAACTTTTTAGTTCCATTCCTACTACAGTCATGACAGTAGGCCTTCAAAGGAACTCTGATGTAATTTACTATGGACAGAGTTTTTGCAGGAAAACTGAATTTTTTGAAATGATAAGCCTTTAAATGTTATGATGATGATATCGTACATAGAATTAATATAAACAGTCAATATTTTTGAAATAAAGCAAACTAAACTGGTATGACACAGAGTTGCTAATTTGCGTTTGATCAATGACAACTTTAAATTTCATAACTTTGTTAATAGGTTATACATTTTCCCCTCAAACTGGACGGCACTGGCCTGCTTCTCTTGATTTTATCAATTGTATGCTTCTGTTTTAGTCAACCTGATGCCAACGTGGGGTGACCCTTCAAGCTAATCGAATCAGGAAAATTAGATTAGGACATTCACTGCATCTTCTTGTTTGTCAAGAGCTCTTCCTTGCAGAAACAATAGTCCAAGATTTGGCCAATAGTTGTCAACCCGAATTATATTTCTATCTTCCATGCAGGTCATCTGATAGACATCAAAGATGGCTGACGATCCAGCTATGAAGCCTGTATGGCAGGCCAAGGTATGTAAATGGCACCAGATAAAACCAACTGTTTTATCTCAACTCTCCACGTTTGGTTCATAGAAGAAAGGCTTGATTGATTATACAACTCTTCAAGTTGAAAAAGCATCTGCAAATATACCTACCCATGTACTGCAAATTTAAATCAATTCTGAGTTTTTGATGGTATGTGATGTTCTGAACATTATAATGTATGTGGCAATGAACTTCATGTTTTGCAGTACCAACAGTTCAAATGTGTACCTTTCTGAGATTATGAGAAGCAAAGTTATGACCTCTACCCATGGATGTATATGCTTCAACTTTTCTATATACTTGATTTTGAATAAAGTTGGAAGGGCATAACATTATAATGAAAAGATGCTTTAATTTCTTTTCAGTTGATAAAGCAGAAAGGAGGAAGGGGGTCTCACGATTCACCTACATTGGCTATCCCATTATTCCCATCCAAGGGTTGTCCTATCCTTCAGTTTCAAGTTTATACTCAACATGAGAAACATTCAACTCTTTTCAAATAGCTGTGAAAGCTATGAATTCAAAAATGCAGAAGGACTGGGTAATCTGATTTGCCAGAGAAATCAGTATTTCCCATTGAAAACAGTGATCTCCTTTGAAACTTGATCGATGACACAATGCTTAGATATATAAATATATTGGGTTACGGTGCTCACTTTTCAAAGAATAATTTTTCTGGAGGTTCATAATTATAAAAAACACCGATTTCCCATACCAGCGGGTTCATAATTCCGAAAATGAAATAGAGTCCACAATTCTAAGGTTTGTAATACGGCAGGTTCGTTCTTCTAAAAATAACAACAGGTTTCGTAATTCCAATTCAATGAACAGAGTTCGTAATTCGAAAAAAGAAACGGGTTTCAGAATTGTGAAAAAGAAATATTGTAGTTTATTCCGGAAAAGAAAAAAAAAGGTACATAATTCCAAAAAGAAAATAAGGTACATTATTTTGAAGGTTCCTAATACCGAAAACGCCTTTTGGTTCTATGTCATTGTTTTAGATCATGTAGCTTTGACATTGTGTACCCTTTTTCTTTTTCGGTATTTTTAAACCCTTTTCTATTTTCCGAATTCTTAAACTATCTTCTTTGGAGTCAAAGCGTCCTGTTTGTATGACATGCTTTATAAATGCCTTTAAATCCCTCCTCAACTCTTTTTCAGCTGAAAGTCAAGCTTCACGGATCTAGAAAAGAAACACTACAATCACTCAAGGTTTGTATGCATAACTTGTAGCCATTGATAATTGTTGCGAAGTCCATGTATTATGTTGTTATGCCAAAGAAGACTTTATTCTGTGTATCTCCCTATGTACAAAGTAAGGTTTAAGAAGAATGAGTTCAATTTTAATTGTTTTACCAATGTTTTATCTTTTCTTTCCACATCTTTAGTCCTTTAAATCATGTAACAGCGTAAACGTAATTAACCAAAATTGGATAAAAGCTTTTTATCAATTTCGTGTACCCCCTCCACCTTACAGGATCCTCAGATTTCGGAAGAGAAGGAAGAAGACCAGGAGGAGGAAGAAGAGGAGAAGGAAGATGAGGATTACATGGCCATTGAAAGCCTGCCCCATGAAACAGGTTAATGTTGTCCCTTGGTCAAAATCAGCAGAAATTGATTTGGGGGAATAAGAAAATAAAAATAAATGCATGGTAGAGACGCGAAACAAAAAATAAAGTATTTGAATACATTATATAAACGGGTAATGTTTTTTTGTATTCATGAATCGATGACATGAGAGCAAGAGTAGTACAAGTTCATATAAACATGTATATAAAGTATGGATGCTAGATGGCGTAGTCTCTGTAAACATACACAAATATCCAACACAGTTGTGTATAAATGTTTATAGGCCTACTATCAGGGGCGGCGATTTCTTTTCATGACCGGGGGGGACGAAATGTGAGGGACGAGGGAGCAGTGCCGTAATGAGCAAAAACGTTGGGGGGGGGGGGGAGAAAAAGAAAACCGCATCACCACCACTCTCACATGTTACGCAGGCCCTGGCAACGTTTTTTCAAAGTGGGGAGGGGGGGGGCTAAGTATTTACGATCAGGTAGAGCAAAGCGAGCGAAGCAATGGAGCGTAAATTGGCGTGGGGTCCAGGGGCAAAGCCCTGGCGGTGGTCAAGGGGCGGAGCCCCATGAAACTCAGGGATTTTAGGCATCTAATTAAGGTTAGATGAGCATCAAGGGGGAGGAGCCCCCGGAAGCTCAGGGGTTTTAGGCATTAAATTACGGTCAGAGTAGCATATTTTGATACCTTATTTGTGACTTGCACTGACATGCAGGTCATTAATTGGAGTGGGGTACAGGGGGCGTAGCCTCCAGAAGCTCAGGGGTTTTAGGCATTTAATTACGATCAGATGAGCATCCAGGGACCGCCTTAGGGCATTTAATTGGTTGGGTCCAGGAGGCAGAGCCCCCGGAAGCTCAGGGAAAAATGCCATTTCAGCAACATTTGTAAATCACTGGTATCGAATTAGAAATAAACCACGTTTGAATTTAATTTTTTGAGGGGGAACTTCCCCCAAGTTCCCCCCCCCCCCCCATTAATACGCAAGTGCGAGGGAGCATAGTGAATGAGAGGGGTGAAGGTGACGGAAGTGACTACCCTCTCACAGGTTTTGAAGTTTTGGTTGTATTAAAAAACTACATTCCTTAGCAAAACTATAGTATAAAAACAAGCAATATACTTTTTTCACACTTCACTTTTCTCGGTATTTACTTATACATTTTGAAGGATATTATGCGAGGGAGCGTAGCTGCCGAGTGAGAAAGTTTTTGCATTTTTATTTGTCTAAACGCTACACTCTTGGGTCCTGCAGAGCCTAAAAGTGTGTTGCGATCTTTAGTCAGTATTTGCTATACATTTTTGTTTGCACTTTTTTCAAATTTTGAGGGGGGGGGGGGCGATTCCCTCTAAAAGAATTGAGGGGGGACGTGCCCCCCCCCCCGTCCCCCCGGGATCGCCGCCCCTGCCTACTATGATGATGGTATAAAGTAGAAAGTTTCGTATTGTATGGCAAAAAGGCGGAAAACTGGGCAAGTCGGGGTAGATTACAATTTTTTCCTTCATCTTATCCTTAATGTATGGCAACAAACAATATTCATGACGGATCGGTAGAAGGTAATTGTGCTGAATCATTTAAGTTGGATTATCACATTGATTAATATAAATTGCTATAATCCACAAATTGTGCATCTTGATTAAAATATGTTTTCACAACGTACAGTCTAAACTAAGCAAGAAGAAATTGAAAAATATGCCTTTTAAAAAATAAAAACATTAACATTTGTAAGAATATTCTTCTTTCACACTTAATTATGTCATGAAAAGGATACATAGAGTGAAATTGCTCTTTGGTGGTTTATAAACTAAATTCAATATTTGCTAGAATGTTAAGGTACAATTATGTATTCTATTGTTTGCAGATAGTTTATTTTTGGAAATATCTCTTATGATTTTCATACTAGATGAAGTAAATGTCAAACCAATCAAGATGGAATGTTGTAAGAGAGTCGGAGTTGAAGGTGGCAACCTTCAGCTAGATTCTTTTGGAATTGAACTTGAGATCCCTCCCGGTGCAATTGATTGCGGAGCGCCGCAGGACTTTTCACTTAGTGTCCTGACAGATACACCTAATCTTGGCAACAGCAAAGAAGAGATGTCAGTCTGCTTTGGTGTACAGTGTTTAGCCCCTGATGACTTGGTCCTTAAGTTACCAGTGACTTACACAATACCTCACAGTGCTGTGATTCCACAATACTCCAGTGTGAAGGCAGTCTTGTACACGGGCGAGGGAGAATACTCACCCGGTAAGTACATCTTTACATGTATGCACATTATAGAGCAATGGTATTGGGTGAATATCATTAATGTCATAACATTTTTTGTAAATATATGAAGCACGTAGCAATATGTAAATTAAAATATTGTATAAACTCTACTTGGTGTATTATTAGAACGTCTGACACTTTTGATTAAGAGTGACTCAAAACGTTTTTAAAGTCTCTAATTGTAAAGATAAAGGATGTAATATTCATTTGGAGAAAGTTTGTGAATTTCTTTGAATGTTTATTTTATAATTTTGTTAAGAATAATTCAATTAGATTTCGCTTTTTGAAAAAATCAAGGCCACAAAGTCTTGTGTGTATCTGCAATTACTTCAGAACAAAGCAATTTCCATTGTGCATGGCAGCTAATTGTCTATTAATAAGTGAAAAGCGGTTTTCTTTCCTGCGTTTTTACTTTAAACATAAACAATTATAAGAATCATAGAAAAGAAATATAAAAAGAAGCTTTAAATAAGCGCCTTCACGGACAAAGGTAGTGCGTATGAATTAACACTGCTCAATTAATATACGCTATAGTTCACATAGCTGCACGCCCAATCTAACACGAAACATGATTGGCTGAGAATAATGTTTAAGAGTGATTATCATTAAATAATTAATTGAAATGTACATGACCTGGCGTTACCTAAAAGAACATCATATACCCTTAACATAGTTTTTAGTATACCGATTTAGAGGTATGCTAAAGGTATGTAATTTCTGGGATATAACATTAGTTTAAGGGCGCTATCGAACGAGAGAGACGTAGTTTTTTATCGCGGAGATTTGGCTAACTAAGATCTGCCTAAATCTTCTTTTTAAATTTTGCATCCATATTTTTAACCTTATACATTTGATTCTTGAAAGCACGATTGTTGTTTTGGATAAGTAATTTCAGCTTTTTGTGAATTTTTCGAGGGATTTTGAGGATAACTAACTTCTGGATTCGAACTGAGATCGACGCTGTATTCACTATACAGTACATGGATAGCGTGTGTGACGTGGACGCCAACTGCTTTTTCGCGAACACTTTTTTTTTTTTTTTGGTCTCGAAATTTCAAAATTTGACATTTTTCTTCGTTGGGGGGGGGGGGGTGGTAAGGTCACCTTTTTTAGGTTAGCCGTGGGCACTTTTTTTTTTTTTTTTTTTTCCATAATAAAAAAAAAAAAAAAAACCAAAGGGGGGGGGGTTAGGTTTTTTTAGGGGGTTTACACACATAAAAATTCCAAAGCGGGGGGGGGGGGGGGTTAACCCCCAACCCCCCCCCCCCCCCCCCCCCAGCGTACGCCCCTGTTCACAGTCATCATAGTCATCATAGACACTCATCAGTCATCATAGCCTACATTCATACGTTGTGAATGTTTCATGGGCTCTAGCTCTCAATAGCCATTGCCACTGTCGACTTTTTAAGTTACTTTTCAAGTATTTTTTAGAGTTTTGTTTTCTCTACCGGACAATTAAGACGATCAACGTTACAATAATCCTCCAGACGGATCTAATTTTTTTTTTTGGCTCCCCTCTTCTGGAATCACGCCGTCATCATAGACTACATTCATACGTTGTGAATGTTTTCTGGGCTATAGCTCTTTTTTTAAGCCATTGCCACTATCAGCTTTTTAAGTACTTTTTAGACTTTGTTTTACTCCCTTCTGCTTGAATCACGCCGTCGTCATAGTCATCATAGACATTCATAGTCATCAGTTAATCATACCGGTAGTCATCATAGCCTACATTCATACGTTGTGAATGTTTTCTGGGCTATAGCTCTCTTGTTTAGCCATTGCCACTGTCGGCTTTTTAAGTACTTTTCAAGTACTTTTTAGACTTTTTTTTGGCTCCCCTCTTCAGGAATCACGCCGTCATCGTAGACTACATTCATGTTTTCTGGACTCTAGGTCTTTTTAAGCCATTGCCACTGGGCTCTATTTTCTTTCCCGATTCGGTATCAACATGCAACACACTACTTGTTATACCTATGCATCACTTGCTCTCCTCATTTTAATACTTCGATGTGGAAATGTACACCAGGATCCTGGGCCAGTTCCCTGTAAATTTCCATGTACTAAATGCAAAAGACCGGTTGCAGTCAATCATCGTGCTATCGACTGTGATACATGTAGCGAATGGACACACATCAAATGTGCGAACATCAGCCCAGCCCAATATAAGGATATGGTCAACAGTACTGATGAAAACAAACTTGAATTTACCTGTGGTTCATGTTCAATTGATCCTGAGAACTCAACTCCTGATCCTACTCCTAGTACTCCTCCGTTTTATATGAACCACTCATCTGATAAAGGACTGAGGGTTCTCAACTTAAACGTATGCAGTTTAAAATCTATGGACAAACAAACCCAATTCCAGGGTATTATTGAGGATTTAAACCCTGATATAGTTGTAGCCACCGAAACTAAACTTGACAATGAATTTAGTAACCAAGAGTTAATACACCAGTCTCAAGGATATGGGGTATTTAGAAAAGACAGAGACCGTTAGGGAGGTAGAATTCTTATCGCATTCCGACAAACACTTCAAGTTATATTATTGGAACTACCTCGCGATTGCCCACTTTTAGCTATCAGAGTAAAAGTAAACAACCAACCAGACCTGATAGTTGCAGCTTTCTACAGGTCTCCAAGTAGCGGACCTTCTGATCTACACAACCTACATCTTAATATCAACTCGATAATGGGAAGCAGACTACCCAACATCATCCTGACCGGAGACTTCAATCTTCCAAGTATTCAATGGGAGGAAAACATGATGATAGATGCAAATCCTCAGTATGGTCTTCATATCAACGAACTCATGTTACACATATTTGATCAACTCGGATTAACCCAGATGGTCCTTCAACCTACACCAATGGGTATCATCATGGACTTGGTCCTCACCTCAGTCCCTGACCTTGTGGACGACGTTGCAATATAGAAAGGGATGAGCGACCACGATGCTGTAACCTGCAATTTTTCACTACATGTCAAACTAGTAAAGACCAAGCCCAGGAAAATCTACCAGTTCAAGAAAGCCAATATGGATAGCCTTAGGGATGATCTTAAAGAATCTACTAACAAGATCCTCGACGATTGCGTCTATAAGTCAGTATCTCTCTGCTGGAACCTTCTTAAAGAAGCAATCCAGAAAGCAGTCAGTTCCCATGTACCAGTTAAAAACAGTAAAAGTAGACCAAACCTACCATGGTGGAACACACACCTCAATAGAATGGCTAGACAGAAGAAGAGAGCCAAACTCAAAGCTAAAGTCACCAACAACGACAAAGACTGGAGCAGGTACAAACTTCTCCAAGCTCGATTCCGATCTATGAACAGAGAAGCCCACAAGATCTATCTTACCACGATCTTCACACCTGATCCAGGAGAAAGGTTCAGCAAGAAGGCTTTTTCATATTTTAAAAGTAGGAGAAAGGACACAGTTGGTACTCCTGTACTACGCCTGAATGGACGAGAAGCATCTCTGCCATGCGAAAAAGCCCAGATGTTAAACGATCACTTCTGCCAAGTATTCACCCTAGAGGATCATATACCTAATACCTGGCATGACGAGATTGTTGATGGCATCGATGGAGACTTACCACGTCTCCCTGACTTGACCATTAACATAGAAGGTATCACCAAACTCCTCGGATCCACGAAGGTGAAGAAAGCACACGGTCCCGATGAAATTCCCAACATCATTCTCAAAGAGGCCAAAGATGAGATTGCTCCAGTTCTGACTGCAATATTTCAGAAATCCCTAGATGAAGGTGACATCCCAGTTGATTGGAGGTCTGCTAACGTTGTTCCTATATTCAAGAAAAGAGACCGTCACTCGCCGGAGAATTACCGCCCAGTTTCCTTAACATCCCACTCTTGTAAGATTTTGGAACATGTTATTTACAGACACATCATCCAGCATCTTCATGATCACAATTTCTTAAATGAAAAACAGCATGGATTTCGAAAGCACCGAAGCTGTGAGAGCCAGCTCATTCTTACAATAGCAGATCTGATTCGATCATTCGACCAGGGTACTCAACAGGACGTTATGATTCTCGAGTTCAGCAAGGCTTGTGATAAGGTACCCCATCAAAGACTTCTCTTCCAACTACAAAAGTGTGGCATTCAAGGCCAACTTCTTAAGTGGATCAACATTTGGCTGACAACAAGATCACAGAGAGCGGTCATTGATGGTGATTGCTCAGCCTCGGCTGGGGTTCTATCAGGCGTACCGCAGGGGTCCGTACTCGGCCCTCTCCTCTTCCTCGTATATATCAACAATATCGATATAAACATCTCATCGAATATAAGACTATTTGCAGATGATTGCATACTCTACCGAGCGATTAAGACAATCAACGACACTGAAATCCTCCAGACG
Organism: Strongylocentrotus droebachiensis; assembly: GCA_035222895.1. Taxonomy (NCBI): domain Eukaryota; kingdom Metazoa; phylum Echinodermata; class Echinoidea; order Camarodonta; family Strongylocentrotidae; genus Strongylocentrotus; species Strongylocentrotus droebachiensis. Next base: position 436,567 of record JAVYIG010000229.1, on the reverse strand, counting down.
GATCTGAACAGGTTATCTACATGGGCAGACAAGTGGCAAATGAAATTCAACGTCACCAAGTGCTACGTTCTTCGAATTTCCAGGAGGAGACGTAATCTCATAAACCAAGCATACTACATAAACACTACTACCCTCAAGGAGGTAAACCACCATCCCTACCTCGGAGTGGAACTAACCAACAACTTATACTGGGAGAACCAAGTGGATAAAGTAGTCAAGAAGGCAAACCGTATGCTCGGAATGATTCGTCGTAACATGTCTGGCTTCTCTACCAAGAAGATCAGAGAAGCTGTATTCACCTGTCTAGTAAGGCCTCATCTAGAATATGCCAGTAGCGTGTGGGATCCTTACTTAGGTTAACATATCAACAAACTAAAGGGAGTACAGAACAGAGGGGCTAGATTTGTCACTGGCAAATATGGAATAGACGTCCATGTATCAGACCTGAAGAGTGATCTTAAATGGCAACCGCTACAGAGTCGACGTTTTGTGGCTCGACACTCGCTCTTCTTCAAATCCATCAAAGACCAAGTAGCCATACCCAGACCGGAATACATCACACAACCCCAGAAGATACTCAAGGGACATCATAATCTCTCCTTCTTCAACATAAGATGCAAGACGGATATATATCGACTCACCTTCTTTCCAAGAACCATATGGGCCTGGAATTTACTTTCCCCCATCATCTTTGCCTGCGACGCAGTCGAAACCTTCAAAGCCAGACTCTGGGAAGCCATCCAAGGGGGTAATATAATCATAGTCCCTCCCCACAACTGCAATGTGATGGGACTCAATTCTAAAATGTTCTAGCAGCAACAAACACTCTCTCACTCTTATTGGTCATCTTTATATCCCTCTTGAGGATCAGGACCAGGATCAGAACAGATACAGAGATACAGAACACTTAGTGATATTCTTATTCCAAAAACAAACACAAATCCATCATTTTACATAGATATCTTAAAGGCATGGGAAATGATTAAATACTGAACTACAGTCAGTGAAAGATGAACCAGTGAAAGTTTCAGATCAGATTATTTGGCACAACAAACAGGTGGTTTATGATAATCAGTCGCTTTTTTTTTATAAAGGCTAGTGTGACAGTGGTCTAATCCATTGAGGAGACATTTTTATGAGATATAGCTTTCGGTCAACAGAATACATCAAATTGCTGGTGCACTCCAAACGAAAATGCAATGCTCTGTTTGACTATGCAAGACTTAAAGCTCCATCGCATTAATTTGGCCAGGAGGGATTAAATCCACTGCATGGTCACTGACAGGAGGATATCTCATCAAATCAGATCTCAATTAACATAAGAAAAAGAGGATCATTGGCGACAAGTGGTCACCGATTAGGCATTGTTTGCTATATAGAGGGCGCAAGTTGCTAAAAGTAGTGCAGTGGGGCTTTAAAAGACCAATACCACTTGTATGGGTCAATGAGTTTAAAAGAAGAATCTATGCAGGATTATACAAGACAAGCAAATGAAAACAAAGTTCCTTACCTGTTGGTTGCAAATAAGGTAAAACATATTACTGATATGAGAAGTAATCGTTTCTATAAACTCATTTATTGGGGAAAAACAAACATTAAAGAAAACAAATTGCGAGAGTTTAACTTGACATTACCGTATAATCTATTGCCAGTAAAAAGTAATCTTTTCGAATGGGGAATAAACAATGACGATGTATGCCCAAAATGTAATATAAAAGAGGATATATATCACGCATTTATCGAATGCAAACTAAATGAGCCCTTTATTAAAGACCTGAAAGAAGTATTACGAGATATATACACTGTTGGTCATAAAGATGGGTTATTTTTTTTTTACCCCAGTTTATGGAATAATTTTTACAACGATTTATTCACAATAAATCTAAACAATATTATACATTCTCAAATTTTATTGAATAATAATGGGTGAGTGTTTGTTTTGCGTGAATGCTAAAGCATGTGTATGCTACTATGCTAATCAACTAGGGGACCTACGTCCTTAAGTAATAACTGACAGTAATGAGGATTAATGCCTCACAAAAAGGCACTAATATAGCTGATCGACACGGTTTAGATCCTGGGGCCTTGGAGTTACGAGGCCATTACTTTGCCACTGAATCATGACCGTACGCAGCGGGGGCTAGGGTAGGGAGCAGCCCCCACAAATAACAACAAAAAAAGAAATTGCAATAAATTTTCAATAGTTCATTGCATTTTCCCCCGGTTCCCAACGGTCACCAACACTCTGCAGCCATGCATTATGGTTCAAGGCATGGCCACAAAGAGGATGTTTTGTGTGGATCGGTTTGACATTTACTTCATCTGGTATGAAAATCATAAGATATATTTGCAATGATAACTTTTCTGCAAACAATATAATACATAATTGTAACATACATAGGCTTTAGCAGTCACGCAAAACAAATACTCGCCAATTGGTATTCAATAAAATCTAAGAATGTATACTATTATTTAGATCTTATAGGAATAAATCATTGTCAAAATCATTCCATTAATTTGGGTCAAAAAATATTATTCGACCGTTATGACCAACAGTGTACTAAGTAAAGATATGGACGTTCAGTATCCAATACTTGCTCAAAATAGAATGTGAAAGTCATTGTACTTTATTCCTAACTATAGCTTTTTGGACCATTTACAAATTGATTGCCGATCGGACTATGACGGGAATAGACAAAAAGAAACGTTGCTCCCAACAAACAAATTTTCCAAAGAGAAAATCATAAAAAGATTGGAAAGTTAGTTATCTATAAATATGACCAGAAAGCACATGTTTTTACCAAAAGACTTGTTACGTGTTATTTAAAAAAAGAAAAAGAAAAACAAAAGGGGGAAACAAAACTATTATATTAATTCTTATGTTAATGATGATTTAAATGCTTTGCAAAACAAAACTTAATTTCAATTCTTTGTTATGCCAATAATGATGCTTTTGTGATTATGTAAGTTTGATTTGTATCATTGTATCTTTGAATGTAAACCATGTATACCTAATAAATCCTCTGGTAAGGCAAAGAAAACAAATTAAAATTAGTTTTCATAATACTGTCCTTGACCGACTTATGTGTTTAAGCACTTGATGAGATGACCCATATCTTGATAGATTGTTCTGAAGGGTTAGGTGCAAGAATGTCAGAGCTAACAATGTCAAAGGTCAAAGGTCTTGTCAAAGGACATTATCACTGTGACAGGGATTCGACCATCTTTACTTAATGGTTTACAGTCCGGAGACTTATCCACCGGACCACAACACCTCTACCTCACTTTGATAATAAGAATGAACCCACAATGACTCTATGCAAAGGTCTTTTACATTGCTTGTTATTGAATTTATTTCAAAACCAAGTTCATCCCTCACTTCAATGAGTCCATAATTTTCCTGATTGTTCCCCCAAATTGTTGATTATAGATGCAGTTATCAAAGAACGAAGTATGTTGTCGAGGTCTGGAATACCTAGCTGCACCATCACGAAAGATGTAATCAAACTGAAGATGAATCACTTTTCATGGGTGTCGATTATGCTCTCGACCATCAAGAATTTCTCGTTCCAAAATGTCTTCTCCCCAAAAGAAAAGAGGATGTGCTGTCGGCCGTTTAAAGAAAAGACCTTAGCCCTGAGGAGGACACCTGTCATTTTACATGTACTCCTCTATGATGACGTCGAAGCGAATCGTGAGGTAAATTATTTTTACATCAGTTGATTTGGAAGCAGAGGAATCTGACATAATGTATTGGTCTGTCAACAGTCATGGCAAAGATCAGCATCTGTATGTACATAGTTTTCAGATAAATTTAGTACAAGCATCAATAATCAACAGCAAAAATAAAATACAAGACGTTACTGTTGGTGTACAGTAGATCGAGGCACAGGATCAAAAGTTTAAAAGTCTCCCATACTTGAAACTTAGTTTTCCCCAAAAAAGTATAATGACACGAACAACAAGGCTGTTTTTCCACTCTGAGGTCAAAAGCTAATATGTTTATTACTATTTTTTTTTCTAATGTTTATTTTTTGAGGGGAGGGGGGGGGGGGGGGTAGTTTACCTCCTTGTTTCCATCGCATCAGCTAGTAGTCCAGTAGACATAGACCATGTACATGACCTGGAAAAGTGTTAAGTATAAGGTTTTTGGGGTTGATTCGTGTTTTAGATAGGTATTGAGGTAAATTCAGCTTGGTTGCCATCTTGGCAACCTCGGGCAATTTTTTAATTAGCCTTATTAGCATAATCATTTAATTAGCATATGTGCAATATGTAATATGTTGCTAATCGTAATCCAGGAAACATAAAAACATGGATAATACTGCTTTTCAAGGGTTAATATGTCGAGGAATTTATTTATGACACTAGTTCTTATTTCTAAGTAATGCAATTGTCTCAAACAGCATCATTAGCCTAATGAGCTAATTAGCACATGTACAATATATGGACTTCATTGTCATTGCCTATATAGAAAGCCTGAAGATGGTGTAATGCAACATTGTAAATCATTTTTAAAGGTAAAGACCAGTTCTGGTCATGCGATTTCATTGTGAAAGAAACGTTGTGGAATCGATCAGAAAAGGTTGATCATCTAGTATATAAGTATTGATGTGTACTGCAATGTTCTGGAATCATCAAAATGATAAGAAATTTGGCCCAGTCTTGGTAAGTTACAAACACTGTACACAATAAGATGTATATTTCATTTCATTTCATTTCATTTATTTATTTAAACACGGTAACCCTCTCAGCCTAAACGTTTTTTTTTTCAGAAAGTCCGTGTTGACTGAATAAAAAAGGTACAAATTATATAAAAACAAAATCTAGTAACAAAAGATAGCAAAACATAAAAATATGCAAAATAATCGAATCAAATCACACACAAAAAAAGAAACAGCAACAACAACACATGAATTGTTATTATGTACAAAATACAATTTTAACTATAATGAATAACAAGGGAAACGCTCTCGGCGGTCTCGCCTGCATTACGCAATCCGTTTTGTTGAACAAATGAGGTTGGAACATTATTTATAGGCAGGATGGTCCATTAGCAGGCCCTAAAAAATGAAATCCTCTGAATATGATCAGCATTTACAAGTGAATATTGACTAAGAATAATCAGAATAATTATTAACTAGTAATTGTACCACGATCGATAACTTGACAGAAATATGGACAAATTAATACAAAAAATTGATTTATCAATTCTCATATTAAGTTGTGAAAACATAATCCAAGTCTACTGACCTAACATGACCTTTGACCTTGTAAACTGGAATTTGTGTCATATGATTTTTGATACTCGATAACCCTTGGGTACAAGTTTCATGGAGTTTGAACAAACAATTTTGAAAATATGCTAAAAATTCAAAATCTTGATGTTGATGCCAAAACAAAGTCTAAGTTTGTTGACCTAAAATGACCTTTGACCTTGACTTAGTGACCTAAAATTCTACTCACATGATTGGGGAGACTTGATAGCCCTATATAGTCCAAGTTTCATTGACTAAGAACTTATACTTTCAAAATTATATCAAAAGTTCAAAAACTTAAAGGTAATACAAAGTTTTGGGAAATTTTGAAAATTGGGTGGATAGTGAATCTTTACAATTTTTAAATATTTGGATGCCCATGTGGATGTATTATAAGAACTAGAAAATTTAGCCCCTAAAACACTACTGCTTTCTAGAAAAAATGAATATAAAGATTTACCGGTGCTCCCGGTAAATTTTGATAAATTTTAAATAGCGCCTACGGCCCACAGTGGGCCAGAATCGCCTCAAAATGTGCCAAAATTCAAAATTGGCGAATGTGAATTTTTTTTTTTTTCTTCATTCGCTTGGGGAAGAAAACATTCTAAAGAATATTTTTTCACCCATATGTTAATATTTAGCGAGTTTTAAAAGTGTCATATACCCCTGCGAACATGGGAAAATCTAATTGTGCTCCAAAAATGATAAAAGAGGCAACTTTACAATAGGTGTTGAGAATTTATGAAGGGAAAAGCAATCAACTTGATACTGCGTGCACTTCTTGCCTAATGGTAACCCAATTAGAATATACAATGACCAAATTTATGGAAGCTTCATTTTGGGAAAAATGAGTATTAAATTTCACCAAAAAAAGGGAAAAACTGCAATTTTTATATAAAAGTAGCATGTTTAAAAGGGGTCTATTCGCTATTCATAAGGACCGCTATTCATAAGGTCCGCTATTCATAAGGACCGCTATTCATAACGTGTAAATTCCCGTACTTCCGGGTCCGCTATTCATAATGGCAAAAGAGGGTCACTATTCATAATGAAATAAGGTTCGTTAATCATAAGGCCCGCTATTCATAACGTGAGATGAGGGTCGCTATTCATAATTCATATTAAGGGTCATTAATTATAAGGACCGGTATTCATAATATGAAATCAGGGTCGCTATTCATAATACGACGAGAGGGTCGCTATTCATAATACGAAATAAGGTTCATTACTTATAAGGGTCGCTATTCATAACACGGGAAGAGGGTCGCTATTCATAATACGAAATGAGGGTCGCTATTCATGATAGGAGAAGAGGGTCGCTATTCATAATAGGAGAAGAGGGTCGCTATTCATAATAGGAAATGAGGTTCGCTATTCATAATAGGAGAAGAGGGTCGCTATTCATAATAGGAGAAGAGGGTCGCTATTCATAATAGGAAATGAGGGTCGCTATTCATAATAGGAGAAGAGGGTCGCTATTCATAATAGGAGAAGAGGGTCGCTATTCATAATAGGAGAAGAGGGTCGCTATTCATAATAGGAAATGAGGGTCGCTATTCATAATAGGAGAAGAGGGTCGCTATTCATAATAGGAGAAGAGGGTCGCTATTCATAATAGAAGAAGAGGGTCGCTATTCATAATAGGAGAAGAGGGTCGCTATTCATAATAGGAGAAGAGGGTGGCTATTCATAAAAGGAGAAGAGGGTCGCTATTCATAATAGGAATAGAGGGTCGCTATTCATAATAGGAGTAGATGGTCGCTATACATAATAGGAGAAGAGGATCGCTATTCATAATAGGAGAAGAGGGTCGCTATTCATAATACGAAATGAGGGTCGCTATTCATAATAGGAGAAGAGGGTCGCTATTCATAATAGGAGAAGAGGGTCGCTATTCATAATAGGAAATGAGGTTCGCTATTCATAATAGGAGAAGAGGGTCGCTATTCATAATAGGAGAAGAGGGTCGCTATTCATAATAGGAAATGAGGGTCGCTATTCATAATAGGAGAAGAGGGTCGCTATTCATAATAGGAGAAGAGGGTCGCTATTCTTAATAGGAGAAGAGGGTCGCTATTCATAATAGAAGTAGGGGGTCGCTATTCATAATAGGAGAAGAGGGTCGCTATTCATAATAGGAGAAGAGGGTCGCTATTCATAATAGGAGAAGAGGGTCGCTATTCATAATAGGAGAAGAGGGTCGCTATTCAGAATCAGATACGATTTTTTTTTTACCGTAAGACATTATGTAAACGGTTGCATCCCCTGTATTGTGTATTTTTTTAAAATAATTTACTTTTTAGCTTTGATAATTATAGACATCCCCATAATCTAGCTCATATATTCCCCCGCTACAGCGGTGAAAACAAGAAGGAAAACACACATAATCCTATCGTCATTTGTCCCGCTCGTGGGAAATCTTGCCCCACCACCCTGCACCCCCCCCCCCCCCCGACTGAGCTTATCGTGGCTACGCCACTGACACATTAAGTAGAAAAGCATGCTCATTATTATAGCCATTTAAGGACTTAGTTTGCTATTTTAAGAAACTAGTTATTGTTTATACGAAAGAAAAACAAATTGTAGAAAGTAACTTTTAGTAGGACTTATGGAACTACAAATTATATAGCCTTAGTCAGATCCAGGCACACAGAAGCTCTTCAATTTCAGCCAATGAAGAGTTTCAAGATTTCAGTTTTCCATGAATTATCATGCCTCAGGATACTAATAATCATATTAATTAACCTAACTTGATTTATCCAAAAACTTGATCTCCTGAAACGTTCTGAATATCGAAAACGAACGGAGTTCGACCGGACCATTAGCCTATACACTGTGAAAAAGTTGGGCAATATTGTTTAAATTGGCGTGGGGTCCAGGGGCAAAGCCCCGGTAAGGGTCAAGGAAGCTCTCATGTTTTAAGCATTAAAATAAGGTCAGATGAGCTTCCAGGGGCCTGCCTACGGGCCTTTGGTGGGGTTCGCATGCCTCCGGAAGCTCGGGGGTTTTAGGCATTTAATTACGGTCAGATGAGCATATTTTGATACCTCATTTGTGAAACCAGCAGGTCACTTTTCTTTCTTTCTTTATATTTCCCCGTTAACATACTTTTTCAAAAGGGTGTGTGTGTGGGGGGGGGGGGGGGGTTCAAACCCTGACACGTTAGCTACTAAAATAGCATATTTTTTGCCCGAATATAAATTTTGGAATTAGTCACTTTTCAACAAACGCATACAAAAGTATGATTTACAAAAAGTGAAACAAATCCTCTTCTTTCTCTAATAATTTAATGAAACATCAAAGCTTCGACGTTTTGCGCGGGAGGGGGGAAACTGAATTCAGGCAAGGATTAAGAGTCGAGAATGGAACAACGAATCATCTTCTTTCTCTAATAATTGCATTAAACAATGAAAGGTCAAAGCTTACGCGCTTTGCGCAAGAGGGGGGAATAGAATTCAGACAATTATTAAGAGTCGAGAACGGTACAACAAATCGTAATTTTTCTCTAATAATTAATGAAAGGTAAAAGCGAGGGGGAAAACTGAATTCAGACAAGGATTAAGAGTCGAGAATGGTACAATAAATCGTCTTCTTTTTCTAATAATTAATGAAAGTTCAAAGCTTTCGCGCGTAATGGGTGGGGAGGGGAGGGGGGGGGGGGGGACAGCAAGCTGCCCGAATATGAATTTTTGATATCTTTTCTCGTTTATCTTGGTGATAAATAACACTTTCACAAAAAACATATAATGCTCAAATTTTTGCTCGCTCGTTTCCCTCACAGGCAGAATTGTGAACTAGAAAATTACCTTTTCGGGCAAGAGGCTTTAGCCCCCCCCCCCCCTCCCCCCCGATGAAAATGTCAAACAAATGTATATCTTAAAAACTGGGAATGTTGATATCGGACAAGAGACGTGAAGTGAGCTTGCACCCCTTTCCAAAATTGTTCCTGCTTCTAGGTACCCGTATCGTGCTTCTAATATGACCTTGTCAGTATTGGTATGTTGAGTTGAAAAAACGGTCTGCGCATTTTTCAAATTTCCGTCCCCCCCCCCCCCCCCCCCCAATTGGAATTCTGGATCCGCGCCGGGGCGTACTAATGGGGGGGGGGGGGGCTCGGGGGATCGGTAGATACTGGGCTTAGGTCCAATTGTCAGGTCCAATTCCGCTCAGTAATTTGTAGATTAATAAGTCCTAATAAAAACTACTTTCTACAAATACATTATTGTCGTATAAACAATTACTATCGAAAATAATATCGCTAGTGATATTCGTTTGTCTCGCAATGTGGTCAATAAGGAATCTAAAAGATCACGACGTTTCGTATGCCACTGCGATACTTCGTCAGGTGATAAAAACTATTGCTAGTTTCTTAAATAGCAAGCCAAAATTAATAATGGGCCTGCTTGGCGTACTTAATATCTCAGTGGCGTAGCCTGGATAAGATCAGTCGGGGGCAGGGTGGTGGGGCAAGATTTCCAACAAGGAGGACAATTTACGATAGGATTACATGTGTGTTATGTTTTACTTTTTTTCCGTCACCACATGAGCGGGGGTTGGCTCTTTATAATTATCAAAGATAACAGATAAAATATAATTACTTTAAAAAGAGACAACTATTCGGGGCTATATATCGCCCCCGGGACCAGGAACGTAGCCGAGAGGGGGGGGGGGGGGACGTATTATGAATAGCGAACCTCATTTCGTATCATGAATAGCGACCGTCTACTCCTATTATGAATAGCGACCCTCATTTCTTTTTTATGAATAGCGACCCTAATTTCGTGTTATGAATAGCGACCCTCATTTCGTATTATGAATAGCAACCCTCTACTCCTATTATGAATAGCGACCCTCATTTCTTATTATGAATAGCGACCCTCAGTTCGTATTATGAATAGCAACCCTCTACTCCTATTATGAATAGCGACCCTCATTTCTTATTATGAATAGCGACCCTCATTTCGTATTATGAATAGCAACCCTCATTTCATATTATGAATAGCGACCCTTATTTCTTATTATGAATAGCGACCCCCTACTCCTATTATGAATAGCGACCCTCTTCTTCTATTATGAATAGCGACCCTCATTTCTTATTATGAATAGCGACCCTCTACTCCTATTATGAATAGCGACCCTCTTCTTCTATTATGAATAGCGACCCTCTTCTCCTTTTATGAATAGCGACCCTATGCTCCTATTATAAATAGCGACCCTCTTCTTCTATTATGAATAGCGACCCTCTTCTCCTTTTTATGAATAGCGACCCTCTTCTCATATTATGAATAGTGACCCTCATTTCTTATTATGAATAGCGACCCTCTTCTCCTATTATGAATAGCGACCCTCTTCTTCTATTATGAATAGCGACCCTCTTCTCCTATTATGAATAGCGACCCTCATTTCTTATTATGAATAGCGACCCTCTACTCATATTATGAATAGCGACCCTCTTCTTCTATTATGAATAGCGACCCTCTTCTTCTATTATGAATAGCGACCCTCATTTCTTATTATGAATAGCGACCCTCTACTCCTTTTATGAATAGCGACCCTCTTCTTCTATTATGAATAGGGACCCTCTTCTCCTATTATGAATAGCGACCCTCATTTCTTATTATGAATAGCGACCCTCATTTCCTATTATGAATAGCGACCCTCTTCTTCTATTATGAATAGCGACCCTCTTCTCCTTTTATGAATAGCGACCCTCATTTCTTATTATGAATAATGACCCTTATGAATAATAACCCTTCTGAATAACGACCCTCATTTTGCATTATGAATAGCGACCCTCATTTCGTATTATGAATAGCGACCCTCATTTTGTATTATGAATAGCGACCCTCTTTCTGTGTTATGAATAACGACCCTTTTGTAATATTATGAATAGGGACCCTTATGAATAACGACCCCGATTTCCTATTATGAATAGCGACCCTCTTCTAATATTATGAATACCGACCCTCTTCTTTGATGATGAATAGCGGTCCTTATGAATAATGACCCTTATGAATAATGACCCTTTTCTCCAATTATGAAAAGCGGACCTTATGAATAGCGGTCCTTATGAATAATGGACCTTATGAATAGCGGACCTTATGAATAGCGGCCCTTATGAATAGCGACATTGACCCGTTTAAAAGGATTCCGGCCGATTCCCGCAGTGATGTTAATCTCAAAATGTCCGTCCGAACCTAAGCTTTTCATGTATGGTATTTAGTTTTGCCAGAATTTGCTACACTGCATGTGCAGGCGCTTTTCCTCCCCACGTCCATCGATTATTATTAGGTATAATCGGTACACATATGTACTGTTTACGTTTACGCACAGCCGATTCAACGCTCGTCCGCGTAACCATGGCAACGATTACGTGAGTGTAGAGCGTATAGCGTAGTGTATATTGCTTTCACACGTTGATGCATTTCGCAATCATATATGGTATCATTCTAGGAGAACTTGGATTGAAATAAACGATGGCAGTATTAAGAAGACAGCTTTTTCATGCTGTGCATTCAGCTGGCTTCATTTCAGACATCAAACTGGCATTCGAAACATCCATTGATGCATTATGTGCATATCATAATGTGGGTAACAAGTCAAACATCCCACAAAAACTTCTCAAGAGTTTGTCAAAGACTATTGGACGCTTTCTGTATCGTATGCGAGATAAATGGAACAATTGTGATCGTTACCAGGAATATTTCATGAAAGAAAACGAGGACTGGCTTAATCAGACATTGACATTCAATACTGAAGTCCATAGCCAAAACCCCTGCCACGTGAAGTCCAAGAGATGCTGAAAGACTTTCGGGTCATTTAAGACAAAGTTTCTCCAGACAGTGACTCGTAATGAGAAGCAGAAGGACCCATACATAGAGATATGGCAAAAACGTTATAAAACGTTCAAGGGTATTTCATATTTTTAAATCATAATCATTTATTTGATTATATTTCAAATCCCTTTGAACATCTTCTGAAATCAATCGATGTCTCATTCTTTAAATTCATATGGAAAGGGAAACCCGATACAATAAACAGAAAACAAGTAGTTTGTAAATACGAAAATAGTGGACTAAAAATAGTTGATGCCGGACACTTTTATAAAGAGAAATTTAAAAATGCTCCAATTGTGCGTCTTAGGTCAAGAAACCCCTTATAAGTTCCACTAATCTGTGTAATATGAATCTGTCTATTTGTTTAATACAATGAATATTTGCCTTGTCCAATCAGAAAACAGTATTTTAATGACGTCAGAGAAATTTGAAAATGCACCAATTGTGTTTCTTAGGTCCAGAAACCCCTTATAAGTTCCACTAATCAGTGTAATATGAATCTGTCTATGCGTTACAATGAATATTTGCCTTGTCCAATCCGAAAACAGTATTTTAATGACGTCAGAGAAATTTGAATATGGTCCAATTGTGTTTCTTAGGTCCAGAAACCCCTTAAAAGTTCCACTAATCAGGGTAATATGAATCTGTCTATGTGTTACAATGCATATTTGCCTTGTCCAATCAGAATACAGTATTTTGATGACGTCACACGAATTCGAAAATACTCCCATCGAATTCTATGGGTCTGAAAACCCCTTAGATACTTTAACCAGGAACTTCATTTACCTTCTTCAATCAGGAATTAATTTTGGCACACTTTGAGGCGGTTCTGGCCCTCTGTGCGGCCGTACAATGGTAGCTGCGACCATGGAAATCTCAGAGTATGTAGTTGTGATATATATTTTCCAAACGGGAATAGCAAATCGGTCGATTCTAGTCAAGAAACATTGTTTTATAGCTTAATTAATAGCTTGACCTTGAGAGGGAGCCATACAACTTGAAGAGTTTATTATTTAAAATTTCATACCTTTAGACTCGATTTCAACCGCGACAACGATCACTGATGGAGGTAGGATCGAATATGCCTCCAATATGTTCCTTTGAACCAAATTCATGAACCCCATACCAAAACTTTGTATTACCTTTAACCTCACATTGGCTTGGGGTTTGCGATGATGATGCCACAACATAGTCCAAGTCTGTTGACCTGAAATGATCTTAGACCTTGACTTTGTGACCTGAAATTCTACTCACTTTATTAGGGATACTTGATAACCCTATAGTCCAAGTTTCATTGACTAAGAACCTATACTTTAAAAATTAATTCACAAATTCAACAACTTAACCTTAGGTTATTTTTTGGATATTGGCGACGTCACCGCCGCCACCGCCAGCGGAAGGCTTTGCGGCGCCTATGTCTCGCTTTTTGTTACGCAGGCGAGACAAAAAGTAGATAAACAGAGAAGTGTATTGTAAACAGAGAGTCTGATTGACTCTCCTCCCAAGGGTCAGCCCCCCTGCTACGTAGGTGGTGACATGATATGTTTTAAAAACAAATATTTGTTATTCTCTATGGTTTTCAGTTCCTGTAATATTGTATTCCAGCATGTTGCCCCTCTATAACTTAAACTCCTTATTTTATAATTCGTTTGGCTTTTACGTAACGCAAAAATATGAAAAGGGTGTCGAGTATTATACACAGGATTGCGCTTTTCAAAGAAACGTAGAATAGGTTTTGGTGCATTATTATAAAATATTTGTTGCATCACTATTAATGTCCTTTTTACAAATCTTTCTAAAATGTTATCTAAATTGAAAAGTAGGAACAGCTGATCTGTTGGGAATCCTGGGTCTTTCCTTAATACAATTTTTAGCGCTTTATTTTGTAAAGTTTGAAGTTTTCTAAAGTTCGTAACCCCTGTATTGGCATAGACTATATCACAGTAATACAAATGACATTGTATCATTGATTTACAATTCTGCTTGGCGTTGTGTGATAATCGGACGAATTCTCCTTAGTATATATTATTTTAACAAAAACTTTTCTTCTTATTTCGTTGTTATGTAGGTTCCATCTTAGATTATCGTCTGGAATTAAGCCAAGATACTTACACGATGAAACTCTCAGAATGGGATTAATTTTTACTAGTATTAGGATCAAGTCTGTTTAACTTAAGGCCCGGTCACACAGAGAGGACGCATGGGGAACTCGAGGCCAGCGCATGGGAAATTTGCAATTTTGGCCAGTGCGTTGTCGTGCGCCCAACTTTTGTCGAAGCTACAGCGAGCTGACACCTAATGCATAGCGTGTTGCTAGTGCGCTGAGCGCATACATGGCGCATACAGTGCGCATACAGACCGTACATAGAGCGCACATGATAAAAACTTCCACGAATGCACAGCGTGTTGCTAGCGCGCTGGACGAATGGTCCACGCATGCACCGCGTTCTACGACGCACGGCCCGCGCAATGAAAATCGGAAAAGGCCGTGTGCCTTACTTTTGTCATGATTTTGGAAAAGCTAGCGAGCTGACAAAAAATGCACAGCGTGTAACTAGCGCGCTGTGCGTATACAGGGCGTGTGCTCCGCGTATGTCTGGCGCTGGTCTAGCGCGCTCCACGCATGTCTAGCGTGCCTTTGGCGTGTACATTCATGCGTCGAGCTCCGCGCACACTTTTGAGCATGCTCAAAAAAACCCGACGCACACAGCGAATGACGACGAATGCATAGCGCTGGTCCAGCGTTGGTCCAGCGCGCTCGACGAACGAGTAACGAATGATGACGCACGCCTAGCGAACGACAACGTACTGGCCCAAATTGCAAATTTCCAATGCGCTGGCCGTGCGTCCCCCATGCGTCCCCTCTGTGTGACCGGGCCTTTACCCCTGGTACCCACAACAAGAAACTCACATTTCTTAACATTGAATTTCAGTTTGTTGCATTTAAGATATTCACATACGAATGCTAGGTCTTTGTTTAAAGTCGTTGTCAAATCTTGAACATTGTTACTACTGAAATATAAACACGTATCGTCAGTATACATTAATACCTTAGAATGCTTCACTGCAGTTGGTAGGTCTTTTACATATATTGAAAGTAGCATGGGTCGTACGATAGTACTTTGCGGTATTCCGTTTGTAAGTTCCTTAGTATTCGAGCTTATACCATTCATTGTAATAATTGCTTTCTCCCAATCAGATAACCTTCGAACCATTTGGTAACTTTTTCAGACGTACCGATGAAACGTAATTTTTGCAGAAGGATGTGATGATCAATGCAGTCAAATGCTTTTTGTAAATCGAGCATAACAATCCCTGTTGTGCACCCTTTGTCTATATTATCAAATAGATCTTCTGTGATATTTAAAAGTGTAGTATTCGTTGAGTGCTTTGGCCGAAAACTCGACTGATTATCACATAGTAAGTTGTTGTCATTTAAAATATTCATATATCTGCTTGAAAACAATTTTCTATCACTATTGCTAGTACTGGAGTAACCGATATTGGTCTGTAATTGCTTTCTTCTTGTTTATCACCCTTTTTATATATTGGAGTTACACGTGACATTTTCCATTGAAGCAGAACAATTCCTTGTGTCAAGGATATATTTATAATATAACACATTGGTTTGGCAATATTTTGTGAAATCATGTTTATAAACAATGCTGGGATCTCATCTGGCCCTGTAGCCTTTTTGACAGAAATGTCTTTTACTTCTTTTAAAACAATGCTTTCGGAAACATCGGCAAAATTGAATTCGCTAGCGGAAACATCAGAACAATAATTTTTAAACGTCATATCTGGAGAAGGACAAGTTTTTTTGGCTTGTAAATGTTTACATACTGAAACGAAGTAGTCATTGAATTCATTCAACATTTGTTTATGGTCATAGATAATTTCTTAATTCATAAGTAACTGTGGAATATTAATGCAGACTTTCTTCTTAGGAGGTAAGAATTGCTGCATAGATGAAAGAAGAGTATTGCTATCACAGCTGTTTTCAATACATTTTCGGATACACTCGCGTTTTGCTTTCCTAATAACAGCAGCGACTTTATTTCTTAAGGATTTGTAAATGCGCCAGTCAACGAAATCTCTTGACTTTTTTGCGGTCTGTTTAGCAGCATTTTTTTTCTTTAATCAAATCTAGGATGTCGGATTCATCCATTTTGATGTTTTATTCTTGAATGCTCCCTTCGCTTTTTTGGGGGAAAACATATTCTTTTATACAATCAAAATGAATACGTTTAATGCCACTTTGCACAATGTTAGGCTTCAGATTTTGTATATTCCTTATCATTCTATATGTATGCATTACATTACAATTAATAATTTTCCTTTTACACAATATACAACATAGTGGTCACTCAGAGTCACATACGATACTCCACTTGATTGAATTTGGTGGGAATTGTTCGTCACAATCAAATCGATCAATGAACTTGAGTTATTTGTTCCTCGAATTGCTTCCATTATAAGTTGCTCACATCTATTATTGTAAAATATTTCAAAGAGTTGCTTAGCTTGCCACTGGGAGTTTTTCTTCCTCATGTCACAGTTCATATCGCCAAGGGTGATAACATCTGTTCCAGTTACATCGATCATCTCAAGGTTGTCTTCGAATTTAGGGACAAGTCAGAATGTGAAGAGGGTGGTCTGTACCAGGTCACTACATGGTACGATTTTTGCTTATATCCATGTATTTTCATCACAATGATTTCCAGGTCTGTTGGCAAAAATTCCGGTTTAACTATATAATCAAGCCATTCACGTACATATGCGGCGACTCCTCCGCCTGAATGGTTTCGATCTCGACGTTCACAGGTGTATCCACTTCTTGCAATTTCTTCGTCACATATGGACTCGTCTAAATGGGTTTCAGTTAATGTAATTACATCAATAGGACATTTACTAATTAGTATTTTCAATTCATCCAGGTATTTCAGTAAAGAAGCAATATTCAAGTGAACAATTTTGCCACCTTTTTTTTAAATGCCAAAGCTGCCACTTGGAGCTCAACATCACATGTCTCCTGCGTTCAGTTGCTCTGTTTCGTTGAATTCGCTCTCCTGTCTTGTCTGGGTCAACGGGATGCACATCTTCTGGAGGGAACGGTAATTCTCGAAAAATGCAGATCTCACAAATCCAATCACATGGTAATCGAGACACATTTTCACCCGAATGGGACTACGCGACACGTGCGCGATATATATCCGGTCCAGATAGATATAATAGTTTACCAAATATATCAGTTAGTAGGCGGTTCCCCGGAAAAATGTGTATAATCACGTATTAGTCAAAGCATATTCTGTCACATGATTGGTAATAAGAGCTTCCGTTTCATATTTTGAGAGGGGGGGGGGGAGCGTTTCCAAAACTGGTTTAAGACAAAACATTAATTCATGAGAAGGTATTCTATGTAGATGTAGTATGATTCGCGTAATTAACATAATTAGAAAATGTGCATATTTGCATTTATATCCGGAGAAATCTGGAATGACAATTTTAATGTGTATTTTTTGTGTGACAACCATTATATATCTCATGTCTTTATGTCATTATGTATCATTGTATATCATTATGTCTATCATGTTGGAACGAAAAATAACTTCCATTACTAGCATAATTAGCCTAATTAGTATATTAATCAGGCAATTGCCTAATGCCCTTGTTGATTTCTGTCCGACAAGACAAAATACATATATAGGCATAAGACGCGCACTTCCTGGGGGGGGGGTAGATTCTTTTCTCATTCTGGTCCGTCCCTTTGGAATAAGCTACCAATTATGCCTAGGTCACATTTGCCGGGGGGAGGGGGGGGGTGGTAATAAGAACTAATTGTTTTTCTTTCTTTTTGGTCCTCGACAATTAAAAAAAATTAACGTGTTTTTACACGTTTCTTCCTTCAGGGGGGGGGGCGCCCTGGATTTGCCACTCTTATTATTATTATTACTATCAACTTCAGTTGCCCATTCATCAACTATACACAATAGAGCACTTTGACATGAATGCTTCGTAAACCAAATATACTTTCACTGAAGAAAGCTCTATTTAATAAGTATATCTGTAGATGCTTTTGTACCCATTTCATCTCCAACATTTTTTAAACAATCGACAATAAAGATATTGGTCGTTAATTTTCTATTCATAACCGATCACCGCCCTTAAAAATAAGGCGAATTTGGGCCAAGCACTATGCTTTTGGCAAATGCCCTTTTGACAAAGAAAGGTTTTAAATAAAAATGAGACTATCTACTTGCATTTGTGGCATATTTCATCATTTTCAACAGTCATCAGGCCCTGGTGCGAATTAACTTTTTGGGTATCCCTGACCCTGAGAAGAGGCCAGATTTATTGAAGAAATGGCTAGATGCCATGAAGGTTTAACAAATTCTCAATCCTTCCTATAAATGCCTTTGTAAGAAACTTAATTGGCTAGCTTTTATAAACATCAAGAAAAATAGCAATACCGTTTTTACGCACATTCCTTTCTGATTGTATTTCTGACACCACACCCAGTACTGCACTTAGTGTAATTCGTTATCACCGCCTGTGCTAATCCAGGGAAATTCAGAGCCTATCGTGGGGACTAAATATTAAATTGAGCAAAATTTGTATTGGCAATTAAGTTTATAATTGCAAATTCCTTAAAAATGCCCAAATAACGTAATTTTCAAAAGTACTTCCATGCATGCCTAATATTGTTCAATATTTATTATTTAACAACTCTAGTAAGTTTTATGCTTTAAGCCCAAAAATACAATTGTGCCTGAATGTGTTGCTATGCCACTGTACAATTAAAGTAGATATGAAAACTTGTTCTTCGGCTTTGAAAAAGATTTTATTTACATGTGTTATGTTGCATGATAAAATTGATGTGCTAACGTTTGTAGCTGCTCCTTTAGATTTTTCTTTCTCTGCCTGGTGCATCCCTGTATCATTCTATTTTCTTTTCTTTGGTAACAGTTGGTAGAAAGCAAAGAAGAGAAACACGTGAGGAGGATGATTTCGAATTCTCTGCGCTTGCGGATTGGCAAACAATGCAACTTGTTGAGAACAAGAGAAATGTGATCATATTTAGATTTCCCTGATAAAACCCTGGCAGCTGCATTCTGAGCATGTTGAAGTTTGTCAAGATGGTGTGAAGTAATATTGAAAAGAAGAGCATTGCCAATGTCTAATCGAGATAGAACAAATGCACGCATGAGCATAGCATCAGACTTATGGTCAAGGACTTTTCAAATGCTGTTAACATTATGGATGTTATAATACTCTTCACTTCACATCACGTAGGCAACCATGCACATGTTCTCGTCAAATATAACACCGAGGTTTCGAACTGATGGAGCAGCCCGAATCTGGGAGTTACCAATCTGTATAATACGGTCCTTGATCAAATGATGTTGTGACTTAAAAGTAACTATAAACAACTCTGTTTTACTCTCATTTAACTTCATTTAATGATATGAATATGGTATATGTATGCAACCCTAAATAATTAATATATTATCTCCCTTTCTTTGGTGATAGTTGGTAAAATTCGAAGAAGGGGAAGAAGATTTTGTACCTGCCCATATGGAACAACAGGTACTTATTCAGGCAGCAGAAGATGATCTCTTAATGACCTGTTACGTTAAGAGGACATTAATGGCAGAACCTGTTGTAAGTTCATTAATGCGTTTAAATATTCTGGTAAACTGAATAGGAAAGTTAAATCCATGCATGGTCGGATGATCTTGTGTCGGTTGCCCGGTAAAACGTCGCGTGGGGGTCATTTTTGATAAACTTGTCAGTTTTCCCAGCAAAACGTCGTGAAGCTAAAATACCTTGATATATGTGCACAAGAAAGATACATTTGCAAATTAGTTTGAGAACAGAATAAATCAGGTAAATATCTTTCTCTCAGAATAGTTTTGGCTTCCATGGAACATAGAAACAATGTCGTTTTCAGCACTTGAAAAAGGTTAATTAAACTTCAAAAGCGTTTTTCCCGGTTTCGACTTTTTACCAGCGCGCCCGCTGGCGACGTTTTACCGGGTATGTTTGTGTTATGGTGCTGTTCAGGTTCACATGTTAAAGATAAAGGTAATTTGGGTCATGTGTTAAAGTTACATGTGCTTGCAACACTCTCTTATATGACAAATACTTTTGCCCCCGTCACTCTAATTACACCCATACGAGAGTCATATGTGCATTAGAAAGAACCTCATTCGTTAATGATGTTGGATGTCATGTCCTGATTCCTAAAGTCAAAAATCGTTTTAAATTAAGTGTATGTTTTTGCCCACAAGACTCTCTTAAGATTTGTAACTTTGCATAGCTACATTGTTCCCCGGGCATTGTTCACACTGCAACCAAATTTGGGTCAGGGATGCTCTTTGGTGACATTCATGTTATTTGGCCACATGTGGGCGAGACACAATCTGGATATTACCTCGTCTTGATGCATATACATTAGTTATTAGTGCATCTCCATTTCTATCCATCCAGAGATTGATGATAATAATAATGATAACAATAATTATAATAATAATAAATATAATAATATTAATAATGACAAAAATGCTACTACTATGAATAATACAGTGCTTATATGTTATATATATTCACTGCCATGATATCTGTATTCGCTTACGATTTTTTTTTTAAAATAAAAACAGCAGTTGCTGCAATTACCCTTCCGTAACTCAGTCAATTATATTTGTCAAACAAGTCCATTTTGAGGATAGTTTTAGAAATATAATTTGTGGATGCTTCCTTCATATGCGATGGGATGGTGTCCCGAAGTGCTGGGGCAGCATGAATAAATGACCACTCTCCTAAAAACTTGATCGGAACAACTGGACATTGCGAGTCTTTTTCAGGCTGATTTCAGATTGGTCGAGGGAGCATACTTAATACACAAGATTCATGGTTAAGACACTGATAGGTCATTCACATTTTTTTTTTAAATTAGGCTTGATTGAGATAGGAGCCATTTAACTGCTTTAAAACGGGTTACATGAATGTATTATTTTCGTAATAGTTTGCGTTACCAATCTTGCCGCAAAATTAAAATGAATGTATGGATCTGTAACATCATCGGAATCTAACTCTGAATTTGGCATGGTAGGAATTACTCCTTCAAATGCTCGAGTGGCTCATAATGGTTGCTGGACCTAAATTAGGACAATAATGTATAATACACACTTTTAGAACAGTTTATTGATACAGGGAAAATAAAAGGGAAGTTTTCTTTACCTACACTTATGATGACCTCCGTTCAATCATTTTTTTAAAGCATGTCCCATTTGATAAACTTATGAGTTGCACCAAGATCTGTGTGCCCTTTGAACTGGACTTCACCGAGGAGCCAGACATTGTTGCAGTGTCACTGAGAGTAGGAACACGTCAGAGACAAGAAGTCATGTTCTTATTTCGATTGGATTTCTCAACTCCTCAGAGAATACAGAGAGCTTCTCCACAAGATCAAGGTATTATGGTGTAAAGAGAAGGTCTAGTTCTGGTAAGGTGAACAATCAATTTGTTTTCTTTTTTTCTTTTTTATGTAAGTTGGACGAAAATCATAATAGAAATGTTCCCTGAAAATGTTTGCTTTTCAAACGCCCTCATTTTCAAAATATGAATAGAAAAAAGCTGACATGTGTGGACCACACAGTTATTCCATTTGCTTGTGTAGTCCCATTTCTGTTTGCAGCGCATAATTATGTTTTTCAACAATTTGGATCCAGCAAATATTGAGCTGATGATTCGAAACTTCACAGTGGCCGCTAATTCCTTACATAGGGGAGGGACGCACCGCCCGCGCATTGAAAATTTGCAATTTTTGCCAGTCCGTTGTCGTGCGTAGGTGTGCGTTATCCTTCGTTACTCCTTCGTCGAGTGCGCTGGACCAACGCTGGACCAACGCATTCGCCATCACTTGCTGTGTGCGTCGGGATTTGTTGAGCATGCTAACAAATGTGCGCGGAGCTCGACGCATGAATGTAAACGCCAAAAGGACGCCAGACATGCGCGGAGCGCGCTAGACCAACGCCAGACATACGCGGAGCACACGCCCTGTATACGCGCAGTGCACTAGCAACACGATATGCATTCGGTGTCAGTTCGCTAGCTTCTCCCAAATCCTGACAAAAGTCGGGCTTACGACTTTTTTCCGATTTTCAATGCGCCGGTGCACAGTGGGCCAAAGAGGAACCAAAGTGTGCCAAGACTAATTTCTGGGGATTTAATTTTCTATAAATCCATAGGAAATGTTTGGATGTCCATGGATTTCCGCTTAAATGGTATTACCAACATTTTCTCTGATATCTAAGCTTTAAGTTGATACCAGATTTGGCTGCCCGATTGTGCCCGTTATTATGTTAGAGCCGTTTTCCTTGCAACATTGCCCCGAAAAATGTGTTTATTTTGGTCCGCGGTGTCAGAACTAGTAGGTACTCTAGTCAGAACAAGTGTCACGCGCCCCCAAGCGCCGTGATTTATGACCGCGAATCCTTCATGATTCAGCCGCGGACCAAAAACAAACATATTTTTCGGGACAATGTGGCAAGGGGAATCGGCTCTAACATGACAACGGGCAAGATCGGGCAGCCAAATTTGGTATTAACTTAAAGCTTAGATATCAGAAAAAATGGTGGTATTAAAATATAAGCGGAACTCTGCGGAAATCTAAACGTTTCCTCTGGATTTATAAAAAACATGGATAATTTGTCAATTTTTCAGTGAATTAACCTTTAATATATCATGAAGATTGTGTTTCTATACATTTTAACCAATTCATGCAACGAAATGAACTATCAGGAATATGTGAGAGCAATTTCATATCAATAACTTAAGAACTTCATGTTAAATTGAAAGATTTATAAAATAAGTCACTTTTGCACTAAAACTGTGAATATGTAGGATTTTGCTGTTTGAAGGAGTAAATTTATACCCTAGTTGTGCTTACCGGAATTAAATATTTTACTGAGGTATTCCTCAATACATTACCGTTCAACTGGTCAAGAAGAGAATTGAAGAAAAATAAATCACCAAAAATGAGTTTTGGCGCACTTTGGTTCCTCCCTGGCCCACTGTGCGTTGCCAAGTTACGCGGACGAGCGTTGAATCGGCTGTGCGTAAACGTAAACAGTACACATGTGTACCGATTATGCCTAATAATAATCGATGGACGTGGGGAGGAAAAGCGCCTGCACATGCAGTGTAGCAAATTCTGGCAAAACTAAATACCATACATGAAAAGCTAAGGTTTGGGCGGACATTTTGAGATTAACATCACTGCGGGAATCGGCCGGAATCCTAATAAACATGCTACTTTTATAAAAAATGCAATTTTTTCCTTTTTTTGTGAAATTTAATGCTCATATTTCCCAAAATGAAGCTTCCATAAATTTGGTCATTGTATTTTCTAATTGGGTTACCAATAGGCAAGAAGTGCACGCAGTATCAAGTTGATTGCTTTTCCCTTCATAAATTCTCAACACCTATTGTAAAGTTGCCTCTTTTATCATTTTTGGAGCAACATATAGATTTTTCTATGTTCGCAGGGGTATATGACACTTTTAAAACTCGCTAAATATTAAAATATGGGTGGAAAACTATTCTTTAGAATGTTTTCTTCCCCAAGCGAATGAAAAAAATATAAAAATTCACATTCGCCAATTTTGAATTTTGGCACACTTTGAGGCGATTCTGGCCCACTGTGCGGTGTGACCGGGCCTTTACTTCCAGATAGATCATTTTACTTTATCTCCTTTTACAGTCATTCCGTCTGCATTATGACTATGAATGAGAGTGATAAGCATTACGGCTGGTTGAGGCATAAGTAAAGTGAAATGCTACCATAAATCTGTTCCTACATGTATTGTCTCTGTTTGTGACTGAAGTGAGGAGATGACAGACTCATTTTGCTGTATATTGTTAAATTTCCTCCATTTAATAATTTAAGGAATGATCCGTAACTTTTAAGAGTGTAATGGTCTGTCAATTAAGACTCAAAATTCTTGCTTGTTTTTTTTTTTTGTATAGCTTTGTTGTAAGATGAAATTTTCATTCAAGGGCAGGATTTTTTGTTTCTTCTAAATTTGTGTGAGATTTCAGGTAGACAGGAAGACTTTAACAATAAGCTGACCACTTTTACTCGGAAACTTGCAAGTGGTGATGGGATTTATAATCGCGGGATGTCTCTCCGCCTTCAACCAGACGGTACCCAACGTTATGCCGACACAAACATGGATAATCCAAATGTAATATACAAGGGTACACTGCCAATGCTCCAAGACTTGTCAGAGAAGCATACCGAGGGTTCTTTGAGGAAGGCTGGTCAAATTCCTCTCACTGAAAAATTATTTGGTAATTCATGTGATGCGAATAATATGATTATATATCGTTCTCATGAGATATTTATATATTTACATATACACACATATATATATCTAACCCTACATGGTACATTAACCGTACATCATAAAAAATGGTATATTAACCCTCTGTATATATACACAATTTACCTTACGGCGTCATTAGACGGACATAATGTAGTTAAAAATGAGTCATTAAGTAGACATGGTCATTAGCAGGAAATGTTCGTGTCATGTTAACGATTGAACAAAAGAATCAATGCTCTCTACGTACGTACGCTGAAGGCAACAGAAAGAAACAAAAGGTTTAATCATTAGTCATTAGTTCAATTAGGTATATTGTTTTGTTAGGGTTAGGGTTAATATACAAGTTTTTATGATATCCGGTTAATGTACCATGTAGGGTTAGATATAGATGTTTTGTTAATACAACAAGTTGCTTGATGATCGCTTGCAAGGAGTGAAACCCGAAGTAGCAAGCACGTCCAATTAGTCTACTTTATTCAATATTTATGTATACAAATATTTAAGAAATAAGTCAATTTGGATAGCCCTGCGTCACGGAAATATACAAATTATTATTAAAACCATTGAAATGAAAATCCTTGAGAATTCTCTTTTGCACAATGACCGGTTTCAATTTTATTTCTTCAGATGAAATTGAATAATAATAATAATAATAATAATAACAATTATCCATCCAACATATCCATCTCTAGAGATGCTCAAGGCGCATCAAATCATTTATATGAGGAATTTAACAAACTTAAGATTGAATAAATATTATATGTTGAATTGCATGTAAGTTAATCGTGGCATCTTAATAAAATTGTATAGATAGCAGAGCATCATGATGCCATGGTACATATAGTGTGGCACAGAGTGATTATTTGTTTGGCATGCATTGTATTAGAGAACATTGAAATTTAACAATATGCATCAAGCATCAGGTGAGTTTTAAGCCCAATATTAAAAGTAGAAAGAGTGTTGGCTGTCTGAATGGAGAAAGGGAATTTATTCCACAAAGATCAGCTGCTGATGCAAATGCTCTTTCCCCTCAACTTATTTTGGTACGTATTTATTTAAGCCTAATATTATGTGATGAACGTAATCCAGAACGACCTGCAGAGTGGGGTGATAGAAGGGGTGATATATATTCTGGAGTTAGATCATTTAGTGCACGATAAGTTAAGAGTAGAATTTTATAGATCACACGCTGTTGAACAGGGAGCCGGTGCAGAGATTTCAAGATAGGAGTGATATGTGATGATCTTCTAGAGTTTGTTACAAGGCGAGCAGGAGCATTCTGAATCTCTTTGCAATCGGTTAATTTGGTTGGCAGGAGGTCGTAACCTGTCATAGTGAGGATTAATGTGGCAGATTTGTTGCTGTGACCGTCACAAATCATGTGCATGTTTGCCTATATTGTTTATAGACACAATATGATATCCATGACCCAGTACTACAGTTATGCAAAAGTAAAATCTGATATACATAGTTTGGAATTTAGAAGTTAATTTTAATTTATTTTCATCATTTGAAGATCTCTTTATTTCCTTTTACAAACATTCCCAGTGCATAGGAATTATGTAATAAGAGTGATGTGCATTACGACAGGTTGAGGCACGAGCAAAGTGAAATTCTAAATCCTAATTTAATGAATGATCCATAACTTTGAAGAGTATAATGGGCTGTAAATTAAGACTCATAATAAATAAATAAATAAATATATATATAGATAGATAGACAGATATGTGAGTATAAAGGTTGCGTAGCTTAATCAAGTTTATTTGCCGGTTTAGGAATATTCATATCACACATGTCATCTAAACTGAGCAAAAGGGACTTTTAGATTTGCACGTCGACAGCTTTGACTGCAACGTGTGACGTCATTTTAAGGCACTGCGCATGCGTCAAGTCGTCTCAGTCGGCGATCGAGAATGCGTCAACCTTGATTTTCCTTAATCTAGTACAAACATACATACATATTGATATTTATATAGCGCCTTTACATAAACATGCTCAAGGTACTAGTATGCCGCGTGCGCATAAAATATACAATTCCTCAGGTAGATAAAGGAACATCCCTTCCCTGCTATTATGTAAAAATGTGTAGAACAAGTGTCACATGCATATTCACCTGTTCTACACATTTTTACATAATAGCAGTGAAGGGATGTTCTTTGGTCTACCACAGCAATTGTTGAGGGTAGAATGAGGAACTGTATACTTTGTCCTCTTTTTTTTTGTCCGTCATGTTCATAGTGTTACTTCCTGCATGCATGTATATCGTCGAGTGCAATCTAAAAGATTTCTAATTGTAGTCAACATGGGCAGTTGAGTACGTGGACACGCATGATTAGTCGGCGTTCGTCGTGTTCTCGTCCACTCAATTCAAAAGTCCCTAATGATGAGGTCAGCTGTCGTTGCGCATTTCCATTGTTTAAGGCTCTCTTGTATTTAATTTAATTTATTATTCAAGGTACCTTCCGATTAAGGACAATTTTGTAATGATGTATGATGATTGTACAATGAAAAATATTTTAAATTCAACTTTCTAAATTTGTATTAATGCAATTTACCAACTTTCTTAAAGATAAACTCCAGTTCTGGTAAAAAAAGAAAATTAATTCTCACAGAATCAAACGAAACTGACACTGAATGTTCAAGATTACAAATAAATGACATAAGCCAAACAATTTTGGAAGAAAATGTATACTGGCTGAGTAATGAGCATAGAAAGACAAGGAAATCAAGTTAGTACTAGCCCCGACACCGTGTGTGTTGTCCCATATATAGCTTTCTGTGTACAGTGCTTGTTACTTTACCAAGACTCTGCCAAATTTATTATGATTTTGATGACTCCAGAACCTTGCAGTGCACACCAATACTTACATGCTACATGATCAACTGTTTCTGATCCATTCCACACCTTTTCTTTCACAATACAATCGCATTACCAGAACTCACCTTTATCTTTAATGATACAGTACATATCGATTCTGGGTTGATATTGCATATAGTATCTGTAAAATGTCTAACCGCTTGACGGAAATATTGTTATCCCTGAAATCGGTTTCATGCTTGCCCGCACAAAATGTGTGCACATTCTTTACACCCTGGGGAGCATTCCAGCCAGGCGCCATTTTGCAGACACTGTGTTGTGGAAACTACAGTGACTTTTGAGTAGTCTCAATGTAAATGATCTACATGCATATTCTGAGTCCATTATTGACTGATTGTATCTTACAGTTGAGCCTGTTGGAGCCACGGCAAGGGGCCGAGCTCTTAAAGAATGGACAGTCACTCAGAACACTAAGGAAGAAGAAAAGAAGGAAGAAGAGGAGGAAGAAGAGGAGGAAGAAGAGGAGGAAGAAGAGGAGGAAGAAGAGGAGGAAGAAGAGGAGGAAGAAGAGGAGGAAGAAGAGGAGGAAGAAGAGGAGGAAGAAGAGGAGGAAGAAGAAGAATATTACAGTGCCACGGAAAGCTTGCCCAATCAAACAGGTTAATGTCTTGCCTAGGCGAATATCAGCAGAAATTGATGTTGGAGAATAAGAAAAGGAAATTAAAAAGTATCTCTAGTACTGTTCCACACATGTGTCTAAGTATAAATAGGCACACCGTCCGTGGTGTAGCAAGAAGAAGGTTTTTTTATTTTTTTATTTACTTATTGTGGTATAAAAAAAACATTGTTCATGGCAGCCTATCGGCTGGATTGAGTGCAATTTACATTAATAACAACACAAGGATACTGCACAAAATACAATAGTATTAAAAAGTCATTAAAAATAGTACATTCATAACAAAACAATAGGTACACCTTAGATCAAATATTATTGATGGTGGGATAACAGAAGTGGGTAATGGAGGTGAACAAATAAAGGTTTTATGATATGACTTAAGCAAATTCATAGGAAGAGTATGACAGTTAAATAAATTATGTTCAGTGCTAACAAGTAATCTGTTTTGCATGCTTCAAAGTAGGCCTATTGTCATATGGGTGTAATAATAATAATATTATTGCTTATATAGCGCTTAATACGTCGGGAATGTCCGAGTTTCTAAGCGCTTTACATTATTACCCCCGGTCATCGGATTCTGGCTTGCCCGCACACATTGTATGCACTTTCTCCACTCCCTGGGGAGCATTCCAACAAGAGCTACTAGGCTCAAATTGCTAAGCATACCACATTGGCTTTCGCATCCTACCGGGTACCCATTTAACACCTGGGTGGAGAGTGGCAAATGTAGATCAATGTCTTGCCAAAGGACATTAGTGCCGCGGCGGGACTCGAACCGCGGACCTTGTGATCGTCAGTCCGGTGACGTATCCACTCGACAACCACACTCGACCACAACACCTCTAAGGTACATGTATATGGAGAACAAAATGGACACATAATTCACCTAAGATGAATGGAGAGTGAAATTATAGTTTCACTTCCTATTATTGGCTAAAAGAGAATATGATTGGTAGTGCAATATTGAAATTAATATAATCCATGTAAAAAACATGTACCTTCAGTAAACAATTACATTTTTCATTTAATAAACACATCTATAAGATAACAATTTGATTTACGTTCATGCTTAGCATTTTAGAACAAAATATCTGTTATTACATTATTCCAGTTTTGAATCGAGTAGCCTCACAATGAAGGGAAGTGCGCTCTTTCTGTAGCGCTCATGTTCGGCAAAAGGCAGAAACACAGGGAAAGTAGGGGTAGATTACAATTTCTTTCTTTCATCTAATGTTTTTATTGGTATTACAATAATCGTCATGACAGATTGGTTAGAGGTAATCGTGATAAATTCTTTAAGTTGAAAAATGACATATGTGTACTTTTTTTGTAATCATTATATTAGTAGCCTTGATTAGAAGGTTTAGTATATTCTGAGCCCCGTTTTGACTGACTTTATCTTGCAGAAGAGCTTGTTGGATCGACAGCAAGGGTCCAAGTTCATGGAGAACAGACAGACACCCGGAACACTGAGGAAGAAGGAAAGGAGGAGGAAGAAAAAAAGGAGGAGGAAGAAGGGGAGGAAGAAGAGGATCGCATTGCCATGGAAAGCCTGCCCCATGTAACAGGTTAATGTTGTGTTTTGAACAACATGAGCAGATATTAATTTGGAGAATAAGGAAAGACAAATAATATCTCTCTGGTGCTATCAGTTGTTTTTTATGTCTATTACAGTCCCAGGCATGGCAGAGACGCGAAACAAAGAATAAAGTATTTTGAATACTTTGTATCGGTTAATGCTTGGTTTATTCATGATTCGACGACGGTAACCCGACACATGCTCCGGCGACGATTACTCCGGTGACAAATGCTCCGCAAAAAGCGACGATTGCTCCGCAAAATTTTCTCCGTGACATTTGCTCCGCCGACAATTGCTCCGCCGACACTTGCTCCGCCGATAATATTTTTTTTCATGGGTTATTTTTTTAATTTTTTTTAATTTTTAATTTTTTAAATTTGATTTGTTGTTGTTATTCAGGACCGTAGCACGCATTTTGAGAAGGGGGATGCGTTTTATTTCCCCGATCAGAAGACACTGATGGACAAAAAAGTGATAAACCTTTGCCAAAGACGCCATCCTTTCTTTTTTCTGGGGGGGGGGGGCAGGTGCAGAAGCTTTTAAGTAATAGATACAATTTTCTCAGCCTTGAGTCGACCTTCTTTCAACAAATAGTGAATTTTTTTTTCTTAGGCACAATATAATTTAAGGTAATATTTATTCCCTTTTTCTGCCTGCCTACAACCCCTTTTTTAAATCAATGATTATTTCACGAGCATGTAGACCTATACTCCATTTTATTTCTCATTTTCCCCGACGTGTCGCGACGCCGCGACGGCAGAATTTACCGTCATTAATTATACCGACACCGTCCCCACACAAAGTTATAGGCCAATGCAAGAATGTGGAAATTAAATCTTCCTATATTCTGTTTTGTGTCCCTTTTCCCTTGTCTTTAGCCTTTCTTTTCTCTTTTCTTGAGCTTTTCTTGTCCATGTTTTCTAGTCCTTTTCTTTTTTTTTTTTTCTTTTCTTCCTATCTTCTTTTCGCTGCAAAAGGAAGCATTTGTCTTTTACTGGGCACTCCTGATACGTCAGCGGTGCATTTGTCTTCAACGGGGTACTTTAGGGACGGAGCAAATTTCGGCGGAGCAATTGTCGGCGGAGCAAATGTTGCGGATCAAGTGTCGCTATTTGCGGAGCATTTGTCGACGGAGCAATCCTCGGTGGAGCATGTGTCATGAATTATCGACGACATGAGAGCGAGAGTAATTCAAGCTCATGTATACATGTATACAACTGTGGATGTTGGATGGCGTAATCTCTGTAAAAACTTTACAACACTTTTCAACAGAGATATGTCTTAGTGAAAATAGGTCTACCGTGAGGGGTCTATATAGCAAGTAGTAAGTTGTGTATTGTGCGGCAAAATGCAGAAAAAGCAAGGCGAGTTTTCTTTTATCGTATTATTTCATTGTATTACAACCATATTGATGAGAGATCAATAAAAGGTAATTGTGCTTCATCCTTTCAAGTTAAAAAAGAAATTCATATAGATTGCTGAATTCCATAGATTGTATATCTAAATTCATATATCTTTCCTCAACGTAGAGTCTAAACCCAGCGACAGTTAAAAAGACATTGAAAAACATACCTTTTAAGAGATAAAAACTTTAACATTCATCTGAATATTCTTCTTAATGAGGAATAATTCCTATCACGAAAAGGATATTTCAGAGTGCATTGCTCTTTGGTGCTCTATAACCTATGTTTAACTTGCTAGAATGTTGAAGTACAATTATGCATTCTATTGGTTGCTGATAGTTTGCAGAAAGATTTTAATGGAAATGTCTCTTATGATTTTCATACTAGATGAAGTAAATATCGAACCAATCAAGATGGAATGTTGTAAGAGAGTTGGGGTTGAAGGTGACAAACTTCAATTAGATACCTTTGGGATTGAACTTGAGATCCCTCCCGGTGCAATTGACAGCGAAGCGCCACAGGACATTTCTCTTCGTGTCCTGACAGATACTCCTAATATTGGCAACATCAAAGCCGAGATGTCAGTCTGCTTTGGTGTACAGTGCTTGGCCCCTCATGACTTAGTCCTTAAGTTACCTGTGACTTACACAATACCCCACTGTGCTGTGATTACACGATACTCCAGTGTGGAGGCAGTCTTGTACACGGGAGAGGGAGAATACTCACCCGGTAAGTACGTGTTTACCTGTATACGCATAACATCTCTGAACCCAGTTTTGAGGTTGTGCTATAGTCATCTAACGGTACGTGTTTACGAGCCAAGGAATGTTTAGGTTTTATGGTAAAAATCGTTAAAAATGAAACAATAGGTCATACGAGTTTTTACTGCACAGTCAATCTAAATTACAAATTTGTATACTCATGCTGTTGAACCTATAGCAGTTCATATATTTCTTATATTCTAAATTAACCATGACTTCCCTCCTCAAATCGGCAACATTTAATAAAACAATTTCCACTCCTTCACAGTTTGATTTAAAAAAAAATAATACTATGAACCGATTTGAACAAAAATTGCCAAATTGACCAAAAAATTGACAATTTGGACACGGAAATAGTAATTTTACATTCTACACCACGTTGCCAATTAATGATGAGTAACAATTAAATCGCTCTTATTCATAAATGGAACATTGTACTGCATTGGAAATAGACTTACACATTTCTGTTATTTTTGCTTTATCCGCTCATGTATAATTTGTAATTAATGTGGATCAAACGATAAACATAAAACATCTTTAAAAGATGACACTCAACTGCTATATGGGTTAACCATACAATTGTACATCTTGTAACTTTTCTTTATAAAGGGTTATCTTCCCCAAGTAAAATCACAGCGTTATAATGATAGTAATAAGTTGCAATTACATTTCCAACTAATTATATTTGCTGGTTTGTTTTTGGCTTGCTTAGTTATACTGACATACATGTACTGAGTTATGGATATAGATCTTAGATAAAACCCATATAATAATTTGATTGTAAGGTCGCTCAGATAAAACAGTATGACGAGGGTATCCTGCGTTGTATATATAAATGGTTTGATTTATTGAAAATCATCTCGCAGCCCGAAGGCTGAATTGTGTGACTTTTTACAAATTGATAAAAACATGACAATGCAATAAATACATGTGAAATCAGACATTACATGATATAAGTTCAAAATTGGTTCAAGTTCATAGTAAAAATATACAAATATAAAGATATATATAAATGTGAACATGCAATCATAATTCCTCTCCGATATTCATTGATTTTAACGGGTCCTGTTTGTTTGTAACCATGCAGACCGGCTTTTAAAATAGTAGCAGTAGATTGTAAAAGTGAATAACTGCGTGATTTTAACAAATTAAAAAGATCAGTAAAATAAAGTGAACCATTGGAAATTTACTTCAATTTGACGGAGAATAAGTTAAGATTTACAAAAGCAAAATATAGATATACATTTAATATTCGTGGGTTTAATACGGATCATGTGCTGATCGGTTTTTAAACGGGGCCAGATTTTTCAAATCGTTACAATAGAGACAAATACAGAGTTACGGATACAATAGGAGAGAAGGGGGAAAATGAGAAAGAGAAAAGAAAAAGAGAGAAATAGGAGAAAGAGAGAGAGGGAGACAGAGAGAGAGAGGGAGAGAGAGAGAAAGAGTGCTAGAAACAGAGGCGAGAATGGAAGAGGGGAAGAAGTTTAGCAGTTACGATTGAAACAGCAATAAAATTGTCAATTAACTGGATACAATTCATTAAAAATATAATATCATGTTACAAACTGGTAAATTTTGTAATATATTAAGAAGTGAAAAGCGAAAAGTGTAGCTATGTCTGATGATTGTAGTTACATATCATTTAATAGGTCGACCAAGAATGGAATTGGGCTTCTTTTGTATCTTTCAGTCCTGCATCTGATTACGGGATAAGGAGCTACCCTTCTCAGAGATTGATAATATCTATTCTTGCGTGGGCGTGGCAACCAGTCCCTGAACTGAGGTGAATTTTGTTTAGTGATTTAGCAAATCTCTGGCAAAGTTCTCGCCTTTTATTGTCTAGGGTTTGGAGATTGCCATTTGTAGCGCATTTTCGTAGGTCACGTACATTGATCCCAGTTCAATTTTGAGAGCACGTTTCTGGATCCTTTCAATCTGGGCATTTTGTTGGTTTGTTAAGCCTGGATGCTACACTGGAGCAGCATATTCAACGAGGGGCCCAACATAGCCTGTGTATACACAAAGTAAGTCTTTACATGGTAATTGGAATGGTTTCAGGATTCTTAGTATATACATGCGCCTTTTTGCGTTACGCACAATGTTATCGACATGGCTGTTCCATTTCAGATCTGTTTGTAGTAGTATCCCCAGGGTTTTGAGAAATTGCACCACATCAAGGGTCTGGTCTCCAAGACTTACATCAATTGGAGGGAGTTAAGTTTTCCGAAGTTTACTCTCATTACATGACATTTACTGGCATTAAGCTGCATGACGTTGTTATTGCACCATGTGTTCAGTTCAGATAGGGTATTGTGGATTTATGCAGCCGCACGCCGTGGTCTCGCTTCCGCCATTAGGCAATTTTCGCAAACTCATTGCGGAATTAGAATCTGCGGTTCGTGTGCAAAATCGAGAAGTTACTATATAGTAACAGTTGGATGACCGCTGAGGCACTGAAATCTAGAACGGGTTTTGGCCAAATCTACGGGCGTTCTCAATGACGCCCCAAGTGAATCAAGTGCCTCGATACAAACTATTTCATTCACCTGATAATAATAATAGTATTTAAATAGACAGAATCCAATCTGCATACATTAGTTGTTGCCACACTTAATACATGCAGTTTGCATTCTGACTATTGCGAATCCTAGACAGGTGAATGAAATAATTTGTATTGAGGAACTTCACAAAGACGTATGTATTAAATTTCATTACATTACGAAAATGGCCTATTCCCTTCCACGCAATACAGTACAGACTGGACTACACGACTAGCACAACTTGTCTCGACCAAGCCACAACACGGCTTTTTATCAAATTTCAACAATTTATCATCAAGTTTTAAAACAATTCATGTTATATACATATTCATGTTGTTATTGTTCAGAAACAATAATCGGAATAAAAAAAACTCATCGAAGAGTCATTCGTGTCAGGGGCGGATCTAGGGGGGTTAGGAGGTTTAATTCCCCCCTTGGGCTGGAATATTGAAATATTGAATGAAATATTTTGTATCGAGGCACTTCACAAAGACGTATAATTAAATTTGGTTACATTACGAAAATTGTCTAATGGCATTGCAAATGCAATACCTCCGTAGAGATACGTTCGCATTCACCGAAAAGCGAAACCACGTATTGTATCGAGGGCGGTCTGTGTGCGATGGCCGTAAACCTGAGTGCTCTGCGTCCGCGAAGGTCTGTAAGTTGCTGAGCGAAAACTCGCTAATGTCATGTCATCAACGTATTTCCAATGCTCTAATTTTGATGATGCCAATGCGTCGTTGATGACGACTAGGAACAAGATCGGGCCTAGTAATTAAGCGTGTCCCCTGTGAGACGTCCGCGTTCACTGTAGCCCAGGTAGACATGACACCTTGGTAGCGAACACATTGGCCCGAATTCACAAAGCAAGGTTTGAGCTCAGACCAAGGTTTATGTACGTCATATGACGCGTTTCAGGTTTGAGTTCAGACCTTGGTCTGAAATGCATTTCAAAAAGCCGGTTTGTCCTCAGACCAAGGTTTATGTACGTCATATGACGCGTTTCAGGTTTTAGCTCAGACCTTGGTCTGAAATTACATTTCACAAAGCAAGGTTTGTCCTCAGACCAGGTTTATGTACGTCATCAGACCCGAAATTTACAGACTGCTCAGATAGGAGGTTTGTAATTTCTCAAACCTGGTTTGAGAGCTATCGACCAATCAGGATGCAGCCCTGGGTGGAGATAATTTATGCTCGATTGATTTTATCCAAATAATTCACCGCCAAAACAATCTGCGATAGTATCTGGTCAGCCCGATTTTAGTGCAATTGAAATCTCTCAATCTCTCGATCCTTTCCTTAAAATCGTAAGTATAAAACCTGTACATGTAGTCGAATTCATACTCTTCACGTTCTTGACATTTCACTATTTGATATGCTTTATAACTTTCCATTTTCCATGAAATGTTCGGTGTTTTCATATCCGACGGCCTCTCAATTCCAGAGTTCAGGGACTGAGTCTGAGGGAGCTCGAGTCCAACGCCCAAGGCGGCGGCGGAGCTCGCACCCTCTGACCCTGGGCTGGAGTTGGGCCTAGCCGGGCCGGGCCTATGTACAGTAGATATCTGAGTACTTCTACTTCTACTTCTACTTCGGTACTTGACAGGATCCATCAGTCAGGATATAACGTCAAGGTTGAAATGTCTGGCAAGGTGCTCTTGTGCAGTGCAGTCAGTTGGTGTATTATGTACAAGGTGCAAGTAAAAACAATTTTCAGCCATCAATGGTGTTTCTGGAATAGGGCTCCCTGGAAGGTTTCTGCTGTTGCAGAAACCAAGATATCTGGAGGGAGTATGTACCATGCTGCAACTGTCCGTGGGAAATAAGAGTGTTTGTAAAGCTCAGTACGGGCAGTGATTAGCTTGAATTTATTCGGGTGGAATTGCCTGGTGTTGTTCTGAGTCATAGGTGTGACAAACTGATCTGGATTTATTGCTACGAGGCCATGTTGAATCTTGTACAGTAGGGTTAGGCATGCAGCATGTCGACGTTTCTCCAGGGTATCCCACTTAAGGTCATTGATCATGGCAGACACACTTTCAGTATGGTGGTATCTCTGAAGGACAAATCGTGCTGCACGTCTTTGAACACCTTCAATTTTGGCTGTGTCTTTCTTCGTTGATGGATTCCATACTGTAGCACAATACTCAACACGGGGTCGGACAATGGATGTGTAAGCTTGTTGCCGTAACTTTTGGGAGGATCTTCTGAGATTTCGACTGATGAGACCAAGCATTTGATTTGCTTTAGATGTCGTGCCGTTGATGTGCTTTTGCCAGGACAGGTTGTTGGTCAGTAGGACGCCTAGGTATTTGTGCTCTTTGACTTCAGAAAGTTGAACATCTCCAAGATGGTAGTTTCCTTCCAGGTTGTTGCGCTTGAGTGAGAACCGAAGGAGGTGGCATTTATCAATGTTGAACTTCATCTGCCAGGTTTCTGACCACTGGTGAAGAAGATCAAGGTCCTGTTGCAGGGCATGGCGATCATGCAAGTCCCGAATGGGACGATAGATGAGACAGTCGTCTGCAAACAGCTTCAGATTGGAGGAGATTCCATTAGGGATGTCATTGATGTATGTGATAAAGAAGAGCGGACCGAGAACTGTTCCTTGGGGGACGCCTGATGAAACGTGAGACCAATCAGATGTATGACCATCCACAACTACCCGTTGAGATCTCTCGGTAAGGAAAGCCCGAATCCATTCCAGTAAGTGGCCTCGAATGCCATAGTGTTGTCAGCAATGCCATGACACATGCCAATTAGACTAGGCCTAGACCTACACTAGTTATTACAAATTCATGATAATGATAATAATACCAGGCTCTAGCCTAGGCCTGGCAATGATCGATGTCCATCACTTGACTTGGACACTGGTACCTAAATAAATAGAAATTGAAGTGGCATCAGCAATGCCAATGTTCCCCAAAATGAATCACACTGACAAGCATAGACAAAAAGCTTCAGTCTCTCTATATTGCCGGTTGTTCACTGAGACTACGTCTGGCTCCACTAGACCTCCGATTATAGAATGTCAACAAATGTCAGTTTTATTATTTTTATTAAAGAAATGACCCATATCAGACGGTTATTTTTGTTTATGAGTCATGACAAGCAAAGCTTTTATTAAATTTAGATCTGGTTCTAATTGTCTTAATTAACTGGCTTAGTCCCCAGAGCCAGGATCACCCACAAAGTCACAAGCACAAGTAACATTTCTTTATTTTAAAAACATTGTTTAAACATTTGTTTCATTTTATCTTCACTCCAGTAAAGATGGTAGAAATGCAGCTGATTCAGCATAATGAGCTGGTGTACCTGGAGGGGGAGCTGGAGCAATATATAGCAGCACAACCGGGCAGAGGCCTCTGAGATTGGGAAAACCCGCTGGATGATGAGCCTTTTGTTTTAGATTGAGGTACTTTGAATTCAAATTCTGTATTGGGAAAGTTGGCGAAAACATGGCCAAACTACTTGATGAATATTGTTAACATAGCTATAAAAAAGGGCTTCTGTTGTAAAATCCAACCCTAGTGTCGTTATTAAAATCCAGAAATATTTCAATTCATGTTGACCGCCTAAATTCACTGTTCGTTTGCCCCGCTCCGCTGGTCTGCCTACGACCGTGCAAGCCCCTAAAGCCATGCACATGTGCGTTTACATAAATTTATTCAATTTCTAAGCATTTTCTGTCATATTCCATACATTGAAAGATTAGTTATGATATTTATTCTTTTACATGGTAGGTGATGAAAGCATTAATTTTCATAATTTGTGTGTGGGGCATTTCCCAATACTGTTATTTGGCTTTAATACATGAGGAAATTATTCAGATTATGTGTTGGAAACAAGTTTGTGATTTGTTGCTTAAATTTCACAAAAGGTGAAGCTGTGAAGGAGATTAGAAAAGGCATAGACAATTTTGTCTTTTATGTTAAATCGATTCACACCACATCTAGAAATCAGGATAATTTTTGTTTTTAAGTGACAGTGACAGTTGGGGATGCAAAAATATTTAATAGCATAAACCAGCAAAAAAATGATTTATTTGAATGCTTGTTTTAAAAAAAAAAATTAAAAGGTAATTCGATCTAAAGGATGCACGGTGAGGAGGCGGCATGCCGTGTCACATTCATCTGTTTGCCGAATGGAGAGTAGTGAGGGATGTTTCCGAAGCTGTTGTCAGAAGAAAGGGACAAGTCATGAAGTTTCCTACAAGTTACAACAAGGCAAAAAGTGACTACTATTCAGAAGCAGTTTTTCCAGTACTGCAGATTTCCAGGAGTTGCTGTTGATGGGACACATGTTTACATCAGGAGCCCTGGTGGGGCAAGAGCCAGGTACTACTTCAATAGGAAGAACAGGTACTCCATCGATGTTCAGGTGAGAATAAATGAATACATCATGACTGGATCCAGCACGGCTTTCCCTTTAGACCTTTTTTTTTACCTTGCAAAATGTTCACATTAGATATATACACTCTCCAGTCTTGTGTGTTGTACATCCATGCTATTTCATTGGTGACCAATGCAAGATTTCTAGTGGCCAAATGGATATTAAAGTAATATTCGCGTACAGGTACTCATTTCACTGCCTTTGTACACAGTTAAGAATATCCAATGGATAGTTAAACTTAAAAATCCTAACACTCGTTAATATCTTTTTAACGAAAGGGAAATTTGAAAAATCAAAACTTGTTCCATCCTTCTATTGGCAATGCAGATATGACCTCTAGATTTCTGATATTTTTTTGATGGCCATGGCAATTGGGCCACTGTTTTTGCCATTGATCAATGAAAGAAAAAACAACAAAGAGAAGCATGTAAATTGATCAATGGCAATTACCACTATATATTTTAAACTATAGAAAAACAAACAGGTTCATTTACCATAAAAAGATGAGAGAGTGGGTACCCCCCCCCCCCCCACACACACACACAAAGCATTTGTTGTTTTAGGCTCGAAATGTTTTGTTAAAAGTGAGATTATTTTTGTTTACATTGTTACAAGATAAACAATGAAAACATGAGTTAAAAATGAAGAAATACTTCATCAGTCAATAAATATAGGGTAATTAGCATTTTCTTCCAATTTGTGTTGTATAAATAGATATTGAAAAGCAATTATCACATATTCAACTGCATTTGCATTAATTACCATAAATAACAAGTGAAATTTCACGGCCTATCTGAAGTGTGAAATGAGTGAGTTTTCAAAACTAATGAATGCCAACATGCTATTTCATATTGACAGGTTGTCTGTGATTATGCTGGGAAAATAACTAGTATCGTTGCAAGGTGGCCTGGACTGGTAGCAGCAACGATGCCAGGATCTTTTCTGAGTGTGCACTGAATTGACAGCTTGATGCTAGGGCATATGAATAACAGTTGATTCTTGGAGATAGACTATAGGGTAGGTAGATTATTTCTTTATATGAAAACATTTGTTTATTCTTTTTCTTAATCAATCTTGTTTCCTTTTTTGTATTTGGCCAACATGTGACATGTTAGGAATGTTCATTTGGTAATATAGTAACAACTCTCATTAAGTAATTAATTCAAACGAGCTCATGTGCTTTTAAATTTCAGTTCACAAATCATTATTAATGTTTTTGATATCTGGATGCAACTTGATTAGTTTGTTGTCAAGAGGAACCTCATAGTTTTTGTATTAGTGACACAGGATTGATTTATTCCTGATTATGTGTACAATACATTGTATCCTTTTCTATAGTATTACCCCCCCCCCCCCCATCCCCCTCCAAGAAAAAAAATGAACAAGTTGAAATTAAGAATATTGTTTATGATATTGTTTATTTTGTCCATTCGATTTTGCAGGTATCCATGCCTTCTCTTCCTCATCAGAAGCCATTTCTTCATTCAGAGGGTCGACCACAGATGTGCTTTAAAGGCCATCTGTACTAGTTCAGCCAAAGAGGATTAGACAACCCAGCGAGGTCACTGACGGGAGGCTATCTCATCAATTCAGTTCTCAATTAACATAAGAAAAAGAGGATCATGGGGGATTAACAGGCACAGATTGGGGAAGTTTTCTATATAGAGGGAGCAAGTAGCTACAAGTAGTACAGTGGGGCTTTAACACTTCACACACAAAAAAGGGAGATGTGTGATTGAGCGCATATTTATTAAATGCAAGGATGAGGACGTTCCATGCCTCATCAATCTAAGAGAGAAGGTCGACACTTCTTAATTATTGTTATGCTTTCCTGTTGCCCATATTGGGGAAATTCATGTTGTTCAAATATAGCATTGGTTTGGCCAAGTATAGCCTAAAACAGCTAACACTGGAGCTTACTAACAAGCATTTATTGCTTTCTTAGCTGTCAAGTAAAATAACTACCACTATCTATCTATTTAGTGAGCTATACATTATTTAATTAAGGATTCCACAAAAAATTTCAATGTATACGGTAATAAGTTATAAAATACAGATTTAACTCAATTGCAACTGGAATTACCTCAAAATGTATTTCAAAATACGGCTCCTCCCTGGTGTTCCCACAATACTTTGTAGTTATGCAGCATTACATCAAGAACCTGGGTGTTGAACTGTTGATTATTTATGAATATTTTTGATGTTCTGTTTAGTTGATAAGTATTTGTTGTCACTCTGACGGTATTTGTAATTACGTGTTCTCTGTAGATTAAATGCACCCGATTTAACTATAATTAGCATTGTATACACTGCTGAGTTGAGGGGTGGGTCAATATAAATTATTTGGTTGTCAGCTAGGGGAGAGTATTCGAACAAATATTATTTACTGTACTAAGCGAAGTCAGAATTAAAGAACTTTTATGTGCAAATTTGAATTTCGTCACCCATTTTGTTGTATTTCTGATTTTCTTTCTGCTAATAGTGCTACAGTGAGACTTTTAATTGGCCTTCCAGAGCCTCTCTTAACCTCTAGTGGGCTATATTTCATATAAGCATGCTACAAAATTTACAAATGTGAACTGCATTGTTTGAACAAACGGTAGATTACTATTGTGTTGTATGCTCAATTATTTATGTAAAACATGAAAATACAAATACAATATTCTTGCTTTCATATATTTACAAAGATAACTGAAATAGATATGTGTCAGATTATCTCTCTCTCTTTCTCCCTTTTTTTTGGGGGAGGGGGTGCAGATGTGTGTGTTTGCAGTTTGCATGGTTTTGCATTATGTGTTTCATTGCAAAAAAGAAGAAGAAGAGAGAGAGAGAGGGGACAAAGAAAAAAATTAATAGAGAGAGAAAGATGAATAGAGAGAGAGGGGAGAAAGAAAAAGAATTAATAGAGAGAGAAAAGGAGAGAGAGAGAACAAAAATGGGTAGAAAGAGTGATGAGGGACGGGGACAGAGAAAGAGACAGGGAGGGATAGAAAGAGAGGGGAGAAAGAAAAAGAATTAATAGAGAGAGAAAGGGAGGGAGAGAGAACAAAAATGGGTAGAAAGAGAGAGGAGGGACGGGGACAGAGAAAGAGACAGGGAGGGAGAGAGAAAGAAAAGATGGCCATAGAGGATTTTTTTTTATAATTAATATTATATGGAAACAAATCATTTACCAGTTACAATTTTGATGTGAAAAAAATAGCCAGTTGGGGAAACAAACGAGGAACTAGTTAAAATAATAATTGATTGACCATTTTAACAAAATAACTATATAGATCTATAGTAATTAACGATTGCAATCAAATGAATTAATATATTAATCACAATAAAAACTTAATTCATATTAAATCATTATTATTATTATTATTAGGTGATTTTATTGACTCTTACAGTTAATTTAAAAGAGCCCTTGACAACCTTAGATGTATTAATCTAACAAAAGTTTTCAGGTGCCGATGTCAATTTGTTCTGGGTCAGATTGAGTGCTTCACCAGCACCACACAAATGTGAGTACGTGGGGCACTTTCTGCATCGGCGCGCCAGTTTGGTTCGATTAATTCATGAAAATGCAATTCAAAAGTTTATTTCAGAGATGTTCTAACCATCATCTTTTCAAGATTGCTCATTAAGATGTCCGGATCGTACTAAGAATGCTTAGTTTAACAGTTTTTTCAATTCTTAACATTTAAACCCTAGCCCATAAAAATTATGTTAGAAACCCTATGGCTGAGACTAGTTTTACAAACCTTGGTCCGAGGTTTGGGAATTACAGACCAAGGTTTATATAAACCTTTCTTTGTGGAATGGGTTTGAAAATAAACCAGGTTTGAGCTCAGACCAAGGTTTATATAAACCTTGGTCTGATTAAACCGGGTCTGTCCTCAGACCTCCGTTGTGAATTCGGGCCTTTGGGTGCGACCAGTCAGAAAGTTATAAATCCAAGGTACAAGTGAGGGACAAGACACAAGGGCCCGAATTCACAACGGAGGTCTGAGGACAGAGCCGGTTTGATCAGACCAAGGTTTATACAGACCTTGGTCTGAGCTCAAACCTGGTTTATTTTCAAACCCATTCCACAAAGGAAGGTTTGTATAAACTTTGGTCTGTAATTCCCAAACCTCGGACCAAGGTTTGTAAAACTAGTCTCAGCCATAGGGTTTCTAACATAATTTTTATGGGCTAGGGTTTAAATGATAAGAATTGACAAAACTGTTAAACTAAGCATTCTTAGTACGATCCGGACATCTTAATGAACAATCTTGAAAAGATGATGGTTAGAACATCTCTGAAATAAACTTTTGAATTGCATTTTCATGAATAAATCGAACCAAACTGGCGCGCCGATGCAGAAAGTGCCCCACGTACTCACATTTGTGTGGTGCTGGTGAAGCACTCAATCTGACCCAGAACAAATTGACATCGGCACCTGAAAACCTTCGTTAGATTAATATCTTTTCTTTCTCTCTCCCTCCCTGTCTCTTTCTCTGTCCCCGTCCCTCCTCTCTCTTTCTACCCATTTTTGTTCTCTCTCCCTCCCTTTCTCTCTCTATTAATTCTTTTTCTTTCTCCCCTCTCTCTATTCATCTTTCTCTCTCTCCCTCCCTGTCTCTTTCTCTGTCCCCGTCCCTCCTCTCTCTTTCTACCCATTTTTGTTCTCTCTCTATTAATTCTTTTTTCTTTCTCCCCTCTCTCTCTCTATTCATCTTTCTCTCTCTCCCTCCCTGTCTCTTTCTCTGTCCCCGTCCCTCCTCTCTCTTTCTACCCATTTTTGTTCTCTCTATTAATTCTTTTTCTTTCTCCCCTTTCTCTCTCTTTCTCTCTCTATTAATTTTTTTCTTTGTCCCCTCTCTCTCTCTATTCAACTTTCTCTCTCTCTCTCTTCTTCTTTTTTGCAGTGAAACACATAATGCAAAACCATGCAAACTGCAAACACACACATCTGCACCCCCCCCCCCCCCCAAAAAAAAAAGGGAGAAAGAGAGAGAGAGATAATCTGACACATATCTATTTCAGTTATCTTTGTAAATATATGAAAGCAAGAATATTGTATTTGTATTTTCATGTTTTACATAAATAATTGAGCATACAACACAATAGTAATCTACCGTTTGTTCAAACAATGCAGTTCACATTTGTAAATTTTGTAGCATGCTTATATGAAATATAGCCCACTAGAGGTTAAGAGAGGCTCTGGCCAGGCCAAT
The DNA here is from genome assembly GCA_035222895.1 of Strongylocentrotus droebachiensis. Classification (NCBI taxonomy): domain Eukaryota; kingdom Metazoa; phylum Echinodermata; class Echinoidea; order Camarodonta; family Strongylocentrotidae; genus Strongylocentrotus; species Strongylocentrotus droebachiensis. Next base: position 392,702 of record JAVYIG010000229.1, on the reverse strand, counting down.
TAAAAGTCTCACTGTAGCGTTATTACTTATTAGCAGAAAGAAAATCAGAAATACAACAAAATGGGTGACGAAATTCAAGTTTGCACATAAAAGTTCTTTAATTCTGACTTCGCTTAGTACAGTAAATAATATTTGTTGGAATACTCTCCCCTAGCTGACAACCAAATAATTTATATTGACCCACCCCTCAACTCAGCAGTGTATACAATGCTTATTATAGTTAAATCGGGTGCATTTAATCTACAGAGAACACTTAATTACAAATACCGTCAGAGTGACAACAAATACTTATCAAATATCAACTAAACATAACATCAAAAATATTCATAAATAATCAACAGTTCAACACCCAGGTTCTTGATGTAATGCTGCATAACTACAAAGTATTGTGGGAACACCAGGGAGCAGGGAGAAATACATTTCGAGGTAATTCCAGTTGCAATTGAGTTAAATCTGTATTTTATAACTTATTACCGTATACATTGAAATTTTTTGTGAAATCCTTCATTAAATAATGTATAGCTCACTAAATAGATAGATAGTGGTAATTATTTTACTTGACAGCTAAGAAAGCAATAAATGCTTGTTAGTAAGCTCCAGTGTTAGCTGTTTTAGGCTATACTTGGCCAAACCAATGCTATATTTGAACAACATGAATTTCCCCAATATGGGTAACAGGAAAGCATAAAAATAATTAAGAAGTGTCGACCTTCTCTCTTAGATTGATGAGGCATGGAACGTCCTCATCCTTGCATTTAATAAATATGTGCTCAATCACACATCTCCCTTTTTTGTGTGTGAAGTGTTAAAGCCCCACTGTACTACTTGTAGCTACTTGCTCCCTCTATATAGAAAACTTCCCCAATCTGTGCCTGTTAATCCCCCATGATCCTCTTTTTCTTATGTTAATTGAGAACTGAATTGATGAGATAGCCTCCCGTCAGTGACCTCGCTGGGTTGTCTAATCCTCTTTGGCTAAACTAGTACAGATGGCCTTTAAAGCACATCTGTGGTCGACCCTCTGAATGAAGAAATGGCTTCTGATGAGGCAGAGAAGGCATGGATACCTGCAAAATCGAATGGACAAAATAAACAATATCATAAACAATATTCTTAATTTCAACTTGTTCATTTTTTTTCTTGGAGGGGGTGGGGGGGGGGGGGGGGGGTAATACTATAGAAAAGGATACAATGTATTGTACACATAATCAGGAATAATTCAATCCTGTGTCACTAATACAAAAACTATGAGGTTCCTCTTGACAACAAACTAATCAAGTTGCATCCAGATATCAAAAACATTAATTATGATTTGTGAACTGAAATGTAAAAGCACATGAGCTTGTTTGAATTAATTACTTAATGCGAGTTGTTACTATATTACCAAATGAACATTCCTAACATGTCACATGTTGGCCAAATACAAAAAAGGAAACAAGATTGATTAAGAAAAAGAATAAACAAATGTTTTTATATAAAGAAAAAATCTACCTACCCTATAGTCTATCTCCAAGAATCAACTGTTATTCATATGCCCTAGCATCAAGCTGTCAATTCAGTGCACACTCAGAAAAGATCCTGGCATCGTGGCTGCTACTAGTCCAGGCCACCTTGCAAAAATACTAGTTATTTTCCCAGCATAATCACAGACAACCTGTCAATATGAAATAACATGTTGGCATTCATTAGTTATTGAAACTCACTCATTTCACACTTCATATAGGCCATGAAATGTATAAATTTCACTTGTTATTTATGGTAATTAATGCAAATGCAGTTGAATATGTGATAATTGCTTTTCAATATCTATTTATACAACACAAATTGGAAGAAAATGCTAATTACCCTATATTTATTGACTGAATGATGAAGTATTTCTTCATTTTTAACTCATGTTTTCATTGTTTATCTTGTAACAATGTAAACAAAAATAATCTCACTTTTAACAAAACATTTCGAGCCTAAAACAAATGCTTTGTGTGTGTGTGGGGGGGGGGGGGGGAGGGGGTACCCACTCTCTCATCTTTTTATGGTAAATGAACCTGTTTGTTTTTCTATAGTTTAAAATATATAGTGGTAATTGCCATTGATCAATTTACATGCTTCTCTTTGTTGTTTTTTCTTTCATTGATCAATGGCAAAAACAGTGGCCCAATTGCCATGGCCATCAAAAAAATATCAGAAATCTAGAGGTCATATCTGCATTGCCAATAGAAGGATGGAACAAGTTTTTATTTTTCAAATTTCCCTTTCGTTAAAAAGATATTAACGAGTGTTAGGATTTTTAAGTTTAACTATCCGTTGGATATTCTTAACTGTGTACAAAGGCAGTGAAATGAGTACCTGTACGCGAATATTACTTTAATATCCATTTGGCCACTAGAAATCTTGCATTGGTCACCAATGAAATAGCATGGATGTACAACACACAAGACTGGAGAGTGTATATATCTAATGTGAAAATTTTGCAAGGTACAAAAAAAAGGTCTAAAGGGAAAGCCGTGCTGGATCCAGTCATGATGTATTCATTTATTCTCACCTGAACATCGATGGAGTACCTGTTCTTCCTATTGAAGTAGTACCTGGCTCTTGCCCCAACAGGGCTCCTGATGCAAACATGTGTCCCATCAACAGCAACTACTGGAAATCTGCAGTACTGGAAAAACTGCTTCTGAATAGTAGTCACTTTTTGCCTTGTTGTAACTTGTAGGAAACTTCATGACTTGTCCCTTTCTTCTGACAACAGCTTCGGAACCATCCCTCACTACTCTCCATTCGGCAAACAGATGAATGTGACACGGCATGCCGCCTCCTCACGGTGCATCCTTTAGATCGAATTACCTTTTTAAAAAAAATAAAAAAACAAGCATTCAAATAAATCATTTTTTTGCTGGTTTATGCTATTATATTTTTGCATCCCCAACTGTCACTGTCACTTTAAAAAAAAAAAATCCTGATTTCTAGATGTGGTGTGAATCAATTTAACGTAAAAGACAAAATTGTCTATGCCTTTTCAAATCTCCTTCACGGCTTCACCTTTTGAGAAATTTAAGCAACAAATCACAAACTTAATTGTTTCCAACACATAATCTGAATAATTTCCTCATGTATTAAAGCCAAATAACAGTATTGGGAAATGCCCCACACACAAATTATGAAAATTAATGCTTTCATCACCTACCATGTAAAAGAATAAATATCATAACTAATCTTTCAATGTATGGAATATGACAGAAAATGCTTAGAAATTGAATAAATTTATGTAAACGCAGATGTGCATGGCATTAGGGGCTTGCACGGTCGTAGGCAGACCAGCGGAGCGGGGCAAACGAACAGTGAATTTAGGCGGTCAACATGAATTGAAATATTTCTGGATTTTAATAACGACACTAGGGTAGGATTTTACAACAGAAGCCCTTTTTTATAGCTATGTTAACAATATTCATCAAGTAGTTTGGCCATGTTTTCGCCAACTTTCCCAATACAGAATTGAATTCAAAGTACCTCAATCTAAAACAAAAGGCTCATCATCCAGCGGGTTTTCCCAATCTCAGAGGCCTCTGCCCGGTTGTGCTGCTATATATTGCTCCAGCTCCTCCTCCAGGTACACCAGCTCATTATGCTGAATCAGCTGCATTTCTACCATCTTTACTGGAGTGAAGATAAAATGAAACAAATGTTCAAACAATGTTTTTTAAAATAAAGAAATGTTATTTGTGCTTGTGACTTTGTGGGTGATCCTGGCTCTGGAGACTATAAACCAGTTAATTAAGACGATTACAACCAGATCTAAATTTAATAAAAGCTTTGCTTGTCATGACCCATAAACAGAAATAACCGTCTGATATGGGTCATTTCTTTAAAAATAATAAAACTGACATTTGTTGACATTCTATAATCGGAGGTCTAGTGGAGCCAGACGTAGTCTCAGTGAACAACCAGCAATATAGAGAGACTGAAGCTTTTGGTCTATGCTTGTCAGTGTGATTCATTTTGGGGAACATTGGCATTGCTGATGCCACTTGAATTTCTATTTATTTAGGTAGGCCTAGCCTACCACTACAGGCCGGGTAGCTAGTCAGTGTCCAAGTCAAGTGATGGACATCATTACCAGGCCTAGGCTAGAGCCTGGTATTATTATCATTATCATGAATTTGTAATAACTAGTGTAGGTCTAGGCCTAGTGTCATGGCATTGCTGACAACAAGACAAAATTAAACATGACAGTCATACTCAGATATCTACTGTAGGCCCGGCCCGGCTAGGCCCAACTCCAGCCCAGGGTCAGAGGCTGCGAGCTCCGCCGCCGCCTTGGGCGTTGGACTCGAGCTCCCTCAGACTCAGTCCCTGAACTCTGGAATTGAGAGGCCGTCGGATATGAAAACATCGAACATTTCATGGAAAATGGAAAGTTATAAAGCATATCAAATAGTGAAATGTCAGTAACGTGAAGAGTATGAATTCGACTACATGTACAGGTTTTATACTTACGATTTTAAGGAAAGGATCGAGAGATTGAGAGATTTCAATTGCACTAAAATCGGGCTGTCCAGATACTATCGCAGATTGTTTTGGCGGTGAATTATTTGGATAAAATCAATCGAGCATAAATTATCTCCACCCAGTGCTGCATCCTGATTGGTTGATAGCTCTCAAACCAGGTTTGAGAAATTACAAACCTCCTATCTGAGCAGTCTGTAAATTTTGGGTCTGATGACGTACATAAACCCGGTCTGAGGACAAACCTTGCTTTGTGAAATGTAATTTCAGACCAAGGTCTGAACTCAAACCTGAAACGCGTCATATGACGTACATAAACCTTGGTCTGAGGACAAACCGGCTTTGTGAAATGCATTTCAGACCAAGGTCTGAACTCAAACCTGAAACGCGTCATAATTATGACGCACATAAACCTTGGTCTGAGCTCAAACCTTGCTTTGTGAATTCGGGCCAAGGTGAATGAGCTATGAGATTACTACTGTATGATCAACTTTATCAAAAGCCTTTGAAAAGTCCGTTGTGACTAGAGTAGATGTGCTCCCTAATTTGTCGGCATGCTTCGTTAGAAGTATGTATGAGGGTTTTTCATGCACCTCATCATATTTCCCATTGATTACTCTCATGAATTACGTAGCTTTTCGTGTACCTCTCCTTTGAATATAAGGAAATTGTATAATAGGCAAATACCTACTGTAGTTTCTCTCATCAACTATATGCACAGAAGACCTAGCTCAATTTAAGTGATAGTTTTATGTTTTGTACATGTATATAAATAGATATAATTAGTTACTTACATATCTGTTCATATTAGACGCAGAAGTAAAGGAACAAATTCCATTAACACAGTCTGGAATACCCAACTGCAACATCGAGAGAGATTTACTTAGATTGCAGATGAATCACTTCTCTTGGGCGTTCATCAGATTCAAGTTAAATGTCTTCTTTGGAGGGAAGCGAATGCGTTGCCTGCCATTTGCAGAACAGCAACTACCAGAGGAAAAAACTCCTGTCATCTTACGTGCGCATCTCTATGATGACGTGAAAGGAAGCAAGGAGGTAAGAATACAGTCTAAATGTATTTTATATTATAAAAAGCATAATTAGTCAGTGTCACAATGTTAATGCAAATACATTTTCTTGATGCCATTCAAATCAACTTGAAAGCCTTACAAGTGAAATCTAAGAAGTGTCACCTTGACTTTTTATTTGCTATTATTTGTATTTTGTTGAATCATTTCGTGACAGATAGCGTCCCAGGAGGAAGGCATAGGTTTCGCTCATATTCATCCTGAAGCAGAGGTTCTAATCAGAGTGGCAGAAGTGGACGTCAAAATGACTTGTTTCATAAAGGATGATCCAATTGGAAATCATGCCGGACATGTAATTTTTCCTTTATGATAATAATTATCTCTTTACGTGACATTCTATTCTCCTACATACTCCTATAACATCCGGCTGCTATCGACTCAAGCATTTATGCTTACGATAGTTTGCCTCTGCATTTACTTTAATAATTTTACTTACTTTCATACTTTCAAGTTTTATATATATATATATAAATATATATATGTATTTGTGTGTGTGTATGTATTTAAGTTGTGTCTCTTTATGTAAATCAATTATATTATATAATATTATTGTTATTTGAATGTTTTATATTTTATTTATTAATAAACGCAGAAACATCTGCTAAAAAAACAATGATAATAAAATAAGAACAATAATAAAATTGATAGCAATACTTGAAAAAAGATAATAATAATGGTTCTGATTTTTACCTGACTGGTAAAAAAAGCATTAATGCTTGTAAGTAAGCAACCATACGGCCGACGGCTTTAGGTCCTCTCCGAGGGACCTGGTAATGAGGATTAATGCCTTAACAAAGGGCACTAGCGCATCGCCTTGGTTTCGAACCCGGGTCACCGGATTACGAGACCACTGCTCTACCGACTGAGCTATCGCGCCTCCTCAAAATAAAATAAAGATGGAATTAGAATAGAATAGAATAAAATAGAATAATAATAATAATACGATAATAATTAATTCATATTAGTAAGGCACCGAAGTGCTCAAGGGGCACTAGTCCATAAGACAATGCAACACTAATGTCTCTTCACAAGATGAGTAGGAAACAACACATCAGAAAGGAATAAGAAGTAGAAAGAAGCTAAATCAGACAGATTTTGTAAAAATTGTTTTTAACCTCTTGAACCGATCTGTAATCGTTATTCCCTCGATGGAGAGCTAGTAGGCAATTTTCGCAAACTCATTGGGGAATTACAATCCGCGGTTCGTGTGCAAAATCGAGAAGATACTATAGTAACAGTTGGATGACCGCTGAGGCCCTGAAATCTAGAACGGGTTTTGGCCAAATCTACGGGCGTTCTCAAAGACGCCCCAAGTGAATCAAGTGCCTCGATACAAACTATTTAATTCACCTGATAATAATAATAGTATTTAAATAGACAGAATCCAATCTGCATACATTAGTTGTTGCCACACTTAATACATGCAGTTTGCATTCTGACTATTGCGAATCCTAGACAGGTGAATGAAATAATTTGTATTGAGGAAGTTCACATAGACGTATGTATTAAATTTGATTACATTACGAAAATGGCCTATTCCCTTCCACGCAATACAGTACAGACGAGACTACACGACTAGCACAACTTGTCTCGACCAAGCCACAAAACGGCTTTTTATCAAATTTCAACAATTTATCATCAAGTTTTAAAACAATTAATGTTATATCCATATTCATGTTGTTATTGTTCAGAAACAATAATCGGAAGAAAAAAACTCACCGAAGAGTCATTCGTGTCAGGGGCGGATCTAGGGGGGTTTAGGAGGTTTAATCACCCCCCCCCCCCCCCCTTGGGCTGGCCAAAGTGCTTTCTACCCAATGGAAAACAAATTTTAGTGCTCCCTACCCCAAACTAAGCGAAATATTGGTCGGCGCGATTTTTCAAATGTCAACCTTAACTCCCCCCCCCCCCCCGCCCACGCCATAGAGAAAAGCTAGATCCGCCCATTACAATTCGTCATCCTTCGTTATTAGACGACGAAATTCTCATCACCATCTTTAGTACAAGCTCGCTGATTGGCTGTTTATTCACTTGGGGCGTCATTGAGAACGCCCGTAAATTTGGTCAAAACCCGTTCTGGATTTCAGTACCTCAGCGATCACCCTGCTGTTACTATAGCAGCTTCTCGATTTTGCACACGAACCGCAGATTCTCTGTCCGCAATGAGCTTGCGTAATACCCCTAATGTTTGTCGAACTGGCAACAACTAATGTATGCAGTTTGGATTCTGTCTATTGAAATACTATTATCCTTATCAGGTGAATGAAATATTTTGTATCGAGGCACTTCACAAAGACGTATGCATTAAATTTGGTTACATTACGAAAATTGCCTAATGGCATTGCACATGCAATACCTCCGTAGAGATACGTACGCATTCACCGAAAAGCGAAACCACGAATTGTATCGAGGACGGTCTGTGTGCGACGGCCGTAAACCTGAGTGCTCTGCTACCGCGAAGGTCTGTAAGTTGCTGAGCGAAAACTCGCTATTAACAGCAAAGCCCCTGCACGAGCAAATTGGTGTGGTGTGACTGTGTGTGTTAGAGATGGTCACTACACAAGCAGCACAGTTGTGCTATTTTGTAATTGTAAAAGTTGATGCTGAGGCAAATTTAATAAAAGGGCTTTTTTCCAAAATGAAAGAGAGATGAGATCAAAGTGTAGGCAATCTTCTCTGTGGTACTGTGAGTTAGGTATGTATCTATGAATCCTAAGTTGCACAACCTCAGTTGCACTACCAAACTGACTCCAAACCAACTGTTTTTCCCCATTTTCGGGTAATGTATTCATTTGTTTGATCTCTAGTTGTACTGATATAAGTCTCTGTGTGAGTGAAGTATTAGATGATAAAGAATATGGTAATCTTACAGTCAGGGGCGGATCCACGTAGCAATTTTTCCGCCCCCCCCCCCCCCCATCCCCCAGCCCCCCAAAACGATAAAAAATAGGATAATAACGTAAAGTTAACCTTTATAAAACAAAAAACAAAAGCGCCCCCCCTCCCCGCTTATTCGCCGGCCGGCTGAGACGGCACTAAATTTTGTATTAAGATTTGGCTACCCCCACCCCCCCCCCACTTGACGCCAGCTGGATCCTCTGCAGGCGTGGCTCCAAGGGGGGGGGGGGGGGTCAACAACAAAAAAAGAATTTAAAAAAAAATCACGAATTAGGTCAAAAAAGAAAAAAATAGTGGTCTCACCCCCCCCCCCCTCCCGCTTATTCACCGGCTGACTGAGTCGGCGCAAAATATTTCCTGAAAAATTGGACCAAAAGAAAGTGCCTCCTACCCCCCCCCCCCCCCCCCGCTTATTCACCGACGGCTGAGTCGCAACTAATATTTTCTCACGGATTGCCCCCCCCCCCCCTCTTCCCGCCGGCTGGATCCGCCACTGCTTACAGTGATAAACAGCAGACCACTTGAATTATTCTCTCAATTTTTAATCATTTACACAAAAATTATACTATCACTATTGACCCCAAAACTCATTCAAATTGTTTTACCCAACTGTTGTTAATTTGAATACAATTTATAGAGATTCTTGCTAGCTACAGGGTCAGGGTACATTTGAAAACATATACTGTCCTCCAAGCCAAGGTTGGTTTTGAATACAGGCATATTTTGTTAAACCTCCATCTCTTTCAGCATGCTAGTCCTACACATGAATATAAAAAAAAAAAAAGATTGTCACCTTATGATCGTATGTTTGATTTGGATTGATACAGTTTGATTTGATTTGATTTATTTAGTGAGAGGAAATGAGTGCATCACACGTAGCTTTTTATACAATGACATTGATGTATATAACAGAAGAAAAACGGTAATTCTATCTTTATTTTGTAGACAGTCACGTATGATGAATTGCGGATAGGACACCTGTGGACAAAGTCCTTTAACTTGGACCTGAGCAGCCAGCTAGATAAAAGAGTAGTAGTGACGCTGAAAGTAGGTCAGACAGGACAATCACTGGTAGAACTGCTTTGTATGTTCAACTTTGCAATGTAAGTTTGCCATTGAATACAAAACCTCAATACATGACGAAAAAGGATTAAAGCCCAATACAGATAATTGAACGTTGTCAGTATGCTATAAATTAAAACCAGTCTGAAGTTCGCTCGCAAATAAATAATAATTGAATTTCACTATTGCTGATAGTTCATGTGATATCATATCAAAATCAAAATCATAAGATTTCAAATTGAGAAGACTCGGGGAAAAAAGAATGTAACAATTATAATAATCTATATAGTGCTTAATAAAAAATAAAACAATCTAAACGCTTTACAGATATTGATACGGTTATCGGATTCATTCGCGCACACTGTGCAACCTCTCTACTCCCTGGGATGTATTCCATGTCTGTTGTACCATATATCCCTACAAGCATATTAGGGTCCGGGAAAGGTTGTTTGCTTATACACATACATAGCCATTGGCTACGATTTATTTTTCTTCAACACCCGCCTCCCCCTGTATCAGTATATGTAATTATATACATACTATTATCCCTTTTTTATGATTTATTTAAGGAACAGTTCAGGTAAACGAGACGACTTTGAAAAAAAGCTGACCACCGTTGCTCGACATGTTGCCACGCGTGTTGATATAGATAATCTCAGGAAGGCTCTTGGCCTTCAACCAGGAGATGTCCAACATTATGTCAATGATAATACAAATTCATCATACATGGTTACACTATCAATGCTCCAAGACTGGAGAAAGAAGCAAACCAAGGCCACAGAGTGTAGAGCTCTGAAGGATGTTCTACAGGAAGCTGGTCAAATTTATGTCGCTGATGAGCTATTTGGTACTTCATGAGATGCTAATTATATGCTTCTCTACTGAGCACTGCATCGTTCCAATGAGAGTATAATGGTTGCACAGCTTAATCAAAGTTCCTGATTGTTGGGGACTTGGTGTACATAGTGAACATTTCTTGGATAGCACATTGGATTTAAATACTCTTTACTTGTCACTGTGAAAGTGCTGTGATGTACGTTCATGTATGTCAAATAAGAGTTTACATTATGTTCAGCACATTATTTCAAACCTAAGCAATAACCTGTCGAGTACTGATTCTCAAAGAAATTCACTAATTCCCATTCGCATAACACAGGGACGACATGGTTCCAGTAGACAATGATGTTAATGAAGTAAAACAATTTTTATCCTTTCTGCTATTGTGATGATATTTTGTTTTGCATAAATCTGTATGTGATGTACTATATGTAGGAAAATATTGTCAACATGACGTTTCATAGGTATGTGTATATATATTTTTTTCATATTCAATCATGAAATCATGTTCAATTTCCCATGTAATAGTGTCTACAAAGGTACATGTATACTTTGATGTAGCAAATCCATTCGTGATTGCTAATTCTATAAGGAATCCTGTATTCGCCGCCACTTTTTTAATTTTAAAGATCATAGCTAACTTCTTTTTCCTCTAAAGGATGGCCTCTATGCATTTATAAATATGGCTCGCAAACTGTTTTTATTAACCACTCAAAATTTATGTCATCAATATTTTTATGGATCTATTGTTTTTAAGCATGCATGTCATCAATTATTAATCGCCAGGATATTACTACGAAAAATGTACCTGAGATGGAAAACATAGGCCCTAAATAGAAACTTATTTTGTAAACATAAAATACTGAAATTTATATGTAAACTATGAAATATGATCACAAAGTGCTACAAAATAATATGCAGTGTTGAAATGATCTTCATAACAACTCTATTAGTATCATTAGTAATTTGATGTAAAAGAGTTTGATTGCCTTCTTTTGCATCGAAGATATATATTTTAAAAAAGAAAAAAGTACTGACATTGCTACCAACTCAATCATCAAAATTTACTGTGTGCAGATATTTTTAGATAAACACGAGAACAAGCTTTGTTTTGGGGGAAATATTCCATAAAGACATTTTTTTTATTTTACATAATATTACAAGTATTACAAGTATTTTCTAGTTTGTAGATTCTTATCTGTGTATTTCAAAATAGTAATGTACAGTGACCTATTTATTCGTATATCATGTCAAATAGTAAAATACATGTATTTAACTAAATATATATACATATGTTTATACATTAAGATATCTTTTGGATTTTCGTTTCGAAACAAAGAATGCACCATATCTCTGACTGATTCTTCTGAGAATTCCTTCACAGATTATTATGCCGGAAGTCTTTCATTTGGTAATTAATGACCTTCCATTTTATTTTTTATTTCCTTAATACTATGGTCTTTCAAGAGTGTGACATTATTTCATCCAGTTTATAGTGTACTCCTCATTACGTCATCATATACTATCTGTATACACGTATGCCAATTTATAAAGTGTGGGATGTACTATGCATGTGCATTCCAGTTATTCAACAGATAAAGGCTTGTTCAGATATGGCGCTTTGTCAGTTTCATATTTTACAGAAATATTATTAAATTATGGAGTTAGTTGTGTAATTGTCTTATGTAAATAGTAGTTTTGACCTTTATGTATACGAAACATGATTGCAAAGATTTTCGAAAAATCAACTCAATGTAATTTGTATAGAAGTCGCGTTCATATACTTCATTTGTGTAATGTTCGCGTATTTATAAATGTGACGTAAAATGCTATATTGGCATTGCTTCAGATTGATTTTTTTCGAAAGCAGTTGCAATTGTGTTTACAAGCAGTTAATAGTTAAGCTCCACATCTCCGCAGTATCGACAAAGGTTTAAAAACAGTGATCATAACAATTTTTGTTCGAAATTCCAAGAAGGAGCGAGCGGATCGAAGCCCCAAAACTTCAAATAGACAGTATCTGTGAATATCGCGTGATTTATGAAACTACTTTTGAAATTGGAGCGACTTACACGTTAAGATAAGAAAACTAGAGAATTTATTGACGGATTTGTTTTTATTTTGTTAAGTAAGGTCTTCTTAAATCATATAGTAAATCAATTTTACTCATTTTATTGGCTTACACACGTAATGACGTTGTATCTTTACAGTACACTCTTGTAGGCTTATATATTCATTTCTGCTAGTTATGCCAGTCATTGGAAAAGTGTATTATGTGCTTTTTAAGTGTAGATTTTGAAAGAGAATAACATTGTACCTGTAAATATAATGTGCAAATACATGTATTTAATGAACATGAAATCTGTTTATTCAGTTGTGAATGTAAATTATCAACATAATATTGTTTTCTTTAATTGTTGTCATCGACTAAATTAATATTCAAGGATTCTCTAAATATTTAAGGCAGAATTTTGTTTAAAGAAATGCATAGGTCTAGTTTTGTATTGCTTTCATTTTTTTCATTCGGTATGTTATTTTGGCCAATTGGAAATATTAATGTTATATTTGTATTTTCTATCATCTCAGTGAGTTAAAATCTTTGTTGGTTAATGCATTCTTCAATATTTGTCTTTTGATGTGTATTTATGTTGTAAATGAGAAAAAGAAAGTTGTATGGCATAACCATTTGATCGAGAGATTGGTATGTGATAGAAACAGAAAGAGGCGCAGAGGGAGAGAGAGAAAATGAGAAAAAAGTTTATAATAGAAGAAAGAGGGAGCAAGAGAGAGAGAGAGAGAGAGAGTGAGAGGGGGAGGGAGTTATAATGTTTTGAGATATAAATAGGCTATAAAGTAGTGGAATAATTGGGAAATTGATCTAGATTAACTAGTGACAGTGATTGAACAGGCGGAAAGAGAAAGAAATAGAGAGAGAGAAATAATGGATAATAGAGTAGGCAAATAATGAAAAAGAAAGAGAAAGAAAATAGTAATGAGTTATTTGAAAAATTGTAATTATCTTCTGACTTATAAAGTGCAGTTAAATGCAGAAAGAACTAGAATAAGGAATATAAGCCGATATTTACCAGGCTTCCCCCTCGCTGTGACGATTAGGTCGATCAGCACTATAAAAAGGAGTTAAATGTTTTAAAATATACAAATAAAATAATTTTTCAAAAATGCCCGCCATAAATTTGTCCATGGAATCTAATTGGAATATAAGTTAGGGAGTCCAACCTAACATATCTGTCTCTGTCTCTTTTTGTCTCCCTCTGACTCACACATTCTCTCTCTCTCTCTCTCTCTCTTCCTCCCATTCTAACTCTCGGAGCAAAAAAAACGTGGCCAAACCGTTGAATGCGAGAGTAGACGAAAGCAATAGTGGTGAAAAGGAGGTCAAAGGTAAACCTAAATGTCAACCTTGTATACAGACAGCAGACAGTGTCTATTCAGTACACAGCTTGTTTGTTGAGAATACATGTGTTCTATATATGCATCGGAATATTTTTTTAGTATAATGTAAGCAAAAGGATATCAAAGGGCGCATAGATGTGTACGTCACATAACTCTTCACATTAGCAAATCACTTGAATTTAAACATTCATTGCTCTGTAAACAGTTTCAGAGGCTCAGAAAAGGTGTTCTCATGTAGTAGTCATGATGACATCAGATCTGTATTTGTCTTCCTTTCTATTTATGCACTCATATGGGGTAGGCCTACGCAAAGGCGGACAACCCGTTCATACGACATCCCATTGCGTGCCTACCTGAAAGCGAACAATGACATATTCTTATATGCATAGATTATCAGATTGAATAGATGAAAAGAAAACGATCACCTTTGACCTTCAAATCATAAAGCATGCATGACATGAATTGACACCCTGTTAGAATGTTGTAATACTCGGGTAAGATATGAAGGTATGACGCAGTGGTTAGTGGATGTACTGTAGCACTGGGTAGTTAGAAAGGCATGGTTAATAATGACAGTGCTTAGGTTGAATACTATGTACAAAAATGTATTGTGACAGATAAGAATTTATAGTTTTAACGTCTTTACTAGGATTTGCGCTCACAGTGCACACTACACTTGTATTTTTCGAAGTCGCCTGTTGCTTCAATCTGTGCGTGTAAACAAAACGAAAAAAAAGGAAAGAAAGACAATGACTCTCTGATTATCTATCTTTTGAATTCTATGCACTGCCGTCCTGACATTTGTTTCTTAATTCAATCTTTCTTCTTCACACACACACACAAGAAAATACACGCAACGTCCATGCTCATATTATAGCCATTGTTCGTCTTTTTCATTTTGTATCAAGTTAGATTTAAAATCCATTTTATTTCCATTTTAAACTTGTTGTTCTCTTGCCCTTGAACTTTCCTATTGGATTTAGACTTCTACGCATCCCTTCTGCTCCTGAAAATCTTGCTGGATCACGTTGATAGACATATAAATTAATATAACCAGTGGCGATATGAACATCACCTAATGTCCACTTAAGTGTCAATTTAGGGTTAGGTGTTACACACCAACCACCGTACTGAAGAACATATAAACACAACGCTTCAACTTTCACAAATTATGCTACGTTTACACTATGTTCCCGGCGGCCACGGCAACCACGTTTCAGGCCACCGTGGGCGAAACGGGATTGACGTGACACAACGCGGGGGACCGTATGGGCAAACGTGACAGGCCGTGATTGCCGTGGATACCGTGTCAGATTTTTAAACTGTTAAAATATTTAACACGGCAGTCACGGTGCAGATGAGAAACCTAGTAGGCCGTAGAAAAACGGGTGAACAAAACAAAACATGACAGACCATAATGGGCCGTAACAAAACTTGGAGGTGGTTCGTAGTGGGACGGGACGCCCGCACATTCCCCGGCATTTTACCGTCTTTTCAAGTTTTGTCACGTTCTGCCACGTTTAGTGCACGTTTTGTCACGGTTGCTTCACGATTGCTGCGCATTTTGTCCCGTTTTGCCACGTTTTGCCACGGTTTGCCACGGTTCTCATGACTTGCCAGGGTGTATGGTAGCCGTTGTGTCGCGTGTTTTTCGCATCCCGGCGTCTGACGGTTTGCAGGCGCGGCGCGTTGCGTTCTGACACGGCGCACGCGGTCGGGAGGTAGTTTATAAAAGACAGGCGCGGCAGGAGCTTCATTCGAGTCTGAGCAATCGACGACACATTACGGCATCTACAGTAAGAAGAAAGAAGGTCAAGCTATGCCACCGAAGAAGCCAAGACGTTCGAAGGCCCTCCGTCCTGCACCACCACCACCACCAGTAGTAGTAGAGGAGCAGGAATAGCCTGAAGATCCTCGCCGTTTAACCCCACCAAATGAAGAGGAGCATGCTGCTGCTGCTGACCCGGTCCCTGAACTGGAACCTTAACCTGAGGCTGAGGAGGCTGGGGAGGCTGAGAAAGACGCCCCAGCTAGGAGGAGAGCAGCCCACAGGGTCGTCACCACCTTTAGGGAGGATGAGAAGGAGCTCATCATTGACTTCCTCCAGCTGCAGCATCCTACGCTGTACTCTGGGAGGCTGGTTGGTTATAAATACGCGGACAGTGGACAGAGCAGGCCAGGACAGATGAGGCGTACGCCAAACGAACTGAAGACGTGGTACAACAGCATCAGGTATCTTCTTAAGGCAAACGCGTCGTCTCCCAGGATGAAGTAAGGGATGTCCTGGTTCTGGTCATCGTTAGGCAGAGGGCATGGTGGTGGCAACCCTCATATTGCTCCGATTGTCTCATTTTCGCTCGCTGCGTCACTGCAGCACAAACATAGCTCGTTCGACGTCACTACCAAACTAGCCAATCAGCTGTCAATGACGTCATATTGAATGCGGCGGCAAATATATTTTGTGAAATTATCGAGAAATGGACTATTTCTAATTGCAAACGAGTTTTATTTTTGGATGGAAACGCAGCCATAGTTATCTTGAAATTCATTGAAGTCATCAGAATAGGGTAAGTTACGTCTCAGATGATTCAAGAGGTCTATTTTGTAGATAAATTTTCAATTTCTTAGAATGTTCCACTGTGTTGCAGGGTACCGGGTGTATTCCATTGGGTCTGATGTGTTCGCGCGCAATGGCGCGAATTATACATTCTTCTTCTTCTTCGCTATGAGTACAGGCCACCGCGCCGTCGGGTGTGAACATTCCTTTCCTTCTCAATACAATAACTTTCACCTGCCTAAGTTATTCAAACCATACGGAATCGTGGCGTCTCGCCACTTCCATTACGTAATCATTAAAAGGATCCGCATATACAACATTTTCCTGCTATACGTTGTACAGCAGGAAAATACAAATCTCCCTGGTATACCTTACTGTACAGTCCAAACAATAAATATGTGCCTTAAACGAAGCAGGCGACAATCGGCGTAGCAGACGACACTTGATAGTAATTTTGTATGTGAGATTGCTTTGCTAAATATAAATTACTTTGTTAATAAATATCAACTAAAATTTATTTTACATATCTTTAAACCATCATTGATATTTAATAATTCATGAGTGAGTAAAAGAAACAAACCAAACTATATAATGATATGAAATACTTGGTGGCAATTAGGGGAGTTTGACGTGATGACCGATTGCACCCCTCTGTTAATAACCGAATAGTCCATGGTGTGTCATGAATATTCATGTTTTTGCTTACCTCGGCTAAATGTTTGCTTTTACTAAATGGAAAAATTACGGTGGGGGGTTGTATGGACATAAACAACATAGTAGAAGTGATAATTGATAATTCATGCTTCTTATCCTTCGTGTGCTTGACCTATAATCTTACAATCGTTTGGCAGACTGAGTCCAAAGTTCGACTTGTTTCACATGTGTATTATAGGCAATGGCGAGCTTGCAACCTATTTTGAAAAATTACGGTGGATGAACTTTCAAAAGTCAATGAGACATGAGGGCTCCAATGAAAGAGCTAGTGATAACGTACGTCGGGGTGGATGTGCTTTTCGTTTAAACAAAAAATGATTTTTTTAACGATTTAAACAAAAAACGTCCATAGGCTAACATGTTAGATTTGGGCATCAGACATGTGTCCCACTCCACAAAATTAAATCCATATAAAACGATACTGGACATCCACCAAGGCGATTAGAGGGATACTGGAAAAAACAACTTGTAGTTGTGGTACAAGGAGCCTGTTTTGGGTGGCTTGCTGATGGCAATATGCTTGCCGTCCAGAGCTCCCACCGCATGTGGCACATTCCACTTGTCTTCAAACTCCTGGGCAAGGGCTCTCCACTCATCGGGCATCACAGGAGCGGCGAACACTACGTCCTTGTAGGCTTCCTCGATGGGCTTGCACACTTCTGGCACCATATGGCAGATGGCTGCTTTACTGCACCGGAACGTTTAGCAGAGTGACGATTAATTGTCCCCAGTGGCTAGATGTCTCAGGGTCACTGACAGCTTCAGTCCAGGTAGTAGGGCAATACGGAACTTCGTGTCTTATCTCTCGATGGCTGGTGTGAATCTTTCTAGGATTTCATCGAAGAGCTCTGGAGGCATCCTCAGATAGTTCTGGAAGGCGTTGACATCTTCGGTGCGGAGCTCTCTGGTGAGAAATGTTGAGTAGTAGCCCAGCTGCTGCCTTCTGTCTTCCGATAGCCATTTGCGCACCAACGTGGATCTTGGCCTTCTCATCTGCCTTTTTCGCCTTCTTACTGCCTGCTGAACTCTGCCCTTCCCTCTCTTCAAATGCTGCTGGCCTTCTTTTTGCTGACGCAAAGACTGGACGTATGCACCCAGCAAAGTTGCAAACCCAAAATCTTCTTCATCTTGGGCTTTCATTGTTGCGTACATTGATTGTTATTGCTTGAGAGGCCTTTTTATACCGTGGGCACAAACGTGCTCCAAAACTTCCCGGCGTCCACGTTTCATTCGTAGAAAGCCTTGACAGAACTTGAACCACTCGTCAGACCTTGATCAGAACGTGATAAACATGAGGGACCCGATCAGAACGTGGCGGGCCGGGAGGGGGCGTACTGGCATCCGTAGTAGACCGCGGGCCGAAACGTAGTGCGCCTTTGAACCCTTGGGACTCAGCAGCCCCTCCCCCCCCCCCCCCCACACGGCCTGTCACGGATACTGTGATAGACCATGAACAAACTTGACAAGACGTAACAAAACTTGACTACAAATACAAAAATGGCCAAAATCCCACGGCGCACTGCTTTTCGGGCAAATGGGGCTGCCGTGGCCGCCGGGAACATAGTGTAAACGTAGCATTAATTGTTACACTTGATTTGAGCATGAAAAAATAGACCCCCTCATATTTTTAGTAAGATCAGGTTCGAAATAAGAATGAGAGAGAGAGAGAGATATTTAGATGCCTTTTTGATCATCCAAAATAATTAGACTGTCGTCATTATCATAACTAAAACTCAAGCTGGCGCCATTAACTTCTATGTTGGAAGTTTAACTTTATTTAATCAGTTGTAGCTAAATCAGTTGTAGCAAAATAGCTATAACCCTAAGCCCCAACCCAACCAGATGCACACGGTTCATGCATGCAAATGGTGGAAATTAGCTAACTTAGCTATATACATGAAATACGCTGTGGCATTTTTGTTGTAATCATGCCTCTACAACTTAATAAATGATGCCAACCCTTGTTTAGCAGAGCATTACATTGTTCAGTGCCATATATCACGTTTTGCAGAGTGGGAATTTCTATCACGTAGCGTGCGTGCTGTGACAAGGGGAATTCCCGTCTTTTAGATGTTTATCGCCGCCATATTGTTGATGTGAAATGTGTAGCTACCGGTCCTTGCGTAGAAGCCTAGGACTAGTCTAGATCAATGTTCATCGTGGCTGGGTCTTCAGATTTCTTGTGTTTGTGACAGTAAACTTCTAGTTTGTTCAAGGTGAGGTGTTAATGTTTATTTTTTGAGAAAAATGAAAATAGATAGGGGTTAACAGTGGCGTAGCTACTGGGGACGGGCACGTGCCTCCCCGATCGAATGGCAGGAAAAGTGAGAGCGAGGCGAAAGGTGACGAAAAAGGAAAAAGAACGTGTGGTAATAATTATAAGAAGAAAGTTTTCTCGAAAACGCTCTTTATAGATTATACAATTTTATTACAACATACTTTATTATAAAGAAATATCACGGATTTATTTCATATTGAGAATAATACCTGTAAACAGAAACCGACTCTTAATATTTATCGTTCATGAATATTCATGTAACGGAGGCTATATAATCTCGTTATCTTTAACATATTCATATTCTTTTAACAAGATAGATAATCAGTTTTGATGATTGTCGAAGAAAAGACACTTGATTATTTTTTTCTTCAAGTAATGAATGTTAGACATGTTCGGTATAATAGGCATTACAGAGAAGGCAGAGGTGGAAATAATTTGTGACAGTTATCATTTTATTATGCAATAGTGAAAGAACATCAGATAAAAAATGTTCGGAAAAGCATGGCTCTTCAAATGCCTTAATGTTCTAAATATTGCATGTAGCATCACGAAATTCGGGACGTATTTTTATGCCACATATATATTCGTGTAGTCCCACATACATCTTTCTGTGTACAGTGCTTCTAACTTTACCAAGACTGGGCCAAATTTGTTATCATGTTAATGATTTCAGAACAGTACACACCAATACTTATATGCTCAGTGATGTGATGGTTATTTTACCTGACTGCTAAGAAAGCCTTACCGAAAGGCACTAGCGCATCGTTTTGGTTTCGAACCCGGGTCACCGGATTACGAGACCACTGCTCTACCGACTGAGCTATCACGCCTCCCTATGATAGAGGATCAACCTTTTCTGATCGTTTCCACAAAATTTCTTTGAACAATTCTCAACTTTTTCTTTAAGTTGAAAAGAGTATCTCCATCATTGATGGTAGTCTGTTTTTTTTAAAGAAGAGATTATCTGCCACAACCAAAAATTAGCGTATAGGTTTTTTCCTTGATCCTCTGTTCATAATGTTATTCATTGTATATTGTACATGAATATTCTCACCTAAGTCTTACAAGATCACTCATTTACAAATTTTGGGGTCTTTGGTTGACTGATTTTTATTTGTTTTTTAACAAACAGATTTGAAAAAATATGATTGAAGTTTAAAGCCCTTTGTGTGTGTTCTAAAAATTGAAAATTAAAGCAACAATTAAAGTGATGATGATGATGATGATGATAGGACTGCTAATGGTAATATTAATAATAAATTCTGGATTGATGAAGTAAAAGCCATGAAACAGTGTTTCTTGATTTTATCAAATGCATTTGAAAGTCAAATTAGAGGCTTGCAAATACTTAAAGGTAATACAAAGTTTTGGGAAATTTTGAAAAATGGGTGGATAGCAATTCTTTACAATTTTGATATATTTGGATGCCCCTGTGGATGTATTAAAAGCACTAGAAAATTTAGCCCCTAAAACACTTCTGTTTTCGAGAAAAATTGAATATAAATATTTACCGGTGCTCCCGGTAAATTTTGATAAATTTCAAATAGCGCCTACGTCCTTACAATGGTAGCTGCGACCATGAAAATCTCAGAATATGTAGTTGTGATATATAATTTCCGAACGGGAATAGCTAAACGATCGATTGTAGTCGAGAAACATTGTTTTATAGCTTAATGAATATCTTGACCTTGAGAGGGAGCTATACAACATAAAGTCTTTATTGTGTACAATTTCATAACTTTAGACTCGATTTCGACCGCGACAACGATCACTGAATATTTTAGGATCGCATATGCTTCCAATATATCCATTTGAACCAAATTCATGTCCCCATACCAAAACTTTGTATTACCTTTAAGGTTATTATTATTATGGTTTATTTTCAGGTGCACCGATATTTCTTTTTTCGTTTGCCTGTACATAATATGTGGTATTGATACCATTATATTGAAATATCCTTCAAAATCCTGGATAGAGTATTTCTGTTAGGGGTGTCAAACAACAGACTGAGTATAATATTATGTGGTCGACATATAGTTCAAATCCAGTTTATTCAATGACGACATGTTTTAGTTTAGTCAATGCCCAATATGGCCTACCGATCACTACTTACATAAATACTTGTAGTTGACAAGGTCTTCATCAGTACAGTTATACGAAGTAGATGTTAGCTGTAAAACCTCACATCTCCCTCGTAATAAATATTTCTTTTGCAAATTATCAACATATGCTTGCCGGGGGGAGGGTCCGATCTGCGTCCTTTTTTGTAGCAGAGAAGAAAAAGAAAGGGAGATAAAATAAAAGATAAAAGACACATCGGAATAGAGTCAAGGAGAGTATTTATTTATGTCCGTTTCATTGTCAAACTTACCATTTCCACACTCTACAGGGGCAAAGAGTATATGATAGAGATACTCTTTTCATATGTATGCCTATTATACTGATAGCGTTGGGTATTGTGTTGATAACAATCGTTTCAAGGTTGAAATCACAGACATTGAATGTATACATATATATTTCACACAGCGTATGACATATTTAGAATCAATACGTACGAAAATGTGTCGAGTTCTATACAGGCTCTAGTTCTGTTGAAGGGGCGCCATGTAATACATATTCGACCATTGCACTTAACTTAAAATATCTTGCAAACTCCTAGATAAGTGTTTCTGTTAAAAGTATCAAACAACAGACAGAGTACATGCGATCAACATAAAGTTCAAATCAAGTTTGATTTAAACAAAACGTGTTTTATGTAATAGTATATTAAGTTTAGTCAACGCACAAAATGGCTCACCCTCTATCAGTATTAATATAAAAGTTTACAGGGTATTCATCAGTACAGTAATAACAAGTACTTGTAAAAACTCACATGTTCCTGGTAATAGATAGTTAGGCTCTTACCTCCCCTCTCTCTCCTCTCTTTCATCCCCCGTTTCTCTTGTTTCCCTTTCACACTTTTTTTCTTCTTTTTTCCTTTTCTTTCTTTTCTTTCTTTTCCTTTCTTTCCTCTCCTCCCTCTTTTTCTCTTTCTTTCTTCTCTTTTCTTTCCTTTCTTTCCTTTCTTTCCTTTCTTTCTTTTCTTTTCCTTTTCTTTTTTTCTTTTCTTTCCCTTTCCCTCTCTTTTTTCTCTCTCTTTTTTTCCTCTCTTTTTTTCCCTCTTTTTTTTCCCTCTCTTTTTTTACCTCCCCCTTTTCTCTTTTTCCCGACGGCAGCACAATTTTACCGACAATATCCTGACAGGTGGGGGGGGGGTGTCGCACCCCCCCCCCCCCCCCCACATCCCCCCCCCCCCTTTGGCGACGCCCCTGGGTGTATACAATTATACGTTATAGTAACTCAGTAAAACTAAAACTGGCCTACAAAGAACTATGTAGTATGTGCAGTTAAAAAGACATCCATAGCTTAACGGAGCTAGCCTTAGTTCTAGCGGGTTTAACGTGTTGTGTGTGTAGTGGTGTGGAAGAATCAGCTTTAAACCCCGGAAAATAGCTCAATTAAATTCTATTCAATTTAATTCAATTCAATGTATTCACTCATTAACAAAAAACATACAGAACGAATACAAAAATGTAAAATCAAAAACATCATGACGATAAATTCAGTTGAAGCTTAGTTTTAAAATGAGTTAGGACAAATGAAAAATTAAACATATTGTTAATTTTATCCCTACATTGAAAACGAGAACATTATGAATTACTTTACTCTCTAAAAATCGAGGACAAAAAATATATTACAACCCCAATATCAGATTTTTGGCACAAACAAGAGCTTAGACGGTTAACCCCCCCCCCCCTCCCTTTTGGTTGTTTGTATGTGTGTATTTTGGAGGAATTAAAAGGTGACGTAAAAAAAGGTGACCCCCCCCCCCTCCCAACAGAAAATGTTCTCTTACCCTCCCCCCCCCCCGCCTATTCTGGCTAAGTCGTTGCGAAAATTTCGGCCCGATTTAAAAATGTTAACCCCCCCCCCCCCCCCCTTGAAAAAATCCTGCGTACGATACTGAGGAGTTCCACTTTCTAGGTCCTAAGTAAAATACAGAATTTTGTGATATGGATGTCCAAGAATAGGGCATATGGAAGTTATGAGAATTCCGTGTGGAATAAGGATGAATATCAATATTAGATTTGAAATATTTTGTTAATACATCAGGCAAGAATTTGTTGTGTCAGGAATACATGAGCATAACAAGAGATAATTTATGCGTATCACAAACATTTAGGATTTGCATCTGTACAGTAGAAGAACTTGTTGGAGAATTAAAAGGTTAATTGCACATGATTCTAAAATCTTTTTCTGTAATTTATGTAGTCAGTTTGTATTACAGTTGCTTGAAACTGCCCATATAACATTACAATACTTGAAATGGGGATGAATACGTGTAAAGTCTATTTGAAACTCCCATACACTTGAAAACCTTAGAGCTAACTACGGCAACATGTTGACTCCATGACA
This sequence comes from Strongylocentrotus droebachiensis, assembly GCA_035222895.1. NCBI lineage: Eukaryota > Metazoa > Echinodermata > Echinoidea > Camarodonta > Strongylocentrotidae > Strongylocentrotus > Strongylocentrotus droebachiensis. The sequence continues at coordinate 368,899 of JAVYIG010000229.1, read as the reverse complement.
ACTTATCATGAAATGATACTTCAAGGAATTTAGTAACATGCACCTGCCTAATTTCATTATTACTCATAAATATTTTAACACTAGTAACATCAATATTACGTTTGGTGAAAATCATCATATTTGACTTTCAAGTATTCAAAACAAGTCTACTTACTTTAAACCATGCATGCACTTTAATAACTTCGACATGCATTTCATCAACAAAAGTAGACACATTTTTATGAGCCATTGGTATTGCAGTATCATCGGAAAACAACATGAAGTTTAATTTATCAAAAGTAAAGCGAATATCGTAAAATATGTAACAAAAATATAAGAGGGCCAAAAATAGACCCTGTGGGGAAAAGATTGATATATAGAGAAGATTGAATTATAAACTGCAAATGGTTGTCGATTTTTTTCTACCAGTCCACGGTTATTTATCTAATACCATACATAAATAATTCATTATCAGTATTTCATGGTTCAAGCAGTCGGAAGCTTTAGATAAAGCTAAAAAAAAACTCACTGTGATTTCCTTTTTTATCAAAGGCCTGAACAATATTGTGGACAAACCCAAATAAAGCAGATGATGTTGAGCGTGAAGCTCTAAAAGCCATATTGATTACAAAATAAAATATTATGTTTCTCAATAAATGCTACAATACCAGTATACAATATGCTAAAGTTCAAAATCTTAAAATCAATCCTTTTTTAATTGGTAATATGCTTGAAGATGTGCAATACTTACTCAACTTGCAACCTCCTGAAGAAGATACTGAAGATACTGATATATTTAGATTTCCAACAAATCCATGTTCATATTATCTTCCTGATAGTTTTCACAATAAATTTAAAAATAATGACAACAGGATGTCTTTTTTACACTTAAATGCTAGAAGTCTATGCTCAAATTTCAATAAACTTGAGGAGTTATTGATGTCTTTAGATTTTTCATTTTCTGTTATAGGAGTGTCGGAGACTTGGCTGAAATCTTCCATGTTAATTTCAGTATATAATGTACCTAATTATTCCTTTGTGCACACATGTCGTGACTCAAAGATTGGTGGTGGTGTTGCCTTGTATATTTCAGAAAGCGTTGATTTCTTGGAGAGACCGGACTTAACTATAAATAACTCATTCCTTTAAACTGCATTTATTGAAATTGTTGAAGCCAATTCTAAAAATATTATTGTTGGAAATATTTATAGACCACCTAATACTGACATTGATTCTTTTCTAGGTGAGTTAGATTCTCTTCTTTCTTCTATACAGACAGAAACTAAATTACTATATTTAATGGGAGACTACAATATTAATTTATTGAATACTGAAAGTCACGCAAAAAGTAAAGAATTTCTTGATACTATGTTTCTCTACAACTTATTTCCAGTTATCACTAAGCCTACTCGTATCTCTGATAAATCTGCTACTGTGATAGATAACATCTTCACAAATGCAATTCAAATTGAACACGATGGAGGGTTATTGTACTCAGATATTTCAGATCATTTTCCAATATTTTATGTTGCAAAAAAATACACTCATAATTTACCTGTAAAGGAATCCCGTTTTAAGAGATTGATAAATGATTCTAGGATTGATGATTTTAAAAAGAAATTGAGCTGTGTAGACTGGAATCCTATTTATGCCTCAAAAGATGTGAATCATGCTTATGACATGTTTTACTCTATTTTTTATCGTATCTATAATGAATGTCTCCCTGTCGTTCGCAATAAAATTATTAAAAAAAGAAGAATCCATAAACCCTGGATCTCCTCTGGCATTTTAAAGTCAATTAATAAGAAAAATAATTTATATAAAGATTTTCGAAAATATTCTGGACCATTAAAAACTAAAAGAAAAAAAGAAGAGAAATATAAAAAATATAAAAATTCATTGATTAAAATCATTCGCTCTGTTAAAAAGGAACACTATCATAAAAGATTTGATATCCTAAAAGGCAACATGAAAAAAATATGGAAAGAAATTAATCATATTTTAGGGAAAAACTCTCATGCTTCTCTACCAACAAAAATGTACTATAGGAATGAATGTATTGAAAACAATCAAATGAAAGCCATGTATTTCAATAAATATTTTGTTAACATAGGTAAAAATCTTGCCAATGACATTCCTCAATGTCGCACTGATTTTATGAGCTTTTTGGGTAATAACAATGCCAAATCAATGTTTATGAAACCTACTGATATAAATGAAGTATTAAAGATCTGCTCCTCCTTGAAATCAACGTCTTCCTGTGGCTCTGATGACATAATACCATCCATTGCTAAAAAATGTATACATCAATATGTTCTTCCTCTATGTCATATATTCAACATGTCTATTGAGTATGGTCAATTTCCTAATGCACTCAAAGCTGCAAAAATTGTTCCAATTTTTAAAAAGGGTGACCGTAAGGATGTTGTTAATTATAGACCTATTTCCGTTTTACCTTTTTTTTCAAAAATATTAGAAAAACTTGTTTTTGAACGTTTATATGATTTTCTGAATTATAATAATATATTGATCTTGCAACAATTTGGTTTTCGTAAAAAATATTCTACATACATGCCTATATTTCATATGTATGATCGTATAATGCAAGAAATAGATAAGGGTAATTTTACTGTTGGTATATTTTTAGATCTCTCAAAGGCATTTGACACCGTTGACCATGACATACTTCTTAAAAAAATGGAACATTATGGAATCAGAGGTCATGCTCTTGATTGGTTTCATGATTATTTATCAAATCGTATGCAATATGTTGTGGTCAACGGTGTCAAATCAGATTTAAGCCGTATATTATACGGAGTTCCGCAAGGGTCTGTTCTCGGCCCGTTATTATTTTTGTTGTATATTAATGATTTTATAAATTGTTCTTCAATTCTTAATTTCATACTTTTTGCGGATGACACCAGTATTACTCTTTCTAACTCAAAAATCAGCACATTAATTCACCTGTTAAATAAGGAACTCCACAATGTTGTTACCTGGTTGCAATGCAATAAATTGTCTTTAAATTTTGAAAAAACTAAATATGTTCTTTTTAAAACAAAAAATAAAAAAGCTAGTAATGATATCCCACAAGTCACTATGGATGGCAAAATTATTACCCAAGTATCAAATATTACATTTTTAGATATCAAAATAAACGAATATTTATCCTGGAAACCACATATTGATGATCTATGCACTCGCCTATGTAGAACTACTGGTGTCCTCCGCAGACTTAAATTTACTTTACCTAGACATATTATGATTTCATTATATAACACATTGATTTTGCCTCATCTCACTTACTGTTGTATGATTTGGGGGAATACATTTAAAACACACTTAAGTAGACTTTTTATTACTCAGAAAAAAGCAATAAGAACAGTTTGTAATGTACCATTTAATTACCATACAAGCAATTTATTTGTTGAATGTAAAACATTAAAGGTCTCTGACCTTGTACTTATGTATACTTATATTTTTATGTATCATTATCATACGAATGCCTTGCCAGATATTTTTAATGATCTTTTTAGCACAAATGCCTCCTATCACTCATATTTCACCCGTCAACACACAGATCTTCATCAATTTCTTCCCAAAACTACAATTAGTCAAAATTCCTTACGCTGTAATGGAATTAAGTTATGGAATGACCTAGACAATGATATTAAACTAAGTAAAACTCTTGATAAATTTAAAAAACTCTTGAAAAATGAAATGTTCTTGCAGTACAAAAACCACGCTCAATTAAATAATGAATAACTTGCTCCCCTTGTTCTTTTTTTTTTTTTTTTTTTTTTTTTTTTTTTTAATATTTTGTATATAAATGTTTTGTAATACTGCAAAGCACCAGCGGGGGCGCATATAGTGACACAGTGTCGCTTGACGTCGTGTCCTGTGTGCATCCTTTGCTGGTGCTTTGCTGTAAATGTCCTATCCTCATATACATGTAGGTCTTTATAATCTTTTTTCTTGTATATTTTTTTTTTTTCCTGTTATTGTTGTTTTTGTTAATTTTCTCGATATATGTGTCATGGTTGGTGCCCCAATCACAAGTTTGTTTTCAAACTTCCTTAGGGGCTCCTAACCCCATGTTTTTATATTTTCATGAATTATTATTGTACATGTATCTTTTTATGGTTGAATAAATAAATTGAATTGAAAATTGAATTGAAACTTCTCTCGAGAATTTTAGAGAACAAATGAAAAACAGATGTAAGGCGATAATTTGAATATACATTTGAAAGCCACTTTTATGAATTGGAACAAACTTACCCATTTCCATTTGTTTAGAAGAACGCCCAGTTTGTATTGAATCATTACAAATTTTGCAAAGAGGATCACAAGGTATATTTATAGTCTTGTTAACAACAGCTTTATGAATATCATTAAAACCACTACATTTGTATACTTTTTATATAATTTTTTTTTCTTTTTCTAACTCATCTTTTGCAACTCCTTATTAAACCTTTTTTAAAATATTGTTTGATCTTTATTTTAAATGTATGTAATAGAAAACAATAATTATAAGCACTTTGTAAATTGTGCATGAACATGTTATAACTAACATTAACGTCATGGGCATTTGTTTAACTCCGATCAATATGTTACAGGCTTTGGGTAAGTTTAGGAATACTGTCATCATATATTGGACGTTTGTATACATATTTTTAAAACTTTTATTTACAGATTCAGAAGACTTTAAAAGTATATATGTGAGAGTTAAGAAAAAAGGTAAATGATCATTAAAATCAGATATAAACACACCTGAAAACGAATTTTCATCTTCGTTCGTAAATATATAATCTATACGAGTAGCAGTGGATCACGTGTATTAAATGTAACAAATGTTCAAAAGAAGTTCCAGGTGGTTTCTAAAATACTCCTATTACACATGTATTATGATTATGTTGTGGTCTCTCGATAAAAAGCGATTCTAAAAAATCTGTCATGTGGGTCAAATCATCCCTCCGTTTGAAATTTAATTCGGAATCAATATGCAATCCAACACCTCCACCAGGGGCGGATCCGGGATTTGCCGATAGGGGGGGGGGGGGGCCTAAAATGTGAAAATCGCGCTTTGTATTTGACCCCGATCCGCGCCTGACCTCCACCCTTACTATACGTCTATAGTCCTGAGCAGCTGTAAGCTCTCCAAATTTGACTGGACTATCTATTAGTAGTTGTACTCATGTCTGCAATTGTTGTAGGCGTCGGCTTTTTGAAATTTTAGTTAAGAAATTGCTTTTCTGTTGGTGACGACTTCGAGAGAGACTTCAACTACAATATTTGTATTTTCTCGAAGTTTCACGCCACTAGAAAATGGCCACACATAGCAGCGTTACTATCCTGGGTGTGTATTAAGAGCATGAGAGAGGAGGGGTGGGAGTATGATAGAGAACTGTGACTTTTTATCCGCTGTGACGACTTCGAGAGAGACTACAACTACAATACTTGTATTTTCTCAAAGTTTCACGAGCAATCATTTAAATTTGTTGTCAATTATCATTGTCAAACTTACTATAATATCAGCAAAAGAAAAAAAGGGAATTCCAAAACCCCAGCATAGAGCCTCGAACCTGGGACATTGGTGTTCAATCGCAGCACTTTTGCCGATCAATAGTTGCGTAATAAGAATGCACATTAATTTACATAGCTACGAATACGATGCTGCTTAGTCTTTGCGAAGTTAACCGTATAATAAGGTCAAGGAAAATGACCATATGCGGATGCGCAGGTAAAGATAATTCATAGGGAAAATAGACCCCCCCCCCCCCCCCCACCCACCCTCGGCCCCGGGTTTATAGGTTAAATTTGTTGACATTGGCTCATTGGCATTAAAGGTACTATGTACCTTTTGCAGCCAACCTCAAATTATGTAGAACTTTGCAGGAATTATGAATATGTCATGTATGTCCTATCTTTGAAATGTAAACGTTAGCAGTGTCCTCATATTCAAATTATGCAAGGAAACCCGTTTACTTGCTAAACTTCACTGTCAGACACTATTGAGTGACTGAATGGTTTTTTTTCTTCTTTGGTAATAACATACATGACAGCCCTAAAGTCGATTTGACAACTAATAGTCATTATTTTCCCACTTGAAGACATTTTCAAGCCCCACCTTTTTCAGGGAAGTTATAAATTAGTATTATCTTTCAAATGCAGTTGGAATTTAACGTTTTCATTTTTTGGGGCCTGCAAATGGGACATAGTACCTTTAATCTTTTTGTTGGTAATTGGTGGCTAGTTTTTTTCGGCAATCGGTGGCCTCTACACCCCCCCCCCCCCCCCCTCCCCCACACTGAAAAGGTCCAGCGACGCCACCGACAGTATGGCATCAGTGGAAAGAGAGGAGGCAGAAGATGATGGCGGAGATAGGGTAGGTAGAGTTGTCGAATAGACTAGAATAACATTTAGGCAATCCGCATTTCACGCAATGCAACGAAACATTTGAATTACCAAGAGCATTGTAGGTATCAGTAGACATGCGCATGCATGGTACATGGTACCACTGTAAGCAATCATCCCATGAAACCTTTGAATAATTAACTTATGACACCCAGTGCGAGAGTGTGCTCATTAACGTATCACTGAGTGGAAACAAATCTTTAGTGGTAGGTGCCCTGTACCGCCCCCGTCTTGTGGTGCTGAGTACTTGGAGACTCTTTGCGCTTCCCTTTCACATGCCCAGCATGGATTTGGCAAGCGTCGTTCATGTATCACTAAACTCATCCTCTAGACAGAGGCGACCGGGTTATGTTTTTTTAAAGGCCTTCAATAAAGTCCCTTACTATCGACTTCTGTACAAATGAAATTTCTGTGGCATCCATTAGTCTATACTAAGCTGGATAAAAAAAAGATTCATCCACAACAGGACACAGAAAGTAGTTAACACTGGTTGTACCTCTGACACTATCTCAGTCTTCACAGGTGTACCGCACGGTACTTTCCTCGGCCCTCTGCTCTTTCTGCTTTATATCAACTACCTACCTTATAGTGTCTCTTCCCATTCAACAACCACACTGTTTGCAGATGATTGTCTACTCTACTGCAAGATACACTCTTAAGAAGATGCAAAACAAAACACTACAATATGATCTTAACTCCCTGCATCAGTGTGAATCAGACTGGCTGATGACATTTAATCCTCAACAAGTCGGACCATCTAAGTCAGTATAAAGAGGACCTCTTTTAACAAAAACATACTCAATTCGTGGTCAATCACTGGAAAAGGTCAGCTCTGCCGAGTTTCTGGTCATTACCCCCTTTGCGGAGCAGGTAGGGATGGAGTCGGAGCTGTCAGTGATGGAATTCAGCGAATGCTTAATGCAGAACAACATTGCTACCTTCGCCTGAGCTCACCTTTCTTGCAGAGATGGCCATTGTAGTTGGTCAAGCATGACAGTGGCACTGATTTTTCTGTGATCAAACTGCTGTGGTATTCAATGCAAACAAAGCTAGCATATATCCTCAGGATCATCTCAAATTTCATGATATTGGCTTGGGTGAAGGGATCCTAGATAAAGCTTCCATATTCCTTGACTGGTCTAAGCAAGGTCAGGTAGCAGAGTACTTTGACAAAACTTGAGCATGATCTGATGATCCTCTACAGGAAGGCCTTCGACTGGTGGAATTAGCCTTTTATGTTACTTGGTCGATTTGGTAAATTCAACTAAGCTTCTTCAGTACATGGATTCCAAGATATTTTGCATTCTCCAGAGTATGTCCATGCATGATGTATGACTTGTTGATAGGTTTGCGTTTGTTGGAAACATGGATGATCTGGTATTTCTTCGAGTTGAACTCTGACAGGTCATTAAAGAACAGCAGAACAGCGTTCCGACGACGCTACCGGGCGGAGCTCCAGATGTCACTTGGGACTTGGTAAAGACAGTTTCTTGAAGGACTGCCTTTTGCATATGATCATACAGAAAGTCAGCTATATATGCATGGGTAGAGTTTCGTATGCCGTAGTATTCAAGTTCATGAAAAAGCCTACCATGTGGCAATTTGTCAGAGGCCTAATTAACCCAAAATAGTATAATAAATTGTATTGATAAATGGTAGATAGATATAATATACTGCTTGTAAGTGTCGGCTTGCATGGTGATGTAGATATACAGTAGGTTTGCGGGTGCATCATGTGAGAGAGACAGAGAGAGGGTTGAGGCGTCCTGAAAAGGATTCTGACTCGGTAATCTTTCTTGGGAGTGTGTAGTCCTGAAAAGGACTGTTGTTATCTTTCTTAGCATATAGTTCTAAGGAGAACTATAGCGCTTGGAGAGGATGAGTGGCTCGACGTTTCGAACAGGTTGACTATCCGTCGTCACGAGTCTTTTCAGGACTACACACTCCTAAGAGAGATTACCGAGTAAGAGTCCTTTTTAGGACTCCTCAACCCTCTCCCTCTTTCTCACATGCTGCACCCGCAAACCTACTGTATAGATATAATAAAGGTATACATTTTTTCAACTATTTCATGATTTGGGGGAGTTTTTAAACTGTGTTTCTTTTTACCTAATCTACTGTTTTTGAAATTCTGCGAAGCCACGTTCATTTTTTAAAGGCTCTTGTTGTTGCTTTTCCATGTCCTAATTACCATGGTTTCCATAAACATTCTGAACTTTTTTTTTTTTCATTGGGCCTTTATCTACTTTTTTTTTAATGTTCACATAGCTATGCCAAATTTTTAAATAATGCTTTGTGGAATTTGTTTCAACCTGTGGCTTTAAACATCTCGGCAGTGTTCAGAAAGCTATTCAGGTGCTATGCCGGGGCTGTATTTAGGCGTTTTATAATCGATAATTATCATTAATTCGAATGTTTCCAAAGTTTCACCTTTGCAATGATGGAATTATTATTCTTTAACATTTTGCACAGATACTTTAATACTTATAAGGCTAGATTATTTAGCACCCCTCTCTTATCTTGGCAGAGGAGCCATCATAAAATCTTAAAATTTCGCACCTGAATAGAGTAACACAATCAGTATGGATGTATGTATGAAATGTTATTTCATAACCCAACTCAGATTGTCCGAGGTAAATGTGACTGAGGCATTATATTTTTTAAATAAATTCTCCTCAAACTGGATGTCACTGACCTGCTTCTCTTGTTTGCTATACATTGCATGCTTTTGTTTAAGTCAACTTGATGCCAATAATTGAAAGTGGAATTTCCTTTTTAACCAACCAAATCAGGCCAAATAAGACAGTCGCTGCATATTCTTGTGTGTCCAGAGCTGTTTGTGGCAGATATGATAGGCCAATATTTACCGCTATCTGTCGACCTGAATTTTAATTGTTTCCTCCCAGCAGGTCATCTACAAGATATCAAAGATGGCTGACGATCCAGCTAGGAAGCCTATAGGGTAGGCCAAGGTGGGTGAATTGAACCATATAATACCAACTGTTATTATCTCAACTCCCTTGGTTTGGGTCATAGCAGTAACCCAGGAGTGATTATACAACTTTTCAAGTTTTGTTATTTATTTATTTATAACACATCTTTAAAAAGAAGGGTAGCCCAATCAGCAAACAAATACTGGTTTTCGTTGGGGCCCTTCATGACACAAACAAGTATATACATTTCATCAACATGTCAAAATATAAATAAATATAGAAAATTACAAAATTCGATTTTAACAAACAAAAAATTGCAAACCAGGTTATAAATAAGGATTTGATTATAAAGAATAACGAATTGAGTAAAATGTATATGATACAAATATAAAAATATAAATAAATATAGAAAGTTACAAAATACGATTTTAACAAACACAAATTGCAAACCAGGTTAAAAAAAAGGATTTGAACATAGAGAATAACGAAATGAGTAAAATGTATATGATACAAATATGTAAATGCCATATATCCTATTGAAGCAGACAGTAAAAAGTTATTAAAAAAAAAAAAAAGCAACATACAACCACAATAACAACCCAACAAGAGAAAACAAGAAGAAGATATGATAAAATATATAAAAAGAGGAGAGAAAGAAGAGTTATATCATACCATAATCATATTAAAACGTGGATGTCTTTTGCCATTTGCCAATTCTTGTTTAAATGGTTTGATACTTTTTATAAATCGAATACGTTCGGGTAATTTATTCCAGTTTGATGGACCTGTGACAAGAAATGACTTCTGATAAAAGGTCGTACGAACATGTGGCATCCTAATTAGCATCTTATTGCAACGACGACCTTCGTCATTGCCTTGTTTTCGTTCACATTCTGCCCCATTAATATACTTATCCTTATCGTCCGGAATCCCATTCGTTTTGCACGTAGTGCTTGTTATTCCTAGTTAGGCACTTTCCTCAAGTCCTTTTCCTTTCAAATTTCGTAGGCATCATTCCTAGCATCTCATCAAGGTCACCTACTTTTTCGATTTTCAAAATCACTCATGCATAACCGTCCAGGCGCCATTTTGTCCGTTTCTGGTCCATTTTAAGGCCTTTCTATCTTCCTTCCTATCTCCACTATCCTAGATCCTACAAACTTCTAATAAATTCCTCTAGATAGTCTAAGAGATGTTCTTTCATCTGCGACTAATAACCTGCCCTTCAAAATGCCATCTTGGTACTCAAAATTCAAATCTGAAACCGACTCCGTCAAAAATCTCTCAAATTCTTAAAAAATTGACCCCTAAATAATCTAAAACTGCCATAACTTTCTCATATAAAATCTGTTTTGCATCTTAATCTTACAGTTTCTTTATCTTATAATTGCACATAGCCATGCCAAATTTCACGCTCTAATGGCTTTGCAAAACATAAATAGCGCCCTCTAAAGTTCTGGGAATTGGCTTTCTTTCTGTGGCCGTATCTCCATTATGGCTTGGCAGACCCGTACCTTTTTTTGGATTTAGATACTTTAATGCGTGCAGTTCATTGCGCGCAAATGACAATGGTGTCAAACTGACCGCAATGAAGTGCCCTTTCGAATGATACCAAGTATGGTATATGTTCACACAGACAATTTTGAGCAAATCACATTTGAACAAGGGTCACTATACGAATTTCGCCGAGTTTCCGCCCAATTATAACACGTATCGGCTATGACTTCATTTTTTCAGACTGCTTTTTACCTCCTATACGTCCTTTTCTTTCCTTGAAATTTTGCAGTGACATTCCGAGTTGCAATACGCAGGGAAACTCGTGGCCGAATTTTTAAAATTAGTCAAGGGGGCCATTTAAGACGCCATTTTGTCCTTTAAATCTATTTTACATCACGTGTTTCGATAGGATTATCATAGAAAAAGGAAAAGTGGTTTACAATAACAACCATGTAATTCTCTTTCTAATGATACCAAATACGGCCCATAAAGAGAGAGAGAGAAAACAAATTAACCCCGGTCATAGTACAGATCCTGTACGTTTTCCGTCCATGCATTACACGCATTACGGGGCATATCGGGTTTATGCTTTTGACCCCCAGAACGATCTTTATTGCAATGACGAACATGCACCAAATCCCATTGGTTTTTGCACGCAGTGCTTGCGAGCCCTTTCTAGGTTCTTTCCCCTAACCCAATTTCTTTCAAACTTCGTAGGCATAGTCAGTACCATCCCATCAAGGTCATTGTTGAGGCATTTCTTTGGCCCTACCTATCTCCAATATTACACAAGCTACAGACTTCGTACAAATTGCTCTGGATAGTCCGAGAGAAGCTCTTTCGTTTGACTTATCGAAACATGGCGTCATTGCACGCACATCGTTGTGACACGATTGCATTTCTAGTATTTGCAATGACGACCTTCGTCATTGCCTTGTTTTCGTTCACATTCTGCCCCATTAATATTCTCCTCCTTGTTTTCCTTATCGTCCGGAAATTCCATTCGTTTTGCACATGATGCTTGTTATTCCTAGTAAGGTGCTTTCCTCATGTCTTTTTCCTTTCAAATTTCATAGCCATAGTCTCTAGCATCTCATCGAGGTCACCCACTTTTTCGATTTTTGAAATCACTCATGCATAACCATCCAGGCGCCATTTTGTCCGTTTCTGGTCTATTTTTAGGCCTTTCTTTCTTCCTTCCTATCTTGACTATCCTAGATCCTACAAACTTCGAACAAATTCACCTAGATAGTCTAAGAGATGTTCTTTCATCTGCGACGTATAACCTGACCTTCAAAATGCCAAAATTCAAATCTGAAACCGACTCCGTCAAAAATCTCTCATATTCTTGAAAAATGGACCCCTAAAAATCTAAAACTGCATAACTTTCTCATATAAATTCCGTTTTGTGTTTAAATTTCACATTATCCTTATCTCATAATTGCACATAGCCATGCCAAATTTCATGCTCCAATGACTATGCAAAATATAAATAGCGCCCTCTAAAGTTCTGGGAATTGGCTTTCTTTCTGTGGCCGTATCTCCATAATGGCTTGGCAAACCCGTACCTTTTTTTGGATTTAAATACTTGAGGATATGCCCTTTCCAGCCATATACAAAATTATATACCCTAACACTGACCGACTTTCAGAAAAATGCCCTCCAAATTCGCCATTTTCAAGAAAATTGAGAAATAACTTCAACTTGCTCTAAAATGGCGTTCTTTGTACCTACGTCAATGAAGTTTGGCAGACATATGTATCCATATACGTGACAACTGTCTGCCAAGTTTGGTAAAACTCAAATTTGTCAGCGCAAAGTTATCTCCAAAAATGATGAATTTACTATGCATTACGTAATAGCGCGTTTAATGCGTGCAATACATTGCGCGCAGATGACATTGGTGTCAAACTGACCGCAATGAAGTGCCCTTTCGAATGATACCAAGTATGGTATATGTTCACACAGAAAATTGTGAGTAAATCGCATTTGAACAAGGGTCACTATACGAATTCCGCCGAGTTTCCGCCCGATTATAACACTTATCGGCCATGACGTCATTTTTTCAGACTACTTTTCGCCCCCTAAACATCCTTTTTTTTCCTTGAAAATTTGCGATGACATTCCGAGATGCAATACGCAGGGCACCTCGTGGCCGGATTTTTGAAATTAGTCAAGGGGGCAATTTAAGACGCCATTTTGTCCTTTAAATCTATTTTACATCACATGTTTCGATAGGATTATCATAGAAAAAAAGAGAGTAGTTTACAATAACAACCATGAAATTTTCTTTCCAATGATACCATATACGGCCCATAAAGAGACATATAGAGGAGAGAAAAAACAATTTAACTCCGGTCATAATACAGACCCTGTACGTTTTCCGCCCATGCATTACACGCATTGTCTATGGGGCAAATCGGGTTCACGCTTTTGACCCCTAGAACGATCTTGATTGCAATGACGAACATGCAACTAATCCCATTGGTTTTTGCACGCAGTGCTTGCGAGCCCTTTCTAGGTTCTTTCGCCTATCCCAATTTCTTTCAAACTTCGTAGGCATAGTCACTACCATCCCATCAAGGTCACTATTGAGGCCTTTCTTTCGCCCTACCTGTCTCCAATATTACAGAAGCTAAAGACTTCGTACAAATTGCTCTGGATAGTCCGAGAGAAGCTCTTTCGTTCGACACGTAGAAACACGGCGTCATTGCACGCACATCGTTGTGACACGATTGCATTTCTAGTCTTGGTTCTTCTTATCGTCCGAAAATCCTATTCGTTTTGCACGTAGTGCTTGTTATCACTCATTATGCCCTTTCCTCATGTCCGTTTTCTTTCAAATTTTATAGGCATAGTCTTAACATCTCATCAAGGTCACTACATTCTTTGATTCTCGAAATCACTCATGCATAACCGTCCAGGCGCCATTTTGTCCGTTTCTGGTCCATTTTAAGGCCTTTCTTTTTTCCTTCCTATCTCCACTATCCTAGATCTTACAAACTTCTAACAAATTCCTCTAAATAGTCTAAGAGATGTTCTTTTATCTGCGACGCATCACTTGATCTTGAAAATGCAATCTTCATACTCAAAATTCACATCAGAAACCGTCTCCGTCAAAAAATTCTCAAATTCTTGAAAAATGGACCCCTAAATAATCTAAAACTGCCATAACTTTCTCATATAAGTTCCGTTTTGTATCTAAATCACACAGTATCTTTATCTCATAATTGCACAAAACCATGCCAAATTTCACGCTCCAATGCCTATGCAAAACATAAATAGCGCCCTCTAAAGTTCTGGAAATTGGCTTTCTCTCAGTGGCCGTATCTCCATTATGGCTTGGCAGACCCGTACCCTTTTTTGGATTTAGGTTCTTGAAGATATGCCCTTTCCAGCCATATACAAAATTATATACCCTATCTCTGACCAAATTTGAGAAAATTGCCCTCCAAATTCGCCATTTTCAAGAAAATTGTGAAATAAATTCAACTTGCTCTAAAATTACGATCCTTAGACCTACGTCAATAAAACTTGGCAGACACATGTATTCATATACGTGACAACTGTCCGCAAAGTTTGGTAAAATTCGATTATGTCAGCGCAAAGTTATCGCCCAAAATGATGTATTTTCTATGCATTACTTGATAACGCCTTTAATGCGTGCAATACATTGCGCGCAGATGACAATGATGTCAAACTGACCGCAATGAAGTGGCCTTTCGAATGATACCAAGTATTTTATATGTTCACACAGAAAATTGTGAGTAAATCGCATTTGAACAAAGGTCACTACACGAATTCCGCCGAGTTTCCGCCCGAATCTAACACGTATCGGCTATGACGTCATTTTTTTCAGACTGCTTTTCGCCCCTTAAATGTCCTTTTTTTTTCCTTGAAAATTTGCAGTTGCATGCCAAGTTCCAATACGCAGGGCACCTCATGGCCGGATTTTTGAAATTGGTCAAGGGGGCCATTCAAGACGCCATTTTGTTCTATAAATCTATTTTACATCACGTGTTTCGATAGGATTATCATACAAAAAAAAAGAGTGGTTTACAATAACAAACATGAAATTCTCTTTCTAATGATACCAAATACGGCCCATAAAGAGACATAAAGAGAGAGAGAAAAAACAATTTTAACTCCGGTCATAATACAGATCCTGTACGTTTTCCGCCCATGCATTACACGCATTGTCTATGGGGCATATCGGGTTCATGCTTTTGGCCCCCAGAACGATCTTCATTGCAATGACGAACATGCACCAAATCCCATTGGTTTTTGCACGCAGTGCTTTCGAGCCCTTTCTAGGTTTCATCCCCTATCCCAATTTCTTTCAAGCTTCGTAGGCATAGCCACTACCATCCCATCAAGGTCACTGTTGAGGCCTTTCTTTCGCCCTACCTATCTCCAATATCACAGAAGCTACAGACTTCGTACAAATTGCCCTGGATAGTGCGAGAGAAGCTCTTTCGTTTGACACGTAGAAACATGGCGTCATTGCACGCACATCGTTTTGAGACGATTGCATTTCTAGTTTGTGCTCC
Source organism: Strongylocentrotus droebachiensis (assembly GCA_035222895.1). Lineage (NCBI taxonomy): Eukaryota > Metazoa > Echinodermata > Echinoidea > Camarodonta > Strongylocentrotidae > Strongylocentrotus > Strongylocentrotus droebachiensis. Next base: position 353,526 of record JAVYIG010000229.1, on the reverse strand, counting down.
TTGTTGTTCGAGATGATATCGCTTCAATATAAATAAACTTATCACCTAGTACTTCAGGTGCAGCTTTATGTAAGCATTTATGAATCATGCAACAAGATGCTCTAAAAAACAGATGATCTACTTTCGGCCAGGATAGAATTTCAAACACTTGTTCAGATGGGGTTTCCCAGGAAAAACGAGATATCATATATGCTGCCCTCTTATGTAATCTTTCCAGTTTACTATGGTTTGCTTCAGATCTCCCAGACCAAACGGTACAACAGTACATTAAATGGGGCACTACAAAAGCCCAGTACAGTTTGTTCAATTGTGCTTTATCAAAATAATGTTTACATCGACGAATAGTTCCTAATTTCTGATTCACAGTTATAGCAATACTTTCGATATGTTTTTTAAAGTCAAGACTGTTATCAATTATAACTCCCAAACATTTACATTTATATACACATTCCAATTGGCATCTATTTAATTCAATCGACAGGATACTGTTATCTAATGGTCTAAGCTTTTGCTTTGATCCTAGCAGCATCGTTTTGGTTTTATCACTATTCAAAATCATCTTATTTGAATTCAGCCAAGAATTCAGTTCACCAAGAGCTTTTGTCAGTTTGAGTTCTACCTCTTGCTTAGTTTTTCCACATACAGAAATAGTAGTATCATCCGCATACATATAAACAATGCCACTTGAGATGAAGCATGGGAGGTCATTAACAAATAGAGTAAAAAGGAGCGGGGCCAGGAAGGACCCTTGTGGAACTCCCATTGTTATATTTCTAAATGTTGATTTTTCTTTCCCTAATGAGACAAATTGTTGGCGATTTTTCACGTATGATTCAAACCATTTAATTACATGCGTTGAGCAACCATATTGATGTAATCTATTTAAGAGGAGAGAGTGGTTGACTGTATCGAAAGCACGTCGGAGATCTATAAAAGCTACACCATTAAAATACCCTTTGTCTGCATTGTCTGACCACTGGTTAACCATGCACAATAGGGCTGTTTCACATGAGTGCTTAGGAAGAAATCCAAATTGGTTCTTATAAAATAGATTATGCTGAGACAGATATTCAAAGATATTTAAATAAACTGCCCTTTCAATTATTTTAGATAAAATCGGCAATATAGACACGGGTCTGTAGTTTTTCATTATGGCTGTATCCCCTCCTTGGGGTATTGGTTGGACTCGGGCTATCTTCCAAGCATCAGGGTATACTGAAGAATGCAAAGACAAATTGAGTATATATACTAAAGTTTCCATTACATGAGGAATATCACAGATATATTTCAGTATTTTAACAGAGAGTTCATCATACCCAGTTGCTTTTTTGCAAGTATATGATTTTATCTGTTTGATGACGAAATCTATCGAGATATTTGAAAAGTAAAGTAAATCACCGTTTGTTTGTTTTTCCAGATTTTCTTCAAGTGATTCACATCTCTTGATAGTTTCGGTCTCGAGCTCAAAACCTTTAGTGAGTTCACAAACGGAGTCAACAAAATACGTATTAAAATATTCAACAACCTCCTTCAAGTCTGATATTTCAACATCGTTTACATTCAATATTATATTTTTAGACTGACTTTTCTTAGTAAGACGTCGCATAACATCCCATAACGCATTTGCGTTTCCTGATTTGTCGAAGGTAGTCCCTCGTGTTCATCAATTTAATGACGTCACCTGTCACCCAAGGACATGGATTATTTCTTAGACGTTTTCTTTTCTATGGTGCACACATATTTACAATTTCCATTATCGGATTGTACCATATATCCCATGCACAGTTTACATCCTTCTTCAAAATACACTTGGGAAAGTAAAAAATTGAATTCTGCAAACTCAAAACCCTAATAAAATCTCTCCATTCTATGATATTTTCTTTTTGAGTAATATCAGCATCACCGTAAACGGTGAAATCATATAATGATCACTAAATGATGTTTTTAGCACTCTATTCAAGGAGTGATTTTCTACGTCAGTAGAATATATAAGATCAATAATAGTTTGCGACGTTGTCGTCACTCGTGTTGGAACAACAATCAGTTGACCGAAAAGAAAACCAGACATCATCTCTTCGAGAGGTCGTGATAAAGAGTCTATCTTATTTGGACACATACCACAATTTAAGTCTCCAAGTAATATCATTTCCACATCTGTATTGGTGACAGCTTGACTTAACATTCCGTTCAATAAATCAAAGTAACTTGACGACGAATTTGGAGGTCCGTAGATAACACATATAAGAAGTGTTTCTGAATGTTTTGGCGATAATTTTACCCACAGAGCTTCAATATCGTCGCATGTAATATTATTTTCATACCGGCAACTTACGTCATCTTTCACGTACAGAGCCACACCCCCTCCATGCCGGTTGCGGGCTTTGCGGAAAATATTGTAATTTTCAATGTCTAATTCAGAATCAGATATGGTAGCATCGCATTTGGTTTCAGAGACAGCAACAACATGGAAAGGATTATTTTGAAGTACAATTTTAAGTTCAGATAACTTTGGTACAATTGAACTTATATTAATGTGACATATTTTTAAACCTGTTTTAGGAAGTACTTACAGGTGAGGGCCTAATTTACATCAGTTTGTGAGCCAGTTGGATTGAGACTGTTTTTAGAAGTAAAGGTGATATTGTCACAAGTAGTGGCATTCAGTGGTAACGATTGTTCAGGATATTCCTGAAGTTTGAAAAGCATCTGAAAATATCCATTACCATGTAGTGCAAATCGAACTAAATTCATGGACTTTGGAGGAGTCTGGAGTTCGGAGCATTATAATTTGTGAGGAAATGAACTTTACCGGTATGTTATGCTGAACTTGCAGTTTTCATGTGTACTTTTCTGTACGTATATATTTAAACCCTTCTTTTTACTTAATTTGTAATAAAGTCGGAAGGACATAACATTATAATGTAAATATGCTTTAATTTCTTTTCACTTGACGGAACAAAAAGAAGGAAAGGGATCTGACGATTCACCTACATATTTGTCCTCCCGATTCAAGGTTTGTGTGAATGAAATTTTCAATTCCATTTCTTACTTTAGTTCCACGTTAATACCAAACAGGACCTTTTTCTATAAGAACAGCCAAAATGGTATTTCGTTGTCACAGGTATGGTAAAAAAAATCTTATTAACTTCAAGTAGCTGTGGTAGCTATAAATCAAAAACAAAAAGACCCTGGGTAATCCGCCTAGTATGAGAAATCAGTCTTCCCCATTGAAAACAATGATGTCCTCTCCATCTTTTTAAAAGTTTATTTTTGTTAAGGCTCATAATTCCAAAACACAAATGTTCCCATACCTATAACATCTCCTTGGGGACACTCCTGTAGCATTCGTACTTGTAAATAAATTTTGCAGGAAGCTACGTTTTAATATAAATATGCTTTATATTCTTTTTAGTTGATAGAGCAGAAAGGAGTAAAAAGGTCTGATGATTCATCTACAAAACTTACTGGCTCATCCAAGGTTTGTGTGCTTGAGACTTTCAATTCTATTTCTTACTAAGGGGCAAAGTTTACAACCAACATGGCCTTTAAATCGGTGTGTTGGCTCAGTCAGTAGAGCGTCCGTCTCACAACCGGGAGATCGTGGGTTCGAACCCCGGCCACGTCATACCAAAAGACGTTAAAAGACAGGAGTTGCTGCTACCTTGTTTGGCGTTCAACAATAAGGGATAGAGCAACGTCGATCTGGCGCTGCTCACTGGGGAGTCACAATTAATTGGGCAAAAAAGAATTTCCATTTTCGGTTTAACTTGATAAATTTGGAGTGGACTTTAAAAGATTAGATTAGATTAGAAAGATTTTACTATATAAACAGGCAAGGTTTTTCATTGCCATAATTATTGTTAAAAAATGCCTTCACTTAAAAAGCTGTGAAAGCTATATAATTAGAAGGCAAAAAGCTTTTGTAATCTGCCTTGTCAGAAATATCAGTCTTTCCAATGGAAAACAAAGATCTCTTTGGGTATTTGGATACCAGGCACAATGTTTAGATATATGATCATAAAGTGGTTACCTGTCTTTCCAAAGGTTTATTTTTCTGAAGGTTTATATATTCCAAAACACAACATTTCCCATACGTGTACCTGTACCTTTAATATCCCCTTCGGGGAAAACAACTCCCAAAAAATCCTCTTTTGGGTCACAATGTCCTATTGGGATCACATGTTTGATAAATGCTCTTAAATTACGCAACTACAGAATGCGGGGTTTGTATGCATAACTTGTAGCCATTGAACAATGTTGCCAAGTCCATGTTTTCTGTAATGCTAAAGAAGTTTTATTTCTTTGTAACTTCTCATGTCTAAACTAAGGCATATTAAAACTTTAAAACACCTCAAAAGAAGAACAAATTTGATTTGATTTGATTTGATTTGATTTGATTTGATTTTGATTTTGCTTTTTTTTAATAAGAGTAACATTAAACAGTTGGAAGGTGGTTCAGTACCTCCGTTTAGAAACAGGGGCTTAAAATTTGCCCATTTGAATATTCATAGCTTAGTTGCTAAGATTGACGAACTTAGATTACTTCTGAGAAATGCATCATTTGATGTTATTGGTTTAAATGAAACATTTTGCGACTCCATGATTGATGATTCTGAATTGTATATAGATGATTATATTTTATTACGTAGAGACATGGTGGTGGTGTGGCTGTATATATATCCAAGAGGTTCAATTATAAAAGAAGGGATGATTTGATTTCATCTACTTTAGAATGCCTTTGGTTTGAATTGCATTATCCAAATAAGTCTCCCATCCTGGTTGGAGAGTTTTACAGACCTCCAAATTCATTACGTTGATTTCTTTGAAGAATTAGACGGAAATTTGGACTCTGCTCTCTCGGAAGATATGAGCTGTATTATTTTAGGTGATTTCAATTGTGATTGTATGCCACACCAACTTGATCTGAATGCTGAAAAGTTAATGTTTTATACAAATATGTACGGGCTAAGTCAGCTAATTGATACTGCCACAAGAGTTACAAATACCTCTTCTACTTTAATTGATTTGATATTTGTATCAGACAAGGAACTTTACAATGAATGGGGAATATTTGAAACTAGCATAAGTGATCATTATTTGGTGTATACGGTTCGCGATTTTAGTGCAAAGATCCATAACAAATCTGAATACGCAGAATTTCGCTCGTTTAAAAATCTTGACGAGGAGAAATTTTACAGTGAATTGAGAAGTACTCCTTGGCAGGTCATAAAAGATATAGATAATGTTGATGTTGCGTGGGATATGTGGTTGACTCTATTCAATAATATAATCAACAAGCACATACCATTATGTAAAAAGCGGATAAGAAAAAAGGCATGTCCATGGATATCTGACGAGATTGTTAAGCTTATGACGGAACGTGATAAAGTTCTCAAAGCTGCTAAAGCTAACAAAAGTGATGATCTTTGGGACACCTACAAATATCTAAAGAATACAGTTATTCATCTCATGAGGAAAAGAAAAAGAGAATATAATGCAGACCAGATCTCGCAAAATCATAACAATAGTAAGCAAATGTGGAGATGTTTGAGAAACCTTGTGCCTAAGTCATTACCTATATCTCCCAATAGCATAAATGTTGATGGTGCTAATGTGTCAGACAATGCAAATATTGCTGAAACTTTTAATGACTTTTTCATTTCCAATGCTACTAAGATTACAAAGGACCTGCGAAGGAATAAGTCTCAACTGAGAGTAGACGAGGACAATAATATTGGTCCAACTCATTCGCAATTTAATTTGAATTTGATTACCGAGGATTTTGTATTGAAACAGATTGATAATCTGAGTATAGATAAAGCAACTGGTGAAGATCACATCAGCTGTAAACTTTTAAAGATGACGAAGAATGTTATCGCAGAGTCTCTTTGTGATATCATTAACAAATCCCTGTCTACAGGAGTTGTTCCACGTGAATGGAAAAAGGCTCGGGTAGTACCAATATTCAAATCTGGAGATATTTCTTCTTTGAATAATTACCGCCCCATTTCAATATTACCTATCGTGAGTAAAATTTTAGAAAGGGCCGTCCACCAACAACTCAGTGAATTCTTGGACGTGAATCAATTATTACACCCTAATCAGTCTGGTTTTAGACCCAAACATTCAACAGCTACTGCCCTTGCAAAACTTGTAAATCAATGGTCGTTGAATATTGATAACAAAGACATTTCTGGAGTTGCCTTCATTGATCTTCGTAAGGCTTTTGATACTGTTGACCATGAGCTACTTCTACATAAACTAGCTTGTATAGGTTGTAGTAATAGAACTATTCATTGGTTCAAATCATATTTAGGGGATCGACAACAAGTGACCCAATTCAAAGGAGCCAAGTCGCATCCATCAACCATCAAATTAGGAGTGCCACAAGGTTCAATTCTTGGTCCCCTTTTATTTTCAATATATGTTAATAGTCTACCTGAATGTACTCCTGAAGGTATCATAGATATGTATGCTGACGATACGACACTTACCGTCAGTGCAAATGATGCAACTGTTGTGGAAGAAAAATTAACTGTTGCGTTAAACAGAGTCATGGCATGGATTAAGGAAAATCGTCTTGTTCTTAACACTGAAAAAACTTGTGTCATGTTAATAGGCTCTCCTGCTAATCTCAAGAAAATTGAATCTTTCACCATTTCATTAAACGGCAATTTGATCAAAAGAGTTCAATTCACCAAATGCTTAGGACTTTTGATAGATGAAGAATTGAAATGGTCTAAACAAATCGAAAACGTAAGTAAACTTACCCAGAAAAACATTAGCATGATAAAGAGAGCAAAGAGTTTTTTGCCTCAAAAATCCTTAAAGTTACTTTATAACAGTCTAGTGTTGCCACGATTAGATTACTGCTCTGTTGTATGGTCGAACCGATTTCATTCTCATACAACTAAGCTGCAAAAAATTCAAAAGAGGGCCGCAAGAATAATATTGAACAAGACATATGACACACCGTCGGCTGATTTGTTCACAAGTCTTAAATGGATGACACTAGACAAGCGGTTTGAGTTAAGTCGCGTTATGATGATATATAAATGCGTTCATAACTTAGCACCTTCTTACCTTCAGGTAGGCTTAATCAATCCTAATGATGTACATGAGCATCATACAAGGCAAATAGACAGTGGATGTTTACGTGTGCCTAAATTTCACACTGATTGTTATAAGTGTAGCCCAATTGTTTCTTCCATATTTGAATGGAATAAGCTAGATAATTCATTGAGAACGGCTTCCTCTGTCAATTCATTTAAGAGATTGTTTAAACAAAGTTGTAATTTGTGAATGGCTCAGCCGTACATACACTATGTGCATGTTCTGTAATATTTACATGACTTATTCACATAATTGCGACTTAATTAATATTTTCCTATTGACATTATTGTTCACTAGGTTAATGATATATGTTTATTTTGCAAACGAGTATAAATTTGTGTAACTGTTCTGTATAAATGTTATAAACGATGTAAATATGTTCATTCATGGCCCCATGGAAGACCACTACTTGTTGGTGAATGGGCTACCCTGTCAAAAGATTAGAAATAAATAAAAATAAAATAAATAAAATTCAATGTTTTGTCCCCTCTTTCCACGTTATTCAGTACTCGCATAACAGTATAGTAGGGTTTAACCGAAATTGGATGAAAGCTTTCTATGAATGTCATGCCCCCCCCCCCCTCCAGTTTGCAGCGATTTAAGATTTAGGGTTGATATTTTATTGCTGTTATGTCACTGTTCATATGCTTCGTGATAAAACTAAAGCTCTTTAGCATTTTAATAGTTTATTATGATTCAATAAATCTCATATAATGGGTAGATCAGAGCCCACTTTAAAAAATGATTCTGAATAACAATTGCCAAAAGGCTATGACAAATCTTGTCACTGCAAGAAAATATGAAATGTCTTGCTTTTGGAAAAGTAGCTTAAGATATTCAGTTATACATGGATTTGTACTGCAAAACCGCAGGAAATTTCTGACTTAAAGGCACCCTTAAAGCCTGGACATGAATTCTATGAAAATACTCAGGACTGATTTATTGAACTACAACATGTTTAAAACAGAATCGTTGGTGAAAATATCTAATATTAGATCTATTACTTGCAGTGCAAAAATCAACTTTATAAGAAGAAAATCATACAAAACTCTCATTCTACTGGTTGAGGAACAATTTGAACGAAGAAGAGGAATTCAATTTTTTTTATGAAGAAAAGAATGATGGAGTTGCCGCTACAAAAACCCTGAGTGAGTGTATGCAAATTGTAAACAAAGTTGGAATGTAAATATGATTTAATTTCTTTTCAGTTGATGGAGGAACAAGTAGGTGAAAGGTATCATAAAGCCTCTACTACAAAACTGGCTGGCAAATCCCTGGTTTGTGTGCTTGAGATTTTCAATTCCATTTCTTACTTTGGGTCCATGTTTATACCCAACATGACCTTTTACTATGTTAACAGGCAAGGTATTTCATTGCCGTAAGTATGTTAAAAGAAATGCATATCACCTTCAATTAATTAGCTATGGAACTTATACAATAAAAAGGCAACAAGCTTGTGTAATCTGCCTTGTCATAGAAATCAGTTTTCCTTATTGAAAGCAATGATCTCTTTTGGTACTTAGATACCAGACGCAATGCTTTGATATATGATTATATTGGAGTTACTCATTTTTCTAAATATTTGATCTTCTGCTAGTTCATATATTCCAAAATACAAATTTCCCATACCTTTAAAGATACTATGTCCCTTTTGCAGCCAACCTCAAATTCTGTAGAATTTTGCAGGAATTATGAATATGTCATGTATGTCCCATATGTGAAATTTAAAATTTAGCAGTGTCCTAATATTCAAATTATGCAAGGAAACCTGTTTACTTGCTACACTTCACTGTCAGACACTATTGTGTGACTGACTAGCTTTTTATGCCTCCGCTAAAAAGTAGCCGGAGGCATTATGTTTTCTGGTTGTCCGTACGTCCCGTTCTCGTGATCGCGTTATCTCAAGAACCAATTGATGGATTCCCTCAAAACTTGGATCATGTATTTATTTATTTATTTATTTATTTGAACATATTTCATCAGGATAACAAGATCAGAAAGGACAGGTTTACATCCTGGTCCTGAATATTAAAAACTTACACTAAAACATAAAAACTGAATAATCATACATATATAATGAAAATTGTTAAAATACTCATGAAGTCATGATAAAAATATTTAGTGACCATAATTTTGAGTAAAAACCAAGTAAAAAATACATGATATTTAATTAAATATATAAAAACACAATAATGGAATCAAGTAATCAACTAATCTATTCAAAATCAAAACTCTATCACACTACAAAATGAACTTATATCATGAAGTACCAAATTAAACTTAAAGCAAAAAGAGCAAAAACAACGATGATATTATTCATAATTTGCTGAAATAGGTTTTCTTATACATGTTTTTAAAACAGTCGATGGATTGTGCATTTTGTAGGTTAGAGGGTAAATTATTTCATACTTTGCCGCCTTCGTAACGTAAACTATTCTTGAAAATTTCAATATTAGGCTTGGGAAGGACAACACTCATTGAGGTAGCCAATCTCGTATTCATTGGATGCCGTTCAAAAACCATGTCAATAGCATTGCACAAACGTAATGGAGCGTAGCCATAGATACATTTATACATTATACAAGCAAGAAAACAGTTACGTCTTTCTTCTAAAACCTGCCTTTTCAATCTTTTAACAATATCAAGAACACTTTCATTAAAATCAAAATTCCGTTCAACTATCCTTGCTGCTCTTTTTTGTAATCTAAAAATAATGTTCTTGTTATAAACAGAACAATTTCCCCATATCGAGCATGCATAATCTGATATAGGTTGGATTATACATTTATACATTTTATTCAACACATTCTCGGTGCAATTACTGACCTTTTTCAAAGAAATTATTTTATAAGCTAACGATTTACTGAGCTTCTTTACATGGATATTCCAGGTTAGGTTTTCGTTCAATTCAATTCCTAAGTACCTAATGTTTTTTTCTTGTTTGATTTTATTTCCATCCAAAGAAATGTTTAAATCCTGAATAGTTTGCGAGTTGCGTTGCAATAACATACTGTAAGTTTTGTCAGTATTAACTTTTAGTTTATTTCCTTTATACCACTTACTAATTTCCTCTAGATCAGCCTGCAGCTTATCCCTAATAACTTCGATATTCTTATCAGAAATATATAAAACAACGTCATCAGCATATATATTGCATGAACATGATCTTAGACATTCACTTATATCATTAATAAAAACAAGAAAAAGTAATGGACACAGTGCACTTCCCTGGGGTATTCCAATAGACAGACTCTTAAAATTAGACAATTTCTCATGACAATAAACAGTTTGTTTTCTACCAGACAAGTAGTTTGAAAACCATATCAACTCATTATTCTGAACACCATATCTTTACATTTTTTGCAGTAATAACTTATTATCGATACAGTCAAAACATTTCGATATATCGAGGAAACAAGTACCAACCATTTCACGTTCATTAAAATAATCATACCAATCATCTAATATCTTATGTAAACATGTTGTTGTCTAGTGGTTGAAGATTTTGAAGATTTAAAAGTAATTGACTCTGAATTTCCTTTTCCAGTAATTTTACTAAGTGACATACCACCGAGATGGGCCTGTAATAGTCATATCACCCGGATCCCCTTTAACCCTTATAAATGGGAGTGGTTCGAGCAATCTTCCGGTCTTCCGGTATAAATCCGCTTAACAGACTTTCATTAAACAATACACTAAGAGAGTTACTTATATAAGGCGATGCTATTTTTAGTAGTTTGGTATCAACATTTAAAATATCAAGACTTGAGTCACTCGATAGCTGGGAAAGGATCTTTCTAACATTTTCAACTGTAAGTGATTGGAATCCGAAAGTGTATGTGCTATCAGGATGATTCCATATAAAAACATCATTTTGAAATGAATCAGAAATTTGCTTTCCTATATTTACAAAATATTCATTAAAATCATCACCATTCAAATTCCTAGGGATATCTGTATTGGTAGATTTCCGTCCTATAAACTTATTTATTTCTTTCCATAATTTCTTACTATCACCTTTATACTTCTCTGTAACTGTACTAAAATATTTTGTTAATAACTTTAGTAACATTATTCCGCGTCCGACGATACTCAGACAAAATATGAGGTAGTTTGAGCTTGTCATATTTCTTTTTTAAATAATCTCTCTTATACATAAGTTTTACAACAACAGAAGTAATCCATGGATTGTGACGATCCTTAACTCTAAATTCTTTCGTTGGAGCATGACTATTGCAAACTTCATCGAAAGAGGTTTTCCATTTAGTCCACATTTCATTTACAGATAAATTGCTGGTAAGTATATTATTAAGGTTTAAACAGTTTTTGAAGTCTTGAATGAAGGTTTTCTCATCAAAATTCTGGTAGTCTCGAAAACGAACTACTTTATGTTTAACTTTCACTTCTTTTTGTAAATTGATACATGTATAAATCAAATAGTAATCACTTAGGGCTATTTTTAGCAACATCACTAATTAAGTGCTTGTCCGGTATAGAACTAAGAAGTGATCTAAGCATTTCGATGAGGTACTTGTTACTCTTGTAGGTTTTAAAATCATTTGTCGTAAAGAGAACAAGTTTTCCAGTAGGTTAATAGGATTATCGCACAAGTATTCATCGATTTTATAGTCATAGTTAAGATCCCCTAATACAACAATATCATAATTATCCATACTAGCTTTTTCAAAGATATCAAGCATGCTGTTAAAATAATTCATGTCTGCTTGTTTTACGACTGTGCCAATTTTCAAGTCAACTGGTCCATTTTTTGCCGAAATCCGAGGGGGGGGGGGGGCAAAAAGACCCCCCCCCCCCCCCCCCCATGGACTCAAGTGATCAAAATAACCAAATGAGATTAGGGTTAAGCTACGAACATTAAGGTGACCAATTTTTAGTCCACTGTATTTGGATAAACGAAAGGCACATTTACAGTATTCACTTTGAGGAGACTTTCCTGAGTTCACTTTCTCTTTTCCATCGACAGCATTTAAGTCAATGGCACACTCTTCTTGGCCATCGACTTAGTATTGACACATTTTCTCAATAGGGGTAACTCGATTGTACTCCTTGCCCTGGTTGATGGCAACTACAAGTTCCGGTGGGTGGAGGTGGGAGCAGGTGGTGCGAGTTCTGATGCCCAGATTTGGAACACGTGCAGTCTGAAAGAGGCAATTGACGATGAGAACATTGGAATACCACCAGATGAGCCACTGCCTCATGACGATCGAGACATCCCTTATTTCGTGATTGCTGACGCTGCATTTGCACTACGCACCACCCTGATGAAGCCTTTTGGTGCCAAGCCACTGACCATGGAGGAGAGGATATTTAACTATAGACTTTCCAGAGCCAGGAGATGTGTGGAGAATGCCTTTGGCATTCTTGCAAACAGATTCCGGTGTCTTCTGAGTGCTATGGCACAGGTGCCTTCCACAGTGGAGACCATCGTCCTCGCCTGCCTGTGCATCCACAACCTCCTGAGAGACCAGGCATCCGCTGAGCAGAATGGCATGATGGACAGAGAGGACGACCAGCACAACATCATCCCGGGTGCATGGAGAGAGGGGGGCGTGCTGGATGACATGCAACAGAGGCTTGCTGGCAACTACACCACCAAGATTGCCAAGCGCCAGCGCCTGTACCTCAAGCATTACTACAATGGCACCGCCGGAGCAGTTCCCTGGCAGCAGCGCATGGCCTAAGCAGTTGGCCAAACATAACAAACAGACAAATCATGCAACTCTTGATGCTTAAATTTGACAACAAAAAAATTGAACAAGGTTCAATTCAATTTTCAATTTCATTTATTGTTCAACCATCAAAATATATATACAATCAAAATAAGTTACATCAAGATTTAAAATAACGCAATGATGGTTTGGTGACCCCGGAGAAAGCAGAGCTTATAAAAAGGGGCCACCAATACATAAAAAGATCAACATTAATTATACTAAAAAATATCAACATCGAACATTAATATAAACAAGAAAAAAAAAGAGAAGTACACTTCTGCAGCAGCAACAAAAAACTGTATCTACATGTATAAGAGGGCAGTACAAATGAAAGTGAACAAGAATATCAAGAATATTTTATAAAGAAGGTAACGAAAAGATGTAAATTTATTTATAAAATCTGTGTTGAGAAAATCTTTAAAACTCCTATTTCACAAAACAAATGGAGGAACATTGTTTCAAAACCAATTGTTACTTGGGACAAAATTTATATGATTCCTTTTAAATGTTCTTTATCAAGAAAACTTAGATATTTACAATATAAAATTCTTCATAATATCCTTGGTGTTAACAAGTATCTGAAAACTGTTGGTATATTAAATTTGTGTTCTTTTTGTTCAAAACACTCTGAAACTATTGCCCATTTATTTTGGGAATGCCCCTTCAATCGTCGATTTTTAGATGATTTTGAAAAATACACTCTCAAAAGTGAAATAATGTTATCTTTTAATGATTTTGTATTTGGCATACCAGGTGGAAATTATTCTTCTTTTAATTTTGATATTTTATATGCTAAATATTATATATTTTCAACTAGGTGTTTAAATGGTTATTTATCGTTTTCATCATTTAAAAAGAAATTAAAATATCAGCATGAGATAGAACGCGTTATGAACACGCAACGAAATAAGTGTATTGTACATCTTGATGGGTCGAGGCACATCGAGCTTATTTAAATTTTGTTTTGCTATATTTTGTTTTCTATACATGTATAATATTGTTTGTAATGTATTACATGCATTTTGCATTTGATTATCGTCGGTGGGCGTCCAAAATCTTTTGCGAACTTTTGGAAGCAGTATCACTCGACTAATTATCTGTAAAAATCTCGTATACCATCTTGTCACATGGTTAGAAATCCACTTTTCCATTGGCTATGGTATACGAGATTTTGACAGATAATTAGTCGAGTGATACTGCTTCTAAAAGTTCATAAGTGTTTTCCGAAAAAACAGACTTACGAGATTTTGGACGCCCACCGACGTTATATGATTTGTGGAGAAATATTGAATAAAGACTTTCTTTGAAGAAAAAAAACAGTCTGTATATCTGCAAACAGTCTGTATATCTCCAAGCAGTCTGTAAATCTATCAAAGCACATTATGGTAAACATTTATAAAAACAAAGTATTCTGCAAATCATATTTTAAATAATACTGGAGAGTCTCTGTCTCACAAGATAGAACACACATCACTCTAAGTCCTTCAAGAGGCTGCTGAATGAATCTCCTAGTCCCGTCGACTGAGGGGACGGATCTGGCAATGGAGATGCTTCAGGGGTGCCAAGAAACACCGGGGTGTTCGAACCTAAGTGCATGCTTGACTGCATGCTGGGGGCTGACTGAGACCGCTCCTGCCTCACAGCTGGACTGAAAGACAGGGCGGCAGCTCCGGTGGTGGCAGTGGCAGTTGCCGTGGGCACTCTAACAGGGCGTAAATGTGCGAAAGTCTTCTGTGGCAACTGTCCTGGTACAACTAACTGCTGCTGCTGCTGTGCATGTGGCACATGCTGCACCCTGACAATCCTGGTCACCTGGTTGGGTTCTGGGAGGTAACTGAGCTGGGCTGGGGTGAAGGTCGTCTGCCCCTCAGGGATTAGGAAGTCCTGGTCTGCTCTCTGGTACTTCCTCTGCCAGTCTGGCATCTGCTCACAGGAAGTGGAAGAGGTGGAGGTGGAGACAAACTGACTGGTAGAAGGAGGCTGCAAATAGAATGATAACAAATATTAAAGTCATATTTGCTTTTATTTGTATAACAACTTTTGTGATTTTGTCTGGCAGTACTGTCATAAAATACATTTCAAATATTACACACATTTGAAATTGGTAACTTTGAAATTTTAAAGCAAAATTACATTTTAGCTGTAAATCACTTGGCATCTTTGGTAGGTTGAAGACTTGCACTGTTGGCATGTATCATTAAAAAGAAAGAATGATTAAAAGTGATTTTCAACACACCTTGAAGAACTGCTGCTGCTGCTGCTGCTGTGAGGTCTGGGTGGCTGGTTGATCCATAGCGTGGAACAGTGCCATACCCTGCTGTGCTGTCTGTAGTGACTGGGCTGACTGAGCAGACTGGGCAGCTGGCCTCTGACTGGTAACACTGATTTCCTGGAAGTGGTCCACAATCTTGTTGATGTCCCGCCTGAAAGCAAACCAGTGGTCATCAGCTATGCTGGGCAGGATGGACATCAACCACTGGCCATATGTGTGTCTCTCCAGCAGCCTCGGGTCTGTGGGGGGAGGGGCAGCAGTCCCCAGTGCACTCTCCAGCCTCTGAGTGATGGCTGAGGAATCAGCCAGACTGCGCCTCATCGCCTCGAGCAGGTCCTCATGCTCCTTGATGGCAGCCCCCCTCCTCCTGTCCCTCCTCCGGGGCTGTGGTGGGATGTCACCAGTCAGCTCTATCCGGCTCTCCTCGTCCGTGCCCTCCTCCTCCTCCTGGACCTCCTCCTGCACCTGCACCAGAGGTCTGGGCTGCACTCCCTGTAAATACAGGAAACAGAAGACAGATTTACATAAAATTAGGATTTTTTCCCTCACCCAATAAAATATTGAGCAAAATGCTTTTACAAATACTAATCAATGAAAAATGAAGAACAAAATTAATTTCCGTCCCCAAATGATTACTTACTTTCAGTGTGGTCCGGCCTGGCCTCCTCACCACCTTCTTGGCCAAAAAGCCAAACAGCTCCACACATCTATGCTGCTGGGGGGTGCAGATCCTGCCACCTGCACCGGAGGGGGGAGGCTTCAGTGCCTTCACAGCAATGTCTTTCAGAGTCCTGATACGGCGCCGCAACTCGGCTGCAGTCAGACCCATCTCTACAGCCTTGTCATTGCATCCGCCCTGCTTGGTGTCTCGGAGCCTATAGTCCTTCTCCTGCAACATACAGAAAGAAACATTAAATATTAAACATTAAACATTAAATATTGTACCTGAAATGAGTACAGTCAAATAAAAGCAAAGTCTGTGGCCTAGGTTGTCTGTCTCTGAATAACCTTGTAAATTACATTGCATTTCACCTGAATGGTGACAATATTTGTTACCAACATTGCAAAGTTTTTAGCCAAGGTAAACATGTCCAACTTAATCTTGTTAAATTACAGAGTATATTTCACATGACTGGTGACAATATTTATTACCAAGATTGCAAAGTTGCAACCTTCCACAGCTAGCAACTTTGCAAAGTAGGTATCAATTTTTTGGACCCAGTCAGGTGAAATGGGCTGTAAAATAAAATGGAGACTTTGAAAACTTACATTTTTGTCCCACAGCCAAGGGTTCAGCTTGAGCCACTCAGAGATGTCCTCCTCCTGCTCTGGGGTCAGGTTCACAGCTGGGGCCTTGGCTTTCCTCCGCTTCTTCTCTGTCACAGGCACCTCTGACTCTGCCTCATCCTCCGAGTCTGCCTCCTCCTGGGCTGCCTCCGACTGGACCTCCTCAGCATCACTGTCTTCATGGGAATCTGAAAAGAAACAGATGACAAAGTTTTAAACAAAATTGGATAAAGCAGCAAGTATTAACCTGAAAGTGAAATTATTCATTATAACCTGAAACATAGTGAAAATGTGTCAAATAATAAATGCTGCCATCACCATGGAAATATGAGACCACCCCCACCCCCAGCCAAACCCTAGAAAATCCCCACCCCCCAGTCCAACCCAAAGTTTTTTTTTTTATTTATTGGATTATTTTACAAGTTTAAGAGCCAACAAGCAAAGCTGAGAAATGTTTAAATCTGTGGCACTAATTTAATTCCAAAAATCACCATTTTCAAATTGGCACTAAGTGGCACTAAAAAAAGTGGCACTAAAAAGATAAATGGCACTAAAAAAAGATAAAATAAGAGATGTTTTTTACCTCTACGCTTCCTTTTGTCCCTTGCCTTGCCCTTTTTTCCACGTCCCTTGCCACGGTCATCTTTGGGGGGGGGGGGGTGGGGGAACCGTCAGCTCTGCCAGGAATGGTCCCTCTTCTTCTACCTTTTGAGCCTCTTCCTCTGCCTGGGGAGGCTGTTGTGGCTGCTCACTCACTGGAGGATTCTTCCTGGTTTTTCTGCTACTTCTTCTGCCAGACATGATGCACACGAAAGTCCAAAAAGATGGAGAAGAAACTGTTGAATAACTGGAACTAGATCTCAGACTTGATGATATGCGACTGAAGCAAGCTCCGATCCACGTGGGTTTATATGCGGATGGTGCGGACGCCAGAGGAAGCCGACATGCGCAGACACGAGCGTAACTTATCCGTATCGTCCGTAAGTCATCCGTATCGTCCGTAAGTCATCCGTATCGTCCGTAAGTCATCCGTAAAATCCGTAAGTCATCCGTAAGTCGTCAGTAACATGTGTCAGCGGGTTGGCAGCGGATGGGTTCATCCGCAGGTTTTACCCGTAACATCCGTAATTCATACGTAACATCCGTAACTAATCCGTATCGTCCGCAGAATATAGGTAACTTTTGCTCAAATTTCCGTATTGGGGTTAAAAATTACGCATTTTCATTATCCAAATATACGCAGGCATCCGCAGGTCCGTAACATGGCCGTGTGACTGTAGCATTAAAGACACTTTCAAGCCCCCCTTTTTTAGGGAAGTTCTTAATTAGTATTATCTTTCAAATGCCGTTGGAATTTAACCTTTTCATTGTTTTTGCCTGCAAAAGGGACATAGTACCTTTAATATCTAGGGGGGGGGGGAGGGGAATAATTCAACCGACCCTCTTTGGGGGTCATATTATCCTCTTTGGAACATATGCTTTATAAATGATCTTGAATCCCTTCTCAACTCTTTTTCAAATGATCAAGCCAGACTACCCAGAGTTGTCTTTTTACACATCTGCAGAAAACAGAGTTTGTTTGCATAATTGTAGCCATCGATCATTGCTGCCAAGCTGCCCTCAATGTTTTGTTCTGTCCTCCCACCATTTTTAGCCGTTAAGTCATGTCACTGGGTAATTAGTTAGGTACACACTTGGCTCCAACACGGAAAGTGTTGCCTTTTCTAAAACATGAATTGAAACCTAAAACAATGACGCCGACTGATTTTTTTCATGAAATGTGTTTATAAAAATGTCTATATAGAATATAACATTGGGGGTCACAGTGTCCTGTTTGGATCACATGCTTCATAAGTGCTCTTTATCCTTACTCGACTCTTTCAGATCAGAGAGCTACGCCACCAAGAGTTTCGTTTACAAAGAAGTAGGAGCTTCTTGGAGGTTTGTATGCATAAACTGTAGCCATTGATCACTGTTGCCAAGTCCATGTATTCTGTTATGCTAAAGAATATTTAATTCTTTGTAACTTCCCATGTCCAAACTAAGGCATATTAAAGTTTAAAACACCAAAAAAAGACCAACCAAAAGACCAAATTTGATTTGACTTCATATTCAATGCTTTGTACTCACTTTCAACATTGTTTAGTCCTCATGTAATAGTGTAATAGGGTATTGCCAACATTGGATGAAAGTTCTGTGTCAATGTCGTGTATACTTTATTTTCTTTATATACCAATTTTCATCTTCATATCGCTAACCATAGCTGAGATCTTTGTGTCAATGTTAATGCCCCCCTCCCTCTACCTTGCAGCACTTTCAGATTTCAGTTTTATATTTCCTACTGTTATGTCAGTGTACACTATGTCACTTGATAACACTCAAAGCTCTTTTATATTTTGTAGAGTTTGTTACAATACCCTTATGTTCTTTATTCAATAAATCTTGTATAATGGGTAGATCAGGGCCTGTTTCATGGGGTTTTACAACTCACAACTGTTCAGTAGATATGCCTATGCTCTAGAAATCGTATCGGCGATGATGTTGTCCATTCCTTTAATATGAGTCCCTCTTAGTCCATAAGGCTGGAGGAACAAGCTCCAATAAAACAGTCTCTGATTCTTGTTCCTGTATCGAAATGAAAAATAAGGCTACCAAGCTTATAAATTACATTTTGTGAATGTATAAACTCACATTTTAATATAACTAAGTCTATGCTTTAATATCTTTTCAAGCAATGAAGGAGAAGAGGTATGCAAAACTGGCTGGCCCATCCAAGGTTTGTGTGCTTGAGATTTTCAATTCCATTTCTTACTTTGGGTCCAAGTTTATACCCAACATGACCTTTTACTATAATGAACATACAATGTATTTCATTGCCGTAAGTATGTTAAAAGAAATGCCTTCACTTAAAAAGCTGTAAAAGCTATCTAAAAATCAGTATTTCACATTGATAACATTGATCTATTTTGGTACCGGTACTTAGATACCAGATATCGTATAGGAGTTACTTGTCTTTCCAAAGGTTTATTTTTCTGAAGGTTCATATATTCCAAAACAGATTTCCCATACCTTGAAGTTCCCCTTAGAGAAACAACTCGAACAAAATCCTCTTTTGGGTCACAATGTCCTGTTGGGATCACATGCTTTATAAATGCTCTCAAATTCTTCCTCAACTCTTTCCAGATAAGCAAGACAGCAGACCAAGAGTCATCTGGTTACGGAAGTACAGATTGGGAGGTTCGTATGCACAAATTAATTGTAGCCATCTATCATTGCTGCCTAATCCATGTATTTGGTTGTTATGCTTGTGTAATCTGCCTTGTCAGAAAAAAATAGTCTTTCCCCATGGAAAAACAATGATCTCTTTTGGTACCTGGAAACTCGGCACAATGTTTAGATATATGATCGTATGGGGGTTACTTCCAAAATTATATTCTTCTGAAGGTTCATAATTCCAAAACACTAAATTCCCATACCTTCAATATCCTATGATCACATGCTTTATAAATGCCGTTAAATCCTTCCTCAACTTTTTTCATATGATCAAGCTTCAAAGATCTAGAAAAGAAACATTACAATCACTCAGGGGTTGTATGCATAACTTGTAGCCATCGATCATTGTTGCCCAATTCCATTTATTCTGTTGGTATGCTAAAGAAAACTTGATTCTTTGTATCTTCCTATGTCTAAATGTAGGCATATCAAAACACCTCCAAAGAAGAGCACATGTAATTTTGAGGAATGGGGGTAATTATCCTAGGGGGGGGGGGGATTTTCCAGGGGGTGATTGTCCTGATACGGCTACTTACAAAAGTAGATGACCGCTTGAAACTAATTTCTGAGGTAAGAGGAGCACAGAAAATCTCTGTTTCCATATCAAAATGCAATGGCACAAATTTCCCATTCCTGTAATATCCCCTTAGGGGATTAAACTTATCCAAAACAACCCTCTTTTGGTTCACCATGTCATGTTTGGACCACATGCTGTAAAAATACTCTTAAATGCTTTCTCACTCTTTCAGATGAGTGAGTCGTCTGGTTACAGAAGTATACAAGATAAGGTTTGTATGTATAACTTGTAGCCATTGAATACTGGTGATTTTGATTTTTTTTTCTCTCCACGTTTTGTCTATCTCTCCACATTTGTAGTCCTTTAAATCATGTAACAGTGTAATAGACAATAGTTCTTAACCAAAATAAGGTGAAAGAACTGTATCAATTTCATGCACGGTGCACCCCCACCACCACTTTGCAGCATTTTCAGATCTAAGCTCGATATCTTACTGTCATGTATAAGCGAATATGTGTTACTTGTTAACACTCGAGCTCTTCAGCATTTCCAGACTTTATTACAATTATCTTATTTTCTTTATTCAATAAATCTCATATATGATCATTTATATGTCTTATAAAGAGCTGATATTAATTGCAACCTAATTGTGATTGATATCAATCCCAACTACACATGTATGTAAATGAGAAATAGGAGACTGCAAACTTGCGATTGATAGGAGAACTTGCGATTGATTAGAATCATTCACAATTGTTCAGAAGACGGGCCCAGGGCAACTGATTTTGAATAACAATTGCCATAATGCTATGGCAGATCATGTCACAGCCAACCAAATGCATTGATTTTGGTAGCGTACACAATTTGTTGTAACTTGTTATTGAACTGAAAATATGAAAAATGTGTTAGCCTTTGGACAAGTAGCATGAAATAGTTAATTATACGTATAGGTATTGTAAAACTGCAGGACATGTGTGACTCAAAGACACCCTCAAAGCCTGGACATGAATGGTACAAAAATACTCTGGACTGATAATGGAACTACAACATATCCAGAACAGAATCAGTAGTAAAAAATATACAATATTAGATATATTACTAATTGTAGTGCCAAGATCAACTTTCTAAGGAGTAAATCATTTAAAACGCTCATCCTACTGGTTGAGGAACAACTTGAATTAGATAGAGCCAACCAAATATCTGTTATGCCTCCTTTACGTAGTTTTATGTTTTCGGGTTTTCCGTCCGTCCACCCCCCCCCCCCCCCCCCCCCTCCCCTTCACCTTGCAGCAATTTCAGATTTCAGCCTGATATGTTACTGCTGTTATGTCAGTGAGTGTTCATATGCCACTTGATAACACTCAAGCTCTTTAGCATTTTCAGAGTTTATTACAATACCCGCATGTTCTTTATTTCACAGCGGTTCTAGGACAACTACCCCCTGGGCAATCACCCCCCGGAAAATTACCCCCCGGAAAACTACCCCCAAAGGACAATTACCCCCTGGAATATTACCCCCCGGAGAATCACCCCCCGAGGGACAATTACCCCCCCCCCCAGAAAATTACCCCCCGGAGAATTACCCCCCGAGGACAATTACCCCCCGAGGACAACTACCCCACGAGGACAATTACCCCCTAGGACAATTACCCCCCGAAGACAATTACCCCCCGAGGACAACTATCCCCCGAGGACAATTACCCCCTAGGACAATTACCCCCCGAGGACAATTACCCCCTAGGACAATTACCCTCCAAGGACAATTACCCCCCGATGACAACTACCCCCCGATGATAATTACCCCCCCCCCCCCCCGAGGACAATTACCCCCCGATGACAACTACCCCCGTGGACAATCAGGATTCAATAGCAAAAGACGATCTGACACATTGAGAGATGGCTACGAGCCCATAAGATCTCCTGCATGACCCCATATTCTTTCAAATACTATAGAACGTTGTCTTTCTCATTACTACACATTTCCCTTTTATTATAATTTATGCAACGCCAGCGCGGTTGCTAATTTCCACGAAGGATGTAAGTTTTAGGTAATTGTCCAGCGCTTTTCAAAATGCATAGAAATACATTTCTCTGGAGCTGCGTTATTTTAGCTTTTTGTTAGTCACGGTACCCTCTTAAGAAATGAAAAGTTTCTCCCAAATCCCAAAGTCTTTACAGACTATTAATTTTGCATGACTCTGGCTCTCGTCAAGTACTATGCACACACGTATGGGCACATCTAAAAATAAAAAGACATTTTCAAACTGGTAAAAAAATAGTTTGTAATCCACGCACTAGAAACTATTTAAAGTAATGTATGCGGGCATCTTGCCGCCAAATGTACATAAAAAAGTGATATATTCGGTCATGACCTTGATACACTAATATGAGGATATTCGGGCCTCTCGTTGCCCTTATTTTCCTTGCTGTCAAAATATTGTCAGCGAGCGAGGAAGGAAGACACTTTAGTATCTTCCAAATTTTATTTTCTCTTGTAATTACATATTTTAACCGTTTCTGGTATTTGATTTTGTTTACAAAATCAACGTTTTCCAAATCATTCTCTTGCGGCACCCCGGTTGAAAAACGCTGTGCTGGAGTTACAAAATCAAATGAGATGAGAGCGGATATTTATTTTCTTTTGACATGGCACCGTACATATAACTTGAAGGCAATTTCTATTTCAAAATAATTTAACGTACAAGAAAACATATTATACTTCAACAGAAATAAATAAATAACGTGAAGAAAACCTTAATTATGGATCACGGCATGGATGAGGGCCCATTATACAAACAAAGACAAATACACGATCAGCTGATGAAAAAGTTACAGAGGATGCATAAAGGAAATCTTACATCCTAATTTTGTTGTTGTGCCATTGATGATGAGAGAGGCTGTAACGCGTACTCAATGTAATTTCTGTTCTTTACTCGTTAGCAAAACTACAGGGGAATTGGGCACCTTCACCCCCCCCCCTCCCCCCATATCGAATTGAATAATTTGAAAAGACTGAAATGAAGGTTTATGCAATTTTCTGTAAATAACAATTTGGAGAGAAGGTTGCGTTATACGTCACAGTCTTATAAATTCCTCGGGAATGATTGTCATTGGGGCTAGTTGTCCTCCAGGGGTTATTAGGGACTTTTCGATTTGCCCGTTCACTAGTGGACTGCGACGCATGCGGTCACTTTTGAAGCAGTGCGCATGCGCATCGACGAACTCATCAATCGTAGCAGAATTCTCGAACGCGTTCGCCCTTGTTTTGCCGTCGTTCGCAAACTGTGACGATACATATTCGTAAGCAATCTTTTGTCGGCACGAAACATCACATTGAAGTCACAAAATGGACCCAATTGACCTAATTCTAGAACCGGAGAGTGTTGGAAGCGTGAATTCTCTTAAATTAACACATTTTCGTGTCTGTAATTGACTTTAAATCAAAATTGTTGCAGAATAATTCATAAAATGAACACTTTTATTTATGCATCGCCAATTTGTTGCAGCATATTTTTCGAGATCAGTCCTATGCGTCGAATTTGGTGTGTTGTATCTTTAGCTTCTCGATCGAATTCGCGCTCACTAAGCAGCATAATTCATAAAATGAGCACATTTTATTTATGCATCGCTAATCTGTTGCATCATAATATTTGAGAACAGCCTCATGCAACGAATTTGGAGTTGGATCAAGCGAGCGACGTAGTTGTGTAAAATCGAAACGGTAACGAACAACAGTCAGTGTGCCTCGTCAACCCTGCTTAAAAATGACCGCGTACGTCGCAGTCCACTTATAAACGTGCAATTCGAAAAGTCCCTATTGTCCTCGGAGGGGGAGGGGGGGAGTTGTCGTCGAAGGGGGAGGGGTAGTTGTCCTAGGGGGGTAGTTGTCCTCGGGGGGTAATTGTCCCCGGGGGTAGTTGTCCTCGGGGGGTAATTCTCCGGGGGGTAATTTTCCGGGGGTAATCGTCCTACGGGGGTAGTTTTCCGGGGGGGTAATTTTCCGGGGGGTGATTGCCCAGGGGGTAATTGTCCTGATACGTTTCGCAGCTAATTAAATGTGAATTGCACATTGAAAACAGTGATCTCATTTGGATACCAAACACAATGCTTAGATATATGTGATTATATGGGAGTGACTCATTTTTCAAAGGTTTATATTTATAAAGGTTAATTATTTCAAATCACTACGTTCCCATACCAGCGGGTTTATAATTGTATTCCCTCTAAAGTTTGTAATTCCGAAGGCTCATTATATCTACAATAAAAAAGAGTTCCTAATTAGAAAATTAAAACGAGTTCATTATTCCGAAAAAGAAACACAGTTCAGAATTGTGAAAAGGATTTTTTTTAATAACAGAAACGAAATAGGGTAAATTATTAAATTTCTTTTCCTAATTTTAAAAATTCTTCAGGGTTTTATTTTGGCTGAAAATATTTGTTTGGTTTAGGAAACCAATATGAACAATGAATTGAAATTTGGTAAGGATTAAGACTCACAAAAGACGGCTGAGGCCTTGGAGTT
The DNA here is from genome assembly GCA_035222895.1 of Strongylocentrotus droebachiensis. Classification (NCBI taxonomy): domain Eukaryota; kingdom Metazoa; phylum Echinodermata; class Echinoidea; order Camarodonta; family Strongylocentrotidae; genus Strongylocentrotus; species Strongylocentrotus droebachiensis. The sequence goes on along the minus strand of JAVYIG010000229.1, from coordinate 328,810 downwards.
GCTCCAAAAGGGCTATAAAGATCAGCTACTCACAAATACCCCCTTGGACAATGGACAATCTCCCCCCCCCCCCCCCTTCAAGACAATTACCCCCGAAAAAATCTGCTTTTATTAAAAACCTATTTATTATCAGGGTGGACCTCCCCTGTAATGAACAGGGGGTAATTTTCAAGGGTGGTGGTAATTGTCCAGGAGTATTTTTTTCTAGGGGGTGATTAACAATAAGGGATAGAGCAACGTCGATCTGGCGCCGCTCAGTGGCTGCCGGGCTCACGATCAATCGGGCAAAATAAATTTCCGTTTCGGTTTAATAAAATATGGAGTGGACCATTAAAGATTATTATTATTATTATTATTGTCCAGGGGGTGATTGTCCTGATTCGGCTACTCACAAAAGTAGAGACCCGCTAGAAACTAATTTCTGAGGTAATGGGAGCACAGAAAATCTCTGTTTCCATATCAAAATGCAATGGTGCATTGTGGGTATAAGGTTGTGATGGTCAAATATGTCTCAGGTAGGCCTACCCAAAATTTGATTGTAAAGGCCCAAATGTTACATAAAATTTAAAGAGCATCAGACTATAGTGACATAATTCTCTTTCTACAGGCATTTAGAAGTGTGCTACACTAAAAATACTTGTGAAGTCGACCAATATTAAATCATTTAGGAGGCGCCTGAAGCCCCCCGAGAGCCCTAAGGATATTCACAATGGGAAATGCATCTCCTATCGGATATGAAAAATCATGTATTGTACCTACTCATATTAAAACATAAGCTTTATGATGTGCTTAACCCATTGATGAAAGTAATGGATAATAAATAATACACAGCAGGCATCTAGGCCTTCCATTAAAATGTTTTAGGTCCTTTTTCGTCATTTTGCCCTTTTTTTTATTGGAATCGCTGTTCTAGCCCTTCTGCCTTGGAATAATCCAAGAGAAAGTTGATAAAATTATTTTGATATTTTAATTTAAATTCACATCAATTCTTGGTGGAGGCTCTCTGTAGAGTAAGAAATATCTTATGAGAACTGTTCATGTTTTCTGATTGCATTTCATAGTCAAAGGAGTTAGAAGGAGTTCTACTACGCACTCGAAGACTGATTGTGTATGATAGATATAGCAAAACACATATCGGGCCTGGAAGAGAAGGTATGTGCAAAGATATCAGACGAGATTCAAAATCATTACTCGAAAACCATGGTGCTTTAAAATCATCTAATGCAAGTTTTGGGACGTCAAGCTAACCATATGAATGAAAAATTCTTTATTAAACAGACGTACTGTTTGACCATGTAGGTATTTTTCCTCTTCTCCCAATTAGGTTTACAAAATGTTCTAAAAAAAGAAATACAAATGACAGGAGTTTCTTCTAGAATACGTGAAAAATAATCTATTTTGCCTGGAAATATCTTATGGGCCTTTTCGAGCATTTTATAAAGAATTTATCTACTTTCAGTCATTAAATAAAGTAGTTCATGTGAATAAAATGTTGAATTAGTTCATGTAAATGCAGCTAACTTGAGGATGAACGTGTACTCAAAGGTACAGGTAAGCAGGAGCTACAACATTTGGAATGAAAATATGCCAGTCTTTGTTTAAAATGAAGACATACACCTAAATACATCTTTGCATGATCATCATATTAGAGGTGTTGTGGTCTAATAGATATGGTTCGCATGGTTTAGGGATCAAGTCCTGTCGCAGCACTGTTATCCTTTGAAAAGACATTAATCTAAACGTTGCCACTCTCCACTTGTGGTAAATGGAAACCCTACGCGAAGTTATTCTTTGCTCCAGTGCTTTAGGGCAACTTGGCTAAAGCAAGGGTACTAATATGACTTTCTAGGCACCTTGAGCATCCCCTGGCATATACATAATATAAAATAATATAACATAAAAATAACAATAACCATAAACACATATTTATGTGTTTATGGTTATTGTTATTTTTATGATGATAATTTTCATTATTTTTATCATTATTATTATTATTATTATTATTATTATTGTTATTGGTATAGTTAAAGTTATTAGACATCATTAGACATCAAGTCCCAAATGTACTTATTTCCTATTGTTCCCTATGTGGTATCTGCATGTACATACAAAGTACCTGTAGTGTCAATCTACAACATTCAGTAATTCAGTAAAATATCTGGATAGATTCGATAAAGTCTTTTAAATTAAATTTCTCATAGTGCTTGTTAAAATTGTCTTTACAAAATTCCATGTTTGTAAACATTTAATGTGTAATGCAGGGTGTTTATAAACTTGAAGGATATGCTAGATAGATTATATAATTGCGTTATTAATTTTTATATCAATTACCTCAGGCTCGCCGCAAGATTTGTATCAGTTATATATAATGCTGTCTAGTGTACATTTCTGTGAATTGGGAGGCCACAAAAATGGGTTGTTTAATTGTCTATTTTTATTCAGACAATAAATCTGGGCAGGACACTGTTATGAGGGGGGATGCTGGACTGGAGCTACATGTAATCGAGTGGATGAGCACCGATGATGAGACTCATCTTGTACTAAGGGGTGCCTATTTCCTCGGAGATGACATCTCCATACTGGCTCTGTTGTGTCCGACAGTGAAGCATATCGACATTGATTTCCACACGATACGTCTACTTCCATTTACCCTCATGTCTATGTCTATGCCTGTGCCTATGAGATATGTCATCACAGTTTGCATTAAGTCCCTGTATTGTCTTGGAAACCTCCAGGAGACACTATCGGAGGTCGGTAATTTGTTTCCAAATGCAGAGAGTCTAGATCTGCGAATAGGGAGTCTAAGTTCTCCATCTGATAAAGCATACTCTTATGAGGTCAATTCATCATCTTCCTTGAGGGAGCTTACATTAAGATTTGAGGGGAGGTATGATATAACTACAGACAGTCTGTTAATGGATATTTCTACCCCCTGTCCACGTTTGAGGTTTGTTGAGGCAAAGAAGGTGCAGCTAGGAGATGCAGAACTTACCTCTGTTAAGTGGTCTCGAACATATTCAGGTTGTGAGCTACAACTTGAAGGTGCATCAGCAGCTGTACCAATGGCTGACCTAATGCATCTTGTGTCGAATGAACTCAAAGGAGTTACTGTCCTGACATTTGACAGGTGCAAGGTTGACTTTCAGGGTATCAGTCATCCACCGCAAAGCACAGGGGAAGAGAGTTCGCTTCGAGAACTCAAGTTCTTGAATGAGGAATGCCCGTTGTCTCAAACTGACATCCACAAACTTTCAGAGATGTATCCTAATGTAAAGGTCACAATTGAATATGACAATCAGGCATCACATGAAGACTATGAGCAGGGTACAAGGATGCCTTTCAAGCCGGAGAGGAAGACCTTTCCATCCTCCCCACCCTTCCCAACTTCTGCAATAGGTGAGTTTTAATATATAATACATGTATATACCGGTACCTGTACTCACAGAGCATAATGAATAAAGACTTGTTCATATATACCGGGGTACACAGCAGCAGTTTACCACATTTTTGTTTCTTTTACCTGCACCTTACAGTTTTATGCCTCAAACACATATTATAAATCAGTTGCACGAGCTACTGTTCCATCCACACTCGCCATAATATAGGATCGTTTTGTTGTTGTTATTGTTTTTTTTTTTTTTTTTTTTTTTTTTTTGGGGGGGGGGGGGTATGTTCAGATATTTAATTGACAATCTGATCCCTGTAATAACTTCTTTTTTTGTATGGAAGCTGAAAATGAAATAAACAGAAGGTGAGAGTTTGAAATAATTTGGACAATTAATAAGAAAATTAGTGACATATGAGTTAATTAAATCTATGCGAATTTCAAATTGGCAGTTCGGTCAGTTGATTGTAAGGAAGGGTGAATATATTATGGTCTAATATTCATTTAATCATAACTAATTATAATCATCAAATGATTATAGACCTTATGGATAGTAGAAGAAATCGGCATTAGACAAACTGGGAATTAGACTAAATGAGCAATAGACCAAATGGGTTGTAGACTTATTTGAGATTAGACCAAGTGGAAAATAGACCAATTGGCTATTGGTCTAAATGGTCATTACATTAAATGATTATTAGACCATGTGGATAGTAAACAGGCTAGGTAAGGCCATATGGGAATAGACTTATTGGGTGGTAGACGAACTGGTTGTAGACCAAACGGCAATAAGCCGTGACGTAGTCGTGGATAACACTTTATGGGTGGTTGTCCACCACTACATCACATAGACTTTACTGATGCAGCTAATTTGAAGAGCCTTTAATTACAACTTAAACAAATTATAATGTTCTTATTTTTTGTCCAACTTCGTTTAATAGTTTGCTTCTCCTATTTGTCTGCTTTCATTTAGAGTTGTTTACTTATTTTAAGGTTGGATGTTCAGATAACCAACCTGTCTAGACACTCAGCTGGTGGGTACCCAATACAAAAAGCCACAGCAATCGACCTTGGCATATGTACATGAGCCTTTAGTTGGGATATACAGGCAGACAATATTTGTACAAATGAATATTTAAATATTAGTAGTAAATACCATGATTCATTCATAAACTTCGAAGATGTATGTCACACATCAAAATTTGAAATACAGATCTCACATCCGCATATAAATTACATGATTACATACAAATTACAAATGCATTGTGTGTACTTTTTAGGTTGTTCTTTGTTTTATATAAAGAAAATAGAATTTGTAATCATTATATTAGTAGCCTAAATGAAAAGGATCTATATTCTGACTCCGTTATTGACTGATTGTATCTGACAGACGAGCTTGTTGGAGCCACCGCAAGGGTCCAAGTACATGAAGAACAGACGGATACCAAGAACACTGAGGAAGAAGGAAAGGAGGAGGAAGAAGAGGATCACATTGTCATGCAAAGCCTGCCCCATGAAACAGGTTAATGTTGTGCTTTGAAAAATATCAGCAGAAATTAATTTTGGAGAATAAGGAAATATAATCAATGTCTCCCTGGAGATGTCTGTTGTTTTATGTCCATTTCATTCACAAGCATGGCAGAGACACAAAACAAAGAATAAAGTATTTGAATACTTTTTACCGGTTGATGCTTAATGTATTCATGATTCAACGACATGAGAGCGAGAGTAGTACAAGCTCATGTATACATATATAAGACTGTGGATGCTGGGTGGCTTAATCTCTGTAAAAAATATACAACACTATCCAACAGAGATGTTTCTTAGTGAAAATGGGCCTACCATGAGTGGTTCTAGCAAGTAGAAAATTTTGTAATGTTTGGCAAAAGATAGAAAAACATGGTAGATTACATTATTTTTCTATTATGTTATTATTTCATTGTATTACAACAATATATTCATGACACATTGGTAAAATGTAATTTTTCTAAATCCTTAGTTGAAAAAATAACATCATTCATGTAAATTGCTAAATCTCAAAGATCGTATATCTAAATTCATATATATTTCCACGACGTAGAATCTTAACTAAGCAACAGTCATGAAGAAGAAATTGGAAAAGACGCCTTTAGAAGATAACAATTTGTAAGAATATACTTCTTTTACACTTATTCCTGACATGAAAAGGATACTTCAGAGTGACATTGCTCTTTAGTGCTCTATAACCAATATTTAATATTTTGCTAGAATTTTGAAGCACAATTATGTGTTCTATTGATTGCGTGCGGCAGAGGGTTTGCAGAAAGGATTTAATGGAAATATCTCTCATGATTTTCATACTAGATGAAGTAAATGTCAAACCAATCAAGATGGAATGTTGTAAGAGAGTTGGAGTTGAAGGTGGCAAACTTCAGCTAGATTCCTTCGGAATTGAACTTGAGATCCCTCCAGGTGCAATTGACAGCAAAGCACCGCAGGAAATTTCTCTAAGCGTATTGACAGATACTCCTAATCTTGGCAACAGCAAAGAAGATATGTCAGTCTGCTTTGGTGTACAGTGTTTAGCCCCTGATGACTTAGTCCTTAAGTTACCGGTGACTTATACAATACCTCACTGTGCTGTGATAACACGATACTCCGGTGTGGAGGCAGTCTTGTACACGGGAAAGGGAGAATACTCACCTGGTAAGTACACCTTAACATGTCTAATTATGCACAATATTTCTTACACCAGTTTTGAATGTGTGCTATAGTGAAAAAGAAGACTTTTTTTTTAAGGTCATACAAGTATTTCCCGCACAGTTGCAAATATGTCAACTTAAGCTGTTTAATCTATAGCAGTTCATAGATTTCTTATTCTCTAAATTCATAATTCTTTCCTTCCCAGATCAGCAACATTAATTAAACAAATTCCACTTCTTCACAGTTTGAAAAATATGAAAATATACAGTAAGTATGATGAGCCATTGTGAAAGAAATTTAAAAATATATAACAAAATTATTTTATATTCTACACTTCGTAGCCAATTTAGAGACTTTAATGATTAGTTAGAATTAAATCACTTCTATTAAAACACGGAACAATGAAAATAGACTTTAACATTTCTGAGATTTTTCTTCTTTCTGCTCATGAATCATTTTGTAATTATTGTGGATCAAAAGATGAAAGTAAACATCACCAAAAGATGACATTCCACTGCTATGGGTTAACCATAAAACTGTAAATCCTTCAAGTTTTTTACATAAAGGGTTATCTTCCGAAGTACAGTCACAGCGTTACGATGATAGCTTTTATTACATTTCCATTTCCAAATAATTACATTTCCTGGTTTGTTTTTAGCTTGCTTAGTTATACTGACATACATGTAAAGAATTAAGGATCACATGGGAAGGTATATAGATATTACATTAAACCCATGTAATAATTTGATGCAGGATCATCAGTGAGAAGAGTATGGTGAGGCTACCCTGCATTGTATCATGGTTTTCATGCACCCTATTATTTTCCCCTTTGATTATTTGCATGAATTACATAGCCTTTCTCGTACCTCTCAAATGAATGTAAGGAAATTGTATAATAGCCAGAATACTACTGTAGGTTCTATTAATAATAATAATAATTACAATATAGGGCGCTTTATACAGACGTTTCTAAGCGCACAGGTGGTACTGTCTAACTTATAATTATTCAACATGTTCAATACCTTAAAAGCAACAAAATAAAATAAAATATTACTAATACAATGCAATACAATACAATTGAGTTAAATGGAATTAACTACTTGTGTGCGCCTCCAGTAAACTATAACTGATTAAAAAGGTGGGTTTTGAGAAGGGTTTTGAATGATTTAATGGATGTGACATTTTGAATATGGGGTGGGAGTTTGTTTCAGAGGGCGGGGGCAATCGATGAAAAGTCACGGTCACCATAACGGGCTTTTGTTCGTGGGCCGTGAATTAATTGCATGGAGGAAGATGAACGGAGGGATCTGGCAGAAGAGGAGGATCGAAGGGAGACTAGGTCAAGAAGATATTTAGGGGCAAGGTTATGTGTTATTTTGTACGAAAGAAGCTAGCTGACGACAGGCGCAGCTAGCTGTTATCAACATTATGGATACAATAGATAGCTCAATTTAAATGAAGGCTTTATTCTTGGTACGTATATATACATAGATGTAATTAGTTACTTACATTTTTTGTTCATATTAGATGCAGAAGTGAAGGAACAAATTCCATTAACACAGTCTGGAATACCCAACTGCAATATCGAAAGAGATGTACTTAGATTGCAGATGAATCACTTCTCTTGGGCGTTCATCAAATTCAAGTTGAAGAATTTCTTCTTTAGAGGGAAGCGAATGTGTTGCATGCCATTTGCAGAAAAGCCACTACCAGAGGAAAGAACCCATGTCATCTTACGTGCACATCTGTATGATGACATCGAAGGGATCAATATGAAGGCAAGAATATTGTGTAAATGTCTTTGGCAGTGTAAAAAGAATAATTATTCATCTGTACTATGTTGATGCAAACACATTTTGTTGATGCCAATCATAATATAAAAAAAGCAAAAAACTCCCATGTGGGTGACACTACTATTGTATTCTACATAGACGAGTGAGACAAATACAAATCCTACAGTTATTTTTCACCTTTGTCAGAACTAACATTCTCTTCAAAACCATTATCAGAACCTAACGATGATGTATGTAATTAAAACTTGAAAGTGTTTCAAAGTGCTCACACACTCACCACCCAGTTTGCTGATGAATAGTTTGCCACATGCACTCGTGCTCAGTGTTTGATTACCTGTGGAATAGACCACATGTACATTTACTCTTAATAATTAGAAAGCCCGACAGATGGTTGCCTGACATAGAAACAGTGAATGTATGCAAGGTGGAATCAACTCATATAGTATCGTGATAGGTGAATCAAATAGTACTCTGCTATGGAGTCTTGGAAAAAACGAATATGAAAAGTCAGTTAACAGTATATTTGCATGCATTCATACCAGTATCTATCTGATCAAAAGAACAGAACATTGGAAGAAGAAAATGAAAGAGGGGGAAATCTGACTTCGAGTAACTAAGAGCAATTAGCCATTCAAATCAATTTGAAAACCTTGCGAGTGAAATCTAAGTAGTGTTCCCTTGATTTTTTATTTGCGATTATTTGTATTTTGTTGAATCGGTTTGTGACAGATAGCGTCCCAGGAGAAAGGCGTTGGTTTCGCTTCTATTTCTCCTGAAGTAGAGGTTCTTATCAGTGTGGCAGAAGTGGACGTCGAAATGACTTGTTTCATAGATAGTGATCCAATTGAATATGAAGTAAGTTCTCCTTTTTATAATAATGATAATGATAGTAAAACATAATAATAGTGATAGTACTAATCAAAAGTGAATAATAAAAATAATAAGATAATAAAATAAGATTAGTAAGGCACCAAATTTACTTGAATCAAATGCTCATTGGGGCACTAGTGCATATTAAGACAAAACACATTCGTATCTCTACACAAACTTACCAATGAGAAGGAAACAACATATCCGAAAGAAAAATAGTAGACAGATTGTTCTTGAACTCCTCAATTTCTACTTCCTGGATGGAGAGCTTTTATTTTATTTTATGCAACAAAGACAAAATAAATAAAACATAACAGTAAGGGTTTGGAAACAGTCACATGGATTCTGAGAGAAGAAAAGATTAGCTAAATAACCTTAACCCGAAGGTCTCTTTTTCCAATACCGGTAGAAGCTTTGAGAACTGATGTGGTTCGACTGTGTTTGTTGGAGATGGCCATTACACAAGCAGCACGGTACTGTTGTGCAATTTTCGAATTGTAAAAGTTGATGATGAGGCAAATGTAATCAGAGGGCATTTCCAAAATCAAGAAGAGATGAAATCAAAGCATTGGTAATCTTTTCGGTGGCACTGTGAGTTAGGTATTTATGCATGAATCCTAAGCTGCAAAACAAAATCACAATCAAAAACAAAATCACACTACCAAAGTGACTCCAAACCGAATATTTTCCCCCATTTCGGGTAATGTGATATTTTTTTCGGTGTCTAGTCGTACTGATATCGAATTTGATTTGATTTGTTTGTTTGTTTTTTTGATTTATTTAGCAAGAGCAAATAAGTGCACCACATTTACTTTGTTATACAATTATATTGTTGTATATAAAAGAAGAAAAACATTGTTTGGTAATTCTATTCTCTTTCTTTCGTAGACTGTCAAGTATGGCGATTTACGGAGAGGACACAAAAGGACGAGGTTCTTCATCTTGGACCTGAGTAGCCAGACAGATGAAGAGGTATTAGTGATCCTGAAAGTAGGTCAGACAGGACAAACACTGGAAAAACTGCTCTGTAAATTCAACTTTACCACTCCTCGCAGATCCACTAGTCTTTCAAGTCATGGCCTAGGTATTCATAATTGTGTAACAGTGTGACACAGCTGGCATGATTGTCGTTAACAATAGCTATCAATGCAATATGTTCTCTCTGTGATTTGTGATTTGCAGCATCGGCCATCATCAAATATTTGGGAATAAAAATCATTGGTACAAGTCATGTAGATGATCCAATACCACACAGGTGATGAATCTACTGTTGTTCTCCTATTTTTCGAGTTATCAAAGTGAATTAAGCAATTTAAGCTGTGATTTGTGATCACAATAAAGAACAACTTTGTTCTTCCTATATTCTTTATAAAGCTAATCAGCCTTTTCAACATATACATGTATTTCATCTGGAGCAATGGAGGTGTTCAATTTGCGTTAAACATACAAGTTAAAAAAGACAATTTATCTTGACAAAGTTTCATGGGAATGTCTGCTTCCCTTATGAAATGTAATCATCTTTGCTAGATACTAAGTGAAGGAGCATTTTTATCATGTATATCAATTTTATATGCACTGTAAAACATGGTCACCTTTTCGATAAAAATATTCCTTATACAGCAATTTGTTATTTGACTGGTACTCTTTTTCTTATAATTGTAGAACAACTGCAGGGTGCATCAAGTTCACAGACACTGCAAACATCACATGGAAGTACAGATGACACTCTGGAGTAAGTTATGATCCTTTATTTCACCTTTAATACTGTCAGCATGGTTAATAAATTCAGACTGAGATCAGAGCATGTGCAGGTTTAAACCTGAAAGGAGGGAGGGGCAAGGGGGCAGTTTGCCCCTCCGACGAATTCCCCACCCCCCCCCCCCCCCCCAAAAAAAAAAAAAAAAAAAAAAAAAAATTATTGCAACGTAAAAAATGATAATGAAATTGCTGCAGACACTGCATGATTAGAGCGTGGACATTATTTCCTTAAATATTTATTTTCTCGGTTGCACTGTAAGTTTGCAATTGGATACAAGACTTCAATAAATGAAGAGACGGGGAAACTGGGCTTAAATATCTTATAACTAAAGCCCAATAGAGATAATTGAATGATGTCAGTATGCTATGAATTTAAATCAGTCTGAGGCTCACTCACAAATAAATATTTGAATATCACTGCTGATAATAGTGCATGTGATATCATATCAAGATCTAAATCATAACATTTCACATTAAAAAGACTTGGGAGAAAAGAATATAACAATTATCATGATCTTTATATATATATATATATATATATATATAATTTGTAGTGCTTAATACAAAAAAACGAGATATTACTCCGGTTATCGGATTCATTCACGTACAATGTGCACCCTCTCTACTCTATTCCCTGGGGAGTTTTCCATGTCTGTTGCATAAACCCTTCCTAGCAAGTTAGGATCCGGGAAAGATTTTTTGCTTAAATATACACATAGCCATTGGCTACGATTTTGTCAGTATATATAATAAGATACATACAATAATCTTTTTTTTCTGATTTATTTAAGGAACAGTTCAGGTAAACAAGAAGACTTTGACAACAAGCTGACTACTGTTGCTCGAAAGATTGCCACGCGTGTTGATATAGATAATCTCATGAAGGCTCTCTGCCTTCAACCAGGAGATGTCCAACATTATGTCAACGATAATAACAATTCATCATACATGGTTACACTATCAATGCTCCGAGACTGGAGAAAGAAGCAAACCAAGGCCAAAGAGTGTGAAGCCCTGAAGGATGTTCTAGAGGAAGCAGGTCAGACCAATCTCGCCGATGAGCTATTTGGTACTTCATGAAATGCGAACTAATGAGGACTGCATTGTTCGAATGAAATTATAATGGTTGCACAGCTTAATCAAAGTTCCTGATTGTTGGGGACTTGGTGTACATAGTAGCATTTCTAGGATAGTACATCGAACTTTAAATAACTATCCTTTATTTGCTAGTGTTAGAAGTGCAATTTTGTAAGTACGTTTATATCTACTATGACTTTAGATTACCTTCAGCAAATTCTTACAAGCCTATGCAATAACCTGTTGACTACTGGTTAAATTCACTCATTCCCATACGCATAACACAGAGACCACACGGTTCCAGTAGACAATGAGTTAAATGATGTTTATGAAGTAAAATGTTTGCTATTCCTGTTGCTATTCAAACGATATTTTGTTTTGCAATACTTATATGTAATGTACTTTCTGAAGGAAAATATTTCCAACATAATGTTTCATTGGTATTTGTATATATATTTTTTCTTCTGAAATATGAATGGAAAATACATGTATTAACCATTGCTGCAATTTAAAGTGAAGTCACCGGTAAACGCATTGGCTTCAAAGTATCATGCATGATTCTGCATATCGGGTCTAATATTATATAATTCACTTGTTAGTACTTAAAACATCATCACGAAGTCTTCTGAGAAATCAACCCCAGACCAATTTCAACACCCCTTCTATAGCCCATATACACCATGTTCAGATCATGTAATTCACTGTATGTCACTGTAATGTTCATTTCAATAGTTGATGATGGACTAGATAGACTAATGATTTTGCCTTATCTTGATTTAGGCATGCCTTGCAAACTGTTTTTATTGTATAACACAATTATATTAACCCCTCAAAACTTCTTATATCAGTTTTTCTATGGATTTTTTGTCTATATGCAATTGTGTACATTTTTAAACCTTAGATTTATATGCGTTATAGTTCAACAATGTTGTTACCATGGTTTGTAAAATAACAACAAAATGAAATGAAATGAAATGAAATATACATGCTCGCTTATCTTATAATCATTGCTATGATCTAATCACAAATATTCGAAAGGAATACAAGGTTTACATTACAATGAATTGTAATGAAAGTAAACACTGTAAACTATATTTGAAATTTTCAGCAAAATACAGTAATGCATATAAAAGATGTGAAATTCATGGCGTTATCAGAATGAATGGGACTAAATGTGTGTTATATTTTCGATGTAAATCCTCCTGATACTCTCATCATTGGTGAAGTAAGAAAAAGTACTATTGCAACAAGAACTCAGCAAGGATTCTATGATTCTGTACCTTAGGGAAAAGAGCTAGACTGACCATTATAAGTGCCTCCATTTTGGATTTTGTTTGATAAAACAGAATCCCAAACATGTCATTAATTGTTAATCGTCAGTATATCACTACAAAATATCGTACCTATCTTTGTCAAATATGAAATATGATTTGAAAACACTCTGCAGTAAGGATACGATCTACATAAAAACTATATCATTATCATTAATAGTTTGACGTATTGCCTATAGAAATGTGCACAAGTTTGATCGCCCTCTTCTGTATATAATATGCTTACTATCATACATCATAATAAGGTTCTGAAATTGCTACAGGCTAAATAATCAAAATGTTATGTATGCAGATATAATGTTGAATTTTCAGATATAAACGAATGCGAGAACATGCTTTGTTTTATTTTGATATATTCCGTGAAGACATTTTATATATTTTTTTATTTATTGTAAATTGCAAGGAGAAATATCCTAAAGTATTTTCTATTTTGTAGATTGTGATCTGTATTTTTCAAACGTGTAAATAACAATGTCGTATTTATCATGTCAACCAGTGAAATATTAACTTATAAGTCTCTTGTTGTTGTTCGTTATGAAACAAAGAATGCTGTTATATATTTTATTGATACTTCTGAGTATTCCTTCAAAGATTATTGTGCCGAAAGTCTTTCATTTTGTAAATAACGATCTTCAATGTTCATTTCCTCTCGTATTCCAGTCTTTCAAGAGTGTGTGTGCTAGAGTTATTTCATCCTCTTCACAGTGCACTCTTATGTCGGTTATGAATTATATATATATGTTTACATACTTACATGTATGCCAATGTAGGAAATGTGTGATACATATATTATGCATTCCAGTTATTCAACGGGTAAAGGCTTGTGCGGGTATAGCGCGGTAACCCGCCTGGGGGAAAAAGCAGCCGCGGTTTATTTTTCATGTAAACCAATAGCAACTTTGCGCAACAAAGGATTTGCGCATAGTCATTGAGCTCTGTGTTACAGAATACAGAAATGGAAAGCGTTTTGACACTTTCAGTCACCATTAAAAAAAGGATATTTTAAAAATGCGGTTTTGCTGCGTTATATCTGACTGAGCCTTAAAGTGATACTAAGAAAACGTTCATGAAATTGTATATTAATAGCAATTAAATAACTGCGCACAAGGATGATATTTCTAGCCTCTTTCAACCATCTTCATTGAGTCATTCACTTTGCCAAGTGAATATATTTGTATGTATACACCAAATATGCTTGATATATTGCACAGTGCCTATAAGTAGACGATAATTATAACTTATTTGTTTTTGTCTTCTACATATATGAGTATGTTGATACTCCTGAGATGTATTATAAATATTGTAATAATTGTTGTCAGTTCTACATGTATTCGGTTTCTCAAGATATGATGTGAATGAATTTGTATTTTTGTATAGACCTACTCCTGAAATACATCGAAGTAGTACTGTTATTAAGTTTTATATAAATTAAATATTAGGTGAATACCTGTCAAAAGTAAATAGGTCTATTGTTAGTGTCATCAGTATATTTGATGTGAGTTGGTCTAGCGGTAATGTCCGTGCTCTCTGTCTTCGTCTACCAACTGACTCTGATAGGAACCAGTTTTGCGAAACTGAGTCACGTCTTTCGGATGGCGGTTCAACACGTAAATCATCTCTGGCTGGTGAGCGTCTATAACAATAATTACACACACACACACACGCACACAATTTTTTTTCTGTAATTTTTTATTTTTTATTTCATTCAATATGAAATTGTACAATTAAAGATAAAGTTGAGTTCTGGTCATGCGATTGCATTGTAAAAGAAACGTTGTGGAATCGATCAGAAAAGGTTAATCATCTAGCATATAAGTATTGGTGTGTACTGCAAGGTTCTGGAATCATCAAAATGATCAGAAATTTTACCCAGTCTTGGTAAAGTTACAAGCATTCTACACAGAAAGATGTGTATGGGACTACACGAACATGTGGCATAAAATCTGTCCCGATTTTTATGATGTTACATGCCATATGTAGAATATCAAGGCATTTGAAGAGCCATATGCTTTTCAAGGAACATGATTTATCTTATGTTCTTCTACACTTGCATAATACAATGATAACGCTTACAAATTATCTTTCACCTCTTGCCAGAACTCAACCTTCTCTTTAATTCCTCAAAATACAATTCTTGTTCATATCATAAAAACAATTCAATTAATTACTTAATACATGTAACAATTCATAAATTAATAATGTAAAACAAAATTGAATGAAATCAGTTACAATATCAAACAAATTATAACTCCATTCCTTACTACCCAACCCCAAACAAAAACCCACCACCTGTGACTCACTCATGCAGCCTCACACGCAAACATGCACACTCGCACGTACCCGACCACACTGCAATGATAAACACTCTCACGGAAGAACGCAATAAGGCAATGCGCGCGCGCTACCTTGTATATACTATTTAATTTGCCTATGCCACAGCCCCCTCCGCACACAGACACACACGAGCGCGCGCACACCCACACGCACACACAGTATTACTTCGTATAGGAGTTTAGTGGTGGTGGTTATTTTACCTGACTGCTAAGAAGAGAAGGTATAGAAACGTATTGACTTATTCATAATACTGGAATTCATTAAGTAAAGTGCATTAATTAATCTTTCAAAAGCAGCAGAAATAAAAGTGTGGGAGCCCAAAATTAGCCCTAAAATTAGATGCCAAAATTTCACTTAGATTGTATCATAATGTGAAAGAGAGTGCCATTTAAGGTACACCTCTACAACGTTTTCCCCTATTAAATGTATTTGAAGACAAATATTGATAAAAGAAATCACAATTTGGGTTTTCTGTTCTCACAAGTGCCCCTTTCCACTCAGGTACAAGAAGTGCCATTTACCATCTCTTATTAGTGCCTACTTCACGTAATTGCCTCTTCCAAAATCCTTATATTTTGGCAAGTACTGTCTCTTATCCTTTTATGCCCTTTTTCATTCTTATAAGTGCCCCTTTTCATCTCCGACGAGTGCCCCTAATAAAACTTGAGAGGTACCTCCTTTAAAGATAAAGACCGATAGTGGTAAAATTGCGGTTCAAGGGTTTTGGGTGCAAAATATCCATTCAATAATGTTTAAATATTGCCATCAGAGGTTTAGATGGCAATACTTCAACCTAAATTCGCAAAAAACAGAAATATATGCCCAAATGTTCAATGTTGAAGTGCATTCGCGAAATCTATCCAGGCCGGATCGACATGCTAATTTACCAAATATATCAATAAGTAAGCGGTTTCCCGGCAAAATTTGTATCATCACGTATTAGTCAAAACATATTCTTTCACATGATTCGTAATAAGAGCTTCCATTTCATCTTTTGAGAGGGGGCGTTTCTAAAACTGGTTTATATACTTTTAAGTGTCCCTTATCTTTTCCAATAAGTGCCGTTTTTCTTCTGATAATCGGCCTACCCCTTATCATTTGCGAGAGGTGCCCCATTTTCACCTCTCATAATTTTTCTTTTTACTTGTTCATATACTCTTTTAATTTTCTAACAAGTGTCCTATTTCTTTTGGATATGTGCCCCCTTTTTCACCATAAAATGTGTTAATTTAATGCGAGATTATCTTTTCATTTCATTTCAAAAATATTGAGACCATCACACCCAAATGCAAAGTATGATTCAAATTCAAATGATTTTATTTCTCATGCAAAACATAATACAATGAATAATTATATAACAAAAATTTGCAATGAAACGACAAATATAATAGAAAAGGCACGAGAAAAGAGGAACTAACTAGAAGCAGAGCTTGTTGAAGTGCAAGTTCCTCAGATGCTGTTTTACAATATAACATGAACAAAGTATGCTTAGAAAATCAATAAATAGAAGAAAAAAATATGTAGCTAAGAAATTATAGATTTTTGGGGGAGAAAAAATAAAAGAGAGGAAACATGGAGGAAAGTAGTAGAAGGCAAAAAGAAAGAAACATACCAATAAAAAGGAAACATGAATGATTGTAAAAGTCTAGAAAAAGTAGGTTAGATCAGTAAAAAGAGGGAGAAAGAGATGGAGTCGAGAGTCAAACAAACCAAGATTCATGTATATGTGTTTAAAAGTTTAATCTTTAGCTTTTTTTTAAATGTGTATAGACTGGGACTTTGATTAAGAGATGGATCTATGTTATTCCAAAATACTGGACCGGTGTAGATATTTATTTTTTTTGGTGCGAAAGCTGTTCTCATTCGTGGTGTGTGGAAGTGGTTCGACTGTTTAGTGGGGTATGAATGTATTTCGTGATTTTTTTTTGGAAATATGGAGAAAATCGGAAGAGGTAACTCGTTATTAATTAGTTGGAACACAAAGATACCGAGGTACCAAGAATACGAATCATTAATTCCAAGAATGTTATCTTGTTAAAATAAGTGGTTTGTGTGGGAACAAAAGTAGACATTATGGATCATTCTTAATGCACGCTTCTGCAAAATTAATATTCAATCAATTAAAGTCTTACAAGGATGTCCCCATGCTAAAATTCCATAATTTAGGTAAGGCAAAATAAGGGTTGCATACAGTGATGATACAAACCGGTAAAGGAAATGTATTTTTAAGATGATTTATGACACCAATGTTTCTTGATAATAATTAATATGCACTTTCCATGTCAATTTGCGATCAACATGAATTCCAAGGAATTTGTGTTACTTTGAACACATTCTAGTTCGATACCATTTATTTGAATAGGACCAGGAAGATGATCAATGGTGTTGCTAAATATCATATTATTTGTCTTCTTAATATTC
Source organism: Strongylocentrotus droebachiensis (assembly GCA_035222895.1). Lineage (NCBI taxonomy): Eukaryota > Metazoa > Echinodermata > Echinoidea > Camarodonta > Strongylocentrotidae > Strongylocentrotus > Strongylocentrotus droebachiensis. The sequence continues at coordinate 311,159 of JAVYIG010000229.1, read as the reverse complement.
AATGATAGTTTATTGGCTTGTATCCAACTTTGAACCAAAACTAATTCCGAGTTAATTGTATTTAGGAGAGTTTGTGGGTCATGACATGAGAGAAAATATAATAGTCATCAGCAAATAATATGAAAGATTAAATATTATATGATCGTTTGAAATCTTTTATATATAGTATGAAAAGAAGGGGGCCAAGAAGAGAGCCTTGAGGCACCCCACAGGTAATATTTGTAATTGATGACTGGAAGTTATTTACAGAGGTGTATTGCGTTCTGTCTGAAAGGTAGCTACTAAACCGCTCAAAGGCCCTCCCTCTGACACCGTAGTGAGACGTAGTGAGAAATGTTATGGTCAATAGTATCGAACGCCTTTGAGAAGTCTAGAAATAAACCGATTGTGTGACAAGAGTTATCAATTGGACAAACAATTTTATTAATGAGTGTTAACATAGCATGACTTGAGGAGTGTTTTTTTTTCTAAGTCCAAATTGAACGTCACTAAGTAAATTGTGTTGTGTAAGGAAATTTATAGTTCGTGAATACACAAGTTTTTATAATATTTTGGAAAAAGGCAAGTAAAGAAATTGGCCTATAATTTCCCTGTTCACGTGAGTCGCCTTTTTTAATACAGGTATTACTTTGTCTCTTTTCATTAAAAAGGGTACGTCAACACATATAAAAGAGAGGTTAAATATATGGGTTATAGTAGGATGATTTCGGAAATAACATGTTTAAGTAGTATACTTGATATGCTATCATATCCAGTGCTCTTTTCCTCTTTAAATTGTTAACAATATCAATAACCTCTATCTCTAGTACCGGGGGAAAAAATAGAGATTCAAGATTTCGACGATCTAGAAATGAATGAAATAATCAATTTGAGGTCGGGATGGCATGTACAAGATTAGGTCCTATGTTTACAAAGTAATTAGTTAAACTCTCAGCAATAGAAGCAGGGTCTTTAAAGCATGTGTTTCCGACCAAAATCTCTTAAATATTCTGCTTATTACTGTTTATATTAAGTACATTGTTAATTAGCTTCCAAGTGTTTTTAATGTCATTTCTACGAAATTCGAATTGTTTAGAGAAGTAATCTTGTTTTGCATAACGTAAAATGCTAACTAGGGTATTTGTATAGGTCTTATATATTTCTTTTCGTTCGACTCTGTCGGCTTTGACTTAAATTGGTAAAATAAGCGATTATTTTCCTATTAATTGAACATAAAAGGGATATTGTTATCCATGGAGATCGTGTAGTCTTTCTATAATTTTAGTTCCTACTTGTATTTTGAACAGGTAAGTCTCTTTGATAATATCGAGTGAAAATTTCAAGAAAAAGTTCAAATGCTTCATTTACATCGCGAGAAGTTAAAACCTCAACCCAGTCAAGTAAACTTACGCGTTGTTTAAATTTATCAATATTTTCACCAGTTAACTTACGGCAGCCTGGATTAGGATCATTCTGTGTTTTAGGTAATTCAAAGATAGGTAAGTGAGTATAACTGGGGAAATGGTTACTTATATCTGAGATTATAATACCAGAAATGGCTTAAACATACATATTTGTAAATACATTATCTATAAGCGAGGCTGTTGTCTGAGTTATTCGAGTAGGCTTATTTGTGAGAGGCATAAAGGATTGCGAGGACAAAGTGTCCAGAAATTCATTGCAGAATAAATTCTGATTTTCATCAAGAAGAATTATATTAAAATCTCTAGTAATAAAGGAAGACCTGTCTCGTAAATAATTTGATGATATTATTGTTTGTAAAGAAGTAATGAAATCATCATGATATGATTTTGGTGGTCGATATACAACTGCTATCACAATATTTCCAGTTTCAACTGCATCTGCCATGTAACTTAATTCGGATATTACTTTGTAGTTCAATGAAGTAGAAACGTACAATGCCACTCCGCCACCGCGTCTATTTATTCTATTATTAACGGCCATATTATACCCATCAATTGAAAAAACACGAGGTTTATTACGTAACCCTGTTTCGGCATGCCGTCCGTAGGCTAATGGTTTAGAACACAAGCTGACGAGTCTCGATGTAAGTCTAAGTGCATGTTAAGGAGAAAGGAAATTAAGTTGGCACTTATCAACAAGGGAAAAGGACAGTTATTAGAAAAGAAAAGGTGCTCATGTCAAAGTAAAAGGGGCAATTATCAGAGCCTTCAGAGGTGAAAAGGGCACTTCTTGCACCTGAAAAGGGACACTCAACAGAAATGAAAAGAGGCACTTAAAAAGTGAGAGTGGATATGGGGAATCTGTTGGAGGAGAAGGGCACCTATCAGATATTGAAAGGGGCATTTATCAGATGTTAAAAGGGGCATTTTGAAAAGGGGGAAGGATCATATAAACAAGGAAAAGGGGCACTCCCCATCCGAAGAAATATGGTAGGGCCTACACGCGTTAAAATAAAAGGGGCACTTATCAGAGGTGAAAAGTGGCATTTAAGAGAAAATGAAGGGGTTTCTTATTAAGAAGGGAAAAGTACACTTATTAAAAAGGAAAAGGGGAACGAGTCACAGAAAATATCAGAAGTGAAATTTATCGACACCTGAAAAGACGTAGGCCTACTCACAGGCGCGCCGGAAGTAGTTTGGGATCGGGGGGGGGGGGGGGGGGCAAACATTCCAGAGGGCTCACCTACCAGGGACAGTGACGTAATGAGCTAAAACGTTTGGAGGGGGGGGGGGAGAAGAAAAATTTGCATCACCACCACTCTTACACGTTACATGCAGGCCCCGCGGAACGTTTTTCAAAGTGGAGTATTAACGATCGGGTAGAGCTCAGAGGTTTTAATATCGGGTAGAGCGTAAATTGGCGTGGGGTCCAGGTCCTAAGCCTCGGTAAGGTGTCAAGGGGCTGAGCCCCCGGAAGCTCAGGGTGTTTAGGCATTAAATTACGGTCAGATAAGCATACTTAGATACCTTATTTGTGACACTGGCAGGTTACTAATTGGCGGAGAGTCGAGGGAGCAGTGCCCCCGGAAGCTGAGTTTTTTGTAGGTATTTAATTAAGGTTTGATGAGCATCAAGGGGCCCTCTTAAAGGCCAGTGATGTGGTCCAGGTAGCTCAGAGGTTTTAATATTTAACTACGGTCAGATTTACATCCAGGGGGCGCCTTAGGGCCCTTGGTGGGGTCCAGGGGGCAGAGCCCCCGGAAGCCCAGGGGTTTTAGGTATTTAATTACAGTCAGATGAGCATCCAGGGCCCCGCCTTAGGGTCCTTGTTGGGGTCCAGGGGGCTGAGCCCCCGGAAGCTCGGGGTTTTTAGGTATTTAATTACGGTCAGATGAGCATATTTTGATAACTCATTTGTGACATTGGCAGGTCACTTATTGTTTCTCTCTCTCTTTCCTTCTTTTTCTCTGTAACATAATTTTTCAAAAAGTGAGGAGGGTTCGAGTCCCCGAGCCCAGCCGTTTTGCAGACCATGACATAAAGCCGTCTAAATAAGCATATTTTTCGCCCGACTGTAGATTTGGGAATTTTTAATTTTCCAATAAACGCATACAAAGGTATGACTTACACAAAAATTGAAAAGAAATACCAGAAAAAGATGTAATTAATTTCAGCAACATTTGTAAATCACTGGTATCGCAAAAGAAATACCCTGACCACCCCCCCCCCCCCCCGCCTCATCAGTACGCCAGCATTCAGGGGCTCATGTCTTCTCACCCCTATAACAACAAACAGACACGCTTTCCCATTCTCTCACAATATGTCCACGATATGCGCGTATCGTTATTATAAAAACCTCCATTGATAAATATAGGTGGCATTCGCAATGTTTAGGAAATTTAATTCGTGTTAACTTTCATTTTCTTTGAATGGAATTTAATATATATATATGTGATTTAATTCAGGTTTTTATTATTGTTATCTTTTGGGTTAAAAATACGAACCATCTTCAATCCTTTACTACTTTCTTCTTTTTTTTTTTTTGAGGAGGGGGGGGGGGGGGGGGGCTTTTTTTTGGGGGGGGGGGGCAAAAATGCGTTTTGCCCCCCCCCCCCCCCCCACTTTTTTGGTTGGGGGCAACTAATTGGGAAGCACTAATTTTTTTTTGGTCTTCAAAAATTAAAAAAAAAATCGCACCCCCCTCCCCCTTGAGCGCCAGGGGGGAGGGGGGCTGCCATCTAAAAAAAAGGTAAAATTAATGTGTTTTTACACGTTTTTTTCTCCAGGGGGGGGGGGGGGTCAGGGCCCCCAGGATTCCCCCCCCCCCCCCCCCCCCCCTTGATCCGCCACTGGGCAGTGCCGCCTCTGGCATACTGGGCAAAAATGAGGAAAAAAACTGGTATCGAATTAGAAATAAACCACGTTCGAATTTTATTTTGGGTATCTGCCCCCCCCCCCCCCCCTTTATCAGTAAGCTAGTGTATGAAATGATAAAACAAACATAACGAATGTAAATGTTTATTTAAATCATGTTAATGATTAATTTTTTGTCCGCGCGTTTTGGTAACTTATTTATCTAGAGGGCGTCAAAGCTTGGCGGGAAATTTGCTAACCCGTGCAGACAGGGGAATCCCCAACTTCCATCAAACCGTGAATCTGGATCGGGCATGGGTAGCGGTTCTGCTCCACATAATACCCGACACAGATACCAACAACTGAACCAGATTACTTGCCTAGAAGCTTGACACCCAACTATGGGAAGGAAGAATACACGAACTGGAACTGCATGCATGGAAGAGTGACTGCTGAGAACACAGCTGAGCATAATTCTTCCAGAATCTCGGGTAAAGCCACGCAAATTAAGGTACAGCCAGCGCCAATGCACTGGGCACTAGGCACTATATAGCTGGTAGTGGTAGTCACTCCAGCAAAGCATAGAGAGTCAATGCTAATGCGTATTGACCTCTAGCACTGCATACTTGCTGTGAGGCAGGTATTATTAGACCTAGATCTATACACAAATATACACACCACACAATATTGCATAGACTGTCAATATATAGAACCGATTGGGCTGATCGGCAAATTTGACACTAGACTTACAATTTGAATTTTTAAATTATTCTTTTTAACATCAGTAAGTTGAGGCAAATGTATTTTACTGCTATTTAGGTGTCATCAATTGTCACTAAAGTACAGATTTTGAGTGAAATCAGATGAGTTTTGTACAGTGGTGTTTGAAATGTTGTGAATCAAAAACACAGCTTTTACTACCACAGCCAGGATAGTGATGCTCCTAATTTGTGTGGTGGTAAGATAAAGTAAGTAAATGTCTGACGCCGTGATTTTTAGACGTGAAGCCAGGTCAGCTAAAATGTGTCGGCTGTTTTTATGCTAAATCAGCCAAAAAAATTATTTTGAATGTTCCAAAGGTGATAATGCAGAAAGTTTGGATACAATTCTGTGAGATCACCTCTTAATCATTATCAGCTCAAAATTACCCTCCCCAAATTAACTGCTTCACAAAGCCCTAGCCCCTATAGATGCACATTACTTACACATAGACTAGATAGATCTAGACCCAAAGGCTCATGCCGAAAGGGTGCGTTGGGAGTGTCGCGTCGTGTTGACTTGAACGCGACCATTTGTCCAAAGCCCCCCCCCCCCTGGTTTGGCCGAAAGGGTGCGTTGGGAGTGTCGCGTCGTGTTTAATGCGACCATTCGTCCAAAGCCCCCCCCCCCCCCCCGGTTTGGCCGAAAGGGTGCGTTAACTTATCTTCCACATCAGTCGTTTATAATAGAATTTAAGAAATTTAACTTGTTTAAATTAAAATAATCAAAAAAGAAAGAGATAAAAAATTTAATCAAACTTGTTTTTACATAGTCTTGCAGATCAGGCGTTTATAAGAATTAAATCAATAAATAACAAGAAACACAATCAAATAATTTACTATGATATAAAATGTCTAATAAAGGTGTTTACCTAGTCTTGCATATCAGTCGTTTATTTATTAAAATAACGAAAAATAAAATCCATTTCTTTCTATGTATGGAATTCAGAAAGCCCCCCCCCCCCCCCCCAGATCAGGCGTTTATAAGAATTAAATCAATAAATAACAAGAAACACAATCAAATAATTTACTATGATATAAAATGTCTAATGAAGGTGTTTACCTAGTCTTGCATATCAGTCGTTTATTTATTAAAATAACGAAAAATAAAATCCATTTCTTTCTATGTATGGAATTCAGAAAGCCCCCCCCCCCCCCCAGATCAGGCATTTATAAGAATTAAATCAATATATAACAAGAAACACAATCAAATAATTTACTATGTTAATATATAAAATGTCTAATAAAGGTGTTTACCTAGTCTTGCATATCAGTCGTTTACTTATTAAAATAATGAAAAATAATATCCATTTCTTGCTATGTATGGAATTCAGAAAGCCCCCCCCCCCCCCAGATCAGGCGTTTATAAGAATTAAATCAATAATTAATAATTCATTAATTGATGTAATTTTTATAAACGCCTGCTCTGCAAGACTACGTAAAAACTAGTTTTATTTAATTTTTAATCTGTTTCTATCTTGATTATTTGAATTTAAACGACTTAAATTAGTATTCCGTAAATTCTATTATAAACGACTGATGTGGAAGACTAGTCAACGCACCCTTTCGGCCAAACCTAGGGGGGGGGGGGGGCATTGGACGAAAAGTCGTGTTCGACGCGACGCGACACTCCCAACGCACCCTTTCGGCCAAACCTGGGAGGGGGGGGGCTTTGGAAGAATGGTCGCGTTCAAGTCTAGTCAACGCGACGCGACGCTATCCACCCTTTCGGCATAAGCCGAACCCTAAGGCCTGAATTCACAAAGGAGGTTTGTCCTCAAACCTAGGTTTATATGTGCGTTATATTACACGTTTTGAAGCACGTAAACCTAGGTTTGTCGACAAGCCTCCTTTGGGAATTCAGGCCTTTGTGTGTGCTCTCTGAGCTGCGTGTGCGCTCAAGCATTTGTGCCATTTCATTTGTACACGTCTATGGGAATTTGTAGCTGAAAGATTTTATTTTAGGGTTATAAGCCCCTTTCACACCGGACCATACGTACAGTTGTGTAGTGTTGCTTACCGACAACCCCGAGCGTACGCTGGCGTAGTATATACGCACGTGACGCGACGTAATAGCAGGCCTGCATGCATGCTACGTGCATGCGATATACGTCAACCCTGCGAGGAGCTAGCTGAGGCCTGCGAGGCGGTCCGCCAGTACTTAGTCTAACAATTACTACCTTTTCTTTCCTTTTTTTTCCTGTCTGGCCCTGATTTAGTGACGAAAGTGGTTGCCATGCGTGACAGCATTTTCAGACCCTGGATGCATGACTGTCACGCACAATTTGTGACACTTGGTAGCTCTGCAAAGGGGTACGCGAGATGGACGCAAACAATTGTTTTTTTTTTAAAGTTTTTTTTTAAGTTTTTTTTTTTGGCCTACTTTCAGCGGAGACACTAATCGCAAAACGTAAGCATTTTTTACGAAACAACTACGCAATAGTAAGCTACCCTACACCAGTCCGACGAAGCAGTATAAGCAGAGCTACCAAGTGTCGCGCATTGTGCGTGAAAGCCACGCATCGAGGGTCTGAAAACGCTGTCACGCATGGACATAAATTTTGTAACGCATCAGGGCCATACTGGGAAGAAAAAAAGAAAAAAGTAGTAATTGCTAGACTACGTACTGGCCGACTGCCTCGAGGCCTTCGCTAGCTCCTCGCAGGGTTCGTGTATGTATATCACATGCACGTAGCATGCATGCAGGCCGGCTTTCTCGCCTCGTCACACACGCCCCCGATTTAGAAACGTACGCTATACGCTATACCCTCTCCCGCCGAGTCATTAAAATGTCACGCATAGCTGATCTTTCAACTTGGAATCTCTGTGTACGTATAAATTAATTAAGACGTCCTACTCCTAGATCCTTTTTGCACACGCAGCTAAGCAACCATGCGCAACTGTAAGCAAACCTACGTACCAGGTATGCCAACCGCATGCGCCGTAGGTACGCAGTGCCTATGCACCGGGTACGTAACCATACGCAATCGTACGGCAGCCTAAACATAACCTAAGCAGGTACTACGCCAAAGCAACATTTTTTCATGAATACGCAGCCTAATTTCGGCATACTCGGTACACCTCACTACGCAACTCTACGCTGATCCGGTGTGAAAGGGGCTTTACTCAAAATGAATGCATGGACTGACATGAAATTGGTAGACATTTTACAGAAGAAATGGCAAAAACCATATCATTTGAACATTTTCTAAAATACTATGTAGTAGAAGTTTAATTTCTGTTATAAAAAGTATCATCCAGACACCAGGAGGGCATTACTAGTGTCAAACCGTCATAAATTTAAATTTGTGGACATCTCGTTGAAAAGTGTGTTATAGAATTAACACGCATTTCTATGGGATTTCCACAAACTTAGACTTATGACGGTTTCTAATAATGCAAAGGATTCACCCTTTCAAATTTAAGAGATATGTAAAATGATGTTGAAGTATTTGTCTAGAGTATAGATCTACTATGAATGTATTTGTTTGATTGCAGGAGAAAGGACATAGAATCTGTAATGGCCCATACGTCTTCTGAAGATTCTGATCATGAGGTTCCTGGGTAAGTATAGTATTTTTATTCTTCAACGTATTAATATTAATAATAACAATATTCCCTTCTTGTACATCCCAATTCATTATGCTAAAATGCGCTTCCAAAAGACTATAGATAGTATTACCTCTGCTTTAGCTGTTGCAGCCGTATATAGTGCTCAGTGCGTGTAAGGAGTAAATCCTACCAGGTACCTGCTTATAAAACTTAGTCGAGTGTGGCAAATGTAGACTTATGTCATGCCAAAGGACATGGTGATGTGGCAGGGATTCAAACCCAGTACCTTGTGCTACACAGTCTGGAGACTGTAAGTGCGTACATTATGAATACCGGTAGTGGTCCTTATGAATAACGGTCCTTATGCCCTTATGAATAGTGACCCCCTTTTCGTTTTATGAATAGCAGTCATTCACGTTAGGAAGTTACACGTTATGAATAGCGGTCCTTACGACTAGCGAGGTTACCCTCAACAAACTATTCCACCAGCAAAATAAACATGATTATTTCTGGTAAACCTTTATGATATTTCAAAACTCATCTCAAAGCATATACAAGAGTATGAGACAGGATTTTGACTCTCCTTGAAAAAGTGCTTTCAAAACCGTTTAGCATCATTCTGTCTTTTCTTCTTTTTTTCTTTATCTGAAAGTGACATGCAAATGATCTCCCTATGCAACAATGTACATGTATTTCTCGTGGGCTGGTTCTTCCAAATTTTTTGGGATTGATTACATATTTTCAAGTGTAAAAACTTATCTGTACATGTACATAATGATATACATGTATACACAATGTTATAGTTAAACAGGTCATCATGTACCTTAATATCCAGACCCAATATAGTGAGAGGATGTTGATGATGATTCAGATGATAATAATAATTAATATGTATAATAATAATGATAACCATAATAATAACAATAATAATAATGATAATAATGATGATAATTATAATAATAAATCACAATTTTTACAAGCATACATATTTATGATGCGAATGAAAGGTTAAACGAAGTGTACTTTTCTATTAATATTTTAGGAACATGGATGAAGGAGATGAGAACACCATCAAGATCCTGGTGGCCACAGACTGTCACGTAGGATACATGGAGAAAGATTTCATCCGTCACAGCGACTCCATCGACACGTTTGAGGAGATCCTGCAGCTGGCACAAAAAAACAAGGTACTATAAAAGTAAAAGTGTATCATCTAAAATATTTGTGTGTACAGCTAGAAGGTACAAAATCAACCTGGAAAAGGTTCATCCGGCTTTTTACAGGCTTAAAAGTCGGGTGACATCCAATTATAAGTTGATTCATGTCAATGTGGCTGTATACAACATATGTTGTTATTCAAACATCTAAGTATATTTCAAAGATTGTAAAATATTAAAAAAAAAAAAAAAAATCAGACCTGCTAAGCTTCACCCTAAAAAAATGCTCCAGATCTCATTCATCTTGTGACATCATATGTCAATCATTAGTGAGTAACAAGAGACAGTGGTATGTAGCTTCACCAAACTACATACATGTAGTTCTTTACGTTGTTAAGGTTATACTAGTCAACAGGTGATCAACTAATGTTGCAGATACACTCGTAACTCTTGCTGGTTCCATTTTATTTATTTGTAACAAGGCATATAAAAGTAAGTCGCAGTTGGTGTCACCAACTAAAACTGTCACAATTTAATCTGTCACTAAATTTATGACAGTTTTCATATAAATTAAAATTAGATGGCTAGATTCTATAACCTGTTTTATAATATTGGTTAGCCTACCATTTGACCTGGCCCTTTGCCTGTTTTAGGTTGACATGGTGTTGCTTGGAGGCAACCTCTTTCATGAGAACACACCCTCCAAGAGGTCCTTACATGGGGTCATGACCCTACTCAGGAAGTACTGCATGGGCGACAGACCAGTTCAGATCGAGTTCCTCAACGATCAGAGCGTCAACTTCGCAGCTAGTCCGTAAGTAATTAAGTGAGGTAGCTTATCGAAATGAAGTGGCGCGAAAAAACGAATATGGAGCTGGCAAATTCATCTTGATGAGGCTTAATTTTAGGTAATGCTTAATTCAGATATGTAAAAACAGAACCAATTTTTATCATTCTTGGTACAAAACAGATAAGAGCTGCTTGCAAGGGAGATAACAGAGCTGCCAATTTTAATTTGATGTTTCCATGAATATACTTATCAGTCATGTTTTTTAGTCTTTCTTTTTTGCCAAGCTGTTGACCAGATATAAAAAAATATTATTTTCCAAAAATAATTCTCATTATATATATTAAAGGTGAAGCATTTCTGGGTGCTATAAATTTGCCTTTTTTTTTCCCCCTTTCTTCTTGTTCCATCTTCTTCATGACTAGATTCCCAAATGTGAACTGTGAAGATCCAAATCTGAATATTGACATGCCTGTCTTCTCTATACATGGCAATAACGATGATCCTCGTGGGGTGAGTTTACACTACATGTACCTCACAAATTACTGACCATGAATAAAACTGTACTAAAGGGAAATCCATCCTGAATCACAAAGTGCCTAAAAGAAAGCAGAACAAATAGAGAAGCAGACTAGTGAAAGTGTGAATGAAACGGGACAGATGATTGGAAAGTTATGAATTCTTAAAAGTTGTAATCGGTACACATATTGGAATTTCTATTTGATCGAAACAGTTATGCTGGACAATTCTCCTATTTGCTCCAACACATTAAATTACTATAATATCAATTTTGTTAATCGTATTTCTGTAGAGGATCTTGTGTTTTTTGATAGCCTATGATGATACCCTATATTTTGTTTGTTTTACCTGACTGCTAAGAAAGCACTTGTGTGCTGATAAGTAAACAACCAGGGGACCAACGGCTTTAATTCCTCCTTGAGGGATTTTGTAATGAAGATTAATGCCTTACCAAAGGGTACTAGCTAGCGCATTGACTTCATTTTGAACCCAGGACCTCCAAGTTACGAGACCACTGCTCTACCACTGAGCCATCTCGCCCCAAGGGAGAAGGCACATGGGAAACAACAAGAAAATTTAGTATAAAACAAACAGAGTTTTCTGAAAGAGGGGCAGGTTCATATTGTATGTAAAGAGTTCCCACCCAGATGGATGTTTTACGCCTAATCTACTACCATTCTATTGAATGGAAACTATTTTTGTTTACCTCTTTGGGACTGATTTATTGTACATGGCCAAATCATAGCCTTTTGCTTGTAGTTGGAAGAAGTGTTGTTGAATTTATGACATTTAATAAAATGAAGAAAGAAAAAGAAGTCATTATCTTCCTTCCCCTATGCACTCATGAAGCTGGGTACTCTGTCTGCTCTAGACATGCTGAGCGCCTGTGGCTTGGTGAACTACTTTGGTAAAAGTACCTCGCTGGAATCGGTCGAGATCTCCCCCATCCTTATTCAGAAAGGAATAACCAAGCTAGCTATGTTTGGACTAGGTAAGTCTCCCCCCCCCACCCCCAGCCCTACCAGACCTGATTGTCAGTTCAATACTTATCCCAGAAATATGCACATTTCATGCAATGCAATTTTGGATTAATGATGTATTTTGCCTTAAAGTTGGTTTGCTTACAAAGTTAAACACTTAGTTGTGATCTGAATAGGAGATAAGACATATTACTTAATCTGAGTTATCTGACATACTGCCTTAACCTGCATTATAAATGTTCACTACCGGTATTATTATTATAATTATTATTACTGATTTAAATATATGGTTCCTGGTTGCCAGCTTTAGGCTTCAGGCAAATTGTTCATGTTGGCCATTTTTTTCGCAGCAAAAAGCTTTGTGATTTCCCAATTATATTGCTCTAATTCAGTCATTTTGCGCACTTTTTGTATGTGATTCCCTTCATGTCTGTAAAAAAGCCAGAGGTAGGATTGTTCTTCAGTGGAGTGTAGAGTGTGCACTGTGAAGGGTAGAACAATTTATTTGGATCCACTGACTTGGGTAATGATACTGTACATGTAAGTACCTTGCTTGGATACCTTATTACACCAGCATCATGACCATCATCACTGTCTTCATGACCATCATCATCATCATCATCATCGTTCTCGTTATCGTCATCATCATCATTATTATGTTTTCCATGGTTACAGGTTACATACGAGATGAGCGTCTTCACCAGATGTTTCTATCAGGAAAGATCTCCATGCTGAGACCACAGCAGAATGCTGATTCCTGGTTTAATATCTTTGTCATCCATCAAAACAGGTATTGTGTTTGTAAAGAACGTAATGCGCCCCCTGGCACGTGAGCTTGTAGGGGCAAATGCATGTGTAGCACTGCACGTTTGAAATGATTACAATGCATTATTTGTATACTGATAATCGAGCAATACAACAAGAAAGAGGATAATGCTCTACACGTGGTCATACATGTATGTTGAATAAAGATGACTGTTATAGCTAAATTATTGAAAAGTGTTGAATTAATAAAGGGATGAATTAATAAAGGGATGAATGAATAAGCAAATAAAAGAATGAACCGTTGAATGAAATACATAGCTAGCAATGAGAGACTTTAAGAATGATCTATCAATAACATTGCTTTCAGTGGAAAGAAGGAAGAGGAATAGAGACAGGGAGAGAGAGGGAGGGAGGGAGGGATTGAGAGAGAGGGAGGGAGAGAGAGGGGGAGGGAGAGAGAGAAAGTCAAAGAGAGAGAGGGGGAGAGAAAGTAATAAACTTAATCACAAAAGGGAAGAGCAAGAGAAGCATGCATCCATCCTTAAGTTTATCTTTTTATATATACATCTATTACTAATTGTCTATCGTTCTATCAATCTAACCATCTGAATCTAATATGAGATGTGGAACAAATGAAAGCATGATGAGCTGATTACAAAATTATTGTACTATAATTTGTGTGTGTTTTCATGTACATTTTTTTCTAAATAGCACTCTTGTTTTTTGTTAATGCTTTTGGAAAGCAAATTGTCACTATTTTGTTGACAATGAAAGAACTTTTCAAGTTTTCAAAGTTTAGCTAATATATGAGTTCCTTGCAATAATGTCCGTTGGCAAGACGGTTGACTTCATTCTACATTTGCCTCACTCGACCCAGGTGAAGTAAATGGGTACCTGGCAGGAATTAATTCCTTGAAATGCTAGAGCGCCATAATGGCATGATATAGACAGTAATAATTGTGGAGCGCCATGAGCGCTAATATTGTTGTTATTATTGTAATCATTATTGTTATTATTATCATTTTAATTATTATTAATATTATTAAATATTAATAATATTGTTATTATTATTATTACTATTATCATTATTATTATTACATTAGCTATTATTATTACAGTTATTATTATTTAATCTATTTCCCTATCTATCTTTCAGAGCCAAGGGTAGGAGGAACAACTACATCCCAGCACAGTTCCTGGACAATTTCATCCACCTGGTCATTTGGGGTCGCGAGCATGAATGCCTGATTGACCCTGTATGGAATGCTACACAGAACTTCTTCATTAGCCAGCCTGGTAGTAGTATAGCCACCTCATTATCGCCTGGAGAAGCATCGCCAAAGTAATTCCTTTTTGCCTTTCTTCCACACGGACACCAAACTCATTTTTCTTTCTATTTTGTTTGTTTGTTTAATTTTATTTCCGCATTTTTCAACATAATAAAAAGTATTATATTCCACATACTAAGAATCTTGCTCTATGAATGGTCAAAAGTAAGTCACGTGATGAAAGATAGTTCGCCCATTATTGATGGGAGAAGCAAAAAGTTTGTTACACTGTGTAGATTGTACTACTATCTACACAGTGCAACGCACTTTCACTGAAGATAGAGGTACTATCTACACAGGGCAACGCACTTTCACTGAAGATTATCCAAAAGCGCACTAAAACAGGCGTATTAAGTGCGCATTACCATTGAGCGCAATTAAAGAAAACACATGCGCACAATGTACTCTCTAGGGGTTTGGTTAAACTTAAACATTTTTTGTGTGAATTTGGGCCTAGGTGTCTTTTATGTAGATGCATACACGTCCTTTTCTTTTTGTAGTTAAATTGTTTTAAATGTGGAATATAAAGCAAATAATCACCTTTTGGTTTCAGGCGATGGAAAACTATCACTTCCTCGTCAATCAGAATGTATACGACGCTATCTTTCCTCAGCTTCGCTTCGGAAAGATAGCTACATTCAGATCGCCTCGGAAGTGATAGTTTGTCCCATCACCTTCACCAACGGTAATTATTTGCTTAATATACAAACTAGGTTCATATAAAGTATTAACAAAAGTCAAAATACATATATATATGTTATCATATCATAGTATGAATCAGTTAAATAATCATACCTTTAATACATCATATAGTTGAAAAATCATTTTAATAGTAAACCTCATTTTTAGCTCATCCGGCCCGAAGGGCCCGATGAGCTTATACCATGGCGTGGCGTCCGTCGTCCATCCGTCCAGTTTTCAAAATGCTTCTTCATTATTTTTCAACCGATTTTGATTCTGATTGTTTCATATGATAGGGCTAGGAGGGGGATTTAAAACTTCTACACAGAATCGTGAAATTCATTATCTATGCTAATTTATGCAAATGTATTCGAAATCACAAAAAATGCTTCTTCTCCTTCATTTCTCGACCGATTTTGATTTGGTTTGCTTTATCTGGTAGAGCTAACTTTGGTACACTAAAATTCTACACAGAATTTCGAGATTTTGCTCCATTGATTAATTATGGTAATTTATTCAAATTCTGTCCTTTTCTTATCATAATAAAAGGTGAGTATGTTTACATTTATCTCTTACTAAGTTCGAGTCCTGCTTGTCATAAAACTATATATTTTTCAACCAATTTTCATTCCATTTCCTTTAGTTTCTATTTAATCTTGTACAGCTAAATGAAATTATGTCCCTTCCAGGGCATCAAATTTTTATTTTTTGACCAGTTCAAAAGTGTACCACATACAATTTACAATATTTGTTGTTCCGAGATGCGGATGAGCGCTACGTCATTGACGTTCTGGTTGAATAACTTTCTTTCCTGTTGTTTGTTTGTTTTTATGGTAATCCTATAATTTCCAAAATGTTAACATTTTAATGTGAATTTGAATTTTGACCCATTCTCTCTCAATTTTTGTATTTCTCGATCCTTCCCCTTTCTCTCTCTTACCCCCACCCCCCTCTCTCTCATCCACTCTCGCCCCTCCTGCTGCCTTTTTGTTCATTATCTTTTTTTATCTACTTACCTGTTTATTTCTCTCTCATTCTCTCCTACTCTCCACCCCTCCTGCAATCCCTAGGCATGTAGGCCTGCTGCAGGTTCGTGGAAAGACCATGGAGTGCACCAAACTCAAACTGGAGACTGTCCGACCGTTCTACATAGAAGACATAGCCCTCCAGGACACCACCCTTGATCCTGATGATGTCAATGCATTTTGCACTGAAAAGGTAGCACATCATCCTTTCCAACTGTTTAATGAAATGTATTTGGGGAAAGCTGACCCATGTGTCTCTTTTGAAATTCAAAATAGAGATTTATAATGATCACTTCTTAATAATTTCAAATAGATGGTGTTTTGCAGTCTTAATTTTCAATGCTTTGCACACATTGACTGCAAAAATCTCTATTTCTTCAAAACAAGTGGTCGATCTTGAAATCCTGAAGCCGTCATGTACATGTATTATACCTTCTGCATATAGAGTTGGGTTAGGGTGAGAACAAGATTATTATGTCATTTATTCCCCTACCTAACCAAATATATAAATCATGACAAATTAATAGAAATTAGAACAAAAATCAGGCAGTTGATAACTTCCAATCAGTGGACGTCTATTTGCTTAAAGTGTATCATTTACCAAAACCTTTTGATCATGATGCGATAAGTACATTAAAAATATGAGCTTTAAGTATTACTCCTGCAAAAGGATATTGCAATTTAAATGCATTCTCAGTGAACAGTAAAATGTCTTGTTGAGTAGACTAGTTAATGCACAATATTTAAAGTACAATGTATTTTCATGAATATTCAAAGTACAATGTATATTCATGAATATTCAAAGTACAATGTATATTCACGACAACAGAGTGAAAGGATAATCTGCCCTGAGCTTTTAATGAGGTGTGATGCATTGTGCACAGGAACCACAATGAATTGCTGCATGGTCTACAACCAGTTCGTCTACCATCCAATTAGTCTATTCCCATAACTTTACTTTTACTTTATCAGCCGTTGTCAATCCACTGCAGGATGAAGGCCTCAGCATGATGTCTCCAAATGTCTCTGTTCCGCGCCTGTTGGTGCCAATTTGTCTCTCCCCAGAACTGTTGCAGCTCGTCTCGCCATCTTTTTTTTTGACGTCCCCTGTTTCGTTTTCTCTCATATGGTGTCCAGTGAGTGATTGCTGAGCTCCAGCGATTGTCATTTCTACGGCTGATGTGGCCCGCCCAATTCCATTTCCTTCTCTTCACTGTTTCAAGGATGTCCTGGACTTTTGTCTGTTCCCTGATCCATTTGTTCGTTTTTCTGTCTTTGTATGTGATGCTTAGAATAAGTTCTTTCCATGTTGTGTTGAGAGGCTGCTAGCTTTCTTTCCATGTTTGATGTTAGTGTCCATGTTTCTGCAGCGTATGAGATTGCTGCGATGATGCACTGGTTATATACTTTCTTTTTCAGGCATAATGGAAGTTTGCCTTTCATGATGGCGCTGTATCTGCCAAAGGCTTGCCATCCAGCTTTGATTCTTCTTCTTATTTCGTTATCTTGATTTTTGTCTTGGAGGGAGAAACGTTGTCCTAAGTAAATGTACTCCTCTACTTGCTCCATTTTGGTACCGTTCACTTGGATTTGTTTTGGATCTTTGGCTGATCCTGCCATGACTTTAGTCTTCTTCATGTTCATTTTGAGGCCTGTTAGTCGGCTTGCATCGTCCAGTTCTTGCAGCATTATTTCGAGGTCGTTTAAGTTGTGAGATATGATGACAATATCGTCTGCAAATCTTAAGTGACTCATGTTTTCCCCGTTTATGTTGATTCCCTTTGATGACCAGTCTAATGTTTTGAAGATGCCCTCTAGGCAAGCAGTGAAGAATTTTGGTGAGCCGGTGTCTCCCTGTCTAACTCCCTTTCTTATCATGATTTTGTTGCTGGCCTTGTGCATTCTGACAGTGTTGTAGCAGTCTGAATAAATGTCTTTAAGGATTTTGATGTATGCATTGTTGATTCCTTGGTCTTGAAGTGCCTTCAGTATTGCATAGGTTTCTACGGAATCAAATGCCTTTTCGTAGTCTACGAATGCTACGCATAGAGGGATGTTGTACTCTTGGCATTTTTCTTTCAGTTGATTAATGGTGTGGATGTGGTCCATAGTTGAGAAGCCCCTTCTGAAGCCTGCCTGCTCCCTTGGTTGGTTGTTATCAAGGATTTTCTCTAGCCGGTTGGTGATGATTTTTGTGTACAGCTTGTACAGGTTTGAGAGGAGGCTGATGGGTCTGTAGTTCTTTAGGTCTCGCTTGTCCCCCTTTTTGTGCAGAATTATCATTGTGGCTTCTTTCCATTGATGTGGTATCCTCCTTCTTTGCATACATGCATTGTAAAGTTTGGCTAGTTCCTCAGCTATTGTGTCTCCTCCTTCTTTGATTGTGTCTATAACATGTTGTCTGGGCCTGGTGACTTCCCTCTCTTCATTTGATTTATTGCATGTTGAACCTCCCAATCAGTTACACTGGGATCTCTTCTTGTGGTTCTCCTGGATCTTCTGTCTCTTTATTGCTATTGTATAGTTGTTCGTAAAACTCTTCAATTCTTTGAAGTATCTGGTCCTGATCTGTGATTTCTGGTCCATTGCTGTCGAGGAGGCTTGTGATTTTCTGTTTTCCATGTGCTAGTTTCTTGTAAGTTTTCTTCAGGCTTCTGTTTTCCTCAATTGTGGATTTGATCATTGATGTGTTGTAACTACGGATGTCTTCACGTAGCTTTTTCCTTACTGTTTTGCAGGTTTCTACGTATTCAACATTTTGGGTGCCTATGCCTTCTGCTTTCATGTTCCTTCTTTTTTCCATTAGTTTTCTGGTAGAATCTGATATCTTGTTTTCACGGGTTTTTGGTTTTTTCCCTGCGATCTTTATGGCGGTTTCTTGGGTTTTTCCCACTAGCAGATCAGTCCATGTTTCAAGAGATCTGTTTCCTTCCTCGTCTGTGCGTTTGTCCGTCAGGAGTTGAAATTGGTTTTTCAACTCCAGTCGAAATTCTGTTCTCTTCTCTTTTAGTTTCTCTAGGTTGATGCTACTTTGTTTTGGTTTTAGGAGTTTTTGCCTCTCTAGTCGGGTGTTGATCTGCATCTTGCCCATTACCATCCTGTGGTCACTTCCCACGTTCACCTTATTGATTGTTTTCACGTCTTGGATGATGTGAGGATTATCAGTTAATATGAAGTCAATTTCATTCTTTGTGTTCCCGCCTGGGCTTTTCCATGTTCATTTCCTGGATGCTCCTTTCTTGAAGAAAGTGTTCATTTTTTCATTTTGTTGCTAATGGCAAATTCAAGAAGTCGGTCACCCCTGTCGTTTCTTTGCCCACTTCCGAAGGGGCCGATTGTGCTTTCTTCTCCTTCCTCTCTTTTCCCGACCTTGGCGTTAAAGTCACCCATGACTATTGTAAACTGTGTTTTACTGCCTTTCATCACGTCCATTATTTCCTCGTAGAGTTTCTCTACCTCTTCATCGTCGTGTGTTGAAGTTGGAGCATAGACTTGGATAATCTTGATTTTGTATCTCTTATTGATTTTTATTGTTATTTGTGCCAGACGTTCATTTATTCCTTTTATTTCAGAAATGTTACCGGCGATGCTTTTGTGTACCAGGAATCCTACTCCTGCTTCACTCTTATTCTTCTTTCCTATATGGTAGAAATGGTGCCCACTTTTCAGTACTGTGAGTTCTTGAAGTAGTGATCTTACGTTATAGGTTGCAATGTTCAGTTTCCATTGGTGGCCTGTCCGAACCCAGGGATTCTTAGCACCCCCTGCTCCTTGCTTTATCGGGCCGCCACCTTGGTCCGGAACAAATGAGCTGCTGGGGACTGGGGGCCTTTGCTTATTTGTGTCTGTCATGCTGGTTTGTGTGGGCCTACCCATCCACGCTGGCCCAGTGGGGGTTGAATGGGGGATTTTACATCAGAGCTCCGACTCCTAGGTTGATGGCCTTGCTGGGCTACGAAGTCAACCTCTCCACCTATTTTCCCATAGGTGGGGCTATTTAACCCATAGATAGAGCTTGGTTGATGGGCGCCAGGGCATGTCCAAACGCCGGTGGGCCTGCACGCCGCATCTCTGGGGCCCAAAGCTACTCCGAGATCCCTTACAGTTTTGCCTGGGACCGTGAGGTACCCAGTTACCGTGTGTTGCCGCGAGGAGGCACTGTAAGAGTCTTGATGGAGGAGAGGCTATGTACTGGCAGGGGGGAGGCTTACGCAGTCGGCTCCCTTTTTCACCTTGCGGTTAGCCAGCTGCAGCAGCTGAAAGCAGAAATTGCAAGCACTATGCTAAAACTACACTATGCTAATCCTTTTCTACACACTACTGCACTAGACGCTTCACTACATCCTGTGTCTACTGACACTAATAATCATCAAACAGTTATTACGGTAGACCTTAAGGATGGTAGATGAAATGCCATTAGACAAACTGGGAATGAGATCGACTGGCAATTAGACCAAATGGGTAGAAAACTGAATGGTCATTAGACCAAATGATTCTTAGACCATATGGATTTTAGACAGGCTGGGTGTAGACCAAACCACTATAAACCGGAACCACCACACCACTGTTTGGATGTTTTGATGTTTTGCAAATCTTTCATGTCTTAATAGGTGGAAGCCCTGATCCAGAGAGCAAAAGATGAACACACTGGTAACAGAAAGCAGCCCACGCTTCCACTGATTCGGCTTCAGGTATGTCCTCTGTCAATGTTCTTAGTATAAACTCACTGGAGAGGTTCATCCAATTGGTGGTTTCACTTGAAAATAGTTCTTTCTTCGCAATCAGTAAAAGAATTACCTTTTTCCATTCGTGAGATGCATCTTCTATAGGCATATTCATACTACAGAAAAACAAGAAAAACCCCTGGTTTTTGTACCGGTCACTACTTTTTACACTACAGAATAAACCTGTATAACATTTTGGTTGTTTGCTTTCCATAAAAAAATTCATGTGCTTTTTTGACGAGTATTGCGCACGGGAAACTTGTCTCTACTCTTCATGCCAGAGTACGGAAGCGACAAGAATCACATGAGCAAACAGGAATATAAACTGGTATTTTGCAAACATTACATTTTACACTGCAAAGACCGGTGGAATTTTAGCTGGATTCTCAAAAAAGCACACTTCAGAGGTGGGTTTTTTTATTCCGGTTTTTGTTATTGCTGTGTTATGGGTAGTTGGGTGAGAAAAACTAATTGTTGCTTGCAGTGCCTTATATGAGAATATAATCCTCCCCCCCCCCCCCCCCCCCGCAAACCTGACAAATTTAGTTGTGTATTGCATAATTTTGCACCATGACTCTTCCCGTCTATTTTGTAATGATTCTCATGCATTTTTTAACACCAAATTTACCCAAAGTGGGTCGTGAGCTTTTGTGATCTTATGTCGGGCTGAAAATGGAAAAATGTTTAGCTTCGGTTACATGATGAAGGGAAATTTGTGTTACCTTATAACTTGCCTACCGGTTTATAACTTGTAATTTCGTCTATGAGCTGTAATTACTATCTATTCTAACTACTATATGTAGGTTGACTGCCGTGAGTGGTACAACAAATTTAACGGAAAACGGTTTGGTCAGAAGTTTGAAGGTCGTGTGGCTAACAAGGAGGACCTTGTCCGGTGTAGTAAGAGAAGAATACAAGGACAAACAAAAGAAGGTGAGTTCATTTTCTTTTTGTTTATTAATGTTAAATACAAGCATCATGGTTTTGGTTGTTATATTCACATTATTACCATCATCACCATCATCCTTACCATCATTATTATCATCAACACCTTACTATTGTGATTACCACTAACCATCATCTCCATCAGCATCGGTCATCATCTTCCTTATCATAATCGAGGAGGATGTAATACGGTGATGTAATGCGTTGCTTTTTTCAGACTTTCATATCAGATATTTTCATGAGAATTATATGGTGGATATTATATTGTGTACAATAATTGTGTGGATAAATATATACATCTGACGCCTGGACCAATTGGTGAGTTTTGCAGACTGCATGATTCTTCTCATTGTTTACAGACTTGCCAACCGTTCTGTTTCTAACGGAACTGTTGCGTTTTTGAGTTTTTCAAAGCCATGAAAAACGGAACGTTCCGATTTGGGGGAATCTTATGTATTTCTATTTGCAGCGTGTAATAATGAGCGCGCGTGTGCATATAGAGTGCCCATAGGGTGCCATGCATAATCCCTCAGTCATAGGCACCGCACAGCGTGCACGCGTCGCGCTAGCACTGTCGCTCACGATCACCACATGACTAGACTCCGGCCGTATAGGCAAGATACGTATTTCACGTGCAGTGCACAGTGCGGTCACGATGTACGGTACATGATTAGTGATAATAACCAAGTGATAAGTGATTATAACCAAGTAATGTATGCAACTACACATGTAGCGTACATTGCCAGCGGTCTTTTGTGTACATTTCACTGCACCTGTTCACTTGCTCAAATGTTTGTTTTGATATGTACTTCTTATAATCTTTATCTTTATCTTTTTGTCCTCACACACAGTGCTTATACTCTCAATTTGCATTCCAGGGACAATTCACTCCTCCCTATTTATTCTATGTTGGCTGTATGTGCTTATTTATGTACAGCCATATAGCATATGAACACGTTTTAGTCGACAGAATGCGCTACACCTGTCTGATAGCTATTAAAAATCAAAACAAACAAAATCAAAACAAAAAACATGTATTTATTGTCTGTCTATCCAGCAGTTGTGCTCTGGTTAATCTATCTAACTATAAGTTGAAAAGAGATCAAACACTGCTTTAACTCGATCACACTTTTCCAACAATATGTAATATGTATATTTTATTGTATCAATAGGAGCTCGTTATTCATGCATTTGAACATATTGAGCAATTTCCCTTGTGATATTGTTTGTTTATTGGTTATATGGCACTCTCTTGTTTCACATAAGCTAGATGATTGTGTGTATGTTGCATGTGCACATACAAGATACTTATTGTTTCTATCTAGTGGTGAAGTGTGACATCATCAAAAATCTGTTTTTAGAATTTCTCAATTTTTTCTTCATTTTCCTGAAAGAGCATCAAAAATAATGTCCGATCGTTGAAAACCTATTGAATATATTAAATATTGGCTGAGATATGACCATCTGAATAAATATATGTCCTATGGGAACTCAGTGTTATAGTGCTCTGGTTCATAACGTTATATAGGATCTTTTTTTGACTGGTCAGTGATATCAAATTGATAGTTTTGATCAATCTTTAGACACTTTTTTGGATCTTTTTTCCAGCTAGTAATTAAAAAAGTAGTTACAAAAAGACTCCTAGGAATCCCTTGGTAATGCAAGCTCTTTTACGTTTTATTAAAAATGTAAGTTATTGGATAAAGATAAGATAAAATATACAGAATATAAGAACATACTTTGAGGAAAACTAAAAAAAAAGTTTTTGTAAGCAGTTTGAACTGTATACAAATGACCTAAACAAATACTTGGAAGGTTATCAAACCTGTTTATACACGGGAAAGGCAAGACTTCCACAATTACAAAGATTAAAGTTAATAATGAAGTTATTGATAATACTGAACTAATACCGGAATATTTTAATGATTATTTGTCAAATATTGGTCTCAACCTTGCCCCAAAAATAAGTCAATAGCATTTCACTGACTTCCTTGGAGCCCCAAATTCACTTTCTTATATTTTAACCAATTCTTGAAAGTGAAATTATAAACATAATTAACGGATTGAAGAATAAGCGGAGTTCTGGACATGATGAAATAAGCAATTATCTCTTGAAAAAAATAACCCTTTAGTCTATATTTTAAATCTATCACTTACAGCTAGGTTGGTGCCTCAATTGATTAAATTGATTAATTTGGCAAAAGTTGTTCCAGTCTTAAAGAAAGGAGATCCGTTAGAGTAAGGAAACTACAGACCTATTTCCTTGCTGACATCTTATCTAAAGTTCTTGAAAAAAATTGTACATATATGTTCGTACTGTAAAATTCTTATGAACTAGTAATATTTTCTATCAGGCACAATTTGGCTTCCATGAAAAGCATAGTACAACATGCACATGCCCTTTTGACTCTAATAAATGAGGTGGCTCGCTCTATTGACAATTTCGAACATACGGTGAGGGTTTTCTTGGCGTTTGACACAATAAATCACAAAATACTTCTTTACAAACTTTCGAACTACGGAATCAGAGGATTACCCTTAGAGTGGTTAAAGAACTACCTCTACAATAGAAAGCAATACGTTCTCATAGACGATGCACATTCTTCTATAAAGACCATTGAATGTGGCGTGTCTCAAGGTTCTATGTTATGTTGTGAAACTTATGTCTAAGAGAGATTATTTAAAAAAAGAAATATGAGAAGCTCAAACTACCTCATATTTTGTCCGAGTATCGTCAAACGCGGAATAATGTTACTAAATTTTTTTTTTTTTTTAAACGTAACTATTTTAGTACTGTAACTGAGAAGTATGAAGGTGATAGTAAGAAATTATGGAAATGAATAAATAAGCTTCTAGGAAGGAAACCTATCAATACAGATATCTCTAATAATTTGAATGGTGATGATTTTAATGTACTTGTTGTAAATATAGGTACGGGTAAGCAAATTTCTGATTCTTTTGAAAATGATGTTTTTATATGGAATCATCGTTATATACACTTTCGGATTCCAATCAGTTACAGTTGAAAAGGAAAGAAAGATTCTTGCCCAGCTGTCGAGTGACTCAAGTCTTGATATTTTAAATTTTGATACCAATTGAACTACTAAGAATAACTTCGTCTTATATAAGAAATTAAGTATAAGGAATTGAAATTGACGAAAACCTAACCTAGAATATTCATGTAAAGATCGAAGCTCAGTATTTGTTAGCTTATAAAATATTTTCTTTAAAAAAGGTCACTTATTTCACCAATACAACTGTGTTGAATAATTTGATTTTCAAATAGATTAGTTGATTATTTGATTCCATTATTGTGTTTTTATATAGTTTAATTAAATATCATGTAATTTTCACTTGGTTTATACTCAAGATTGTGGTCGCTAAATATTGTTATCATGACTTCATGAGTATTTTAACAATTCTTATTAAATATATGTATGATTAATTTATTGTAATGTTTCAGTGTAAGCTTTTAATATTCAGGACCAGGATGAAAACCGGTCCTTTCTGATCTTGTTATCCTGATGAAATATGTTCAAATAAATAAAATAAATAATAAATAAATAATCTTCATTGTCATCACCATCGTCGGCATCATCATAGCCATCATTATATAATCATCCTTGTTGTCACTATCACCGTCATCACTATCATCATCATCATCATCATTATTACAATCATCAGCATCATCATAACCATCATCATATTAGCAATCATCGTCATCATTGCCATCATCATTGTCACCAATAATGATCTGTCAAAAGATAGGTTTGGATTTAGTGACCCTCTCTCGATCTCCAAGTGCTAGTGTTTAAGTTGCAGTTTATGAAGAAATTTTTTTCTGTCCAGAGCCAAAACAACATGGGTTAAGGCCCTTCTAGCTCGAAACCGAAAATGTTATATGACGCCTGGCTGGAATGCTCCCCAGGGAGTGGAGATTGTGCACACATTGTGTGCGGGCAAGCACTGAATCCAATGACTGGGGTAATAGCATATTTGTAAAGCGCTTAGAGACATTTGTATTAAGCGCTATATAAAAATTAAATATTATCATTATATTATGATTGTTTATTATTTAGATATCTTACATGTCTGTGTTATCTATCTTGCCTTCAGATACCGAACCTGGAGAAGACTTCAAGCTAGAAGCTCTTGGAACGGAGAGGAGTGAAGACCTCGTTTGCAAGTACTTCTCAGGGACAGAAGAGGTAACAGATATTCAGAAATGATTTTGATGCTGTCAGAGCTGTGCAATACACCACTTTAATCATTTTATTAAAACTGGTTTTTCAGCACTACAGCTATTTGTATTTATTTAATTGTTGTGATTCATCAGATCTGTATCTAAGAAATCAGGGTCGTAATTATTGACAGCTGATTTTCTGATATGCCAAGCTAACATTGCAATGACTTGTATTAGTACTATATTCAGTTGACAATTAAGGTAGCATTTTTTCTGTAAAAAATACAGTGTCTTCAATGTCTTGATGATTTATTTCTCATGGTAAAAAAAAAGATCCACCTGAACTGTTTTGGGATTATCTACTTGGTAATGTGAAAAGTGAGTTATGTGAGTTATTCTAAAATACAGTCAACCTCACACAAGTGAACCTTGTATACGGTATGTCAAATAACCGCTTCAGTCGATGAGAATAAAAAGTCCCAACTTTTTTTCATCATAGACTTGTACATGTTTTAAATCTCTGTATTTGTTGATTTTTGTGAGGCAAATGAAAAGTGCAGCGCTAGCTTGTTACAAGTAATGCGAGTGTATTATGAGTGTAGGCGAGTTCAACTCAAATTACAACGAATCGGCGAAAATTTTGAACATGTTCAACATTTTGGAACTGCTCGCGACTTCAAGGAGAGTCGTGAAATGTTGTAAAGAGTTACGCTAAGCCATACCGAATTGTTGAGAGTTATCCCGAGTTACAAGAAGAGCTGTTCGCGAGTTATTGCGAGTACCTCTTTGAGGCAACTCGCCATATTAACTCGCTAATACAACTCGGCTAAGTGGGAGCCCTGCTTTACGGACACTACAGAAGGAATAATATCAAGGCCTGCAAGCCAAACTGTACCTCCTTTTCTGGATAACAGTGTTCTAAAATGAATTTTAACAATGTAAAACCTGTCAATGACATCAAATATGTATGATGCATGAGAAAATACATTATTTCAATCATTTAATGGCCTATACCTACAAAAGTCACTACATTGTAGTTTATGTCCACACACACATAAACACTTGCGCACACACCAGCTAGTACATGTATGAATAGTTTCTTCTGAGGACTATGGAAAAATACCATCTTTTGAGGACACCCCCTTTGAGGGGATTTACATATTATGATCTCGTTGTCTACGTTTTTGCTCACAATTTCTCTCGATAAATTAAGCTTATTTAATGGAGAGAAAGAGAGAAAATAATAGAATGAGGTCGCTTTTGACTTGTTTACCGACATTATATATCCAAGGACTTTATGAATACTGGTTTAATTGCCACCACCAACATCTGAGGATTATTGAATATGCGTATCAAAAATGGTTTTTGATTACACCATAATTTTGCATATTAATTATCACTTCTTCTTTTTTTAAATGCTTTGTTCATGTTTTTCGGTGTACACTGCCAAAGGTTTTAGAAGTATACCACTAAGTTGGTCGAAATACTCTTCATAAAGTACAGACTGTCGTCTGTTTATGACCCCAAATTTTCCAATACTACTTTCATGAGTTTCTACAAATGGGTTCTAAACATACTGAATATATCCTGCAGGACTGCACATACAATACCCAAGTGCACATGGTTTTGCACCCTGATTGTGGCTATATCGATTGTGACTAACCAAGTCCCACTTTGCGCATTTTCGAAAAATCACTACCAAAGTGATGGCACTTCGTGATTTCAATACCTTCTGTTTGCACGCTAGAAAAAGGATACTTCCACCTTTCATGATCACATTTCCAGCAATAGTCTCGATGGGATTTACAGGTTTGTGCAAAATATGACCTTTATTGTCCCATGGGTAGATAGTATCTCCATGCTATTTTATATATTGCCAACGTGCAACTTTAACTTTGATTATAATCTGTTTCTTTTAAACATGGAATGGAACTGAAATAGCCACGACTGAAATTATAACAAACAGACTTTATTTTGGTCTTGTGGTTCCATGTAGACTAAGCAGCTTGAACTGCTGTCAGAGAAATTCCTGGGCCTAGCTGTCAGGGAATATGTGGACAAGGAGAAGAAGGAAGCAATCCGAATCGTCGTTAAACACCAGCTCTCCCAAACGCAAGGTGAACTCATGAGCCGAGGAACAACAGAAGACCATATCGATGATGAGGTATGAAATTGCGATCAGATTTATGAGGAATGTGAAAGAGTTGAGGCTTGTTCAGATATGGTGCAGTAAACTGCCGCAAAAATCTATCACATTTTTATTTTCTTTTTTTAATGAATGGCAAATGTACACAAAAGGACATGTGCACATTCACTGTCTCCTACATATTGTCAATAGATCCAGTAATAGGTACACCACTATAATTGAAACATTTTGAGCCTAACTTTAACACTAAAAGGGCTGAGGGGGGAGGGGCAAATTCCATCCCCCCCCCCCCCCTATCTTGAGGCACGCTGCAATACATTCCAGGATTTTTTTTTTGCGTCGTGAGCTTTTATGACTTCTTATCCAATCTTTTCCAGATATGGAGTGCATTGTCAAAATGAACGTTTCCTCATATGTATTGTTTACAGTGCAGAATTGTCAATTCACAGATATGTGAATAGTGACTAATCAATTAGCAATAATAAAAAAAAAAAACTATGTGAGGTATAGATCTGAAACTTTATGGGCTTATTCCTGATGACATATTCTATCTGTATGCTAAGTTTCATTTTTTTTTCACCCCCCCCCCCCCCATGGCTGAGATCTGGTGGGGGGGGGGGGGTGGTGGGAGGGGAATAAGCGAGCCTGTTGAGGGTCAAATAACGCTAGTAGAATATAAATTGGCTATCCGGAGTGTAAGAGGGGGTACATGTAGTTTCCAAGAATCTAAAGCATAACATGGTTGATGATTGTTTTACCTGACTGCTATTAGTATGTAAGCATGTATTTGCTATTTTGCTTGTTAGTAAGCAACCAGGGGACTGGGGACCGACATCTCTCTGAGGGACTTGGTAATGAGGATTAATGCCTTACCAAAGGACATGACCGCATTGACTTGGTTTCGAACCCAGTTCCTCTCTGTTACAAGACCACCAGGACTTTCTAGAAATGTCCATGTATAGATCTAAATGAAGTGCTATGTTTATGTGATCTAATTGTTGATAATGACTTCAATTCAGTTAAATCCAATTTTGATTTGTTTAAATCAAATAAATGGAAATGTTACATTACAAGCAATAAAGGTACATATAGTAACAACAAAACAGTAATAATTGAAATGTATAAGTGATAAATATACAAACACATTGATACAAACATAGACATTAAAATAGAATAACACATAGCATGAGCACTAAGAAAGAGTAAAAGGAGACAGGATGATATAAGAAGAAGGACAGTAGGTCGAGTGGGGAGAGAAGGGAATGAGTCAGAAGAAGGGAAAGAATATAGAGAGAAAAAGAGAAAGAGAGCTGATGCAAAGTAAAGAACAAAGAGTAGCGGGACGGTTGTAGGAAGAGAGTGTGAATATCTTGATTGTAACTATACATCTTCTGTTGTGTTAAATCTCTAGTTGCATCGATTGAAGGAGGAGAGAAGGCAAACGAGTGAAGCTGACATTACCAAAGAATTCAAAGAGGTAAGAAAAGTCCTTTATTCTCCTATAACAAACAAGCCAGTTTGTGGATATAATCAGTACATGTGGAGATATCAAGCATGTGTGTCCATGGATTGCAAAACACAATGAGAAAAGTACAAGATACACATGTAAGTGATCATCAAGGTGTGAAATCATTATATATTTATGTACCCACACTGCATTCCATGATGCACAGGTGGAAGTATTCATTTCAAGAGGGGAAAAAAACTAGGCCTGAGTCGGTATGGTCGGTCACAATCGGTCACGAATCCCATCGCCATCGGGTCCCGGTTTCGTTTTTTGAAAACCGACGCTCCGATAAAATTAATGAAATATGTAAGAAATCGCAGTATTGCACACCACTAATATTGATCCGCCTTAAAACTTTAGTATTTAATTTTTACCAATCGTATTCTAGCTCATGCTGAACTGATCCGAACTGCCGATATAAATATCGGTTGCAAAGCAGTTCGCTGTTCGCGGCATGGGGTTATTGTTGCCAGCACAGTTCTAAACTGGCGGGGGTCTCGGCAGGATGAATGAATCAGGATACAAAAAAAGTAATGTTAAAATAATAAAACGGCTTTCTAAAAAATTCTACTTTATACAACATACCGATCAAATAATTTATAAAGACAAGATCAATATTTTTCTCTTATTTCAAACAACGCATGCTTCTTTTAAAAGCTGAAAATTACTTGGTTATCACGACAATTTTCGATACTGATAGCTGTTGCAAGGCAAGTTTAGACTAGTAACGGAAGTAATAATAATAATAATAATAATAATAATAATAGCCTAATAGTCCACTCCAAATTTTATTAAACCGAAACGGAAATTCTTTTTGCCCAATTGATCGTGAGCCCGGCAGCCACTGAGCAGCGCCAGATCGACGTTGCTCTATCCCTTGTTGTTGAACGCCAAACAAGGTAGCAACAACTCCCATCTTTTAACGTCTTTTGGTATGACGCGGCCGGGGTTCGAACCCACGACCTCCAGGTTGTGAGGCGGACGCTCTACTGACTGAGCCAATGCACTTCATTAGCTGTAATGTGTGCCAAAACGATTCCAAACAAATATACGTGATCGTACCAAGAAATCATTAAAAACTACCAGAGCACAATTGGAAAGCCAACTACTTAAAATTACCATAAGGAGATAAATAACTTGGACGAAGAATAAAATAGTTGTCCACGAAAAGCCACAGAAATAGTGACATTTAATGAGTTACGTTTGGTACATTTATACGATCACGTATATTTCTTTGGGGTTTTTTTGGCTAATGAATGACTAGTCTGAACGTGCCTTGTTGAAGAACTTGGTGTAGATATGACAGATCAATACCGGACGACTATACACTAAAACAGGAGTTCCAGAGTTTCCAGTTCTAGATCAGAGATGCGGTTAAAGACTTGTATGTGATTATGCATCGATTGCACCCACAGCACCAGTGATGCCCTGGAGTAGCTGGAGCGCCTTATGGATGAGATAATATCAAACTCCACACAGTCTTACAAGAACCAACGATTTGTGCAAGCACATGATGAAAAATCAAAGAGGGAAATTAATGACAAACCTCATAATAAATGAGAAAATTTCAACTGAGATCTCCCTCACAACTGCCTAAGACAAGCTGCTAAATGGCCCGA
Organism: Strongylocentrotus droebachiensis; assembly: GCA_035222895.1. NCBI lineage: Eukaryota > Metazoa > Echinodermata > Echinoidea > Camarodonta > Strongylocentrotidae > Strongylocentrotus > Strongylocentrotus droebachiensis. The sequence goes on along the minus strand of JAVYIG010000229.1, from coordinate 280,227 downwards.
TACCACAATAAAGTGAGGGTGGAAGAGACATTGTAGAACAGGTAGCACCAGAGCATGCTATCATCTAGTATCTACAGTGTTTTTCATTTTAAAGAAGTAAAAAGAGGGGTGGGGTACAAATTCTGAACCCAAACCGTTCAGTATCTCCCAATTTGGTATACTAAATCACATCTATCTTTTGGAATCTGTGCCCCAACTTAGTTGCTATATATCCAACTAATGAGCCTACTACTCCTTGTCCAAACCAACTTTATCTTAAATATCTTGAAATCAATTTACAATTCTGTATGAACAGTGGCACCTAGAGCAATAAATGTAACTGCCCCCCCCCCCCCATTGTCCTAACTTATCTACGTAACTGCACAAGCAAGTGAGTAAAGGCGACCGGCTTAGGAATTTTGCAAGTGAGCAAAGCTATTGAGTTGTAGGTCTGTGTAGAGTTTCATATTTTAATCATAGATAAGTGTTTTTCTATTCATTTCTACCTAAATGTTAAACAAACTAAACGAACACGGCGGTTACGGAATATAGCAATGTTACCCAAAGATTTTTTTTTTTTTCAAGAGTTGCAGTTTTCTTCAAAGGTTGAAAGATGATTTTCTTTTGAGAAAGTTGAATCCCATTGTCCTTTCATCAAAGATTTGATGAAATGTTTTATTTCAAATCTCTTGGTTTGGTTCGTATAAAAAAAGCAGGATTGATTTACCTTTTAAGTTGGTAAAGCATCTGAAAATATCAATAACCCTATAGTGCAAATTGAATTGAATTCATAGAGTTATTAGGTGTATAAAGATCGAACCCACATTTTTTGTGTACAATAAATCACTCTGAGATTATGAGAAGCTAAGTCATGACCTCTACCAATTGAAATAAATGCTTAACTTCTTCTACATACATAATTTGGATTAGATAAGGAAGATACATTATATTTGAATCTTAGATGCTTTACTTTCTTTTCAGTTGATAGAGCAGAAGAGAGACAAATGGTCTTTTGATTCGACCAAAAAACAGGTTAGTGTGCTTGAGATTTTGTATTCTAATTCTTACTTCAGGTCCAAATTTATACTCATCCATAGCTGCCAACAGTTACGAAAAAATTGTAATTGTTACGAATTTCCCACCCTCGTAATGATTTTCTTAAAATAATTTTTCTTAATTATTTTTTTGTATTTTGTGTGTGTGTGCCATTTAACGACAAAATGCCCATTGTGTCCTGTGAAGTATCCTACAAGCAATTCACATTGGCAGGCTGGGGATGTTCATTGAACATGACAAAATCATGCATATTCAACCAATGATCCATAACAAAAATTATTCCTGTATGTAGGAACTATAAGAGGCATTGATCCATGTTTTTTTTTAATACAATTTTTGTCAGTAAAATACAACTTTTGGGATTAAAGAATACAGTTTTTGAACTCTAGAGGTTGGCAGGCCTGACATACATTGTAGATGTTCGCTTCACGCACATGATATTCAGTTTTACTTAAATGTTACTAATTGAAAATTCCAGATGTTAACAGCTATGCCCATCATGACTTTTTTCTATAAGATCAGATCGACAAGGTGCAAGGTACGCCATTGCCATTTTCGTTTCGGGAAATATGAACATTAAAAAGAACCAAAATGAAACTGATTATATTGGGTTCAGTTGGAATTGTTGTATACATGACCATAGGCGCCGGAAGTGGGGGGGGGGGGGGCAAGGGGGGCAGCTGCCCCCCCAATCAAAAAAGTGGGGGGGCAAAACGCATTTTTGCCCCCCCAAAACGCCCACCCCCCCCTCAAAAAAAAAAAAAAAAAGCAGTAAAGGAGTAAAGATGGTTTGTATTTTTAACCCAAAAGAATATAACAATAATAAAAACCTGAATTAAATGACGTATGAAATTCCATTCAAAGAAAAGGAAAGTTAGCAGGAATTAAATTTCCTAAACATTGCGCATGCTACCCATATTTATCAATGTAGGTTTTTATAATAGCGATACGCGCATATCGTGGACATATTGCGAGAGAATGGGAAAGCGTGTCTGTTTTTTGTTATAGGGGTGAGAAGCTTATGAGCCCCTGAACGATGGCGCACTGATCGGGGGGGGGGGGGGTATTTTTTTTATTCGATACCAGTGATGTACAAATGTTGCTGAAATGACATGATTTTCCGGTATATTTTCTCTTTTTTTTTGTAAGTCATACCTTTTTATGCGTTTGTTGGAAAATTAGAAATTCCCAAATTTACAGTCGGGCGAAAAATATGCTTATTTAGAATCATTTATGTTAGGGTCTGCAGAACGGCCGGGCTCGGGGACTCGTGCCACCCTCAATTGTTGAAAAAGTTTGTTCCAGAGAAAAAGAAAGAAAGAGAGAGAAATAAGTGACCTGCCAATGTCACAAATGAGGTATCTAAATATGCTTATTTGACCATAATTTTAATGCCTAAAACCCCTAAACTTCTGGGGGCTCAGCCCCTTGACCCCCTACCGGGGCCCAGGCCCTGGACCCCACGCCAAAATATGCTCATCTAACCGTAATTAAATGCCTAAAACCCCAGAGCTTACGGGGGCTCCGCCCCGGACCCCACCAAGGGCCCTAAGACGGTCCCCTGTATGCTCATCTGACCGTAATTAAATACCTAAAACCCCAGAGCTTCCGGGGGCTCTGCCCCCTGGAATCCCACCAAGGGCCCTAAGGCTGGGCCCTGTATGCTCATCTGACCGTAATTAAATACCTAAAACCCCCGAGCTTACGGGGGCTCTGCCCCCGGACCCACCAAGGGCCCTAAGGCGGTCCCCTGTATGCTCATCTGACCGTTAATAAATACCTAAAACCCCTGAGCTTCCGGGGGCTCTGCCCCCTGGACCCCACCAAGGGTCCTAAGGCGGGGCCCTGGATGCTCATCTGACCGTAATTAAATGTCTAAAACCCCAGAGCTTACGGGGGCTCCGCCCCCAGACCCCACCAAGGGCCCTAAGGCGGTCCCCTGTATGCTCATCTGACCGTAATTAAATGTCTAAAACCCCAGAGCTTACGGGGGCTCCGCCCCCAGACCCCACCAAGGGCCCTAAGGCGGTCCCCTGTATGCTCATCTGACCGTTATTAAAGACCTAAAACCCCTGAGCTTCCGGGGGCTCTGCCCCCTGGACCCCACCAAGGGCCCTAAGGCTGGGCCCTGTATGCTCATCTGACCGTAATTAAATACCTAAAACCCCCGAGCTTCCGGGGGCTCTGCCCCCTGGAATCCCACCAAGGGCCCTAAGGTGGGGCCCTGGATGCTAATCTGACCGTAATTAAATGCCTAAAACCCCAGAGCTTACGGGGGCTCTGCCCCCGGACCCACCAAGGGCCCTAAGGCGGTCCCCTGTATGCTCATCTGACCGTTATTAAATACCTAAAACCCCTGAGCTTCCGGGGGCTCTGCCCCCTGGACCCCACCAAGGGTCCTAAGGCGGGGCCCTGGATGCTCATCTGACCATAATTAAATGTCTAAAACCCCAGAGCTTACGGGGGCTCCGCCCCCAGACCCCACCAAGGGCCCTAAGGCGGTCCCCTGTATGCTCATCTGACCGTAATTAAATGTCTAAAACCCCAGAGCTTACGGGGGCTTCGCCCCCAGACCCCACCAAGGGCCCTAAGGCGGTCCCCTGTATGCTCATCTGACCGTTATTAAAGACCTAAAACCCCTGAGCTTCCGGGGGCTCTGCCCCCTGGACCCCACCAAGGGCCCTAAGGCGGGGCCCTGTATGCTCATCTGACCGTTATTGAATACCTAAAACCCTCGAGCTTCCGGGGGCTCTGCTCCCTGGACTCTCCGCCAATTAGTGGCCTGCCAGTGTCACAAATAAGGTATCTAAATATGCTTATCTGACCATAATTTTAATGCCTAAAACCCCTAAACTTCTGGGGGCTCAGCACCTTGACCCCCTACCCCCTACCCCACGCCATTTTACGCTCTACCTGATTGTTAATAATCCACTTTGAAAAAAAACGTTCCGCGGGGCCTGCCCTGCATGTAACGTGTAAGAGTGATGGTGATGCAGATTTTTCTTCTGCCCCCCCCCCCCCTTCCAAACGTTTTTGCTCGTTACGTCACTGCCCCTGGAAGGTGAGCCCCCTGGAATGTTTGCCCCCCCCCCCCCCCAATCCCAAACTGCTTCCGGCGCGCCTGTACATGACACTTTGGGTATCCCCTTTGGGGAAAACCTGAAACAACTCCCTTTGGGGCACAGTGTCTTGTTTGGATTACATGCTTTATAAATGCTTTTAAATCTCTCTTCAACTCTTTTCAGATGTCCGCCCCAGAGTTGTCTGCATCCGCCACAGCAATACCAAAGATACCACTTGAGGTTTATATACATTAGTTCCAGCTATTCAATCCATTGCTTCCAGTCCATGTATTTACTATGAAAGAAGATTTGTTTCATCCTATCTCTGAACTGTAAGGCATTTTAAAACACATGCAAAGAAGAACAAACATAATTTTGATTTGTTTCTCAATGCTTTTTTCCTTCTTTTGACAAGTTTGTATTAATTTTAATAATTTACAAGTGTTGTAGGGTTTAACCAAAATTTAATTGGGTTCAGTCAGAGTTGTTGTATTCATGACACTTTGGGTATCCCCTTTGGGGAAAACTTGAACTACCCTTTTGGGCACAATGTCTCGTTTGGATTACATGCTTACAGGTATAGACCAGTTTTGGAAATGCCATCTCTCAAATAATGAAATATAAGTTCTTATTATTACCAATTATGTGGAAGAATATGTTTTGTCTAATACGTGGTGATACAAATTTTGCAGGGAAACCGCCTACTAATTGATATATTTGGTAAATTATTTTATCGATCCGGACTGGATAGATATCGGGCACGTGTCGCATAGTCCCATATACATCTTTCTGTGTACAGTGCTAGTAACTTTACCAAGACTGGGCCAAATGATTCCAGAACCTTGCAGTACACACCAATACTTATATGCTAGATGATCAACCTTTTCTGATCGATTCCACAACGCTTCTTTCACAATGCAATCTCATGACCAAAACTGATCTTTATCTTTAATAAATGCTTTTAAATCTCTCTTCAACTCTTTTCAGATGTCCGCCCCAGAGTTGTCTGCATCTGCCACAGCAACACCAAAGACACCACTTGAGGTTTATATGCATTAGTCATAGCTATTCAATCTATTGCTTCCAGTCCATGTATTTACTATGAAAGAAGATTGTTTCATCCTATATCTGAACTATAAGGCATTTTAAAACACATGCAAAGAAGAACAAAAATGATTTTGATTTGTTTCTCAATGCTTTTTCCCTCTTTTGACAAGTTTTTATTCATTTTAATAATTTACAAGTGTTGTAGGGTATAACCAATATTTAATGAAATCTTTTATATCAAATCTTTTGGATTAGTTTATAGAATAAAAGCAGGATTGATTATACGACTTTAAACGTTGGACAGGCATCTGAAAGTATCTATCACCCTATACTGCAGATTTAATTGAATTGATGGATTTATCTGATATTAAAGGTGTCTGAAGTTCTGAGCATTATATGAGGCAATGACCTTTATGTTATGCTGAAACCATATTTTGTGTGTATAATGAATCTTTCTGTGATTTTGGGAAGCTAAGTTATGATCTCTACCAATTAAAATAAATGCTGAACTTCTTCTACCTACTTAATTGTGAATAACGTTGAAATGAAGATATATACATTTAATTACAATCTTAGATGCTCTAATTTCTTAAAATTTTCAGCGACAATTGGTATTCAAAAGGTCTTTAGATTCATCTAAAATGCCTGCCTACAAAAAACAGGTTAGTGTGCTTGAGATTTGGATTTCTAATTCGTACTTCGGGTGCAAGTTTATCCAAGAACTGATGGACAGATTACTATCAAACTTATGAAATGTATGTATCTTGCAGAGCCAATGAACTGATAAATTGTCTGGTCATGAGGTCAAAGATCAAAGGGTCATACATGTATATGAAAAATAGCTTGTAATTAGGATATTCTGAGAACCTGTTGATGAATTACAATCAAACATGAATTTTACAAATTGCTTCTGTTTTGGTTTGGAAAATTGCTAAATGGCGGAGGCATCATTTTCGACTACGCCCAGTCGAAGATTCATCTATATATGAACAGGCAAGGTACGACTTTGCCATAAGTATGGTTTTAAAAATTTGAATGACCTTTTAATAAACTAGCTGTGAAAGCTTTATAATTAAAGAGGGCAAACAGCTTGTGTAATACACACCGTCAGAAAAATCAGTCTTCCCTATTGGAAACAATGATTTTCCTTAATAGGTACCTTTGCTTGATATCCGACAAAACGCTTAAAGAAAGATTATATTGCGGTTACCTGTCTTGCTAGGGTTTTTTTTTCTTTAGGTCCGTAATTCCATCAAAAAAAATTCCCATATCAGTGGTTCACATTTCCAAATATTCCTTCAGGGTTACATTTCATTTTGGGGGATTAAATAGCTTCAAAATTATTAATCCTTTTACTTTTTTTGAATTTATTAACGCTTTTTATTTTCAGAATTCTGAATGCTATTTTCGTTTCCAGAAATACGAACATTAAAAAGAACCAAGATGAAACTGATTATATTTGGTTCAGTTGGAGTTGTTGTATACTGTACATGACACTTTGGGTATCCCTTTTGGGGAAAACCTGAAACAACTCCCTTTCGGGCACAGTGTCTTGTTTGGATTACCGTACATGCTTTATAAATGCTTTTAAATCTCTCTTCAACTCTTTTCAGATGTCCACCCCAGAGTTGTCTGCATCCGCCACAGCAATACCAAAGATACCACTCAAGGTTTATATACATTAGTTCTAGCTATTCAATCCATTGCTTCCAGGCCATGTATTTACTATGAATGAAGATTTGTTTCATCCTATATCTGAACTATAAGGCATTTTAAAACACATGCAAAGAAGAACAAAAATGATTTTGAATTGTTTCTCAATGCTTTTTTCCTTGTTTTGACAAGTTTTTATTCATTTTAATAATTTACAAGTGTTGTAGGGTTTAACCAAAATTTAATTGGGTTCAGTTGGAGTTGTTGTATTCATGACACTTTGGGTATCCCCTTTGGGGAAAACCTGAAACAATACCCTTTTGGGCACAATTTCTTGTTTGGATTACATGCTTTAAAGGTATAGACCAGTTTTGGAAACGCCCCATCTCAAAAAATGAAATTGGAAGCTCTTATTACCAATCATGTGAAAGAATATGTTTTGACTAATATGTGATGATACAAATTTTGCGGGGAAACCACCTACTAATTGATATATTTGGTAAATTATTATATCTATCCGGACTGGATAGATATCGCGCAAGTGTCGCGTAGTCCCATATACAGTTGTGTGTGTTCAGGGCTTGTAACTTTACCAAGACTGGGCCAAATTTCATATAATTTTGATGATTCCAGAACCTTGCAGTACACACCAATACTTATATGCTAGATGATCAACCTTTTCTGATCGATTCCACAACATTTCTTTCACAATGCAATCTCATGACCAAAACAGTGATCTTTATCTTTAATAAATGATTTTAAATCTCTTTAACTCTTTTCAGATGTCTTCCCCAGAGTTGTCTGATTACGCCCGATCAAAACTAAAGAGATCGCTCAAGGTTTATATACATTAGTTCTAGCTATTCAATCCATTGCTTCCAGGCCATGTATTTACTATGAATGAAGATTTGTTTCATCATATATCTGAACTATAAGGCATTTTAAAAGACATGCAAAGAAGAACAAAAATGATATTGATTTGTTTCTCAATGCTTTTTTCCCTCTTTTGACAAGTTTCTTTTCTTCATTTTAATAATTTAGAAGTGTTGTAGGGTATAACAAATATTTAATATATTGGGTTCAGTTGGACTTGTTGTATTCATGACACTTTGGGTAACCCTTTGGGGGAAAACCTGAAACAATACCTTTTGGGCCACAATGTCTTGTTTGGATTACATGCTTTATAAATGCTTTTAAATCTCTCTTGAACTCTTTTCAGATGACTTTCCAAGAGTTGTCTGCATCCGCCACAGCAATACCAAAGAAACCACTCAAGGTTTATATACATTAGTTCTAGCTATTCAATATTGCTTCCAGGCCATGTATTTACTATGAATGAAGATTTGTTTCATCCTATATCTGAACTATAAGACATTTAAAAACACATGAAAAGAAGAACAAAAATGATTTTGATTTGTTTCTCAATGCTTTTTTCCTTGTTTTGACGAGTTTTTATTCCTTTTTAATAATTTACAAGTGTTGTAGGGTTTAACCAAAATTTAATTGGGTTCAGTTGGAGTTGTTGTATTCATGACACTTTGGGTATCCCCTTTGGGGAAAACCTGAAACGATACCCTTTTGGGCACAATTTCTTGTTTGGATTACATGCTTTAAAGGTATAGACCAGTTTTGGAAACGCCCCATCTCAAAAAATGAAATGGAAGCTCTTAATTATTACCAATCATGTGAAAGAATATGGTTTGACTAATACGTGATGATAGAAATTTTGCAGGGAAACCACCTACTAATTGATATATTTGGTAAATTATTATATCTATCTGGACCGGATAGATATCGCGCAAGTGTCGCGTAGTCCCATTTACATCTTTGTGTGTACAGTGCTTGTAACTTTACCAAGACTGGGCCAAATTTCATATAATTTTGATGATTCCAGAACCTTGCAGTACACACCAATACTTATATGCTAGATGATCAACCTTTTCTGATCGATTCCACAACTTTTCTTTCACAATGCAATCTCATGACCAGAACTGAACTTTATCTTTAATAAATGATTTTAAATCTCTTTAACTCTTTTCAGATGTCTTCCCCAGAGTTGTCTGCATCCGCCACAGCAATACCAAAGAGATCGCTCAAGGTTTATATACATTAGTTCCAGCTATTCAATCCATTGCTTCCAGTCCATGTATTTAGTATGAAAGCAGATTTGTTTCATCCTATATCTGAACTATAAGGCATTTTAAAAGACATGCAAAGAAGAACAAAAATGATATTTGATTTGTTTCTCAATGCTTTTTTCCCTCTTTTGACAAGTTTCTTTTCTTCATTTTAATAATTTACAAGTGTTGTAGGGTATAACCAAAATTAAATATATTGGGTTCAGTTGGACTTGTTGTATTCATGACACTTTGGGTAACCCTTTGTGGGAAAACCTGAAACAATACCCTTTGGGCCACAATGTCTTGTTTGGATTACATGCTTTATAAATGCTTTTAAATCTCTCTTGAACTCTTTTCAGATGTCCGCCCCAGAGTTGTCTGCATCTGCCACAGCAAAACTAAAGACACCACTCAAGGTTTATATACATTAGTTATAGCTATTCAATCCATTCCTTCCAGTCCATGTATTTACTATGAAAGAAGATTGTTTCATCCTATATCTGAACTATAAGGCATTTTAAAACACATGCAAAGAAGAACAAAAATGATTTTGATTTGTTTCTCAATGCTTTTCCCCTCTTTTGACAAGTTTTTATTCATTTTAATAATTTATAAGTGTTGTAGGGTATAACCAAAATTTTAATGAAATCTTTTATATGAAATCTTTTGGATTAGTTTATAGAAAAAAGCAGGATTGATTATACGACTTTAAACGTTGGACAGGCATCTGAAAGTTTCTATAACCCTATACTGCAGATTGAATTGAATTGATGGATTTATCTGATATTAAAGGTGTCTGAAGTTCTGAGCAATATATGAGGCAATGACCTTTATGTTATGCTGAAACCATATTTTGTGTGTATAATGAATCTTTCTGTGATTTTGGGAAGCTAAGTTATGATCTCTACCAATTGAAATAAATGCTTACATTCTACCTACTTAATTGTGAATAAAGTTAAAATAAAGATATATACATTTAATTACAATCTTAGATGCTCTAATTTCTTAAAATTTTCAGCGACAATTGTCTTTTGATTCATCTAAAAGGCCTGCCTACAAAAGACAGGTTAGTGTGCTTGAGATTTGGAGTATAATTCGTACTTCGGGTCCAAGTTTATCCAAGAACTGATGGACAGCTTACTATCAAACTCACGACATGTATGTATCTTGCAGAGCCAATGAACTGATAAATTGTCGAGTCATGAGGTCAAAGATCAAAGGGTCATACATGTATATGAAAAATAGCTTGTAATTAGGATATTCTGAGAACCTGTTAATGAATTACAATCAAACATGAATTTTACAAATTGCTTCTGTTTTGGTTTGGAAAATTGCTCAATGGATGAGGCATCATTTTTTACTACACCCAGTCGAAGATTCATCTATATATGAACAGGCAAGGTAATTCATTGCCAGAAGTATGGTAAAAAATGACTTTTAATAAACTAGCTGTAAAAGCTATATAATTAAAGAGGGCAAACAGCTTGTGTAATCCGCACGGTCAGAAAAATCAGTCTTCCCCATTGGAAACAATGATCTCCTTTTAGGTACCTTTGTTTGATACCCACCAAAGTACTTAGATAAATATTATATTGCAGTTACTTGTCTTGCTAAATGTTTATTTTTCTTTAGGTTCATAATTCCAAACAAATTTTTCCATATCAGTGGTTCACATTTCCGAATATTCATTCAGGGTAACATTTCATTTTGGGGGATAAAGTAGCTTCAAAATTATTAATCCATTTACTTTTTCTGAATTTATTAACGCTTTTTATTTTCAGAATTCTGAATGCTATTTCGTTTCCAGAAATACGAACATTAAAAAGAACCAAGATGAAACTGATTATATCGGGTTCAGTTGGAGTTGTTGTATACATGACACTTTGGGTATCCCCTCGGGGAAAACCTGAAACAACACCCTTTGGAGTTACAATGGCCTGTTTGGATTAAATGCTTTATAAATGCTCTTCAATCTCTCTATAACTCTTTTCAGATGTCTGCCCCAGAATTGTCTGAATCCACAACAGCAATACCAAAGACACCACTCAAGGTTTATATACATAAGTTCCAGCTATTCAACCCATTGCTTCTAGTCCATGTATTTGCTATGAAAGAAGATTTGTTTCTGACTATATCTAGACTATAAGGCATTTTAAAACACCTGCAAAGAAGAAAACAAAATGAATTTGATTTGTTTCTCAATGCTATTCCCTCCTTCCACAAGTTTTATTCATTTTGATAGTGTACCAGGGTTATAGGGTATAACCAAGATTTAATGAAATCTTTGATATGAACTCTTTTGGTTTGGTTTATAGAAGAAAAGCAGAATTGATTATACAATCATTCAAGTTGGAAAATCATCTGAAAGTATCCATAACCCTATACTGCAGATTGAATTTAATTGATGGATTTATTAGGTGTCTGAAGTTCTGAGCATTATATGAGGAAATGACTTTTATGTTATGCTGTGTATAAGATTTTGATGACCATATATGTTGCAGGTACCCACAATTGTAGCATACAATTTAAGAGCGTCAGAATATATTAAGATGATTTTCTTTTTGTAGACATTTAGAAGTGTTATACTACAGAAACTTGTCAAGTCGACCAATATTACATCATTTGGGGCATCTGAGGGGCCCCTCGGAGCTCTGAAGTTATTCATAACAGCCCAATAGGAAATGCATTTGTGAAGAAAAAAAATCATGTATTTTACTAACTAAAATATTAAATCATCATATGCTATACTGTGCTAAACCCATTGAGGAGAGTCATAGATAACAAATTATATACCGCGGGCACCTAGGCCTTCCATTAACATCTTAATGCCTTTTTGGTCATTTAAGTGTAGATATGAGCCCACCAAAAGGCTCATTATTCTTTCACACTGGTTGAAAAATGCTGTTCTAGTTCATTTGCCTTTGAATAATCGGACAGAAAGTTGACCAAATAACTTTGTTATAATTTATTAAAATGTAAATTTACATCATGGATGTTTTTTTATTTCACTATTCCTGAGTATAGGCTATTTTTTAGATTAAGAAATATCTTATGATACCTTTTCATGTTTCCCTGTTACATTTAATATATTTCATATATCTCGTAGACAAAGGAATTAGAAAGTGTTCTACTTCACACCCGAAGACTGATTGTGAATGAAAGCCCTGGACTTATGCATAGAAGAGATGGTATGTAAGACAAAGATATCAGATGAGATTCAAAGTCTAAATATGGCTTACTTTGATTTTGTTATAGAAAAAAATGATGCAAAAATCATAGTGTTGGACTTATAGCAACACAAGTTAAAACCCTTGAAAAAGCATTGCATGTACCCTGAATTGTTATGGCTATAAAGTTGATATTCATTGAATGTTGCAAAAATAGTGAATTAAATAGCAATGGATAGCGGGAAGCATGTAGAAGACCATGATATTCATTAGATATCATATGGAAATCAATCTAAAACACATTTTAGAAACACCTCTCAGATTCTTAGAACCCGGAAATTGGCGGTAGCGAAAAGACACTTCCTATATTTGTGACTTAGTTTAATGGACACGCAGTCTTGAAGGAGCACAGCGATGTGTTTTGCATGCAAGCGCTCAATAGTCTTTTGCGATCATAATCGTAGTGCTCCAAATAGTGACGTCACTCTGTATCAGGGATTCGGGACCCCAATCGGGCGTTAACCGGGATGGGTGTTCATCATCTTTCTATTTGCAATTTCTGTGTTCTGTTTGCCTTTTGGACGCTGGAATTGGTACAAAGACAATATGACCTTTGCATTGATATGAAGTTTGACCATATTTATAATCAATGAATTTCAACTTTAAAAAATCTAAGAAAAGTTTTGGACAGCAAACTATTAACCAAGAAAATGAAGGAGAAAAAAAATCTCCATTAAAAAGATATACACTATGACCATGAAGGTATTTGTCCCATTCTCCCAATAAGGTTTACAAAATGTTTACCAAAAAAATGGTTTAGTGCATTATACCATGGATGACGTCATAGATATTTTCTTCCAAGGCACTACTGTGCATGCATTCAGAGAGCGTACATGATTTTAAATGCCTCCAGTGGCCAACTCCCGCAATTTACTCCGAGCCGCAGTTACTGCATTTCACTACTGAATAACTTGTATAGCACCAGCTTTCGGTCTTGTATTTGTGGATTCCTCAGCGACAGAAATTATTATTATCATTATTATTATTACTTTTATGAAGGTTGGTTTGAAAAATATAAAACAAATATACTGTGCACTATTTCAAGCCACTAGTGAAATTATAGGTTCCTCGGTAACAGAAATAGCATTATTTTCTTTGGGGCTAGAGTCTCTCAGTCAGTGGCGTAGACAGGTTCGTACACCTGGGGGGGATGACTCAGGGGCGGATCTAGCTTTTTGCTAAGGGGGGGGGGGGTGACCAAAATAATGACGATGCGAAGCATCGTCCACGAGCCGCGAAGCGGCGATCCGATTTTTTTGGGGGTGTTTATTTGAACCCTGTAAGTGATGTTTTCCTGGCATCTATTAACACAATGGAGACCATAAAAAGCAGTGCATGATAACGTCTTTTTAAATCAAGTAACGGTTAAATACACAGTTATATCCAGAGTTATCATGTGTTTGGTTAAGTTACCAGATGAGTTGAATATCTTCTCACAATATTTGCACTTGAAAGGGTTTCTCTCCAGCGTGCGTTCTTTTTTCTTTCTTTTTTTCTTTTTTTTTTTCTTTTTTTTTGGTTTGTTTTTTGGGCCGCCCAGGGGGGGGGGGGGGGGGGGGGGTTTAAACCCCCTAACCCACCCCCCCCCCCCCCCGTAGATCCGCGCCTGTTTAATCTTGTGGTTATCTTGTGGTTTCCAAACCACAAGATAACCACAAAATACTTGTAAGATTTTCTTTTTTTTTACCGTCTGAATTGGCTTTCACCGTGTGAATGCGGCTAATAACAATAAACACAATTACAATAATGATGAGGATTATTATTATCATCATCATAATTATTATTATTATTAATATTATAATTGTTATCATTATTATTATTACTATTATTATCATCATTATGACTTATTAAGTAAGCAAATATCATTCCCCAAAACCTGGGGGGGATGATTGTACATGCCATCCCCCCCACCTTGTGAGGTGGGGGGATGCATCCCCCTCATCCCCCCCCCCCCCCCCCCCCCCCCGTTGTCTACGCCCCTGCTCTCAGTGCATGGTAAATTTGTTTACTATCATGATGATGATTGTTATTATTATTATCAATATTATAATCATTATTGTCAATCCATATTTTTGTTTATTCAGGCGGGAAATCTGGGCAGGACACTGTGTTGAGGGGTGATGCTAGACTGAAGGTACATGTAGTCGAGTGGATGAGCACCGATGATGAGACTCACCTTGAACTAAGGGATATGCAAGTTGTGAACCTCTCAGATCTCATCTCCATACTGGCTTCCTTGTGTCCGGCAGTCAAACACTTCTCCATTAATTCCATTCGTGTCTATGTATCTGTAAGTCTAATTACTCCGGTACCTAAGCTTGATATGCCTATGAAATCCATCCTCACACTTTGCATTAAGTCTGTGGATTGTGATGGAAAACTCCAAGAGACACTATTGGAGATCAATAAATGTTTTCCAAAGGCAGAGAGTCTAGATCTGCAAGTGATGAATCTAAATCTATCCAGTAAAGAATACATTCCCGGGGTCAATTCATCATCGTCCTTGAGGGAGCTTAAATTAAGATGGACGGACAGGGTTTCAGATGATGTAACTACAGCAGACAGCCTGTTTATGGATATTTCTACCTCCTGTCCAAATATCATATCACTGGTGTTATCAGGCTTTGGAAGATTTCTATTGAACAAGTCAGGCAAAGACATTAAATCACACAAATTGCCACATTTGACCAACATCCATCTTGAAGTAATTGGGAAGGATGATTGCTGCCAATTTGCAGCATTCACGAATGTAGTTCATGTAGTTCATGTGACAAGTCCACATTTGAAGCTTGTTGAGGCAAACAAGGTGCAGCTAGGAGGTGCAGAACTTGCCTCTGTTAAGTGGTCCCAAACATCTTCAGGTTGTGAGCTACAACTTGAAGGTGCATCAGCAGCTTTACCCATGGCTGACCTAATGCATCTTGTGTCAAATGAACTTGAAGGAGTAACTGTCCTGACATTTGACAGGTGCAAGGTTGACTTTCCTCGGAGTATCAGTCATCCACAGGGCACAGTGGAAGAGAGTTCCCTTCAAGAACTCAAGTTCTTAAATGTGGAAAACCCGCTGTCTCAAACTGACATCCACAACATTTCAGAGATGTTTCCCAACGTAAAGGTCACAGTTGCACATGACAGTAAGGCATCACATGAAGACTCTAAGCAGGGTACGCCGATGCCTTTCAAGCTGAAGAGGAAGACCTCCCCATCCTCCCCAGCTTCTTCAATAGGTGAGTTAAAATTATTCAGATTATACATGTATGTTTGTACTAAAAGAGCCTAATAATTAAAGGCCTGTTCACATATAGAAGGGTATGCTGCAGCCGTTAACCATATTTGTTCCTTTTATCTGCGCTCCACAGTTTTGTGCCTTGAACACATAGATAAATGAGTGCTTATAGGAGGCTAATTACACCCAGCTACTGTTTCATCCACACTTGACATAATTAGTAGCGTCTTTTTTCAGGGGGGGGGGGGGGGGGTCATGTTCAGACACTTAGCGAATGAAGCCATTGCATTTTTATTGAATTTACAAAAGGCAAGCCTAAATGTCCCATAGTTCTGTGCATATTTCTCATTTAGAATATTGTCAACATATGTTAAAAATGAATCGTAAAATATTGAAAGAAAAAAGTGTTTCATTTTCTGTTAAAGCTTTTTCTGTCCAGATAACCAACTTGTCTGGAGACCCAGTAGATGAATACACTAAAGAAAAAGCCCCCGCAATAAACCTTTTAATATGTGGATGAGCCTTTAGTTGGGATATATTACACGTCGACATAATTTTGAAATATTAATAGAAAATACGATGGTTAAGTCATAAAATCTCAAGATGTTTTTAGCAAAATCAACATTTGATATAAAAATATCACATGCAGAGTAAAAATTCATAATTACATGCAAAACTGCAAATGCACCGTGTATTCTTTTTAAGTTGTTCTTTTCATAAGTTTCCAGAAGAAAATAGAATTTGTAATCATCATTTTTGAATTAGTAGTCTCAATGATCTACATGCATATTCAGAGTCTGTTTTGACTCATTGGAGCCACAGCAAGCTTAGGGCCCAAGTTCATGAAGAACAGACAGACACCTAGTACACTAAGAAAGAAGAAATAAAATTGCCATGGAAAGCCTGCTCCATGAAACGGGTTTATTTGGTAATATGACCATTATGTAGGAGTGTCGTGATCGAGTGGATATGTCACCGGACTATGGATCACAAGGTCTGCGGTTCGAGTCCCGTCAGAGCACTAATGTCTTTTGGTAGGATATCTATTTTTAATCTACATTTGACACACTCGCCCCAGGTGAGGTAAATGGGTACCTGGTAGGATTATTCCTTGAATGTGCACCGTGAGCTGATAACGCCTGCAAGAGCTAAAGCTAGGGTAATAATTTCCAAAGCTCTTTGGAAGCGCATAGAGACTTTATATCATAATGTGTGTAAAACGCAAAAACTGGTACATATGACACACCACACCATTCCTTGTGTTGTGGTTCGTTTGGTTTCATATGCAAGTTACAAGGCAAAATAAATGTGAATAAGTAAACAAAGTTAAAACAATTACATAGCAATGAGAACATGTTTGAAAAACACAAAATAGCAATAAACGTATTATTTGTTTATGACTCCAAGATACAAATTCTAACAATATGACGTCAAGCCGACTCATGATCAATAAGTGATAAACAGGTTGTTTATATTCCTTTCATTAAAACTTAATGAATATTGCATGAAAATAACCATGATCACAAATAAAGTCCTTCCATTGTTGTGGATAACTCTCCCCCCCCCCAAAAAAAAAAAAAATAAATAAATAAATAAATAAATCAATAAATGAATACGACCATCAAATGAACTTTATCAAACAATCAAACAACATTTCTTATTAAAACTACATTGAATTAGTGGTTTATATATGATAACCACTCACCCTGGCAATCTGGCCTAGAAGACCGTTTCCTCTTATTGTACCCTCCTTCTTACATGTTGATTGTCGATTACACCTAAAGGAATAATAATTAATACAAATCATTGTGAATTTTACTCTAAAACACAACACTGAAAAACGATTTAATGGCTATATGACCGCAAAATATTAAATCTTTACTTTACAACTGTTTTGTAAAATATGATTATCCAGAGTTAACCTCAACAACACATTATAACTAAAACTGCTAAAGATTACAAGTAATAAAACACAGTAACATTTAAATCATCTCAAATTACTATTACCAAATCAGAATAAGTGCTTAAAACTCACTAATGAAATTAACCTACTGATGATTAAACAGATATGCCATACATTGCGGAATGCATATTAATTCAGCACAACTTATCATTCGGAACGATACCAAGGTTATAAACTAACATCAGAATACATCGATCTACAAAAATACTAATTATCTCAATGATTATCAAACTTGACAAAAGAATAATCTTCTTACCTAATACCCCATTCACAGTGGCCTCAAACACCGCGACAGCAGCGGGACTGTCCCGCTGCTGTCGCGGTGTTGTCTTCAGTGTGAAGGCTCGGACCCGTTATAAACTATCGCGGGATAACACCGCCTCGCGATAACGCCGCGACAAACTATCGCTAGGTTCGCCTAGCTACAGCAGCGGGACAGTCCCGCTGCTGTCGCGGTGTTCACTCAGTGTGAAGGCTCTCCGCTATAACACCGCGACAAACACGTGTGATTTGTTTACCTATCACTGACCTCTTTTCTCCAGCAATGGGGAACATAAAGTGAAATAGAAATAAAGTAACCAGTGGATTCAAATTGATTTTATTATTATGTAGATATTATAATTATCCAAATAAAAATATTTCACACTTCAAAAAATTACAATATTCTGACTGGAAGCAATAAAAATGCTAGTTTTTTAAAAGATCCATAGCTAAATCGAGCTAGCTACATGAGGAAGAGTGTGTAAAGTACAGCTAGCGCGCGCAATTTCAAGCAATCGAAAACCCCGCGCTGAAGTATTTCCGGTCATATCGGGGTCACTCGCGGGTCATGAGCCATGCATACACGTGTTTGTTACGGAGGTAATAAAAATCACCCGCTGCAGCGTGAATGGGTACATGATATTTATCCCGCTGCTGCAGCGGGATAACTTTTCTACTGTGAATGCATTTGTAGCGGTGTTATGGCGGTGTCGCCGCTCCGCTACAACGCCGCTACAAATTTCAAAACCACTGTGAATGGGGTATAATGTAACCCCAAAAGCTTAGAGATAAGACCTCTCTGCCTGCCCCATGAATGGAGGTGCAGTGCAGGAGTGAATCTGACAAATACCGCTGACCCTTTTTATAGTAACACTGCTCTCGCAGTGATCTAGGCAACACCTTGGAAAGGGTCTTATTTCTTGTAAATAATAATTTTCCATTTTCGGTTTAACTTAATAAAATTTTGAGTGAACTTTAAAAGATTATTATTATTATTATTATATCGATTAAAGGAAATTGTGCTTATAGTTGAAAAATAACATTCATGTCAATTGCCAAAATATTCCATGCAGATGCATTGAGTGATTTCAAGTTCGGTGTTGAAAGCTGGTGTTGGTGTTGTGAGAACACCAACAACCAGCCACAACAACGAATTTGAACCGAGTATTGCGGTTGGTGTTGACGATTTATGTGTAATATTCCATTTCACCAACACCAGCCCCTAGGGATTGGGAAATTCATGATTTCAAGTTTGGTGTTGCAGTATACCACATATATCGCACAGGTAACTATGCAGACATCATGTGAGCTATTTTCAAGAGAAAGTACGTTTTATCTTTTGAATTTCTAATATGACTTTACATTTGATATATGATGTAATTTATTGGAATTTCTGAATGGATTATGCTTTTATCGTAACACTTTTCGCCTGTAGAGTAGGACATCACTCGGTGTTGAGGCTGGTGTGGAGCTATCGATAACGTGCACGTGTGATCGGTATCGTCCTTCTCAACTGACCGTCGGTGTTGGAGCTCGGTTTAGCAGCCTTTCCACGCTCTCAACACTAACACCGAACACCGTACTTGAAATCACTATATGTGTGTACTTTTTAAATTGTTTGTTTAATAAGAACAAAATTTTGTAACCATAAATTAGTAACCTTGATGGATCTTGAAGGGTCTATATTCTGAGTCCCTTATTTACTGATTGTATCTTACAGATGAGCTTGTTGGAGCCACAGCAAGGGTCCAAACTCATGAAGAACAGATAACCACCCAGAACACTGAGGAAGAAGAAGAGGATTACATTGCCATGGAAACCCTGCCCCATGAAACAGGTTAATGTTGTGCTTTGGATGATATTAGAAGAAATTGTTTTAGAGAATAAGGAAAGAAAATAAATGCGTCTCTCTGGTGCTATCTGTTGTTTCATGTCCATTTCATTCACAGCTAGGCATGGCAGAGACACGAAACAAAGAATAAAGTATTTGAATACTTGACTTAAGTGCACAGGGCGGAATGTCCCCTTGCGCTCCTACGGGGGGTCTGCCTCCATTCACTTCTGTCCTGGGCTTGGTGTTGGACAGCCTCCAGGCTTAATCCAGAGTCTTGGCGGATTTGGTCTTTCCACCTCAGGGGAGGACGTCCTGGTGGCCGTGGCAAAGTAAAGTCATTGGTGTTGACTTGTATTGGTAGGCGTTCCTGTGGCATACGTATACCACATGTCCAAACCATTTCAGGGGGCGGTTGGCTATTTCCTCATTTATTGTCTTGGATATTTTCAATGACTTTCTGATGTCTATGCTTCTAATTTCATCTAGAGGATGGACTCCTGCTATTGTCCGCAGACATGTCATCTCAAAAGTTTCCAGTTTATCCTGGTAAGTTTTCCTTAGCGTTCACGTCTCTGACCCGTAGGTGGCAATAGGACGACTTAGGGCTTTATATATCCTGACCTTCAGGCCTCTTGAAATATCTTGGTTGGTCCATATATTGTTTCTCAGTCTGCCAAATGCCTAGGAAGCTAGATTTGTGCGTCTCTTGACATCTTTGGTAACCGAGGGGACTACACTTCCAAGGAAGACAAAATATTCTACCTTCTCTATAGGGTTGCCATCTATTGAAATCTCCTCATCATCGTTTGTCATGATTCTGCATTTAGCTGTGTTGATTTTCATTCCCCATTTACCACAGACTAATTCCACCAGCTTGTTGGTTGATGTTTGGAGTTTTTCATAGATGAGTTCGAGTAGAGTGGTGTCATCTGCATAGTGGATGTTATTAATGCGTATCCCAACCATCTGAACCCCACTGTCTAGGTTTTTGACAACTGCCATCACGAACTCTAGTAAGATGTTAAACAGACTCGGGGAAGAAGACAGCCTTGCCTGACGCCTGTCATAACTTGGAACCATTTATGAATACTTATTAACGGTTAATGCTTAGTGTATTCATGATTCAACGACATAAGAGCGAGAGTAGTATAAGCTCATGTATACATATATAAAAATTGTGGACGCTGGAGGGGGGTAAGAGGACACTTTTTATGCCTCCGCCACCGAAGGTGGTGCCGGAGGCATCATGTTTTCGGGTTGTCCGTCCGTACGTCCGTACGTCCGTCCGTCCGTCCGTACGTCCGTCCCGTTTGACCGTTATCACAATATCTCAAGAACCATTTAAGATTTAAACTTAAGACTCGGGAATAGTATTTATCACCATAGGAAGACGATCTGATTAGATTTTGGAGTACGTAGGTCAAAGGTCACAGGTCACAGAGGTCAACTTATGAAATTCCTTGTATTGAGTTTGTTAGCGCGATATCTCAAGAACCATTTGAGATTTAAACTTCAAACTTAAGGATAGTATGTATCACCATAGGAAGACGATCTGATTAGATTTTGGAGCACGTATGTCAAAGGTCAAGGGTCACAGAGGTCAACTTATGAAATTCCATACATTGAGATTGTTATCATGATATCTCAAGAACCACTGGAGATTTAAACTTCAAACTTAGTGATAGTGTGTATCACTATAGGAAAACAATCTGATTACATTTTGGAGCACGTAGGTCAAAGGTCAAGGGTCACAGAGGTCAACTTATGAAATTCCATACATTGAGATTGTTATCATAATATCTCAAGAACCACTGGAGATTTAAACTTCAAACTTAATGATAGTGTGTATCACCATAGGAAGACAATCTGATTAGATTTTGGAGCACGTAGGTCAAAGGTCAAAGGCCACAGCGCACATTATGAATGCAAAAACAGCTTGTGATCGCGTTATCTCAAGAACCGATTGATGGATTCATGCCAAAATTAGGTCATGTTTGTTACTTGCAGAGCCAATGAACTGAGTAGATTCTTGGTTCATAAGGTCAAAGGTCAAAGGTCATGGGCCCATTATGTATGCAAAAATAGCTTGTGAACGCATTCTCATTAGAACTGACAGATGGATTACTATTTAACTCAGAACATCTTGTAGAGCCAATGAACTGAGTAGATTTTATGGTCATGAGGTCAAAGATCAAAGGGTCATATATGTATATGAGAAATTGCTTGTAATCACAATATTCTGAGAACCTGTCAATGGATTACCATTGAACGTGAATTCAATTTTTTTTTTCTGTTTTGGTTTGTAAAATTGCTCTATAACGGAGGCATCATTTTCGACTGCGCGCAGTCGAATTCCATCTAGTTTTTTTTTTTTTTGGAGTTCCAAAAAAATCGCAACGACTCAGCCGACCGCTGAATAAGCGGGGGGGGGGGGGGGTAAGAGGACACCTTTTTTTTTTTTTTTGACCTCGAAATTTGAAAATTTGACATTTTGCTCCGTTGGGGGGGGGGGTAGGGTCACCTGTTTTTTGTCAGTCATGGGGATAATTTTTTTTTTTTTTTTTTTTTTTTTAATAATTAAAAAAAAAATAAAAAAATAAAAAAAAACCAAAAGGGGGGGTTTTGGGGGGGTTTATACACATAAAAATACCAAAGGGGGGGGGTTAACCCCCCAAACCCCCCCCCCCCCCCCTGCGTACGCGCCTGGTCTCAACCTAGTACCAGTACCTCTCATCAAGCAAGGGAGGCTAGCGGGGGTGTGAGTGGGGAGCCGACATCTCGCTTGAGTGTTGTCTTGCTGGGCGTGTCGCGGTGTGTAAGTTAGTGGCCAATGGTAGCGGCTCTCGGACAACTTCTGTGTTGTATGTCGACCCGGCTCCTGTCTGGCTTGGCATAAAAAACTACTACTGGAACCCGTGGTCCTGGCAAGGGGGTCGTCGATTTAACGGCCAAGAACCCCCGCCGCACTATATGGGCAAGAGCATCGTCAGATTTCCGATCACTGACGCTCTGGCCCGGGGTAAGAATGTCCTCACATTTCCGACCAATGACATTCAAGCCCCGGTCACTTCCTACATTCCTTGAAAACTCACAGACCGGTGGTTACAGGCCCAAAGAGAACTCAGGAGTCAGCTCTCTCGCGTCACAGAAGGGTGTTTACGAGACAAGCAAAACATACAAAATATCCGACCGCCCTTCTCTGCAGGACCTGTCGGATATGTCTACTCCTCTGCTGGCGGGCCCCGCATGCAAGGAGTATGAGACCGTCCAAAAGCCTGGTTTGACCTGGTATTCAGTTCTGTCCGCCCCCGGATTTCCGATGCGGATGTCATATCTGTATCCGGAGCCGGAGCGACGGCTGGAGGTACGGGCCTTCCTCGGACTCTGTCCGGTCCTTGGACTCTGGTGACCAGGACCCCGGTCCGGTTTAACCCTGTCCATGTTCGTCGAGTTTGGACCCGACCCCACCTTGCGGTTTAATCTGTTACCAGTTTGCCAGGATTGTGTCTGATCTTTCGGATCTCTTCCAGTTTCCGGACCTGTTTCTCATAGTGGTTTGGAACCCTGTTATGGTCGTTCCGGCGGCTCAGAGCCGCCTGGCAAGAGCTACCCCTCATGGCGCTCCTCCAGGCGAGGAGACTACCGGATCGTGGTTGTGCCCGCCCAAATGGGGACAGGCTCCCCACATTGCTGATTTTGAAGGTCAGGTTGGTGTCTCTGAGTTGGTGATCAACTGAGTCACTAGTCAACGCGGCCTTCAAGCCCCTCATGGTTTTGCAGCTGACGCCCAGGCTCTCCTGGAGTCTTACTTACCTAAGACCTTCACATCTGCTCGGCTGGATCAGGCCCAGGCTTCCCCTCTCTTCAGACAAGAGGCTCCCTCCACTTGAATACAGCTGACGTTGGTTTGCCAGTCTGGTGAAAGGTATCTTGTGAGTAAGGGGATTTTACTCCTCCAGAGATCTCCTCCCCCTCTAGTTACAGCTGGCGTGACCAGCTGACTGGTGAGTGAGCTTGGTTTGACAGACAAAGGGGGGGGGGGGAGGAATTCACGGGCTCACGCTCGAGACCTCTTTCGCCCATACCAATGGTCTTTCAGGTGCGAAGCTCTCAGGTCAGCCAGTCATGTAGAAGTCGTCACACTGAGCTAATAATTGGATCAAGCTCTCTGTCTTGTTAATGCTTGTTTGGGAGTGACCCCGGTTTCACTAGCAACGTTGTTTAATCCATGTCCGTGAAACGCATGAGTCGTCTCACAAATGCTTCTGTTGTCATGCTTATTCAGCCTCTGGCACAGTATGGAGCGGGGCGGACCAGGTCACACTGAGCCTAAATCTAGGCTTACAAAGTCTAGTAAGCTCGCCTCTTCCCATGTGTCATTGGATAAGAAGCACAAGTGTTCTGACGTCCAGCCTCTGGCTGGGTCAAAGGTAGAGAATACTGAGTTAATTCTTTGCTTCAGTGAGTGTTTTGTCCAGCTTTATGATGCATACGTTTGGGCGACTGGGGTAACCAATAGAACCGAAAGGCATCCAGGCCGTCTGGGCTGCTGGCCTTGCGAGGCCCACGATAGCCTTGGTATTTCCTGGGCTCTTTTTCGAGGTATTGGTCTGTAGGATCTTTTAGGGGCCGCCTTTTGGCGGTTGCCCATTTCTTTCACTTCTTTTGTCTGAGGGATGTTTCTTCTGGGGAGGTTCTGTTAGCGACTTTGTCCCTTAAAACGGCTTTGTCTGCCATTAATCCCCTTCAAATTTGGACATGCCACCCTGTCTTTTTTGTGCTGGTCTAGCAAATAATAGGTAGATACATTGATTTATTAATCAGAAAAATCAGAACTGATGTTATTACTTACTATATAATTCTATGTATCTACATATGTCCTTCACTCAGCCCGGCAACATGTCCGAAGCGTTGTCTCAGGCAGCTCGTTAAGAGGAAATTGGCGGGCGTGAGGTGGTGCACATGAACCCTGGGAAGGCGATGTTTTTTGGGGTGGGGCATGCATGTCTGTGACGTTTTAGTTTTCGATGGCTGCTTAGTTTAGAGAAACTAGCAAATAATAGGTAGATACCAGTACGTAGATTTATATAGTAAATAATAAAATCAGTTCTGAATTTTCTGATTCCATGTCCATGCATTGTGTGTACTTTTTAAGTTGTTCTTTGTTTAACCACTTGGCTGTGTGCCACGTACATGCACGTGGTCTCGCTCTCACTTGCCTGTGCGCACCACGTATATGTACATGTTTAGAGCATTGTACTGTCAAGACAGTAGCACTGCATAATACCTAGCCCTACTGTGTAATTTGCAATGATATACAGGTCTAGAACAGTAGATGGCGCTCTGATCTTCAAAACAGAATGGCTTTTTTGTTTTTGTGTACAGTGTACAGTTTTTGTCAGGGTTTTGTACAGTACAAAAATGCTGTAGCACTGGGGTATAAACGTGTTTTAAGCCAATAGCAGTCAAGTGGTTAATAAGAAAATAGAATTTGTAACCATTATATTAGTATAGCCTCAATGAAAAAGATCTATATTCTGAGTCCGTTATTGACTGATTGTATCTCATAGATGAGCTTGTTGGAGCCACATCAACGGTCCAAATTCATGAAGAACAGACGGACACCCAGATCATTGAGGAAGAAGAGGATTATAATTCCATGGAGACCCTGCCCCATGAAACAGGTTAATGTGGTGTTTTGAACAATATTAGCAGAAATTGTTTCAAGAGAATAAGGAAATTAAATAAATGGGTCTCTCTAGTGCTATCTGTTGTTTCTTGTCCAGTTCATTCAGAAGCATGGCAGAGACACTAAACAAAGAGTAAAGCATTTAAAGAGTAAAGCCGTTATTAACGGTTTAACACTTAGTGTATTGATGATTCGACAACATATGAGATAGAGAGTAGTACAAGCTCTACATATACATATATAAAACTGTGGACGCTGGATGTCGTAATCCCTTCAAAGTATACAACACAAAAGAGATGTCTTAGTGAAAATATGCCTACTGTGCGTGGTTCTAACACGTAGCAAGTTTTTTATTGTTCGACAAAAGGCAGAAAAGCAAGGCAAGGTCTTGGTAGTTTAAAATATTTTCTTTTATCCTATTGTTCCATTGTACTACAACAATATTTATGACATTTCGGTTAAAGGTAATTGTGCTTGTAATCTTTTAAGTTGAAATATAACATCATTCACGTCAACTGCTACAATATTCCATGCCCATGTATTGTGTGTACTTTTTCAGTTGTTCTTTGTTTAATAAGAAAATAGAATTTGTAATCACTATATTAGTATAGCCTCAATGATCTATATTCTGAGTCCGTTGTTGACTGATTGTATCTTACAGGTGAGCTTTTTGGAGCCACAGCAAGGGTCCAAATTCAGGAAGAACAGATGACAGACACCCAGAACACTGAGGAAGAAGAAAGGGAGGAGGAAGAAGAGGATTATAATTCCATGGAGACCCTGCCCCATGAAACAGGTTAATGTGGTGTTTTAAATAATTAGCAGAAATTGTTTTAAGAGAATAGGGAAATAAAATAAATGGGTCTCTCTAGTGCTATCTGTTGTTTCATGTCCATTTCATTCACAAGCCTGGCAGAGACACTAAACAAAGAGTAAAGTATTTGAATAGTTATTAACGGTTAATATTTAGTGTATTCATGATTCGACGACATATTAGATCAAGAGTAGTACAAGCTCATGTATACATATATACAACTGTGGACGCTGGATTTCGTAGTCTCTGTCAAAAGAGATGTGTCTTGGTGAAAATATTACTACTGTGCGTGGTTCTAGCACGTAGCAAGTTTTGTATTGTTTGACAAAAGGCAGAAAATCAGGGCAAGGTCTGGGAAGATTAAGATATTTTTCTGTTATCCTAATATTTCATTGTATTACAACAATATTCATGAAAAATCAGTAAATGTTAACTGTTCTAAATCCTTTAAGTTTAAAAATAACATCATTCATGTGAATTGCTATATTCCAAAGAATGTATATCTAACTCATATTTATTTCCACAACGTAGAGTCTAAACTGTGCAACAGTAAGAAAATTTGATAAGGATGCCTTTTAAAAGATAACAAATTTAAAATGTTATATTATTCCAAAGAATGTATATCTAACTCATATTTATTTCCACAACGTAGAGTCTAAACTGTGCAACAGTAAGAACATTTGATAAGGATGCCTTTTACAAGATAACAAATTTAAAATTTGTATTAAAGAATATTCTTCTTTTACACTTATTCCTGTCATGAAAAGGGTACTTCAGAGTGACATTGCTTGTTGATGCTCTATAATCTATATTTAATATTTTGCTAGAATGTTAAAGTACAATTATATATTATATTGTTTAAGTTTGCCAAAGGTTTTATTGGAAATATCTCTAATGATTTTCATACTAGGTGAAGTAACTGTCAAACCAATCAAGATGGAATGTTTTAAGAGAGTTGGAGTTGAAGGTGGCAAACTTAAGCTAGATTCCTTCGGAATTGAACTTGAGATCCCTCCTGGTGCAATTGACAGCGAAGCGCCACAGGACATTACTCTCAGTGTCCTGACAGATACTCCTAATCTTGGCAACAGCAAAGAAGAGATGTCAGTCTGCTTTGGTGTACAGTGTTTAGCCCCTGATGACTTAGTCCTTACGTTACCAGTGACTTACACAATACCTCACTGTGCTGTGATTACACGTTACTCCAGTGTGGAGGTAGTCTTGTATACGGGAGAGGGAGAATACTCATCCGGTAAGTACATCTTTAAATGTATGCACATTGTGGAGCAATAGTACTTGATGAATGTTATTATTTTCAAAACCTTTTTGTAAATAAATTACACACTTTAAGCAATGATTTTTTTAAAACTCCATTTTACATTACAATAACTAGGTGTATTAAGAACGTTTGACACTTTTGGTTGTGAGTAACTCGAACAGTTTTTAGTTTTTCTCATTAAAAAGTTGGAGGATGTCATATGTGATTGGAGAGTGTTGGGAATTTTCTTCAAATTTTAATTTTAAAATATTGGTCAGAATAATTCAATTAGATTTCTTTCACTTTTTGAATAACCAACGCCACAATGTGATGTGTGTATCAACATTTACTTCAGAACAGTTGTACATAGGAGAAGGAAAATACTCAACCGGTTAGTACATCTTAACATGTGTATGCACAATATTTCTAAAGCCAGTTTTGAGTTTGTGCTATAGTTTTAAAAAAAATATTTAAAAAATATCTTACATCCAAAGGTACATGTATACTAGCCAGGGAATGTTTTGTTTTGGTTGTAAAAATGAGGAAAACAAATATTAAGTCAAACAGTATATCCTGCACATTGAATCTAATTACAAATATGTCAACTTAAGCTATTTAAACAATATACCAGTTGAACATTTATATGTAAAGAGCCATTGTAAAAGACAATAAAAACATGTATACATCAACAAAATTGCCAATTTGTACACAAACGTTGTGATTTTATACTCTACACCACGTAGCCAATTAAGAGACTTTAATGATTAGTTACAATTAAATCGCTTCAATTAAACAACAAAAACAATGTACTGCATTAAAAAAGGACTTTTACATTTCTGTGATTTTGGCTCTTTCTGCTCATGTATAATTTGTAATTATTGTGGATCAAAAGATTTTAAAAAATATCACTAAAAGATGACACTCCACTGCTATGGGTTAACCATAGCATTGAAAATCTTTCAAGTTTTCTACATAAAGGGTTATCTTCCCAAATTAAATTCAAAGCATTACGATGAAAGCTTTCATTGCATTTACATTTCCAAATAATTTCATTTGCTGGTTTTGTTTTAGCTTGCTAAGTTATACTGACATCGTTTCCGTACACCTTCCCCTGGACAACCACCCTGGATTACCAACCCTACGATAACCACCCTCTAGGACAACTACCCCCTAGGTCATCTACCCCCAGACAACTGCCCCCTAGGCAGGGGTGGCGATCCCGGGGGGGCGGGGGAAACATCCCCACCCCTCAAATTTTTAAGGGGGATTGACCCCCCGTGGAAAATTTGAAAAAGTGCCCCAAAAAGTGTATAGCAAATACTGACTAAAGTCTGCAACAAACTTTAGGCTCTGGAGGGCCCAAGAGTGCAGTGTTTAGATGCAACAAAATTCTCGCTCAATAGTTACGCTCCCTCGCATAATATTGTAGAAAAGTGAAGTGAGAAATAAGTATATTGCTTGTTTTTATACTGTAGTTTTGCTAAGGAATGTAATTTTTTAATACAACAAAACTTTAAAAACCTGTGAGGGGGTAGTCACTTCCGTCACCTTCACCCCTATGTTCCCTCGCTCCGGCGTAATGATGGGGGGGGGGGGGGGGGAGGTTGGGAGCAGTTGCCCCCCTGATAAAATTCAAACGTGGTTTATTTCTGATTCGATACCAGTGATTTACTAAAATGACATGGTTTTTCCCTGAGCTTCCAGGGGCTCTGGTCCCTGGAGCACACCAGGGCCCAAAGGGGGCCCCCTAGATGCTCATCTGACCGTAATTAAATGCCTAAAAAAAACTGAACTTCCGGGGGCCCTGCCCACTGAACCCTACCAAGGGCCCCAAGGCAGCCCCTGGATGCTCATCTGATCATAATTTAATGCCTTAAAACCCCTTAGATTCACAGGGCTACGCCCCCTATACCCCACTTCAATTAGTGACGTGCATGCCAGTGTCACAAATAAGGTATCAAAATATGCTCATCCGATCGTAAATAATTGCCTAAAGCCCTTGAGCTTCCGGGAATCCACCCCCTGGACCCTAATACCTGGGGCCCTAAGGCGGGCCCCTGGATGCTCACCTGACCGATATTAAATGCCCAAAACACCTGAGCTTCATGGGGCGGACTTTAGACCCCCCCCCCCCCCCCTTCGAAAAACGTTCCGCAGGGCCTGCATGTAAGAGAAGGGGTTGATGCAGGTTTTTTCGGTACCCCCCCCCCCCCCAATGTTTTTGTTCCGCCACTGCTCTCTCGTCCCTTGCATTTCGTCCCTTGCATTTCGTCCCCCCGGTCATGAAAAGAAATTGCCGCCCCCGCCCCGGACAAATACCACCCAGACAAGAATCCCTAGGACAACCACCCTCTAGGACAACTACCCACCTAGGATAGTTGTCTGGTGGTCGTTTTCCTAGAGTTGGTTGTCCTAAGGGGTAGTTGGGCTGCAGGGTGGTTGTCCTAGCGGCTAGTCAGCTGGGGGTAATCATCCTAGAGGGTAATTGTCCCGGGGGTAGTCGTTCTAGAAGATGGTTATCCCAGGGGTGGTTATCCGGAAGGTGATTGTTCAGGGGGTAGGTGCCCTAGAACCTACTGACATGTACCGAATTATGGATCACATGTGAAGGCAAATAGATCTTAGATTAAACCCATGTAATCATTTGATTGCAGGGTCCTCAGAGAGAACAGTAGGATGAGGCTATCCTGCGTTAAATGAGAGTTTTGTGCATCTTATTATATTTCCCATTGATTACTTGAATAGATTACGTTGCCTCTCTTCATAATAGGTAATTAATTACTGCAGTTTGTATTATCAAAATTATGCATACAATACCTAGCTCAATTTAAGTTTATATGGTGTTATGTTTGGCACATGTATATAACTATACTTAGTTACTTACATATCTGTTCATATTAGACGCAGAAGTAAAGGAACAAATTCCATTAACACAGTCAGGAATACCCAACTGCAACATCGAGAGAGATATACTTACATTGCAGATGAATCACTTCTCTTGGGCGTTCATCCGATTCAAGTTGAATGTCTTCTTTAGAGGGAAGCGAATGCATTGCCTGCCATTTGCAGAAAAACGACTACCAAAGGAAAGAACTCCTGTTGTATTACGTGCACATCTCTATGATGGCATGAAAGGGAGCAAGGAGGTAAGAATATTGTCTAAATGTATTTGGCATTATAAAAAGCATAATTAATCATTGTCACAATGTTGATGTAAATACATTTAGTTGATGCCTATCTTTGGAAAGACGTTTTATATAGAATTTGGTGTTTCAGAGCAACTTTTAGCCTTAGAGTAAATATCAACTATTTAGAATATCACAATCTCTATCATTTAATGTTATCATAATATCTCTGGTCCTTTTGATGATTCCAGAACCTTGCAATACATACCAATACTTATATGCTAGATGATCAACCTTTTCTGATCGATTCCACAACGTTTCTTTCACAATGCAATCGCATGACCATAACTTGTCCTTATCTTTAAAATATTAAATTTAAAAGATATTCACTATGATACAGGTATTACTAAATTCAAATATGAGCGTTATGTTATACGTTATATGTGTTGATTTACAACCCCATTATCCTACATGTAATATCATTTTAAACAAGTTTTACTAACTCGTTCATTATCTCTGTTTGGTACTAGGGACGGTTCTAAATGTGGGAGGGGATGGAATTGGCTATGTGGGCTCAGTCCCCTCCGCCAAGCGTTTGATATGGGTCATTTGATAGTAGACATGTTTATTATAATTATTCATATCAAACTGTTACTGAATATTAAGGTTATTAAATACATGTATGCATGAAGTTATCCTATTTCATAATTGAAAAATTAAGAAAATCGGTACCATGTGGGAGACACCACTAATGTATTTTACAAAGAAGTATAATACAAATACAAATCCTACAATTATTGTTCACCTTTGTCAGGACTAACAATCTCTTTAAAACTTAACGATGATGTGTGTAACCTTTAATGTGTTTAAGGTGCTCACAAACTCACCACCCAGTTCGCTGATGAATACTTTGCCACATGCACTTGTGCTCAGTGGTATTTTGTGTGTGAAATAGACCACATGCACATGTACTCTGATTAGAAAGCTTGACAGGCGGTCGCCTGACATAGTAACAGTCAATGTATGCAAGGTGGAATCAACCCATATAGAATCGTTCATATTTGATAGGTGAATCAAATAGTACCTTGCCATGGGCTCTTGGTAGAAACAATCATGAAAAGTCAGTTAACTCACATCAATTTGAGAACCTTGCAAGTAAAATCTAAGTAGCGATCCATTGACTTTTTATTTGCTATTATTTGTATTTTCTTGAATCATTTTTTGGACAGATAGCGTCCCAGGAGGAAGGCATAGGTTTTGCTTGTATTCATCCTGAAGCAGAGGTTCTAATCAGAGCGGCAGAAGTGGACGTCAAAATGACTTGTTTCATAAAGCGTGATCCCATTGGAGATGCCGTACATGTAATTTTTCCTTTATAATAATGAAGATAAAAATATTTACAATAATAATAGTGATAGTATTAATAAGAAAAAGGGAAATAATAATAATAATATGATAATAATAAAATCAGATTATCACGACAACAAAGTCACTTGCATACAACTGCATTTTGTTTTCTTTAATTTATTTCCACTTTCTGAAGAAAATATGTGTACGTGACAATCTATTCCCAAAATACTCCTATAACAGCGTCATGTACCCCGCCCCTTATCGGATGTATGCTATCAACTCGAGCATTGATGCTCTGATAGTTGCCTCTGCATTTATCTTGATTCTTTGACTTTCCTCCATACTTTCAAGTTTTGAAATATATATATTAATTTTTTGTGTGTATTTCAGTTGTCACTTTTGATGTAAATCAATTATATATTAAACTATTATTGTTATTTAATTGGTTTGTATTTGATTTTCAATAAATGCAGACCCATCTGCCAAACAAAATGAAATGATCAAGGGTCACTAGAGCATAAGACAAATCAACATTCACGTCTCTTTACAAAATTACCAATGAGTAGGAAAAAACATATCAGAAAGAAAAAAAGAAGAAAGAATCTAAATCAAACAGATTTTGTAAAGATTGTTTTTGAAATCTTCAACTTATCTGCAATTTATAATCCGTCGATAGAGAGCTTTTCACAACAAAGGCCCTGCATGCATGAGGGAAATTTCATCCCTTCTAGTATTTAGCTTGGGAAATAGGAGTAGCTTAGCGTTTTGAGAGCCCAAAGATACGGACGGAATGTAATGGTTTATCAAAGTATATTATTGTACTGTGGCGCAGAGTCATGGACACAATGAAATTAAGTCAAAATAATTTCAAAAGCAATGCGCTGACCTATTGACAACCAATGTATTGCTTTTATTTTATTTTATTCAACAAAGTCAAAATGAAGAAAACAGTGAATACAAAATAACAGTAAGGGTTTAAAGAGAGATTCACGTGGATACAGGGAAAAGAAAAATGTTAACTATAACTATAACTCGAAGGTCTCCTTTTCCAAGGAAGCTTTGAGAACTGGTGTGGTGTGACTGTGTTTGTTGGAGATGGTCACTACACAAGTAGCTCATTGTGCTATTTTTGTAATTGTAAACGCTGATGGTGAGGCAAATTTGATAAAAGGGCATTTCCCAAATCAAGAAAATATTACATCAAAGCATTGGCAATCTTCTCGGTGGCACTGTGAGTTGGGCATTTATTCATGAATCCTAAGTGAATCCTGTTCGACTATTTTTCTCTTCCCTATTTCGTGTAAAGGTGATAATTTACTTGGTCTCTAGTTGTACTGATATCGGTTTCTGTTTGAGTGGAGTATTAGATGATAAATAAAATGGCAATCATTCAGTGATAAACAGCAGACCGAAAGAATGGGACTCTCATTGTTGACCCGTAAACTGATTCAATATTTTCCCCAACTGTGGTCAATTTAAATTCAATTCATATAGATCCTTGCTAGCTAAAGGGGAAGGTATACATTCGACTATATCATTTCTACAGCCCTCCAAGCCACGCTCGGTGTTGAATACATGCATCGTTTTCAAATTTCCATTCCTTTTAACATGCTAGTCCTCTACGCATGAATATTTAAAAGATTATCACCAATTGATCATGATATGTTTGGTTTGGTTTGATTTGGTTTATTTTATTGATTTATTTAGCAAGAGCAAACAAGT
Source organism: Strongylocentrotus droebachiensis (assembly GCA_035222895.1). Classification (NCBI taxonomy): domain Eukaryota; kingdom Metazoa; phylum Echinodermata; class Echinoidea; order Camarodonta; family Strongylocentrotidae; genus Strongylocentrotus; species Strongylocentrotus droebachiensis. The sequence goes on along the minus strand of JAVYIG010000229.1, from coordinate 246,841 downwards.
GCCACATATGTACCCTTTAATACTATGATAGTTATGTATATACAAGAAGAAAACAATTGATTGGTAATTGTATGCTCTTTATTTTGTAGACAGTCAAGTATGACGAATTACGGATAGGACACCAATGGACAAAGTCCTTTAACTTGGACCTGAGAAGCCAGCCAGATGAAAGAATAGTAGTGACGCTGCAAGTAGGACAGACAGGACAATCACTGGTAGAACTACTTTGTATATTCAACTTTGCAATGTAAGTTTGCAATTTAATACAAAACTTCGATAACTGAAGACAAGGGGAAACTGAGCTCACATATCTTTTAATTAAAGCCCGACATAGATAATTGAACGTTGTCAGTATGCTATAAATTTAAAACCATTCTGAGGCTCTCTTGCAAATGAATAATAATTGAATTTCACTGTTACTAATGGTGCATTACATTTTAAATTAAGAAGACTTGGGGGGGATGTAACAATTATGATTATCTGTTTATATGTAGTGCTAAATAAAACAACAAATCTAAGCGCTTTACATGTATTAGTCTGGTTTTCGGATACATTTACTCACAATGTGCACCCTCTCTACTCTATTCCATGGGGAGTATTCCATGTCGGTTGCATAAACCCCTCCTAGCAAGTTAGGATCCGGGAAAGATTTTTTGCTTAAATATACACATAGCCATTGGCTACGATTTTGTCATCAGTATATATAATTAGATACATACAATAATCCTTTTTTCTGATTTATTTAAGGAACCGTTTAGGTAAACAAGAAGACTTTGACAAAAAGCTGACCACTGTTGCTCGAAAGATTGCCACGCGTGTTGATATAGATAATCTCATGAAGGCTCTCTGCCTTCAACCAGGAGATGTCCAACATTATGTCAACGATAATACAAATTCATCATACATGGTTACACTATCAATGCTCCGAGACTGGAGAAAGAAGCAAACCAAGGCCAAAGAGTGTGAAGCCCTGAAGGATGTTCTAGACGAAGCAGGTCAGACCAATCTCGCCGATGAGCTATTTGGTACTTCATGAGATGCGAACTATAATGAGGACTGCATTGTTCCAATGAAATTATAATGGTTGCACAGCTTAATCAAAGCTCCTGATTGTTTGGGACGTGATGTACATTTCTAGGATAGTACAACAAACTTTAAATATCTATCCTTTATTTGCTAGTGTTAGAAGTGCAATTTTGTAATTTAGTACGTGTATATCTATTATGACTTTAGATTACCTTCAGCACATTGACTATTTGTTTTCACTATTACTCATGCCCATACGCATAACACAGGGACCACACGGTTCCAGTAGAGAATGAGTTAAATGATGTTTATGAAGTAACATGTTTGCTATTCCTGTTGCTATTCAAACGATACTTTGTTTTGCAATACTTGTTATGTAATGTACTTTCCGAAGGAAAATGTTCCCAACATAATGTTTCATTGGTATTTGCATATATATTTTTTTCTTCTGAAATATGAATGTAAAATACATGTATTAACCATTGCTGCAATTTGAAGTGAAGTCACCAGTAAACGCATTGGCTTCAAAAAATCATGCATGATTCTGTACATCGGGTCTAAGATGATATAATTCACTTGTTAGTACTTAAAACATCATCACAAAGACTTTAGAGAACTCAGCTCCAGACCAATTTCAACACCCCTTCTATAGCCCATATAAACCATGTTCAGATCATGTAATTCATTGTATGTCACTGTAATGTTCATTTCCATAGTTGATGATGTACTAGATAGACTAATGATATTGCCTTATCTTGATTTAGGCATGCCTTGCAAACTGTTTTTATTGTATAACACAATAATATTAACCCCTCAAAAATTCTTATATCAGTTTTTCTATGGATTTATTGTCAAATGCAATTGTGTACATTTTTATACTCCAGATTTATATGCGTTATAGTTCAACAATGTTGTTATCATGGTTTGTAAAATAACAACAAAATTAAATGAAATGAAATATACATGCTCGCTTATCTTATATTGTTATAATCATTGCTATGATCTAATCACAAAGATTCGAAAGGAATACAAGGTTTACATTACAATGAATTGTGATGAAAGTAGACACTGTAAACTATATTTAAAATTTTCAGCAAAATACAGTAATGCATATAAAAGATGTGAAATTCATGGCGTTATCAGAATGAATGGGACTAAATGTGTGTTATATTTTCGATGTAAATCCTCCTGATATTCTCACCATTGGTGGAGTAAGAAAAAGTACTATTGCAACAAGAACTCACCAAGGATTCTATGATTCTGTACCTTAGGGAAAAGAGCTAGACTGACCATTATAAGTGCCTCCATTTTGGATTTTGTTTGATAAAACAGAATCCCAAAAATGTCAATAATTGTTAATCGTCAGTATATCACTACAAAATATCGTACCTATCTTTGTCAAATATTAAATATGATTTGAAAACACTCTGCAGTAAGGAAATGATCTACATAAAAACTATATCATTATCATTAATAGTTTGACGTATTGCCTATAGAAATGTGCAAAAGTTTGATTGCCCTCTTCTGTATATAATATGCTTACTATCATACATCATAATAAGGTTCTGAAATTGCTACAGGCTAATAATCAAAATGTAATATTTGCAGATATAATGTTGAGTTTCAGATATAAACGAATGCGAGAACATGCTTTGTTTTATTTTGTTATATTCCGTGAAGACATTTAGTTTTTTTGTATTTACATGTAAATTGCAAGGAGAAATATCCTTAAGTATTTTCTATTTTGTAGATTGTGATCTGTGTATTTCATACGTGTAAATTACAATGTTGTATTATCTATTCATGATATGTCAAACAGTTGAACGTATACATTTAAATATATTTTTTGTGTTCGTTATGAAACACAGAATGCTCTAATATGTGTTATTGATATACTTGTGAGAATTCCTACAAAGACTATTGTGCCGAAAGTCTTTCATTTTGTAATTAACTACCTTCCATTTTCATTTCCTCTCCATATTCCAGTCTTTCAAGAGGGTGTGTGCTAGAGTTATTTCATCCTCTTCACAGTGCACTCTTATGTCGGTTATGAATTCTTTATATATGTTTACAGAATTACATGTATGCCAATGTAGGAAATGTGTGAGGCTGTTCGGTTATAGCGCGGTTAACCGCCTGGGAAAAAAGCTGTCACGGTTTATATTTCGTGTAAACCAATAGCAACTTTGCGCAACAAAGGACTTGCGCGTATTTGTTAAAGCTTTGTTACAGAAATGGGAAGCGTATTAAAAAAAGACAAATGCGGTTTTGCTGCGTCATATCTGGCTGAACCTTAAAATTATACAAAGAAAATGTTCATGAAATTGTATAATACTAGCAAATAACTGCACACGAGGATGATATGTCTTGCCTCTTTCAACCTTTGTAAGAACTGTTGTTGGTACTACTGTACATATATTTTGTTTCTCAATATATGAAGTGAATGAATTTGTATTTTTGTATAGACCTACTCCTGAAATGTATTGAAGTAGTAAACTGTTATTTACTTTTGTATGAATATAAAGTGAATACCTGTCAAAGGTAAATGTATATTTAATATTAGCGTCCTCGGTATTAGTGATGTGAGTTGGTGTAGTGGTAATGTCCGTGCTCTCTGTCTTCGTCTACAAACTTACTCTGATAGGACCCAGGCTCGCGAAACTGAGTCACGTCTTTCGGATGGCGGTCCAACACGTTAATCATCTCTGGTTGGTGAGCGTCTATAGAAATTAATTACACACACACACACACGCACACAATTTTGTTTCTGTATTTTGTTAATATTTTTATTTCATTCAATATGAAATTGTACAATTAATTCTTTAAAATGTAATCTGGACTACTCGTATTCATATCATGCATCGAGGTTATCTTCAAGTATAATGTTTCTCTAAGTTGCCATATGTCATGAGCTCGCTTCCTAAACATTCTACATGTGAATGAAGTTATTTTCTGCAGGTTTTGACCCTATATCTGACAAATTAGATAATTTTAATATTTAAATTCCCTTGCCCCAATCCATGTTGCGGGCATGCGAATAAATTTACGAGGATCATCAATTCTTTTCTTTTTACAAGTATTAAGAAATTACTTTAATGGATGGCTTTGGGGGGGGGGGGACTCATATTTTCACAGAGAGCGCAGGCCGAGGTTGGTCGAACGCCAATTGTATGCATGTACAGAGAGAGTTTCACTAAGCTGCTATGGAAGAAATACCAACAAATATATTCACTACTCTGAGCGAATCACAACTTAAAAAACACATGAGATGACGAACTGTGATAGAGAGAGAATAGCATGTCAATTTTCTTTAATTTGATACTATAATGACTTTAAAGAAAGATGGTGTCCTAACAATCTCAGATCGTTGGTCATTTGTTATTTTGATTATACACTGTTACATGCAAGACTTTTTGTTCTTCTTTTTTTCTCTATGTTCATTAATTGATGTAACTCATGAAATGTCTTGTATCAAAGATCTGCTTATTTTGATAATTTCTTGTTTTGTGAATTTCTTGTTATGTGAAATTATGAGGAAGGAAATAAAATATCATTTTAAACAAACAAAAATCTATACCAGAGTTTGGCAAACTTTGGTTTTATAATATTTTTGGAGATATTCTAGAGTAAATTAAATTGGATTTCATTCTTGCAGAATATCACATGCACTGCTCACACGAATGGCACTAAACACTCATGATGCAGGTATTTCTAATTAATTTTAGGGGATAGTAAATTCTACTAGATATTCTTCCAAAATTAATTGACAAAAAACATATGAGAATGTTCAATATACTGTACAAAGAACATACACACAACCAAATAAAATAATTTTTCAATGGAAAAAGTATAGCTATAATCTCATATGGATTCAGGATTACATAACCACATGCAGCATTTGACCGGCTAGTAAGGGGCGGATCCCGTCAGCGGCAAGGGAGGGGGCCAAATAGGTGGCCCTATTTGTGAGAAAATGGTTAGCGTCCAGTCAGCCAGCCGGCGAATAAGCCAGGGGGATGTAAGGAACACTCATTTGTTTTCCTTCCAAATTCGTGAGAACATATTTAGCGCCTAATCAACACCCATCCCCCCTTCCCCTTGCGCCAGGGGAAAGGGGACCCGTCTTTTTTTTCATTTAAACAAAGTTAAATTTACCTGTTTTGGGGCCCCTACCCTAACCCCTAGATCCGCCACTGCCGCTAGCCACGCGGACATCTATCCCATGAGTTGATCCCAAGGAGCAGCCCCACGGACAGCTATATCCCTCTAAAAATCATTCCCGGACAGAAGCAATATTTGCTCATAATGGGAAGTCTCAACGTATGGGCGATCACTGTCACAAAGTGACTGGTAATTTAAGACTAGAAGATAGAAAAGCGAATATTTTTAAGACTAGAAGATAGTGACTGGTTTTTAGACTAGGAGATAGGCATCTAGAACACAATAGAATCCCTAGCTACAGTACCTTTTCTCAATGGGAGAGCTATGTATGTGTGCTTGTGTGCTGTGTGCATGTGTGCTGCTGTTCAGGCATAGTTTGGGCTGGGCAGAGCAACTTAAGCATTGGTCAAGACAGGACCTGCATGCTGAGTGGGTGTGTGAGGAGTTGAGATGTGCAGCATGTAGCTACTTACTTTGGTTGGCATCTACACTTAAATCCGGGCAGCACAGGCCAGGAGAAAACTTCTCAACAGCTCCACACCATGTCTCTGACACCACAGTCAGGCAGCTGGGTTCCACTTTGAGGTTCCAGTTTAGGTCCCATTCCGGGTCCATTCGGATTCCATTCCAGTTTCATTACGGTTCAACTCCACAAGAGATCTTCAAGGACAGATCTTCCAAAACAGATCTTCTCTAACCTCTGAGATGAGACTTTTCGTCTACTAGACGAGCTACATCATACTTCAACGCCGAATACGTCAGAAACGACAAGCTTCGGAACAGCGACTATACTCAAACAGCCAGGGTTCTTCAAGTTCGTGCGTTTGTCTACATGAGACACACCTGGAGCACAGGAAGACAATGTAAGAACGTTCCATAGGGTTGAGAACGGTCGCGGACATTTAATTCATATCAATTATTCTGTGATAAAACTCGTAGTATTTGAGTTTTTAGATATTTCTAAGAGGCACAGTTTACGTACTTGAGCTCAAGGTTTTGTACGGTTTTACATATGCAGTACTGCTTTACCAAAAAGGGGTATTGGGTTTTCTTACAGAAATTAGTGAATTATTACTTGTAAAATCATTTAAATAACTCAGACTGAGTGAATCATTTACATGTGAACAAATATAGTTAATGCATATGACTGAAATATATTCATCACATTGTCATTTCAACTTTATATCAGATATATGTAATACTCATTCTGAATACAGTGAGTGAAGAAGAATAGATGAAGAAATGTGATTAATAAATCATACTTTCAAGATTTAAATATCTACATAATGCATTGAATTTGTGTAATTATTGTTGTGTGAATTCCTAACCAACATATCTATAGTAAACAGAACAGCTTCTATCAGCCAGATATTGCCAAACAGGGCATAAATCTGACAATCACCATTGGGGTAGTTTTCCTAGGCAGTAGTAGTCTAGTTCTGGACCCTTTTATTGGTTTTGTTTTATACGCCGACTATAAGCGTTAAGCCGAGTGATGGCGTCCGTTCTCGGGATCGCGCCGTCACTAAGGATCGCGCCATCACTCGGCTTAACGCTTAAAGTCGGCGAATAAATAAAAAAATCAATAAAAGGGTCCAGAACTGGACTAAGACAGTACTGGTCAGAGGTGTGACTATATAGAGGGATGAGGTGGGTGTGTATAGGTAGGTCTACGTGGAGGGGGGGGGGGTAATGTTGATCCCTGACCTAGGACAGACAGACATATGTCCTGCTCAATACGCTTTAAACATTAAGAAATGTAATGTCTATTCTTTCGTGAACTTATATTCGTGAACTTATATTTCTATATAACGCACGATCTTTGTTTGGAAAATTAGAAAAAAAAAAAAAAAAGACGTACAAAAGAAAGACATTGTGATTACCCAAAATAGATTGCCATCATTGTCATGACTGTAACTAAAGATGACGTCCTAACTGGTAGGCTCTCTTTATGCCAGACTTTGTTCTCACTTTCTTTGACTGGCTTTATGATGTGTCTAAAGATGACGTCCTAACTGGTAGGCTCTCTTTATGCCAGACTTCGTTCTCACTTTCTTTGACTTTATGATGTGTCTAAAGATGACGTCCTAACTGGTAGGCTCTCTTTATGCTAGACTTCGTTCTCACTTTCTTTGAGTGGCTGAATGATGTGTCTAAAGATGACGTTTTATGCCAGACTTCGTTCTCAATTTCTTTGAGTGGCTTCATGATGTGTCTGCACCCCCCCCCCCCCCCCACACTCCGGGAACGGAGGTACGCACATGCGTGTTCCCAAAATCTCCGGCTCGTAAAAAAAAAGAAGGTCTACCCATATTGACTTTACACACCGGACTTATGTTGAAAAGGGGGTTACTGATGCTAGGAGTCCACTGGGCCAGCGCCAGTTGGTGCCAGTTTGCGCCAATGCAATTTACTGTGGCGCCTAGTGTCGCCAATAAGGTGCCCAGTGGCGTGTAGTGGCTCAAACTGCCTCCCAACTGGCTGTTGGTGGCCCGTAATGCTAGGAGTCCACTGGGCCAGCGCCAGTTGGTGCCAGTTCGCGCCAAAGATTATGTGATTGGCGCGTAGTGGCTCGCTGTGGCGCCGAATTAATGTCCGCTCGGCATGTGTCGCCAAGTGGAATAAACTGGGTGCCATATGGCGTGCGCCAAATGCCACCCGGCTTGCTCCAAAATGTTGCGCCAGTTCGCGCCAGTTCGCGCCATTACACGGCCATTTGATTCCAAAATTCACCCTGTTGGCGCCTTAATTCGCGCCAATAGACGGCTACTTTGCGCCACTTGGTGATTAGTTTGTGCCAAAGGTCGCCAAATTGGTTTGAACTTCCCGCCGCTTGGCGCTACTTGCCGACTATATAAATACCGGCCATCGGCTACCTGGTTCAGACCCTCCTCAGCTGCTGTATGAACAACATCTCTTCTAAATATTTACAAATTTGATATGTCTGAGGCTTTTGATAATGTTGGAGTGATGATGCTGCTCCATCAGAAGATGATGAGAGATGCTGAGGTGGCCACTGCCTATCAACTTATGCTGGCCAATCCTGAAGAAGAAGAGCCTCCTAAGAAGAAAAGGAAGCACAACTGGTGGTTTAGACCCATGCTCCACCCACAGTTGAGGGCCGAACGTGGACAGTACCACACTTTGATGGAAGAGCTGAGGGAGAATGACAGGAGGAAGTTCAAGAACTACACCAGGGTGTCCCCAGAGATGTTTGATGACCTGTTGGTCAGGCTTACACCCCACTTGCAGAAGAAGGACACCCACTTCAAGAAGGCCATTCCCCCTGGTCTCAAGTTGTCCGTCTTCCTGCGCCATCTCACCACTGGGGCCACCTATGCCGAGCTGTCTTACAACTTCCGAGTGGGCAAGGAAACCATCCACAAGTTTGTCCCTGATGTAGCCAGAGCGATAGTGGATGAGTATGCTGCAGAAGTCATCTCCCTCCCCACAACCAATGAAGGCTGGCTTGAGGTTGCAGGTGATTTTGAAGCCAGATGGAATCTTCCTCACTGTCTGGGAGCCTATGATGGAAAGTACATCCGTCTCCAGAAGCCCAACAAATCAGGCAGCCTTTACTTCAACTACAAGCAGTTCTTCTCGGTTGTCCTGATGGCTCTGGTAGATTCAAAGTACCAGTTCCTGTGGATCGATGTGGGTGGGGTTGGCCATCAGTCTGATGCCCATATCTACAACCACAGTGAACTGAAGGAGTGCATTGAAGCTGGCACTTTAGGCATCCCGAATCCAGCTCCTCTTCCCCATGATGATGAAGAGCACCCTATGCCGTACTTCTTCGTGGTAAACGATGCCTTCGCCATGAGGACGTACATGATGAAGCCCTATGGCCGTCGTAACATGGACCAACAGCAGAAGATCTTCAACTACAGGCTGTCCAGGGTAAGGCGTGTGTTTGAAAATGCCTTTGGTATTCTGGCTCTGCGGTGCCAGTGCTTTCTTGGCCAGATGAGACAGGAACCAGACACAGTCCGCCTGCTCGTTGAAGCTGCCGTCATGCTGCACAACCTCATCAGGAAGCGCTATCAGGCACTGGACGTCCGCATGTTGAACCAGGAGGATTCCCAGCACAACCTCATCCCTGGAGCTTGGAGAACTGCCGCCATCACTGAGGATTTGAACAGGCCCATCAGGGGAAACAGGAACACTGAGATTGCCAAACGCCAGAGGGATACGCTCAAATATTACTTCAACAGTGCGGGAGCGGTTGCATGGCAGGATAAGATGGTCTAGACAAGAGTTGTAGTACTTTTGCACAGGAGTAAAGACTGTTTAAGAAAACATTGATTGTGATATTGTATTTCACTATGGACTGGTGTGATGCATTGGTTAACAAAGTGCTCTTTGTCATATTGTATTGTTGTATGAAAACATTTGTCATATTGAATTGTGTTATGAAAACCTCAACTTTATTACATTGTAATAAAGCCCAACACTCATGACAATTATTTCTTTGTGTTAATATGTCCTATAAATGATAAAGGTGTAGTACTGAAATGTTATTTGTAGAATGCAAAATTTATTAATGTTTAGCAGTTAAATAAGAAAATGTCTACCAAATATTCCTAAATGTAATTTATTTCCTAAACTGCTAAGTACTTTTGCTGTTTGGTAAATTATTAAATAGCAAAAGTAAATAGTAATTTAAGAAAAAAAATATATGCATTAATATTTGGCAGTATTTATTATTTCACTGTTAAACATTTAAGTCATTCTACCAATTGGCCCAGAACAATATATTATTCACAACACCTTTGTAACAAGAGAACAATAAATCCGCCTCTGTTGGAATTATTTGGCGCGTAGTGGCGCAAACAAGGTGCCACTTGGCGCGCCATTACATTCCAGTGGATTCCAATAGGCGGATTGTTTGCGCCAAAAGGCGATATGTTCGCGCCATTTGGTGCCACTTGGCGCTGATTGCTCGATGCAAGTGGCGCGACGACAATTTCAAACATTTTGAAATTTTCTTGCCGCCACATTCAAATTTGGTGCCGTTACGGGCCACCACGAGCCAGTTGGGAGGCAGTTTGAGCCACTACACGCCACTAGGCACCTTATTGGCGACACTAGGCGCCACAGTAAATTGCATTGGCGCAAACTGGCACCAACTGGCGCTGGCCCAGTGGACTCCTAGCATGACGGCACCAAATTTGAATGTGGCGGCAAGAAAATTTCAAAATGTTTGAAATTTTCGTCGCGCCACTTGCATCGAGCAATCAGCGCCAAGTGTCCGCCAAGTGGCACCAAATGGCGCAAACATATCGCCCTTTGGCGCAAACAATCCGCCTATTGGAATCCACTGGAATGTAATGGCGTGCGCCAAGTTGCGCCAAGTGGCATCTTGTTTGCGCCAAAATTGTAAATATTTAGTAGAGATGTTGTTCATACAGCAGCTGAGGAGGGTCTGAACCAGGTAGCCGATGGCCGGTATTTATATAGTCGGCAAGTAGCGCCAAGCGGCGGCAAGTTCAAACCAATGTGGCGACCTTTGGCACAAACTAATCACCAAGTGGCGCAAAGTAGCCGTCTATTGGCGCAAATGGCGCCAACAGGGTGAATTTCGGAATCAAATGGCCGTGTAATGGCGCGAACTGGCGCAAACTGGCGCAACATTTTGGAGCAAGCCGGCTGGCATTTGGCGCACGCCATATGGCACCCAGTTTATTCCACTTGGCGACACATGCCGAGCGGACATTAATTCGGCGCCACAGCGAGCCACTACGCGCCGATCACATCTTTGGCGCGAACTGGCACCAACTGGCGCTGGCCAAGTGGACTCCTAGCATGAAATAGCTCGTATAACAAAAGAAAAAGGTCTACCCGTATTGACTTTACACACCGGACTTATGCTAAAAAAAGGGGGGGGGGGGTGTGCTGGGAATACGCATATGCGTACCCTAAATAACACTGAGTGGGGGGGGGGGGGTCGCATATCCCGGTTAAGTGTTTGCCAGGCTTGTATCTCCCGCCGAAGTGTTTGCTAAGCTTGTGAAGAAGAAGAAGAAGGAGAAGAAAATTAGGAAGTAAAAGAAAAAGAAGAAAAGGAGAAGAGGAGAAAGAGAAAAAGGCGAACAAATTATAATACAAACGAATCTGTACATTTGCATTTTTTGTCCAGAAATGTCTGTGTTAAGCCAAGATCTAAACGAAACAAACACACACACACACACACACACACACACACACAAAAGCGAATTAATACTAAGCAAATAAAACAAAGAAAGAGATACATAGGAATACCAATTTGCCTAGTATGACGATTATGAGCAAGTCAAATTGCTTCAATGGGTGTCGCTAGAGAGAGGGGAATTAAGAGGCGGCATGTGCCCAGTGCATTCCTTCTTCTCCAATAGCGATGCCTATAAATGAAAGAAAAAAACAACAACATAATTGTGTTGTTATAGGGCAGCGGCACAAAACGCGAAGGAATAAAATAACAACAAACATAGAAGGACAAAAGAGGGGGGGGGTTAAGGACGCACACAAAACTATGAATTCTCATCATGATCAATATCAACGAGGAAAATGTAGGAAAGAAACGAAAGAAAAAAACAAGCCCAGGAGTAAATTAGGGCTATAATCAAAATGGACGAAGGGATGACTTGTGACCTCAGAAAAGGTACACAAATAAAAAAAAAATAAAAAAAAAATGAAGTATTTGAATGATATACATGTACTATATATTACAACTAGAAATCCGGGGAGTCGTGTAAGCTATATAACATAATTGAGGTGAAAAAATAAGTGTAGGCACAAAAGTAAGTTGGTGCACGTTCTAATTACAAATAATACTGTAGAAACTACAAATACTTCTATTAGAAATGAAGAAGAAAATAGGCGAAAAGGGAAGTGTACATAAACAGCGCCATTTAGAAAGAAAAAGAAGAAAAAAAATTGTATTTCGCTCCATTAGTCCCTATAGTCATCGATGTGATTCCGGATTCCACTGCTGCAGTGACAGCCGAGCAAAATTAAGGGCCGGGGACGACCGACCAAACAATAGCGAACGGGTCATAAATTGGGCATGCGTGACGTTGGTCACCAAAGATAGCCCAATCACGAATCTATGCTGGCCCAGAAATTCGTGAAATCGCGAATCTTTGCGAAAACATATGCGACAAGGGATTGCAATTATTATACAAGATTCATTATTGTTGTATGTATTACATAGTTCATAGAATAAATTTACCTTTGTTTAACCCTTAGTTCTATGTTTACCCCCCCCCCCCCCCCCTCCTCCTCCCCCTCTTATATCCATCATGCCCATTTCAATTGGGAGCGATCGCTACGCTGATGACTGATAGATAAACAACACTGTGTGTGTGCATGTTTTGCATGTGAATAATATAGTATAGAGCGACTGTATATATGTACAATACGGTATTTGCACTTATCAAATATGCAATTCTACATACTGGTGGACTTTGATTGTTTGTCGCCGCCATTTCGTTGATGTGAAATGTGTCGCTAAGTTCTTGCGTAGGATCCTAGGTCTGGACGACTGTTCATCTTGGCTTCGTCTTCTCATTTTTATTGAGTCTGTGGACGTAATATTCAAGTCAATTCAAGGTGAGGCCTGTGTTTACTATTAATCTTTAAGAAAAATGAAAACAGATGGTATACAAATAATGCACTGCAGTGAGGACATTAGTAAGAATTACCCACACAAAGTACCTTTGAAACAGTCTAACACGCCCGAGGCAATAGCCGAGGGTGTTTGGACTGTTTTGAGGGTACCGAGTGTGGGTAATTTTACTGATGCCCGAACAAAATGCTGTGTATTATTTAATTGTTTCATAAAATTATGACGTAGATCCTTGTTATTTGATAAATCATCCTCATCGTTCCCCCTCATTTCTTCAGTCGAAAGCATTTCAAACGTACGGGCGTTTTAAATTCCGCGGCAGCCATTTTCACGAGTAAAAGTAAAACGATGAAATCTCAATGGCTACGATCGCAAAACATGATCGCCAATGACCGGTCATTACCATAGGATAATGACCGGTAGTTATCCAAATTTCGCGTTAGGCAAAATAAATACATGGTCACGTGTACGCTTTCAACCAATCATTCAATTAGGATCCACGTCATAATTTGTATAAAGGTTAATAATAAGTTAAATAGTCTATAAGCATCGAGTCTGGTCAGGTTAGCCAGGGCCAGGCTAGGTTAGCCTCAGCCTGCTTAGGGGCTAGGAGATAATATGAAATATGATATTGATATCACCTAGCCTTAATTGGCACCCATACCCCTGCGCGAAGAGTGCATGCTTATATTTGATTGAAAGGGTTAGAGGCCGTTCTAGATTAAACGGTAGAGATCAAGTAGTTTATGGCAAAGGATATTATGATGCCATGATGTGCAATAAGTTAAATTACATTGATTGGGGGATACATACACACCATTGTCTATTCTAGAATATTAGTTTAGTCTGACATGTCTGACATAGCAACATATAATAGACAATGGTATGTAATTTCCATACATATGTACAATACATCATCATTGCATTTGTTTTCCTGGTGATTCTCCAGCATGTCTAACATAGCAACTAATTTGTTGCTATTGTATTACATATTGTAACAGGTGGTGGACTTCGGCAAAGATACATACTACTTTTTCAAGTTAGCTCATTGATGACTGAAAGATGATGTCACAAGGGGAATGAGATCTGAAGGTTTTTGGGGTGGAGCATAGCAAGTTTGAAGAAAAAGATATTTAAACAAATATTTAAAAATCTATGAAACAAATTCAGAAGTTTACATATCAAAATATGAGATGTATGCAGGACTGCAAACATAAATACACTTGTATTTCGATGTCAAAATATGAGATGTATGCAGGACTGCACACCAACATGAATACACTTGTATTTCGATGTCATGGGCCCTTTAATGGCCGTATTAGACACATTTTAGAATATGTTCAGGCAGCATGGTCGCCATATAAACTAGGTGAGTATCGAGGAAGTTAGAGAATGTGCAGAAGCGGGCAACAAAAATGATTTTAGGATTCAGAAATATGTCTTATCGGGAACGCCTTACTAACCTCAAATTACCAACCCTTCCTCTTGATGTGAGGTGATATGATTAATGTTTTAAGTATTTTAAAAGAGTATACATGTGAATATACAATAATTTCTTATATATATACATGTACCGAAAACTAAATTGGTATGTCATGGAGCTGCCAATTTGTGTTTCAGCAATGACAATGGCAACTTTGAAACCCATAATATTGTGAATAACTAAATCAATATTTGATATTCCTCAAACTGGATGTCACTAAACTGCTTCTCTTGTATGTTCCGTTCAAGTAAACTTGATGCTAAAGTTTAATTTCCCTTTTAACCAATCGAATCAGGAAAAATAACATTAGGACAGTCACAACATCTTCTTGCTTGTCAAGAGCTCTTCCTGGCAGAAACGATAGTCCAAGATTTTACCACTATCTGTCAACCCGAATTATATTTCAATCCTCCATGCAGGACATCTGGTAGACATCAAAGATGGCTGACAATCCATCTAGGAGGCCTCCATTTCTGGACAAGGTATGTGAATGGAACCAGATAATACCAACTGTTTTATCTCAACTCTCTCCGTTTGGTTTATAGAAGAAAGGCTTGATTGATTATACAACTTTTCAAGTTGGAAAAGCATCTGAAAATATCCATACCCATGTAGTGCGAATTGAATTAAATTTGTAGATTTGAGAGGTGTCTGAAGTTCTGAACATAATATGAGACATCGATCTACTTATGGACGTATTTGTATAATTATTATTTTAAATATTGTATATGATTAAATTTACGAAATTAAAACATAATTACAGCTGTACTCACAGTCAAACTTTCAAAGAAAAACTCTATCTCTGTGTGGCTGACGTCCTACATTAACTATGCATGCAGCGAAAGTAAGTTGTCTTTAGGCAATCCTACATAAAAAATGTCTATCACAGATATGAGAATAATGTCTTATTAAAATCATGGGGATGATTACAGTTATCAATCATTTTACCCGAATCTACATACAATGACGAAGGAGAATAGTGATACAGAGACTTATTAACCGCAAGTAGGATTTCTGATAAGAATCCGCAGAGAGCAAACAATGGAAAGGTGCCTGGAATAGAGAATAATAATAACAATCAGGCTCATGAATATTCATATTATTGGCGGTACCACCATTGCCACATTTGCATGTACAATTATTATATATATATAAAATAGGTTCGTAAATTGTTATTAGTTATCAATAATGAAGAGGGGAATCGTTATTATTTATAAATAGGCCTAATAGGAATGTGAATTGCAATTATTCATAAACGATGAAAATATGAATAATAATTTTGGGGTAAGTATTTATGAATATTAATAATGCAATTTTTAATTGCAATTATTAATAAATAATAGCGATTATATATATAAACAATGATAATGTATTTTATCATATGTTAATAATGAAGATGTGATTAGTAATTATTTATAGATAATGAAGTATATATTGTTAATATTTATAAATAATGAAAATGTGT
Organism: Strongylocentrotus droebachiensis; assembly: GCA_035222895.1. Taxonomy (NCBI): domain Eukaryota; kingdom Metazoa; phylum Echinodermata; class Echinoidea; order Camarodonta; family Strongylocentrotidae; genus Strongylocentrotus; species Strongylocentrotus droebachiensis. The sequence goes on along the minus strand of JAVYIG010000229.1, from coordinate 231,100 downwards.
TAAGAATTATTTATTAATGAAAATGTACATGTATTTGCATTAAATGCAAATAACGGTTATTATTTGTTAAATAATGATTATATAACATCTAATTTGTCTATATAATAAATTTACAAACGGCACCTTACAGATGAGAGCCCATTTCCTAAAACTGATTTTGAATAGCAGCTAATGAACTGTATGTTGCTTTTAGTAGCATCAGTTTTAACTTTTTATTGATCAGAGAATATGAAACCGTATATCCAGTTTACATGTAGGTATTGTACAACTGACTACTGACACTCATAGACACCCTTAACCCTTACTGTACTGGGCTACTTTGATCATCACTCCAAATGGGGAGAGGGGGGAGGGGGCCTGGGACGCCCCCTATGATCTCAGCCGTCGAATGTCTGATAAACATGAACATTTGCATGTTTGTAGATATTAAACCTAAGGAACAAGATGGTACATTTACTTTTTTGTTAATACACAAATTGTTGTCGTTAAAGCCCAATTAATTATGCAAAATGCTAATTTTATGAATTTTACAGAAAACATTAAATTTTTGTCATTTGACTTGTGAAGAACCTTGAAATGTATTGAATAAATGTTTTCAGCATTTTAAATTAATAAAGTTCCATTATGGTTATGATATTTGAAAATGCATCTAGGTTAATTAGCATAAATTATGAATACGCAAACCACGTCATTTTTTTTCTTTTCTGGAAGCTATATTAAGCACTGTGAGCAAAGCCAAAAATAATAATTCAGACACTGTCAGTGTAGAATAATATTTCCCCACTACCCATCTGCATATCACTGCTCATATCCGAAAAAAAGTTCTAAATTTATCATTACAAAAAATAAAGTATTACACTGACTTTTATTTTGTATTATTCTATTGTTTTATTTCTTACGTATTCTTTTGTTCTCGAATACATGAAGTTGCTTTGAGAAACATATCAAAGCAATTTGATATCAATTTAAGTCTCCCACTAATGAAGAAATACATCTAAACCTGTATTCACATTTCTGCTTGTACATGTCTGAATATATGCAATTATAGCACTTTTTGATGACATGCGCATACGAATTGTTATGATAACACCTTCCAAGTATATTCGGATTCAACGGAAATGGTATCAAAATGTGCATAAGACTCGAGAGAAAAAAGTCATGAAACAAAGTCTGGACATGAATGGTTCGCAAATACTCTGGACTGATTAATTGAACTACAACATATCCTGAACAGAGACGTTGGTGAAAAATATAATATATAGATGTATTACTTGTAGTGCCGAGATCAACTTTTAAAGGAAAAATCACTATAAACTCTTATCCTACTGGTTTAGAAACAACTCAAATGAGAAAGAGCAATCCAATTTTTTTTAAAGAAAGGAATAACGGAGTTGCATCTACAAAAAGCCTGTCAGACAAATCAGTCTTCCCCATCGAAAACAGTGATATCCCCTAGTACACTGTACTTTGATAACTGACACTATGCTTCTATATATGATTATATCTTGTCTTTCTAAAGGTTTATTGTTAAGTGGGTTCATAATTCCAAAACACTCATTTTCCCTTGCCCTTTAATATCCCCTGGGGGAAAACCCCCTGAAAAAAAGCCTTGGGGGTCACTATGTCCTGTTGAGATGACGTGTTTTATGATAAATGCTTTTCAGGTGGGCTGTATCTAATACAGACCACCTTATATTTTTGTTAAAATCGCCTTTATTTATTTATTCTTTATTATTTATTTTTCTTAATTCTTACCACTTTTTTGTTAGCAAGATAACTTTGAAATGGTTCAATCAAATGATTTGATATTTGGCACACATATGTATAGGCATATGGACAAAACGCGGTAAGGTTTTCAACCTTGACCTTGACTGATGACGTCATCTAGACGCCATTTTGTGAAATTTTCTGAAAATCAACTCATGATCATATCTTCATAACCAAAAGGTATTTCTCATTCATATTTATCATGATCAAGGTCAAAATCAGTCCGGTTAATTTCAGGTCAAATAACGCGCGCGTGCGCGTACGTCCGCGCGTCAATGCGCGCGCAAAATTTTTAAATGCTCAAAATCGTCTCAAATTTATTTTGCATACGTTTCAGGTCATTTTAAGCATTTTATAAAAAATCAAGCGTACGAGCATGCGCGCGCGTTTTCGCGCGTAACACCATTACAAAACATAGAATCGCCATTTTTTTTTCTTTCATGATATTTCTCATATTTTTTCAAGGAATTTGATTCCATGTTTATCTCTTTATGACCATTATTAACAAGATGAGCGTAAATTCAAGATAAATGTCAGTGCGCGCGAGGTCTTTTAATACATAGCATATATGGGCAAAAACATGCCTATACAAAATCCGTTATAGCTCTTTGGAATGCACCGGGATCCTCAATTTTTTTTCATATTAAGATAGAGTATGAGTCGGAAATATGATTCCATGTCTCATTTGGCCATTAAGTGTATCGTGACATCATCACAATGGCCTTGGAACTCAAAATACGAATTTGCATATTATGACGTCAGCATATCTATGTAAAATTGATTGTATCTCTGTAAATATTGATCAATTTTCTTCAAAATTTCGATATGTTGTAGCTAAGACAATTCTCTACAAGCGCATTAATAACCATTTTTCATTTTGATGACGTCATCATAGTAACAATTTTTGATTAAAGGCCTCATGTCAAAAACTTCATAATTTGCGTGTTATGCCTATAGAAGGTGAATTTAGTTCACGTTATGAATCTACATGATATTGTCTTTTAAGAATTTGTAAGCAGTATGTCGCTTATTTTTGCTCTATTTTGTCTCAAATGTTAGTTGACCAGCCCACCTATACTTGTTCCAAACAAGTATTATATGTCTAGTTAAATTTTAAATCTCTCCTCAACTCTTTTCAGTTGTTCGATCGAGAGTTGTCTGATTACACAACAGCAGAATCAGAGTGACCACGCAACGTTTATACGCATAAGTTCTGGCCATTAAATCCGTTGCTGCCAGTCCATGTATTTGCTATTAAAGATGTTTTTTTTTTCTAAGTCTGAACTATGAGGCACATCAAAACACCTCCAAATAAGAAAAAAAAAGTTTTGTTTCTGAATGCTTTGGTCTCTCCTTCCACAAGCTTTAGTCATTTTTATCACATGAAACGGTATTAGAAAATAACCAAGATTTGATGAAATAATTTATCTAAACTCTCTTTGCTTTGTTTCCTATCTCCCCAAGATTAAGTCATTGTTATCACATAAAAGGGTATTAGGGTATAACCAAAATTTGAATGAAATCTTTTATCTAAACTCTCTTGGCTTGCATGATAGAAGAAAAGCAAGATTGATTGTACAACCTTTCAAGTTGGAAAATCATCTGAACATATCCAAACCAATTTAGTGCAAATTGAATTGAATTCACAGACTTCGAAGATGTCTGAAGTTCTGCACATTCTAAGAGGCAACAATGTATATGTTATGCTCGACACACAGTTTGTGTGTACAAGATATGAGAACCAAAGTTATGACCTCTACCATCTATCAATGGACATAAATGCTTAAAACCTTCAACATACTTGTGAATATAGTTAGGAGGGCATTACATTGTAATGTAAATGTGCTTTAATTTCTTTTCAGTGGATAGTGCAGAAAAGAGTTCGCTCTGATCATTTAACTACAGAATTGGCCTCCCTATCAATTTTGTCTGACCCCCTTAAACACCCCCCCACCCCCCTCCCCCCCCCCCCCCCAATTGGGAGTCACTATGTTTATTTGGTTAACATACTTGATAAATGCTTTTAAATCTCTCCTGAACTCATTTCAGATATTCTATCGAAAGTCGTCTGATGATCAAGCAACAGCAATAATAGCAAGATTACGCAAGGTATATTTGCATAAGTTCTGGCCATTCAATCCATTGCTGCCAGTCCATGTATTTGCTATTAAAGATGTTTTGTTTCTTCCTAAGTCTGAACTATGAGGCATATTATAACAACTCCAAACAAGAACAAACTGCATTTTGATTTGTTTTTGCTTTGTTCTCTCTCCACAAGCTTTTGTAATTGTTATCACATGAAAGGGTATTAGGGTATAACCAATATTTGATAACATCTTTCTTCTAAAACTCTCTTGGCTAGCTTAATAGAAGAAAAGCAGGATAATTGTACAACCTTGCAAGTTGGAAAAGCATCTGAACATATCCAAACCAATTTAGTGCAAATCGAATTGAATTCATGGATTTTGAAGATGTCTGAAGTTCTGAATATTGTAAGAGGCAACAATCTATATGTTATGCTCAACCCACAGTTTGTGTGTACAAGACATGAGAAGCTAAGTTATGACCTTTACCAATTGACTTAAATGCTGAAAATCTTCTACATACTTGTGAATAAAGTTAGGAGGGCATTACATTGTAATGTAAATGTGCTTTAATTTCTTTTCAGTGGATAGTGCAGGAAAGAGGCGCGATAGGCGCTCGTAGGAGCTGCTAGTGTCGCCATTGGCGCTTTATAAACTAGTGTTCTGCCCCTCAATCCAGTGCTGCCTGCTGTTCAGAACATATCACTGCTGTTCGAATTACAGTTGGTTCGGCCCTCGGCCCTCATTTCAATCAAACAAAATTGTATTACAAACATAAAAACAGGTCCACAATCAAACAAAATTATATTACAAACATAAAAACAGTACCACAAACGTACACACAAGCAAATAAACCCACACAGATTTCCACAAAACATAATACAATTTCGCATAGGGCATCCGTTTGTAAATCTTATCTTTTTTCCCCTCTTTTTTCCAACAGCCTCAGATGTTAAAATCACAAATTGAATAAACCATAACAAAACAAAACCTGTCAGCCTGAAATACCTTGTAAGAGTACAAACAAAATTACAAGCACGAATACAAAATAAATCCAAAGAAACACTTTTTCTTCATGAAAAGAATAAATATGAGAACGCACACATGTAAACAAAAATATAATTTTCCTTCAAAATAATTATAAATACCTGCTAAGTTTACATCCAGGTATATAAAAGAAAATACTGTAATGCCCTCTACATTTCTATCAATTTTTTCAGAGTTAAACATTCAAGTATTACAAAACATTAATGCTGATTTCAAAACCAAAATACTAAAAGGGCAAGATTATTTGTAAACAGAAAAAGAAATGTCGATCAAAGAAAATTTCACCTAGATGTGGAATAAATTAACATGACTGGTATTCTTGTAAATACTACAACTTTAATGCACTAATGAACAGTTTTGTGTAACAAGAAGTGTATCAAGCACACTCCTGCTGACACTCTGGATTTACAAAAAGTTTTGCATATTGTTACACAACTATAACTTTATCATGAGGTAATGAATACTTTAATAAAATCAGTTTGAAAATTGTGACATTTAAAAGACGTTTACATGTTATTAGACATGAACATAACTACCGTATAACTTGATCATGAATTAAGTTATAATTTCAGTAATAATGACTGTCGGAAAAAAATTCTGACTTTTAAACTCCTGCTAACACTGTGAAATTTAAACCGTAAAGTTTAAATGGAAATAGCTAACACAAATTGCATTACTTAAACAGAATCACGAAGTTATGATTACCATAATAAAAAACAGCCTAAAAAATGACAATAAACTCCGGCTGACACTCTGAAAATGAAAGTGTGTAAGTTAACAAGACTTTGACATGTTATTACACATGGACATAATCACAAGATATATGTTATCATGAATTAAAAATCATAGCAACAATAACAGTCTTTCATCACTCTGAAACACCGATTAAAAAGTTCTTATGATTCACAGTTCATATAAACATTCATCATCAGCATCGTCTTTTGTGCTGTGGTCGGACTGGCGTAGAGTAGCGTACTATTGCGTAGGCATGTCGTACAGTAGCGTAGTGTTGCGTAGGGATGGCATACAGTAGCGTAGTGTTGCGTAGGGATGACGTACAGTAGCATAGTGTTGCGTACTTTCTGCGTATAGTGTCTACGCCGAAGGTACGCGAAAAAAATAAAACATGTTAAATTGTGTGCGTCCATCTCGCGTACCCATTTGCGTCCCTCCACGTACAGTTACGTAGGCCGGCGTACTTTTGCTTACAATTGGCGAAGTAGGTACGCAACACTACGCAACTCTACGCAACTCTACGCAAGGCCCGGTGTGAAAGCCCCTTTAGTCTGCACTATGAGGCATATTAAAACACCTCTGAACAAGAACAAACAGGATTTTGATTTGTTTCTGAAGGCTTTGTTCCCTCCCTCCTCAAGCTAATTTAGTCATTTTTATCACATAAAAAGGTACAGGGTATAACCAAAATTTGATAACATCTTTCATCTAAAACTCTCTTGGCTAGCTTAATAGAAGAAAAGCAGGATGATTGTACAACCTTGCAAGTTGGAAAAGCATCTGAACATATCCAAACCAATTTAGTGCAAATCGAATTGAATTCATGGATTTTGAAGATGTCTGAAGTTCTGAATATTGTAAGAGGCAATGATCTTTAAGTTATGCTCAACCCACAGTTCGTGTGAACAAGATATGAACATCAAAGTTATGACCTCTACCATCTACCAATTTACATAAATGCTAAAAATCTTCGACATACTTGTGAATATAGTTGGAAGGGCATTAAATTGTAATGTAAATGTGTTCTAATTTCTTTTTAGTGGATAGAGCAGGGAGGAGGAAAGAGGTCTGATGATTCAACTACAGAATTGGCCTCCCTATCCACGGTTTGTGTGCTTGAGATTTTCAATCCCATTTCCTACTTCAGGTCAAAGTTTATACAACATGACCTTTTCCATAAGAACAGCCAATGTATTTCATTGTCATAAGTATGGTAAAAAAAAAGCTCATCAACTTCATTCAAGTATAGCTGTAAAATTAAGAACTCAAATTAAGACCCTGGGTAATCCGCTTTGTACGAGAAATCAGTCTTCCCCATTGGAAACAATGATCTCCTCTCCATGTTTGTAAAGGTTTATTTTCCTAAAGTTTCATAATTCCAAAACACACATTTCCCATAGATTTAACATCCCCTGGTGAAAAAACAACAACCCCCCCCCCCCCCCCTCCCTTGTTGTTACTATGTCCTGTTTAAATGACATGCTTTATAAATGCTTTTAAATCTCTCCTGAACTCATTTCAGATGTTCGATCGAGAGTCGCCTGATGAAGCAGCAGCAATACTAGCAAGATTACTCAAGGTATATTTGCATAGGTTCTGGCCATTTAATCCATTGCTGCAAGTCCATGTATTTAAAGATGTTTTGTTTCTTCCTAAGTCTGAACTATGAGTCATATTAAAACAACTCCAAACAAGAACAAACTGGATTTTGATTTTTTTTTCTTCTTCTTCTGAATGCTTTGTTCTCTCCCTCCTCAAGGTTTAGTCATTTTTTATCACAAAAAACAGTAATAGGGTATAACCCAAATGTGAATGAAATATTTTATCTACACTCTCTTGGCTTGGTTCATAGAAGAAAAGCAAGATTAATTGTACACCCTTTAAAGTTGGAAAATCATCTGAAAATTTCCAACCCATTTAGTGCAAATTGAATTGAATTCACAGACTTCGAAGATGTCTGAAGTTCTGCACATTCTAAGAGGCAACAATGTATATGTTATGCTCAACCCACATTTTGTGTGTACAAGATATGAGAACCAAAGTTATGACCTCTACCATCTATCAATGGACATAAATGCTAAATATCTTCTATATATAGTTAATAAAGTTGGAAGGGCATTACAGTGTAATGTAAATGTGCTTTAATTTCTTTTTAGTAGATAGAGAAGGAAAGAGGTCTGATGATTCAACTGCAGAATGGGCCTCCCCATCAAAATTTTGTGTGCTTGAGATTTTCAATTTCATTTCCTACTTCAGGTCCAAGTTTATACAACAAGACTTTTCTCTGTAAGAACAGCCAATGTATTTTGTTGTCATAAGTATGGTAAAAAAGGCTCATTTATTTCATTGAAGTAGCTGTGATATCTATGAATTAAGAACTCAACGACCCTGGGTAATCCGCTTTGTATGAACAATCAGTCTTCCCCATTGAAAACAATGATCTCCTCTCCATCTTTTTAAAGGTTTATTTTTGTTAAGGTTTATAATTCCGAAACACAAATTTGTCCATACCTTTAACATATCCTGGGGTGGAAACCCCCTTGAAACAATCCCCGCCCTTGTTGTCACTTTGTCCTGTTTAGATGACATGCTTTATACATGCTTTTAAATTTCCCCTCAACTCTTTCCAGATGTCCGATCGAGAGTCGTCTGATGAAGCAACAGCAAAACTAGAACAATTATTCAAGGTATCGATAAGGTCTGGCAATCAATCCATTGCTTCCAGTCAATGTATTTGCTATACAAGATGTTTTGTTTGAACTATGAGGCGCATTAAAACACCTCCAAATAAGAAATAAAATGGATTTGGATTTGTTTCTGAATGCTTTGTTCTCTCCCTCCACAAGCTTAAGTCATTTTTATCACATGAAACGGTATTAGGAAATAACCAAGATTTGATGAAATAGTTCATCTAAACTCTATTTGCTTGGTTTATAGAAGAAAAGCAGGATTAATTGTACAACCTTTCAAGTTGGAAAAGCATCTGAAAAAATCGAAACCAATTTAGTGCAAATTGAATGAATTCATGGATTTAGAAGATGTCTGAAGTTCTGAATAATGTAAGAGGCAATGATCTTTAAGTTATGCTCAACCTACAGTTTGGGTGTTCCAGATATGAGAACCAAAGTTATGACCTCTACCATCTACCAATGGAAATAAATGCTTTAAATATTCTACATACTTGTGAGTACAGTTGGAAGGGCATTACAGTGTAATGTAAATGTGCTTCAATTCCTTTTTAGTAGACAGAGAAGGAAAGAGGTCTGATGATTTAACTACAGAATGGGCCTCCCCATCAAACTTTTGTGTGCTTGAGATTTTTAATTCCATTTCCTACTTCAGGTCCAAGTTTATACAACATGACCTTTTTCTATAAAACAGCCAATGTATTTCGTTGTCATAAGTATGGTAAAAAAAAGCTTATTAGCTGTGATAGCTATGAATTAAAAACTCAAAGACCCTGGGTAATCCGCTTTGTACGAAAAATCTGTCTTCTCCATTGAAAGCAATGATCTCCTCTCCATCTTTTTAAAGGTTTATTTGTGTTAAGGTTTATAATCCCAAAACACAAATGTTACCATACCTTTAACATATCCTGGGGTGGAAACCCCCTGAAGCAATCCCATTTGACATGCTTTATAAATGCTTTTAATTTCCCCTCAACTCTTTTCAGATGTCTGATCGAGAATTTTCTGATTACTTAACAGCAGAACCAGAGAGACCACGCAAGGTATATATCTATAAGTTCTAGCCATTCTATCTATTGCTTCCAGTCCATGTATTTGCTATTAAAGATGTTTTGTTACTTCCTAAGTCTGAACTATGAGGCACATTAAAACACCTCCAAACAAGAACAATTTAGACTTTGATTTGTTTCTGAATGTTTGATCTGTCCTTCCACAACTTCTAGGCATTTAATTATATTATAGGGTGATTATAGTTAGGTACACAGATGGCCTCAACGGGGAAAAATTGTTTACTTTTTTAAACATCGATTTTTATGTAAAATTTTATCTGAAAACAATGGTGCCGACTGATTATGTTTTAATATTACAAATGTACCTTTACGGCTCTAGTGTTATGTTTAAAAGGCCTTCCATTGTTTTTATGAATTCTATAACAAATTTCGGCTACAAATATTGTGTTGGTTTAGGAAACCAAAACTCACAGGAGACCGTACAAGCCCGGGAGGGCTATACGGATCAGCTACTCACAAAAGTAGAGGACTGCTTGAATCTATTTTCTGAGGTAATGGGAGCACAATAAACCTCTGTTTCCATATCAAAATGCAATGGTACATTGAGGGATGAGGTTGCAATTGCCAAATATGTCTCGGGTACCCACAATTTGATTGTAAAGGCCCACATTTAACATACAATCTTAAGAACAGCAGACTATAGTAAGATGATTTTCTTTCTAAGGACATTTAGAAGTGTGTTGTCCTAAAGAAATTTGTCAAGTCAACCAATATTAAATCATTTTGGGGCACCTGAAGGCCCCCAGGGAGCCCTGAAGTTATTCATAAACTCCCAATGGGAAATGTATCTCCTATTGGAAATAGGAAATGCATTTGTGTGAAAATTCATGTATCCTACCTACTCATATACTAAAACGACTTGCTGTATGATGTGATGAACCCATCGAGGAAAATCGTGGATAATAAATTATACACAACGGGCATCTACGCCTTCCATTAAAATGTTTGAGATCCTTTTTTTTCTCACTTTTTTTGTTAGTTTTTTTTTGGTTGAAAAAACGCTGTTCTAGCCCATCTGCCTTGGAATAATCCAAGAGAAGGTTCACAAAATAATTTAGGTATTATAATTTAAATTCACATAATTTTTTGGTGTAGGTTCTTTGCAAAGTAAAAAAATGTCTTATGAGAACTTGTCATGTTTTCCTATTACATTTCATAGTCAAAGGAGTTAGAAGGAGTTCTACTTCACACTCGAAGACTGATTGTACATGATGTGCATAGCAAAACATCTTTCAGGCAGAGAAGAGAAGGTACGTGAAAAGATATAAGATAAGATTCTAAATCATTACGCGAAAATCACGGTTTAAACCCTTTAAAAGTTACAGTCATGCACCATGTATTGCTTTGTTATGGCTTTAAAATCATCTAATAACAGTTTTTGGACGTCAAGTTAACCAAAGGAATACACAATTCTTTATTAAACAAACATACTGTATGACCATGTAGGTATTTTTCCCTTTTCTCCCATTTAGGTTTAAAAAATGTTCTTTAAAAAAATATATATACAAATGACAGGAATTTCTTTTTAGAACATGCAACAAATAATCAATTTTGCCTGAATACATCTGATGTGCCTTTTCAAGCATTTTATAAAGAATTTATTCACTTTCATCTCCCGCCAGACATTTAATAAAGGAGTACAAGTGAACTAAATGTTGAATTAGTTCATGTAAAGGCGGCTAACTTGAGGATGAACGTGTACTTAAAGGTACCGGTAGGCAGTAGCTATGACGTTTGAAATAAAAAATATGCCAGCCTTTGTGTACCTGTAGCAATTACAAATGTTCAATATGAAGACACACATCTTTACATGTTTGCGTGATCATCCTCGTAGAGGTATTGTGGTCTCAAAGATATGGTTCGCATGGTTTAGGGATCAAGTCCTGTCGCGGCACTAATCTAAAATGTGCCACTCTCCACTCAAGTGTGGTAAATAGAAACCATATAGGAAGTTATTCTTTGCTCCAATGCTTTAGGGCAGCTTGGCTAAAGCAAGGTTACTAATAGGACCTTCTAGGTACTTTGAGCATCCCCTGGCATATACATATGAAGAGTTTCATTCCAAAAGGAGCTAAATCCACTTTGGGTACTTCTGAGTAAATCAACTTTTTTTATTTCTCCACTTTCCCTTTAGCCATGGACCTTAATGTTGTTATATATTTTAAAGGTGTCACCCTTGACCAATAATACATGATAAGAAAAAATCTACCAGTTTTTCCTGATTTTTACTAAATTTTTATTTTTTTTGTTTTCGTGGATTTAGCTCCTTTTGGAATGAAACATGATATTGTACCTGGAAAATTTCATATTTTCTCAATAAAGTCACTGAAATTTATTAAAATTTAGTAGCAAACCTTTCCTTTTAAATTATAATAATGAAATCACAACTAAAAAATCCTTTTGAAAAGAAAGTAGACAACATATCACATTTTCATTCCAAAAGGAGCTAAATCCGTTTCATTCCAAAAGGAGCTAAATCCATGTTTCATTCCAAAAGGAGCTAAATCCACAAAATCTAAAAAATTAGTAAAAATCAGAAATAACTGGTAGATTTTTTTTCTTATGATATATTATTGGTCCAGGGCGACACCTTTAACGTATATAACAACATGAAGGTACATTGCTAAAGGGAAAGTGGAGGGAAAAAAAGGTGATTTACTCAGAAGTACCCAAAGTGGATTTAGCTCCTTTTGGAATGAAACAGATTTGGATTTAGCTCCTTTTGGAATGAAACATGATATTGTACCTAATTTTGTTCATACTTCCTGGTGAAATTTTCGAAGTTGATATAGTGCATTTTGTCCCCATGTAGGAAATCATTATTTTAAGACAAATAACTTCATTTTGATAAAATATGGATTTAGCTCCTTTTGGAATCAAGCTCTTCATATGTATATATGGTTATTGCTCTTTTTATGAAGATGATTTTTATTATTATTATCATTATTATTATTATTGTTATTTTTATAGTTATAGTTATTAGACTGTATAACATGACTAAAGCTATCATGATGCCATCAAGTCACAAAGTTACTTAATTCCTATTATTCTCTATGTGGTATCTAAATGTACATAAAAAGTAGATTAAGTGTCAATCCACAACATTCATTAATTCAGTAAAATATACAGGCTTTTATAAAGTCTTTTAATTGACCACATGTGCTTGATGGAGCCATAATTGAGATCAGGATTTAAAAACATATACATATATTTTGTGGGGTCTTTTAACTCTTACAGTACTGATCCAGACACCCACATTTTAGATTATATTTCTCATAGTTGAAATCGTCTTTCCAAATTACCTTTAAAAGTGAAGGTCACCAGTTTTGTAAATATTTTATGTGGAATGAAGGGTGTTTATCAACTAGAAGGATATGGATATAAAGTACTAGTATATGATTGTGTTATGCATTTTTAAATCAATACTTCACCCTAAGATTTGTATCAGTTATTATATAATGATGTCTTGTGTACTTTTCTGTGAATAGGAAGGCCACAAAAATGGGGTGTTTAATTGTCTTTTTTTATTCAGGCGAGAAATCGGGGCAGGACACTATTATGAGGGGTGATGCTGGATTGGAGCTACATGTAGCAGAGTGGATGAGCACCGATGATGAGACTTATCTTACCCTAAGGGATAAGCATGGATATCCATTGAAGCATCATGATCTGAACCTCCGACATCTCATCGCCCTACTGGCTCCATTGTGTCCGGCAGTCGAGTATATCTCTATTGGTTCATGTTGCACCTTTGTACCTGTATCTAAATTTAACCGCATTCCTATGCGTATGACTATGAGATCTGTCATCAGCATTAAGTCCCAGGGTGGTAGTGAAACACTCAATGAGATACTACTGGCTGTCAGTAAATCTTTTCCAAATGCAGAGAGTCTAGATCTGCAAGTGATGCGTGTTTATCCATACAAAAAAGCATACATTCCTGAGTTCAATTCATCATCATCCTTGAGGGAGCTTAAGTTAAGATATAATGACTGGCTTTCAGATGATCATGTACTTATAGACAGCTTGTTTCTCAATATTTCTATCTCCTGTCCAAATATTGTATCACTTGTGTTAGTAGGCTTTGGAAGGTTTCCATCGATTAAGTCGGGCAAAGACATTACATCATTAAAATTGCCACATCTGACCAACATCCATCTTGAACCATTTGGGAAGCATGACTGCTGCCGATTTGAAACATTAACGAATTTACTACATGTAGTTCATGTGACAAGTCCGCGTTTGAAGTTTGTTGAGGCAAAGAAGGTGCAGCTAGGAGATGCAGAACTTTCCTCTGTTAAGTGGTCCCGAACATCTTCAGGTTATGAGCTACAACATGAAGGTGCATTGTCAGTTGTAGTTGTGCCCATGACTGACCTAATGCATCTTGTGTCCAATGAACTCGAAGGAGTAACTGTCCTGACATTTGACAGGTGCAAGGTTAACTTTCCTCAGAGTATCAGTCACCCGCCACAGAGCGCAGGGGAAGAGAGTTCGCTTCGAGAACTCAAGTTCTTAAATGTTGAAAACCCGCTGCCTCAAGCTGACATCCACAATTTTTCAGAGATGTATCCTAATGTACAGGTCACAGTTGAACATGAAAGTGAGGCATCACATGGAGACTCTAAGCAGGGTACGAGGATGCCTTTCAAGCTGGAGAGGAAGACCTTCCCTCCCTCTCCACCCTCCCCAACTTCTTCAATAGGTGATTGTATTAAGAATATACATGCATATGTTTGTACGTACAGTCTCACAGAGACTAGTGAATAAAGGCTTCTTCACATATACCGGGGTATACTGCAGCGGTTTACCACGTTTTTTTCATTTTATCTGCGCTTCACAGTTTTGTGCCTTGAACATCTAGATATATTTTTTGCCCATTTGACCTTAATTACACCCAGCTACAGTTTCATCCACACTTGCCATAATTAGAAGATGGGGGAGGGGGGGGGGGGGGGGGGCTTAAAGGGCAATCTAACCCAGGTAATACGTTAATTTGTATGGAAGCAGAAACATAAAATATACAGAATGGCAAAAGTTTGATATATAAAGGCGAACAAATAATAAGAACAATTTGAATGTTTGAAATATGAGATCTCTTTAGTCTATGATAATTCCAAATTGGTAGTTCGGTCACTGGATTGTGACATCGGGTGAATTGCCGTTTGGTTTACAACCCGTTCGTCTAACCTAATTAGTCTATTCCCATATGCTCTACACCCAGTCTGTCTACCGGTACTATCCACATGGTCTAATAAACATTATATTCATAATTTGGTATAATGACCACTTAGGATAAATAGGCTTTTAATCTAATTTCCATTTGGTCTAATCTCCAATAAGTCCACTACCCATTTAGTCTAATTACCAGTCTGTCTCATGCACAGTTCATCTACTTCACATAATAATCATCAAATTTTTTTATTTTTTAAAATCTTTTGGATTGTAGAAGAAATGGGCATTAGACAAACTGGGAATTAGAACGACTGGCTATTAGCCTAAATGGTCATTACATTGAATAATGAGTAGACAAATGGTTTTTAGACCATGTGTATAGAAGACGGGCTAGGTTTATACTATATGGGAATAGACTTATTGGTTGGTAGACGACTGGCTCTAGACAATAAACCGGCCGTGACGTAGTTACCACTTAATGGAACGTTGTCCGCCACTACATCACAGATACTTGAAGAGCGTATACCTATAATAGGATTACAACTGTAAACAAATTATAATTTTCTCATTGTTTTTGTTCGATTATGTTCAAATCCTCAACAGTTTGCTTCTCTGATTTGTCTGCTTTCTTTTAGAGTTATTATATCTGAAGGTTATATTTCCCTTTAACAAAGATGAAGCCTGGTAGAATTGAATTCTTAA
This sequence comes from Strongylocentrotus droebachiensis, assembly GCA_035222895.1. NCBI lineage: Eukaryota > Metazoa > Echinodermata > Echinoidea > Camarodonta > Strongylocentrotidae > Strongylocentrotus > Strongylocentrotus droebachiensis. The sequence continues at coordinate 215,833 of JAVYIG010000229.1, read as the reverse complement.
AAAGCAGCCTCAAGAAACACACAATTCTGTGAATATTTGCCATTTAGAATATTGTCAACATACATTTTAAATCAATCATGGCATATTGAAAGAATAAGGCTTTGATTTTCTGACCAATATCTGTCGAGATAACCAACCTGCTTGGACACCCAGCGGGTGGGTCACACACAAAAAGCCCCTGTAATAGACTGTGGTAAATGTAAATGAGCCTTTAGTTGAGATATACGGGCGACAATATTTGTACAAATGAATTTTGAAATATTAGTAGTAAGTGCCATGATTCATTCATAAAATCTTAAGATGTTTGTTACAAAATCAACATTTGAAATATTGACGTCACATCCGTATATAAATAACAATATTAAATGCAAATGCACTGTCTGTACTTTTTAATTTGATTTTTGTTTTATAACAAAGTGGAATTTGTGATGATTATAATAGTAGCCTCAATGATAAAGATCTATATTTTTGAATCTGTTATTGACTGATTGCATCTTGCAGAGGAGCTTGTTGGAGCCACAGCAAGGATCCAAGTTCATGAAGAACAGACAGACACCCAGAACACTGAGGAAGAAAGAAAGATGGAGGAAGAACAAAAGACAGAGGAAGGAGAGGAGGAGAAAGAAGAGGAATACATGGACAGTCTGCCCCACGAAACAGGTTAATGTTGTGCTTTGAACAATATCAGCAGAAATTAATTTGGAGAATAAGAAAATAAAAATCTTTCTGGTAATATCTGTTGTTTGATGTCCATTACATTCACAGGCATGGCTAGAGACATGAAACAAAGAATACAGTATTTGAATTATACCTTTTACCTGTTAACGCTTAGTGTTACGACATGAGAGAGAGATAGAGAGAGAGAGAGAGAGAGAGAGGGAGAGTAGTTCATGCAAGCTTATTTGTTCTGTTATGTTATTGTTTCATTGTATATATTACAGCAATATTCATGACGGATCGGTAACAAGTAATTGTGCTATCTCCTTTAAAGAGAAGGTTGAGTTCTAGGGCCCGGAGGTGAACAATTATTTGTGAGCGTTATCATTGTTATTATGCAAGTGTCGAAGTACACCAAAACAAAATTGTTCTCTGAAAAGCATGGCTCTTTAAATGCCTTAATATTTTAAATATGGCATGTAACAGCATACAAATCATGACAGATCTTTGTGCCACATGTTCGTGTACATCTACATCTTTTTGTGTACATGCAGTGCTTGTAACTTTACCAATACTGGGTCAATTTTTTTATAATTTTGATGAATCCGGCACCTTGCAGTACATACCAATACTTATATGCTAGATGATTAACTTTTCTGATCGATTCCACTCCGTTTCTTGCGCAATGCAATCGCATGACCAGAACTAAACTTTATCTAATTTAAGTTGAGAAATACAATCATTCATGTAAATTGATGAATTCCAAAGATTATATATCTAGATTCATATATCTTTCCACAACGTCTAAACTAAGGAAAAAATAAAGAAGAAATTAAAAAAGATGCATTTTAAAAGATAAAGAATGTGTTAGAATATTTTTTTATAATTATTCCTGTCATGAAAAGGATACTTCAGAGTGAAATTGCTCTTCGGCGCTCTATAATCTATTTGTATTATGTTGCTAGAATGTTGAAGTACAATTATGTATTCTATTGTTTGCAGAGAGTTTGCAGAAAGGTTTTAATGTAAATATTTCTTATGATTTTCAGTACCAGATGAAGTCAAACCAATCAAAATGGAATGTTGTAAAAGAGTTGGAGTTCAAGGTGGCAAACTTCAGCTAGATTCCTTCGGAATTAAACTTGAGATCCCTCCCGGTGCAATCGATAGCGAAGTGCCACAGGACATTTCTCTTCGTGTCCTGACAGATACCCCTAATCTTGGCAACAGCAAAGAAGAGATGTCAGTCTGCTTTGGTGTACAGTGTTTAGCCCCTGATGACTTGGTCATTAAGTTACCGGTGACTTACACAATACCTCACTGTGCTGTGATTACACGATACTCCAGTGTGGAGGCAGTCTTGTACACAGGAGATGGGGAATACTCCCCCGGTAAGTACATCTTAACATGTCTAATTATGCACAATATTTCTTAGGCCAGTTTTGAATTTGTGCTATAGTAAAAAAAAAAAAAAAAAAAAGGTCATCTAAACTGAGGTACATGTATGCTAGCCAAGGAATGTTTAAGTTTGCTTGGAAAAATGCAGAGTATAAACATAGTAGGTCATACAAGTATCTCCTGCACAGTTGCAAATATGTAAAATTAAGCTGTTTAACTTATAGCAGTTCATAGATTTCTTATTTTCTAAATTTGCCATTTTTTCCTTCTAAAATCGGCAACATTAATTGAACGAATTCCACTTCTTCAGAAATAAAAAAAGAAACACCAACAAAATTCTCAATTTGTACATGAAAATAGTGATTTTATATTCTACATCACGTAGCCAATTTAGAGACTTTTATGATTAGTTACAATTAAATCGGTTCTATTAAAAAGACGGAACATTGTACTGCATCTAAAATAGACTTATACATTTCTGTTTTTTTTTCTTTCTGCTCATGAATAATTTGTAATTATTGTGGATCAAAAGAAAGAAAGAAAAACATCACTAAAAGATGACACTTCACTGCTATATGTGTTAACTATAACAATGTAAATCTTTCAAGTTTTCTACATAAAGGGTTATCTTACCAAATAAATCACAGCATTATGATGATTGATTGTATTACCTTTACATTTCCAAATAATTATATTTGCAGGGTTTTTTTTTGTATAGCTTATTTAGTTATTCTGACATACATGTACTGAATTAAGGATCACATGGGAAGGCATATATACAGTGCGTCCCAGAAAAAACGAAACCGAGAATTATCGATGTTTTATCATAACTTTATCACATTTATTATTAATAAATGACACATATTTGGAAAGCTTAGATCCTCTTCTTTCATTTGATGTAACTCATTATGATGCATATCTCACGCATGAGTGATTAAAATCGATTTGAAGAGAGGAAACCGAAAAGTCGTTTGGCGGGCGGTATCTGAATTTCAAAAAGAAAATCACATTTCTAGAAAGTTGGGTTTCTGCCCTTTCATATGACACCTCAGGAAAAATGAGCTAGGAATAACAAAGTTCTGTTTGTTTAAAGTAGCCCTTACATTTTCATAATTTTAGCAAACAAATTCGTTTTCACTGGCTGCCTGCCGTAGCAAATACCAGAATTGATAAAAGACTCCGTTTAGTTGACAATCAGTCGTTCGTCAACGGCTGATTGTCAACGAAACAGAGTTAAGTCTTTTGTTAATTTCGTTTGTTGATACGGCAGGCAGCCAAGGAAAACGAATTCGTTTAATCAAATTATGGAAATGCAAGCACTACTTTTAACAAACAGAACTTTGTTATTCCTAGCTCATTTTTCCTGATTGAGGTGTCGTATGAAAGGGCAGAAACTCAACTTTCTAAAAATGTGATTTTCTGTTAGAAATTCAGATATCGTCCGCCAAATGACTTTTTGTTTTCCTCTTTTCAAATTGATTTTAATCACTCATGCGTGAAATATGCATCATTATGAGTTACATCAAATGAACGAAGAGGATATAAGCTTTCCAAATATGTGTCATTTATTAATTATAATTGTGATTAAGTTATGATAAAACATCGATTATTCTCGGTTTCGTTTTATCTGGACGCACTGTAAGCACATTAGATTAAACCCATGTAATAATTTGATTGCAGGGTCTTCAGGGAGAAGAGTATGGTGAGGCTACCCTGCGTAGTACGAGGGTTTTCATGCACCCCATTATTTTTTCCATTGATTAATTGCATGAGTTACGTAGCCTTTTTGTGTACCTCTCATATAAATATAAGAAAATTGTGTAATATCCCAAAAAATACTGTAGGTTCTATTATCAACATTATGCATACAATAGATAGCTCAATTTAAATGATGGTGTTATGTTTGGTACATGCATATCAATAAATATATTTAGTTACTTACATATCTGTTCATATTAGATGCAAAAGTAAAGGAACAAATTCCATTAACACAGTCTGGAATACCCAACTGCAACATCGAGAGAGATATACTTAGATTGCGTATGAATCACTTCTCTTGGGCGTTCATCAGATTCAAGTTGAAGAATTTCTTCTTCAGAGGGAAGCGAATGTGTTGCCTGCCATTTGCAGAAAAGCCACTACCAGAGGAAAGATTTCCTGTCGTCTTACGTGCACATCTCTATGATGACATCAAAGGGAGCAAGGAGGCAAGAATATTGTCTAAATGTATTTGGTATGGTAAAAAGTATAGTCAATGTTACTATGTTGATGCCAATTATCGAACAGCACGTGCTCTGGCCTATTTAAATCTAATGTCACAAATATGGAAATATTTTTTTAAGATTACGGTACCGTCTTTTTCGTTTATTTAAAAATGTTTGTTAACTTAGGAAAAGAAAGGAAATGTGCTCAATGATTCAGTTTATGTGTTTTTCTTATTAATTTAGAGATTCAGAAGTTTTACCCTGAAATATCCACCAAAAGTTACGACATACCTTCATTCCCATGTACGATCTTTCATATTTGATAGGTGAAATAAACTTCACTATGAGCTCTAGGAAGAAATGAATATGAAAAGTCAGTTTACAGTATATTTGCATGCACTTATACCAGTATCTGATCAAAAGATAACAGAACATAGGAGGAGAAAAAGGGGTAAATTCTGACTTCGAGCCACTAAGAGCGAATATTCAAATCAATTTTAAAACCTTGCAAGTGATAGCTAATTAGCGTTCACTTGACTTTAAACTTTCTGTTTTATTCTTTTCATTTGGTTTTATTTGTATTTTGTTCATTTTGTGACAGATGGTATCCCAAGAAGAAGACATAGTAGGTTTTGTTCGTATTCATCCTGAAGCAGAGGTCCTTATCAATCTGGCAGAAGTGGACGTTATGATGACTTGTTTCATACAGCGTGATCCAATTGGAGATGCTGTAAGTTCTCCTCTATAATAATGATAATGAAATAACAATAATTATGATAAGATAAAAAATAACAACCGCAATGATACATAATAATAATAATAATAATGATAATAATAATAATAATAATAATAATAATACAAATAATGAAAATAATGATGATAATAATAGTGATAATGATAATATAAGATTTGTCAGGCACCAAAGTCACTTGAAATCGAATGCCCAAAGGGCACCGGTGAATAAGACAAAACACAATTCATGTTTCTACACAAAGGTACCGATAAGTAGGATACAACTGTTCAAGAAGAAGAAAGAAGCCAAATGAAACGGATTTAGTTTAAATTGTTTTTTAAATCTTCAAGTGATCTGCAATTTCTAATCTCTTGAGGAAGAACAATTCACAGCAAAGGCCCTGCATGAGCAAAAGTCCCCCTTGTATTTAGCTTGGGATGAAGGAGTCTCCAGAGTTTTGAGAGCGTCAAGATCTGGACAGAATGTTATGATTTAGCAAAGTAATATTCGACTGTGGAGCAGAGTCATGGACACAATAAAATCAAATCAAAAGAATTTTGAAAGTAATGTACTCACCCATGGGCAGGCAATGTATTGCATAAATGTTATTATATTTTATTCAACAAAGCCAAAATGAAGAAGACAGTGAATACTAAACAACAGTAATGTTTTAGAGGGAGTCACATCGATACCGGGAAAAGAAAAATATTAACGTAATAATAAAACCAGAAGGTCTCCTTTTCCAAGGAAGTCTTGAGAACTGATGTGGTGTGACTGTGTTTGTTGGAGATGGTCACTACACAAGCAGCACAGTTGTGCAATTTTTTAATTGTAAAAGTAGATGTTGAGGCAAATTTAATAAAAAGGCTTTTCCAAAAGCAAGAAGAGATGAGATCAAAGCATATGCAATCTTCTTTGTGGCACTGTGATTTAGGTATTTGTGTATGAATCCTAAGTTGCACAACTTCAGTCACACTACCAAAGTGACTCCAAACCGACTGTTCCCCCACCATTTCGGGTAATGTGATATTTTGTTCGGTCTCTAGTCGTACTGATATCGTTCTCTGTATGAGTGAAGCATTAGATGACACATAATATTGCAATCTTTCACTGATTAACAGCAGATCACTCATATTATTCTCTTAATTTTCAATCATTTAGATAAAACGTCGCTGTTTTCACGAAGTGACGGTAGTGAAAAAAAATTGCATTCACTTTGCGTTACGATTTTCCTCACTACCGTCACTTCGTGAAAACAAGGACGAAAAGATGAGACTATCAACGTTGACCCCAGAACTAATTCAAATTGTTTTACAAAAACGGGAACAGATGTTGTCAATATGAATTCCATTCATAAAGATCCTTAGAGGTGAAGGGTACATTCGACAAAATCTACAGTTCTCCAAGCCAAGTTCGGTGTTGAATACATGCATCTTTTTCAAATATACATCTCTTTCGACATGCTAGTCCTACACATGAATATTTAAAAATATTGTCACTATTAAATTTATCATTATTTTGTTCGATTTGGTTTGTTTTTGTTTGATTTATTTAGCAAGCGCAAATAAGTGCCACACATGTACCTTGTTATACAATGATGTTTATGTATTAACAAAGCAGAAAAACAATGTTTTGGTAACTCTATGCTCTTTCTTTCGTAGACTGTCAAGTATGACGAATTATGGAGAGGACTCCATAGGATGAAGTCCTTTATATTGGACCTGAGTAGCCAGCCGGATGAAAGAATAATAGTGACCCTGCAAGTAGGACAGACAGGACAATCACTGGAAGAACTGCATTGCATATTCAAGTTTACAACTCCTGGTAGATCCACCAGTCTCCCAACGTATGGCCTAGGTATTAATAGTTGTGTTAATGAGACAAAGTTGGCTTGATTGTTAATATCAGCTATCAATGCAATATGTTCTCTCTGTGATTTGTGATGTGCAGCATCGGTCATCATCATAGATTTGGGGAGGAAATTCTTTATATTTAGATGGTCCAATAACACACTGATACTGAAAATTACATTGAAGTCGTTTTTACCTATGGTGGTCTCCTTTATGAACCTAGAGTTGCCATTCTATTTTGGATTTAACAAAGTGATTTAAGCAATTTAAGCTGTGATTTGTGATCACAATATGGAACAAATTCATATTTTCTTTATAAAGCAAATCAGCCTTTGCATCATATACATGTATATCGTATGGAGCTAGGCAGGTGGCAAGGAAGGTGTTCCATCTGTGTTTAATCTACAGGTTAAAACAGACAACCTATCCCGACAACCTTTAACGGAAATGTATGAAACCCTCATGAAACTTTATCATCTTTGCGAGATAACAAAGTGTAGGAGCATTATTTGTCATAACTACTAATTGTTTATATGCTATGTAAAATGTGATCACCTTTTTGATAAAGAGGATATCTTTTCAGCTCCTTAAACATCAATTCATTATTTGACTGGTACTCTTTCTCTGATTTCGAGAACTTGTAGAATTTCAGGGTGCATCAAGTTCACAGACACTGCAAGCACCACTTCGACGTCAAGGGGGAATTCTGGAGTGAGTTGTAATAATTTATTTCACCTTTAATACTACCAGCATGGTAAGTAGCTTTAGACTGACATCAGAGCATGTACAGGTATAAACCTAAAACCACTAATGTCTTCGGAGGAGGGATGGGCAAAGGAGCAGTTTGCTCCCCCCCCCCCCCCAAAAAAAAAATAAAATAAAAAAAATAAAAATGTATTACTTATTGAAAATATTGAAAAGTAAATAATAATCAAATTGAAGTAAAAACTGAATGATTACAGTGTGGACAATATTTCCTTAACTATTTTTCATGTCCAATATATATAATTCAATGCGTGAGTACGCTGTGAAAAACAGGGCTCATATATCTTATACTTAAAGTCCAATATATAAAATTGAATGTAGTTAGTAAGCTTGGATAATAATATGATATTACTGTTACTTATCTTGCATGTGATGGCATATCAAAATCAAAATCAAAACATTTGAAATTAAGAGATGAGGAAAAAGTATATTTGTCGCATTATACCCGACCAGGCAATTGAGGGTCTGTGAAGATCTTTTGCTAAAGTACACGCATAGTCGTTGGCTAGGATAAATTGCCGCAACTCCCTCCTTTTTTTCTGTAAATGTAATTAGAAACTTATCAAAATACTATTTTTATGATTTATTTCAGTAACATTTCAGGTAGACGGGGAGACTTTGACGAAAAGCTGACAGCTGTTGCTCAAAGACTTTCAAAGCATGACGAGATAGATAAACTTGGGAAGGCTCTCGGCTTTATACCAGAAGTTATCCAACGTTATGTCCAGACAAACATGAAAAATGCCGATGTTTCATACCTGGGTACACAATCTATGCTCCGAGACTGGAGAAAGAAGCAAACCGATGCCACAGAGTGTGCTACCCTGAAGGATGCTCTAGAGAAAGCTGGTCAAATTCATCTCGCTGATGAGCTATTTGGTACTTGATGAGATGCAAATTATATGCTTCTCAAACGAGGATTACATTGTTCCAATGAGCGATATATATGTGTAGATATAAGAGTATAATGGTTGCTAGCTTAAACAAAGTTTTCCATTTTCTTATAGTCTTGAGGGGATATCATAATTGATTGCCTGCAACAGAATCATATTGCCCCAAGTCATAAGATGAGGGCAATATGATTTGTTTAAGGGCAATATTTTCAATGTTCATATTGCCTGAAAGTACAGCCAGACAATAATGACAAGTATTTGATATACCAGCCTCAGGTACATAATTCGCCGCTGTTTTCACGAAGTGACGGTAGTGAGAAAAAAAATTGCATTCACTTTGCGTGACGATTTTCCTCACTACCATCACTTCGTGAAAACAAGGACGAATTATGCCTATTTTGTAGCAAATACTCACAAGTTTATTAATTTTGTTCATATCACACATGTCATCTGAACTGAGCAGTTATGACTCCAATAATGTCATGACGCATATCCATTGTTTAAGCAGGGCTGTCAACCCTCCCGCATTTGGAGGCAGTCTCAAGCCACCACGAGCATTCCAAAAAAAAACAAAAAAAACAATTGCATACAATCTCCCTGGAAGCAGTTCCCCAAAGTTGACAGCCCTGGTTTAAGGCTCACTTTCATCTACTTTAATTTTTCATTGAAAGTATCTTCCAATGACAAAACAAAATTTGTAATAATGTTACATATATGTACAATGAAAATTATCTTACCTACACCTTTTTCATTTTGTATTCATGCAATAAACCAACTTTTAAAATAATATATTGGGTTGATATCGCATGTAATACCTCTACAAATTCGAAACGCTTGACAGAAATGATATCCCTGACATCGGATTCAAGCTTGCCCGCCCAAAATGTGTGCACATTCTACACTCCCTAGGGTGCAATTCAGCCATGCGCCATTTTGCAGACACTCATAATGATGTGCAAACTACCGTACAGTGATTTTTGCATCCTATTTGGTATCCATTTAACACCTTGCTGAAGAAAAAGCAATGTAGATCAAATGCATTGACGAAATAAGTCTGTGCCAGGGAAATATAAAACCAATGTCCTTCGCCTCTCTATTTAAGTGTTCAAATCATTCAACTCTTATACATCTACATAAAATGGAAGGATATTGAAAACTCTGTTTTACCATGCCATATCAATATACAATTTCGGTCCAAGAAAATATGCATTTCTTGTATGTGAAACTACAAATAATTTTTAAGAAGTAAGGAGTCTAAAAGATGAAGACTACCTCTACACAATAATTTACAATAATATTTCTGGTAAGGCGGGTCAGTACACACAAAAAAAAACCACCGCAATAAACCATCGCATACGTGAATGAGCCTTTAGTTGTGACTTGGGAGACACTCGCAGACAATATTTAAACCAAATGATTTTGAAATAATAGTAGTATACACCATGATGCATTCTTAAAATCTCAAGATGTTTGTTTAAAAAAAAAAAAAAAAAAATCAACATTTGAAGTGTAGGCACATCTGTATGTAGATTACAGTAGTACATGCAAATGCACTGTCGGTACTTGTTAAGTTACTGTTTGTTCCATTACAACAAAACAAAAAACAAAATTTGTAATCGATACTTTTAGATTAGTTGTCTCAGACATCCATGCATATTCTGAGTCCAGTTTGTACTGATTGTATCCTACAGGTGAACTTGTTGGAGCCTCATCAAGGGTCCAAGCTCTTAAAGAAGGGACAAACACTTGGAACACTGACGATGAAGAAAAGAAAGAGGAAGAAGAGGAGGAGGAAGAAGATGAATATTTCATGGCCATGGAAAGCCTGCTCAATGAACCAGGTTAATGTTGTGCCTTGGTCAGTTTCAACAGAAATCGATTTGGGAGAATAGAAAAAGGAAATTGAAAACAAGTCTCTCTACTATCCAACATAAATGTGTATAAGTATAAATAGGCATATCATGAGTGGTTCTTGCAAGTACCAAGTTTTGTAATGTCCGGCAAAAGGCAGAAAAACAGGGCAAGTCTGGGTATATAACAATATTTCTCTTTCATCTTATTATTTCATTGTATTACAACAATATTCATCGAAAATAATATCGCTAGTGATATTCGTTTGTCTCGCAATGTGGTCAATAAGGAATCTAAAAGTTCACGACGTTTCGTGTGCATCTGCAACACTTCATCTGGTGATAATAACTACTGTAAGCAAGGGTCTTTTATACTCTACGGGAGGACCGGCGGAGCGGTCCATAATTCGATCGATAACACCTTGCTGAACCTAAAGAAAGACAATGTGATGGATGAACCGACCTATCGTAGACTGAAACCCACACAAAAGCAACCTCCTAGAATATACGGGTTACCCAAGATACACAAACCCACAGTACCATTACGACCTATAGTGTCATGCATAGGCTCCTTTGCCTATAACCTCTCAAAGTACCTAGCTGAAATTCTTTCTCCGCTCACCGGTTTGACTGAATATACGATTCCCAATTCGAGTGGTTTTGCAGAGTTCATAGCAGAGCAAACCATCGGTACTCAAGAACGCATGGTTTCGTTTGACGTAGTTTCACTCTTCACCAATGTACCGATTGAGGGCGCATGCAATGCTACATTGCAACGCTTACAATCAGACAGCAATTTGTCTACCCGTACCGCACTCTCACCGGAACAACTCACTCAACTCCTCGAGTTTGTTCTACGATCCACATATTTTCTGTATAAAGGTTCATACTATGAACAGACAGAAGGGGCAGCCATGGGCAGTCCAGTCTCGGCTGTCGTGGCCAACCTATACATGGAGAGTTTCGAAGAAGAAGCGCTGGACACATGTCCCCTCTCTTGCATGTCTCGTGTTTGGAAGAGATACGTAGATGACACCTTCATCATAGTTCCCATCTCTGAAACAGATAAGCTGCTTAAACACATGAATAGCCTTGAACCAACCATCCAGTTCACATCAGAGATAGAGTGTGAAGGGAAGATAGCATTCTTAGACACTCTAGTTCATAGACACGACAACCATAGGCTCTCTACCTCAGTCTACAGGAAGCCTACCCACACAGACCAGTACATAGCGTTTGACTCTCACCATCCCATATCGGTGAAGAGAGGTCTAGTGAAATGTCTATTTGACAGAGCTTCACGCATTGTGACAAGTCCACAACAGCCATGCAAAGAACGGACCCGTGTTCGCAGTGCCCTGAGTCTCAACGGTTACCCACGCCGTTTTATACACAATACCAAGAATAGATCGTCGGAACCCAGGGATCAGAAGGTATACAAGACTTTTACAGTCTTGCCGTACATTGATGGGGTCTCCCAACAACTCAAGCGCCGCCTAGAGAGCCATGGCATTCGAACGGTTTTCAGATCAGATACCACCCTACGTCAACAACTTACACGCCCCAAGGATCCAAATTCCTCCACATAGACGGGACGGCATTGTGTACAACATCCCTTGTAAAGGATGTGATAGATCCTACATCGGTGAAACTGCCCGTCCGATAAAAGAAAGAATCACTGAGCATAAGAGGGACGTCAGACTCCGTCGAACAGACAACTCAGCCGTAGCCGAACATGCTTGGGATAACCAGCATCAACCAAAATGGGACGGGGTTCAGTGCCTTTCCCAGGAACGGCATTGGTATACACGGAGGGTGAAAGAAGCTATCAATATCCGTCTCAATCCTAATAATTTCAACAGAGACAACGGGATCGATATCCCCGAATTTTGGATGCGGACGATACGCCGCCATGACACTCGCCGTCCTGCCAGCCAACACCGGTCGATTCCATTCAGCAGACGGTCCGAGCCAGCGGCCCGTTGATTGGTTGAGTACCGTATGCGTCGGCCAATAGGCCTGGTGCATTAGCCGAACCAGCGGCCGAATCCAGCGGCCTGGTGATTGGTCGATCACCGTGTGCGTCGACCAATAGGCATTGTGCGTTATTGTTCCAATTATCGATCGAATTATGGACCGCTCCGCCGGTCCTCCCGTAGAGTATAAAAGACCCTTGCTTACAGTAGTTATTATCACCAGATGAAGTGTTGCAGATGCACACGAAACGTCGTGAACTTTTAGATTCCTTATTGACCACATTGCGAGACAAACGAATATCACTAGCGATATTATTTTCGATACTATATCCGCAATGAGTAATATATTTAGCATTAACAATATTCATGACAGATCGGTTAAATGTAATCGTGCTTAATCCTTTAAGTTGAAATGTAACATCATTCACGTAAATTGCTACAATATTACATGCAAATGCATTGTGTGTACTTTATAAGTTGTCCTTTTGTATAAGAAAATATAATTTGTAATCATTGTTTAACTTTAGTAGTCTGAATGAATAGGGCATATAGTTTAAGTCTTGTATCTTACAGATGAGCTTGTTGGAGCCACAGCAAGGGTCCAAGTTAATGCAGAACAGACAGACACCCAGAACACTGAGGAAAAAGGAAAGGAGAATGAAGAAGACGAGAAGAAAGAAGAGTATTACATTGCCATGGAAAGCCTGCTCTATGAAACAGGTTAATGTTTCGCCTTGGCTAAACTCAGCAGAAATTGGGAGAATAAGAACAGGGAAATAAAAAAAAGTCTCTCTAGTGCTATATACAGAGATGTGTAAATAGGCATAGCGTCAGTGGTTCTAGCAAGAAGAACATTTTGTATTGTTTAGCTAAAGTCAGAAAGACAGGGCAAGTCCGGTAGATGACAATAATTCCTTTTATCTTGTTATGTCATTCTTATTACAACGATATTAATGGCAGATCGGTTAAAGGCAAGAGTGCTTGGTCCTTTAAGTTAAAACAGCATCATTCATGTAAAATACTATTGCTACCATAAAACATGCACATGCACTATCTGTACCTTTGAAGTTGCTCTTTGATTGATAGGAAAGTAGAATTTGTAATCATTATATTAGTAGCCTCGATGAAAATGATCTATATTCTGAGTCTGATGTTGACTGATTGTACCTTACAGATGACCTTGCTAGGGCCACAGCAAGGGTCCAAGTTCAAGAGGAACAGACAGACACCCAGAACACCAAGGAAGAAGAAAATGTAAAGGAAGAAGAGGTTTACATTTCCATGGAATGCCTGCCCCGTGAAACAGGTTAATGCTGCGTTTTGAACATTATCAGCTAAAATTGATTTGGAGAATAAGAAAAGGAATATAAATGTATTCCTGGAGCTATCCATTGTTTCATGTCCATTTTATCTACATGCATGGCACAGACACAAAACGAAGAAAGTATTTGAATACTTTTTACCGGTTACTGCTGTAAACATATACATCACTGTCCAATATAAATGTGTCTAAGTATAACTAAGCATATCGTGCGTGTTTCTAGCCAGAAGAAAGTTTTGTATTGCTTGGCAAAAGGCAGAAAGACAGGGCAAGTCTGTATAGATGACAATTGTTTTCTTTCATCTTGTTATTCCATTGTGTTCCAAAAATATTCATGACGGAACGGTTGAAGGTAACTGTGCTAACTCCTTTATCTTGAAGAATAACATCATTCATGTAAATTGCTAAATTCCAAATATTGTATATCTATATTAATATATCTTTCCACAATCAGTCTAAGGCTTAATACTCACTCATGAATAATAATTGAATATCACTGTTACTCAAGGTACATGTGATATTATATCAAAATCAATATCATAACATTTCAAATTGAAATGAGGTGAGGAAAAAGAATGTCAGTCGCACTATACCTGTCTACGCAATTAAAGGTCCAGGAAAGTAAAAGCGAATGTTTTGATTTGCTGAAACCCCTTTCCATTTCCCTCCTGTTGTCTGTACATGTAATTAGAAACATTCTAACATAATTTTGTATATTACCTATTTCAGGAACATTTCAGGTAGACAGGACCAAAGTTGCTCGAGAACGTGGCAGGCGTGGTGAGATAGATGATTCGGGAAGGGTCTAAGCCAGAAGTAGTCCAACGCTATTCCGACACAAACATGAACAATGCAGAAGTATCAAACTGCGGTACACTAGCTATCAATGCTCCGAGACTGGAGAAAGAAGAAAATCGAGTCATTAGAGTTTGCACATTCTCCACACCCTCCACGCATCTCCAGTTTTGTGTTCAAACCATTCGCCAAGGATACCTTGACGGGAAATGGAATGGCATTGGAAATGTGTTTTACCATGCCATATCAATATACAATTTGGTCCCAGAAAGTATTGCACTTCTTGCATGTGAAATTACAAAATACCTTTAAAGAAGTAAGGATCCAACATGATGGAGACTACTTCCAACACAATAATTTGTAATACATTTTCAGGTAATACTTTCAAAAGTGGTAATGCTCCATTATTAGATTTGTTTCACTACATATGATTTATTGTCTGTGCTAGTATACACAGATACATACTGGTTTACATACATGTAAACAAGTTCTATATTAAAGGATAGGCAGGCGATACCTAAACTATGGATTATCACAAATGGGTTTGAAGTATTTTCAGACAAAACTCATTATTCATTTGTATATGTATATCCTTGCCTTGATGTACAGGGTAACACTTCTTTGATAGCACATCGAATTTAATATCTACCTTATACTTGCCACTGTTTATAAGGTGCAATATTTACGTACATCTAATATGAGTTTACTGTATGTTAGGCCTATTTGTTTCGAGCCTGTTGCTGTGCAATACATTTATTTACATGAATTAAAATGTTTGTTATTTCTATTGCAATCAGAATGATATTTTGTTTTGCATAAACTTTACAAAATATGTAACGTGTTATTTGTTGGAAAAGGTTGTCAGCACCGGGTTTTATAAGTATCTGTTTACATTATTTTGTTGAAATATGAATGAAAACTATAAAACTTTACTGCAATTTGAAGCGCAGTCATCAGTAACTGCATTGGCTTTGGAAGTATCATGCATGATTCTGAACATAAGCCTGATCTAAGATGATATAATTTACTTTTTAGTACTTAAAACATGATCACAAATATTTTTGAGAAATCAACTCACGAGCAGTTTCAACCGCACTTGTATAGCCCATAGAAACCATGTTCATGTTATGCAACATGTCATTATAACGTCACACATCTCAATAGGTAATGATGGACAGTACTAGTGAAATTGCCTTCTGTTGGTTTTTGTGAAAGTCTCTGTGATTGTACTTTTAAGTACTGGAATTGAATGTGCCTTAGAAACAAAACCTAAGTTCGCATTCATGGTAATATGAGTAAAAGGGGAATCATTAATCCCCTATGTTATAATATCTACACAGGTACTTGTATAAATCTGCAAGTGCAAATCCATTTGTGATTGCTACTTTTGTAAGGATTCCGTTATTTGCTCCAACGTTTTAAAGTTGAAGATCATTGCTAACCAGTTTCTTTCCTGTCAAAGGATGGCCGCTAGGCCTTGTAAGGTATGCCTCACAAACCGCTTTTACTGTAGAAAACAATAACATTAACCATTCAATAATTCTGATATTAATTTTTCTATGTACTTATCGCCCATATGCAATTTAGTACATTTTTATACCATCAAATGTATACGTTATATTTATACAGCGGTTTCATCATGGTGTGTAATAATAAACGAGAAATGAAGTATACATACTTTCGAATCTGATAAATTGTATATCTATATCCATTGCTATGGTCCAATAACGTAGATTGGAAAATCATACAAAGTTTACCTTACAATGTACACACCAAATGAATTGTGATGAAAGCATACAGTGTAAATTGTATTATAACTTTAAGCAAAATACAGACATGGATATTAAAAACATGAAATTCGAGGAATTATCCTGAGGATTATAACTTCACTGCCCTCTTTTGTATGTAACATGATAACAATCAGACATTAACAGAAGGTACTAAAATAATCAGATATGTAATGTGTGCAGATATAATGTTCAGTGTTCAGATATAAACGAATGCGAGAAGAAACTTTATTTTGAAATATTCTATGGAGATATCTTTTTGTGTATGTACATATTACAACAATGAGAGATATCCCCAGAGTATTTTCTATTGTGTAGACTGTAAACTTTATTTTGAAATATTCTATAGAGATATCGTTTTGTGTATGTGCATATTACAACAATGAGAGATAGCCCCAGAGTATTTTCTATTGTGTAGACTGTAACCTGTGTCCTAATATTAACAATGTCAATAACGTCAAACAGTGAAATATATGCATTTCGATTTATTTTGGGTGTTTATTGTGGAACAAAAATGCACCAATATCTGTTATTAATACTTGTGAGAATTGCTTCAGAGATGATTGTGCCAATAATCTTTCATTTGGTAAATAACTACATTCCATTTTATTTCCTTGGATACTCCTGTACGTACACGTAAGTTTTTCAAGATCATGTGTGCAGAAATTATTTTATCATAAATATAGCGTCGTACTTTCTGTCTATCATTGATACTATCTTAAATATATGCCACTATATAAAATGTGTGATGCATATGTATTCCAGTTTTTCAACATGTTACTGTAGGAATATTCTGATTCAGTGTAAAGCTTATTTAAGCTTATTCGAAACCGACATGTTATCATGATAAAGCCTATTATATTAATCAATGAATATATTTAATAACAAAATGTTCCATGAAATTATATTCATGTATTACTACTATAAACTGCACATGATGATGGTATTGCTGGAGCTCTTGCAATCATCCTCTTTGATGAATCGTTCACTTGGCAAATTAAATATTCATGTATATATATGTTTTCCTTACTCACACATGAAACATGTAATATAATATATTAATGAATATGTGTGTAATGATATAGCTGATATCCTTTTAGCATGCAGGGTCTCTATTATGTCTGAATGAGATATCGATAGTCTGAATGGCACATGGTCTCCACTTCGTCATTAACCTGCAATGAATTTGAACACAGTCATGATGGTATTTTGAAGTTTACAAACAAATACAATGGTTTTTTTTTTTTTTTAAATAAGCTATAATGGCCAAAAGTGTGTGATGTTTACCATGGATACACTATCCGTTTATTTGTTGTGAAGTGAATATTTCTTCATCAATATTGTATTTGCTTCTCTAACTCAATTTGTGTATTGCTTGAAAGGAAACAGCAATATGGTAAAATGGACCATTAATTGCCATATTGTTAGTGTAGCCAGGTAAATGTAACTTAGTTGAAAGTGAAGTACTGGTCATACAATTGCACGTACCTCTTTAAAATACTGTATAAAAGCAGTTTGAAAAGATTGATCATGTTGTATAAAGTAATTGATGTATACTGTAAGGGTTTGGAATTGTGAAAATAATAACTGACTGAATCATGCTGAAGCATGCACACGTAGGACTACATGAATATTTGATCCAACATTAACACCGTCATATTTCAACTATGTGGACATTTGAAGAGCAGTCCTATTCAGAGCTAGGACATATATTCTGCTTTACTATAAATGTGTCAATTCAAAATAACCCCTCCAAACATAAACAAAAACAAAAATTATAATAATAATAACCAAATAAATAAATATATGAATTAAACAACATATTTAAAATAAGGATAAGAATAAGAAAGGTCAGATATTATGTTTTATCTTTACCAGAGCTCAACCTTCTCTTTAAGATTCATCGGCTATACAGGGTGTCCATGAAAACGGACATCCCAAGTTTAGTATTAGTCTTTAGTTTATAGATCATGCGATACTCGACATCTTGCACAATGTGTATAAGAATACAATAATTATGACTGATTTTTTGTTGGTTTTTAAAGATATGAGGTGTATATTCATTTTTATTGTGATACTCCCGAGGTGCATTACAAATACATGTATTGTAAGAATTGTTGTGAGTACTACATGTATTTGATTTTCTCAACATATGATGTGAATTTACTGTTTTATTTTTGTATAGACCTACTCCTGAACTATTTTGAAGCAGTACTGATATTCAGTTGTGTGTAAATATGAGATGAATACCTGTCGAAGGTATAGGCCTATAGTTAATATGGTGTCATCACTATACTAGTGATGCGAGCTTCGGTCTAGCGGTAATGCCTGTAATGGGGTTATAATGTGTTTTATATTTTAAGATATTTTGGTCAATTTAGATTTTTCTTTTTGTCGTAATTTATGAATAGTACATGTATCAACTTAATTGAATTTGTATTATGATGAGAAAGAATTGTATTTTGAAGAATTATTTGTATTGTTTTTTTGAATATTGAATGAAATAAAAATAAAAATTTTAAAAGAGAGAACCATGTGTTTGTGTAATTGTCATTTTACAAACGTGTACCAATCAAAAATGATGACTGACCTTTAAAGGGATTGGGTAACTTTGCTTCAGATTCTTAGAAAACATTCTGGATTTAGCTCATGCTGCAATCATAATTATAAACCTTAAGGTCATGCATGAATCCCATGACTTTTACAAGCAAATCGCCTGTCTGGTTATCAAGATATCTATGATTGGAATTAGAAATGTCAGAATTCATTTTCCTAACAGTTTTCATAACACTACAGTTTATTGGGAATATGAGTGTGGTAAAACCGGTAACTCGAATATGTTTACTTCATGATCATTTTGAAGCGCAATGTGTATAGGGCTTCAATATAACACCATATCACAGGCACTGATAACACGTAGGAACGTGCATCTCAGATTTACCATTGTTAAACGATGCCTTTAACGTCCCCATCTGAAAGATGTGAGTTGTGACCCAGTCTCGTGAACCTGGGTCACAACTCACATCTTTCAGACGGGGACGTTAAAGGTAGGTCATTATTTTTGATTGATACACGTTTGTAAAATAACAATTACACAAACACTTTTTTCTCGTATTTTTTTATTTGATTTCATTCAATATCAAAACAATAAAAATAATTCTTCAAAACACTTTTTCTTCTCATCATAATAACAATTCAATTAACTTGATACTTGTACAATTCATAAATTACGACAAAAACACAAATCAAAACCTACTACCCTCTGCAACTCACTCATCCTCACACATACACATGCACACTCTCATACGTAAACGGACCACAATAACATACACTCACACGCATGAACACCCTGAAAAAAAAATGTCCCCTATTAAAGATGAACCCTAGGAACTGCCCCACGGACAACTATAGCCCACTGATAGTCATTCCGAAGCAGAAGCCTTACTAGCCCCATAATGGGAAGTCTTAACGTGTGGGCGATCGCAATTGGGGTAGGTGGGAGAAGGTGGGGTCTATGAGGGGGGGGGGGGGGGCTGAGGGATGTTGATTTCTGCCGTGGGGCGAACATATGTCCTGCTGATACGCTTTAAACATAATCACGGCAATATGATATCATGTTGTATTGTAAGTAAGATATGCATTGTCTATTCTTTTGTGAACTTGGTGTATTACTTTACAACGCACGACTTTTGTTTTGAAAATTAGAAAGGAAGAATGAAAGCAAAATACGGAAAAAGAAAGACACTGCGATCATCCAAAAGAGATGCCGTCATTGTCATGACTGTAACTAAAGATGGCGTCCTAGGTGCTCGTAGACTGTCTATGCCATACTTATTTGACACTTTCTTTGAGTGGCTATGATGTGTCTGTATCTCATGGTTAAGTGTTTGTTAATATAGGAATGTGAAGAAGAAGACACAAAAAGGAGAGGAAAAAGAGGAAGAAAAAGAAGAATAAGAAAAGGAGAAGAGGAGAAAGAGAGATGGTGGTTTAAACAAAAATAATACAAAATAATCTTTACATTTTTTATTTGCATTTGTTGTCTAGAAATGTCTGTGATAAGCCAAACACTAAACAAAACAAACAAACGAAATAAAACAAACCGAATTAATAATAAGCAAATACAAAATTAATAAAGAAGGAGCTACATAGGAATACCAATTTGCCTATGACGATGTACAACATGTCAAATGGCTTCAATGGGTGTCGATGGGGAGGGGGAAAAGGCGATATGTGACCAGTGCCCTCCCCCTTCCCCAATAGCTATGCCTATACTTGAAATAACAACAAATCACATAATTTTGTTGTAGGGCAGCGGCACAAAACACGAAGGAATAAAATACCAACAGACAAAAAAGGAAAAAAGAGGGGGGATGAAGGACGTACACAAAACTGTGAATTTTCATATCAATATATAGCAATGAGGAAAATGTAGAAAAGAAACGAAAGAAAGTAACTAGCCAAGGAGTAAACTAGGGCTATAATCAGAATGAACGAAGGGATGATTGACTTTGATTGTTTGTCGCCGCCATATCTTTCATGCGAAATATGTAGCTTATTTCTAGCGTAGGAGCCTAGGTCTAGAGGACCGTTCATCTTGGCTTCGTCTTCTCATTTACTGGATTTGTGACAGCAAGATTCAACTCAATTCAAGGTGAGGTTTTGTTTACGTTCAATACTTAAGAAAAATGAAAACAGGTTAATAATAAGTTAAATATAAACACCGAGTATGGTCAGGTTTATAGCCAGGGCTAGGCTAGGTTAGCGGGCTAGGAGTTAATGTGAAATATGACATTTAGCCTTAATTGGCACACATACCCCTACGCGACGGGTGCATGTATATATTTGATTTAAAGGTTAGAGGCCGCTCTAGATTAAACGATAGAGATCAAGTAGTTTATAGCAAACGAGATTATGATGCCATGATGTGCGATAAGTTAAGTGACATTGATTGTCCTACTGAATTTACTGCAAATTCAATGGAGGATTCATGGGTCTTCTTTAAGAATACATTGAAAGATGAAAGTGTTAGTGGCTACACACCTAATAAAAGTTTAAATGTTAACAAAGGGAAAAAAATCTGCTTAGTGACAACAAGTAGTGGAAAATATTCCCATACTGAGCTTGAAGAACAGCAATTGCATTATAAAAGAGCACGTAACCAAGTAAGGGGGAACTGTTGAAAGGCTGCTACTGACTTTGAGCATTCCATTGCCGCTGGCGTCAAACGAAATGTGAAAGGATTCTGGTCACATTATGTCAGATCAAAAACAACAACTCGTGAAACTGTACCAAAGGAGGAGAAACTGAATTCAGACAAGGATTAAGAGTCGAGAACAGTACCCCGAATCGTCTGCTTTTTCTCATAATTTAATGAAACGTCAAAGCTTCCGCGCTTTGCGCGGGAGGGGGGGGGGGGAACTGAATTCAGAAAACGATAAACAGTCGAGAACGGTACAGCAAATCGTTTTCTTTTTTATAATAATTTAATGATACGTCAAAGCTTTCGCGCTTCGCGCGGGAGGGGGGGGGGGAAACTTTATTCAGCCAAGGATTACCAGTCGAAAACGGTACAATTAATCGTCTTCTTTTCCTAATAGTAATAATTTAAGGAAACTTCTAAGCTTCAGCGCCTCGCGCGGGAGGCCCATCACCCACACCCCCTAATGAGCGCGCTTTTAAGTGATTCTCTTGCTCACTACCGTCCCACCCTAAAATAAGATCCTAGCTCCGCGTCTGCATTAAAATATATAGCTATGATGCTGACTAAATTGAAGAAATAATTCGTATATATATATGTCGTCGAGGAAAATGACCATTTTGCGCATATGCAAGTACTATAGATGGTCCATAGGATAAACAATTTATCCTTCGGCCCAAGGTTTATAGGGTTGAATTTGTAGATATTGGACATTTAATTTTGTCGGTAATTGGTGGCTAGTTTTGTCGGTAATCGTTGAGCTCTACACCCCCCCCCCCCCCCCTCACTGAAAAAGGTTTAGCGACGCCCCTGAGTGTACTTAGTCTTTAATCTATAGCAACGGGAGTATCTGGGGTCGCGCGATCTGTGTGGTATGATGCGTATAAGGCAGGAGACATGGATGATTGAAGAAGAAAAAACATATATTTAAACGGAATTAATCTGGACTACTCGTATTCATATCATGCATCGAGGATATCTTCAAGTATAATGTTTCTCTAAGCTGCATATGTGATGAGTTCGGTTACAAAACATTCTACATTCAGCAGCTTATGTGACCCTTTATCTGACAAATTAGAAACGTTGAATAATTGAATGTCCTTGTCAGAGTCAGTTTTGCAGTTATTCACTTTGCGAGCCCGCGAATCAATTTACGAGGATCCTAAATTCTGTTCTTTTTACACGTATTAAGAAATTACTTTAATGGATGGCTTTGGGGGAAAAACTCTTATTTTCATAAAGGACGCAGGCCGAGGTTGGTCGAATGCGATTTTAAAATGTAGCATGCACGGAGAGAGTTTCACTAAGCTGCTATAAAAGAAATTAACACATGGATTAATTACTCTGAGCGGATCACAACTTAATAAACAAACGAGATGACGAACCGTGATGGAGAGAGAATAGCAAGTCATTTTTTTTTAATTCGATACTATAATGTCTTTAAAGAAAGATGGCGTCCTAACAATATTAGATCATTGGCCATCTATACACAGAGTTTGGCAAACTTGGTTTAATTTTTAGAAATATTCTAGAGTAGAAGAAATTGGGATTCATTCTTGCAGAATATCACATGCACTGCTCATACGAATGGCACTACACACTCATGAGGCAGGTATTTCTAATTAATTTTAGGGGATATTAAATTCTACTAGATATTCTTCCAAAATTAATTGACATAAAACATATGAGAATGCTCAATTTACTGTAAAGAGAACACACACACACACACAAACAAAATTATGTTTAATGGTGAAGAACGTATATCTATAATTCTCATATAGATTCAGGATTATGTAAGCACATGCACCTAGTCACTTGCTAGCCACCCCGAGTCCCGGGCGGACATCACTCCGGGACATCTACCCCTGAGATGATCACGAGGAATGCCCCACGGACAACAATAAACCCTCTGAAAATCATTCCCAGATAGTAGCCTCATAGTCATATCCCCATAATGAGAAGTCTTAACGTGTGGGCGATCGCCATTGGTGTAGTTTTCTTAGGCAGTAGTTGTCCGGGGTGTGACTTTACAGGGTTGAGGTGAGTGTGGGTGTCAAAGGGGGGGGGGGTGATGTTGATCTCTGCCCTGAGACGTTTCAAACTTAATCAAATCAAAATTATATCATGTTGTATTGTAAGTAACATATGTATATTGCCTATTCTTTTGTGTACTTGGTATATTCCTTTATATTTGTTTGGAAAATTAGAAAGAAAGAAAGAAAGGAAACAAAAGACGGAAAAAGAAAGGCATTGTGAATATTCAAAAGAGATTGCCATCATTGTCATGACTGTAACTAAAGATGGCGTCCTAAGTGCTTAAAGGCTCTCTCTATGCCAGACTTTGTTTTCACTTTCTTTGAGTGGCTAGATGTCACGGATAAGTGTTTGCTAGGCTTGTGAAGAAGATAATTAAACAAAAAGAGAAGAACAAGAGGAAGGAAGAAACAAATAAGAAAAGGAGAAGAGGAGAGAGAGATGGTGGGTTACAAAAAAAAAACGAATCTTCACATTTCTATTTGCATTTCTTGTCCATAAATTTCTGTGATAAGACAAACACTAAACAAAACAAACAAACGAAATAAAACAAACCGAATCAATAATAACCAAGTACAAACAAAGAAGGAGATACAGTATATAGGAATACCAATTTGCCTATGACGATGTACAGCATGTCAAATGGCTCCAATAGGTGTCGATTGAGAGGGGGAAGAGGCGATATGTGACCAGTTCCCTCCCCTTCCCCAATAGCGATGCCTATACTTGAAAGAAAAACAAATCACATAATTTTGTTGTTATAGGGCTGCGGCACAAAACACGAATGAGTAAAATACCAACAAACAAAGAAGTAATCAAGAGGGGAGGGGGAATGAAGGACGCACACAAAACTGTGAATGTTCATATCAATAGCAATGAGGAAATTGTAGAAAAGAAACGAAAGAAAGAAATTAGTTTAGAGAAGGGCTACAATAAGAATGAACGAATGGATGACTTGTGACCTCAGAGAAGGTATACAAATAAAAAACAAAATTAAATATTTGAATGATATAAATGTGATCGATCATACAACTAGGAATTCGGTGATGACTGATGGATATACAGCACACAAAGCATATATTGCATGTGAATAGTATATAAGGGTTGTATGTGTACAATGCGACATTTACACTTATCAAATATGGAATTCTACACATGGGTTGACTTTGATTGTTTGTCGCCGCCATATCTTTCATGCGAAATATGTAGCTTATTTCTAGCGTAGGATCCTAGGTCTAGAGGACTGTTTATCTTGGCTTCGTCTTCTCATGTATTGGATTTGTGACAGCAAGATTCAAGTCAATTCAAGGTGAGATTTTGTTTACGTTCAATACTTAAGAAAATTGAAAACAGGTTAATAATATCGAAAATAATATCGCTAGTGATATTCGTTTGTCTCGCAATGTGGTCAATAAGGAATCTAAAAGATCACGACGTTTCGTGCGCTATCTGCAACACTTCGTCAGGTGATAAAAACTAATGTAAGCAAGGGTCTTTTATACTTTACGGGAGGACCGGCGGAGCGGTCTATAATTTGATCGATAATTGGAACAATAACGCACAATGCCTATTGGTCGACGCACACGGTGATCGACCAATCACCAGGTCGCTGGTTCGGCCGCTGGTTCGGCTAATGCACCAGGCCTATTGGCCGACGCATAAATTATGGTGCTCAACCAATCAACGGGCCGTTGGCTCGGACCGTCTGCTGAATGAAATCGACCGGGGTTGGCCGGCAGGACGGTGAGTGTCATGGCGGCGTATCGTCCGCATCCGGGTTCGGGGATATCGATCCCGTTGTCTCTGTTGAAATTATTAGGATTGAGACGGATATGATCGTCGTGATCTTTTAGATTCCTTATTGACAACATTGCGAGACAAACGAATATCACTTGCGATATTTTTTTCGATACTACATCCGCAATGAGTAATATATTTAGCAGGTTAATAATAAGTTAAATATAAACACCGAGTATGGTCAGGTTTAAGGCCAGGGCCAGGTTAGGTTAGCGGGCTAGGAGTTAATGTGAAATATGACATTTAACCTTAATTGGCACACATACCCCTACGCGACGGGTGCATGCATACATTTGATTTAAAGGTTAGAGGCCGCTCTAGATTAAACGATAGAGATCAAGTAGTTTATGGCAAACGAGATTATGATGTCATGATGTGCGATAAGTTAAGTGACACTCGATTGGCCTACTGAATTTACTGCAAATTCTATGGAGGATTCATGGGTCTTCTTTAAGAATACATTGAAAGATGAAAGTGTTAGTCGCTACACACCTAAGAAAAGATTAAATGTTAACAAAGGGAAAAAATCTGAGATTAAGTGTAAAATACTTGTTAGAGTGAAACATAGCCAGTTTAGAAAGTGACGTAATGTGCTTAGTGAAAACAAGTAGTGGAAAATATTCCCATACTGAGCTTGAAGAACAGCAATTGCATTATAAAAGAGCACGTAACCAAGTAAGGGGGAACTGTTGAAAGCCTTCTACTGACTTTGAGCATTCCATTGCCGCTGGTGTCAAACGGAATGTGAACGGGATTCTGGTCATATTATGTCAGATCAAACACAACAACTCGTGAAACTGTACCAAAGGAGGAGAAACTGAATTCAGACAAGGATTAAGAGTCGAGAACAGTACCCCGAATCATCTGCTTTTTCTCATAATTTAATGAAACGTCAAAGCTTTCGCGCTTCGCGCGGGAGGGGGGGGGGAACTGAATTCAGAAAACGATAAACAGTCGAGAACGGTACAGCAAATCGTTTTCTTTTTTATAATAATTTAATGATACGTCAAAGCTTTCGCGCTTTGCGCGGGAGGGGGGGGGGAACTTCATTCAGCCAAGGATTACCAGTCGAAAACGGTACAATTAATCGTCTTCTTTTCCTAATAGTAATAATTTAAGGAAACTTCTAAGCTTCCGCGCTTCGCGCGGGAGGCCCATCACCCACACCCCCTAATGAGCGCGCTTTTAAGTGATTCTCTTGCTCACTACCGTCCCACCCTAAAATAAGATCCTAGCTCCGCGTCTGCATTAAAATATATAGCTATGATGCTGACTAAATTGAAGAAATAATTCGTATATATATAATGTCGTCGAGGAAAATGACCATTTTGCGCATATGCAAGTACTATAGATAGTCCATAGGAAAAACAATTTAGCCTTCGGCCCCAGGTTTATAGGGTTGAATTTGTAGATATTGGACATTTAATTTTGGCGGTAATTGGAGGCTAGTTTTGTCGGTAATCGTTGAGCTCTACATCCCCCCCCCCCCTCACTGAAAAAGGTCTAGCGACGCCCCTGAGTGTACTTAGTCTTTAATCTATAGCAACTGGAGTATCTGGGGTCGCGCGATCTGTGTGGTATGATGCGTATAAGGCAGGAGACATGGATGATTGAAGAAGAAAAAACATATATTTAAACGGAATTAATCTGGACTACTCGTATTCATATCATGCATCGAGGATATCTTCAAGTATAATGTTTCTCTAAGCTGCATATGTGATGAGTTCGGTTACAAAACATTCTACATTCAGCTGCTTATGTGACCCTTTATCTGACAAATTAGAAACGTTGAATAATTGAATGTCCTTGTCAGAATCAGTTTTGCAGTTATTCACTTTGCGAGCCCGCGAATCAATTTACGAGGATCCTAAATTCTGTTCTTTTTACACGTATTAAGAAATTACTTTAATGGACGGCTTTGGGGGGAAAACTCTTATTTTCACAAAGGACGCAGGTCGAGGTTGGTCGAATGCGATTTTAAAATGTAGCATGCACGGAGAGAGTTTCACTAAGCTGCTATAAAAGAAATTAACACATGGATTAATTACTCTGAGCGGATCACAACTTAATAAACGAACGAGATGACGAACCGTGATGGAGAGAGAATAGCAAGTCATTTTTTTTTTAATTCGATACTATAATGACTTTAAAGAAAGATGGCGTCCTAACAATATTAGATCATTGGCCATCTATACACAGAGTTTGGCAAACTTGGTTTAATTTTTAGAAATATTCTAGAGTAGAAGAAATTGGGATTCATTCTTGCAGAATATCACATGCACTGCTCATACGAATGGCACTACACACTCATGAGGCAGGTATTTCTAATTCATTTTAGGGAATATTAAATTCTACTAGATATTCTTCCAAAATTAATTGACATAAAACATATGAGAATGCTCAATTTAATGTAAAGAGAGCACACACACACACACACACACACAAACAAAATTATGTTTAATGGTGAAGAACGTATATCTATAATTCTCATATAGATTCAGGATTATGTAAGCACATGCACCTAGTCACCTGCTAGCCACCCCGAGTCCCGGACGGACATCACTCCGGGACATCTACCCCTGAGATGATCACGAGGAATGCCCCACGGACAACAATAAACCCTCTGAAAATCATTCCCAGATAGTAGCCTCATAGTCATATACCCATAATGGGAAGTCTTAACGTGTGGGCGATCGCCATTGGTGTAGTTTTCCTAGGCAGTAGTTGTCCGGGGTGTGACTTTACAGGGTTGGGGTGAGTGTGGGTGTCTAAGGGGGGAGGGGGGGGGGAGGGGGGTGATGTTGATCTCTGCCCTGAAACGTTTCAAACTTAATCAAGGCAAAATTATATCATGTTGTATTGTAAGTAACATATGTATATTGCCTATTCTTTTTGTGTACTTGGTATATTCCTTTATATTTGTTTGGAAAATTAGAAAGAAAGAAAGAAAGGAAACAAAAGACGGAATAAGAAAGGCATTGTGAATATTCAAAAGAGATTGCCATCATTGTCATGACTGTAACTAAAGATGGCGTCCTAAGTGCTTAAAGGCTCTCTCTATGCCAGACTTTGTTTTTACTTTCTTTGAGTGGCTAGATGTCACGGATAAGTGTTTGCTAGGCTTGTGAAGAAGATAATTAAACAAAAAGAGAAGAACAAGAAGAAGGAAGAAACAAATAAGAAAAAGAGAAGAGGAGAGAGAGATGGTGGGTTACAACAAAAAACAACGAATCTTTACATTTCTATTTGCATTTCTTGTCCATAAATTTCTGTGATAAGACAAACACTAAACAAAACAAACAAACGAAATAAAACAAACCGAATCAATAATAACCAAGTACAAACAAAGAAGGAGATACAGTATATAGGAATACCAATTTGCCTATGACGATGTACAGCATGTCAAATGGCTCCAATAGGTGTCGATTGAGAGGGGGAAGAGGCGATATGTGACCAGTTCCCTCCCCTTCCCCAATAGCGATGCCTATACTTGAAAGAAAAACAAATCACATAATTTTGTTGTTATAGGGCTGCGGCACAAAACACGAATGAGTAAAATACCAACAAACAAAGAAGGAATCAAGAGGGGAGGGGGAATGAAGGACGCACACAAAACTGTGAATGTTCATATCAATAGCAATGAGGAAATTGTAGAAAAGAAACGAAAGAAAGAAATTAGTTTAGAGAAGGGCTATAATAAGAATGAACGAATGGATGACTTGTGACCTCAGAGAAGGTATACAAATAAAAAACAAAATTAAATATTTGAATGATATAAATGTGATCGATCATACAACTAGGAATTCGGTGATGACTGATGTATATACAACACACAAAGCATATATTGCATGTGAATAGTATATAAGGGTTGTATGTGTACAATGCGATATTTACACTTATCAAATATGGAATTCTACACATGGGTGGACTTTAACTGTTTGTCGCCGCCATATCTTTCATGCGAAATATGTAGCTTATTTCTAGCGTAGGATCCTAGGTCTAGAGGACTGTTCATCTTGGCTTCGTCTTCTCATGTATTGGATTTGTGACAGCAAGATTCAAGTAAATTCAATTTGAGATTTTGTTTACGTTCAATACTTCAGAAAATTGAAAACAGGTTAATAATATCGCTAGTGATATTCGTTTGTCTCGCAATGTGGTCAATAAGGAATCTAAAAGATCACGACGTTTCGTGCGCTATCTACAACACTTCGTCAGGTGATAAAAACTAATGTAAGCAAGGGTCTTTTATACTTTACGGGAGGACCGGCGGAGCGGTCTATAATTTGATCGAAAATTGGAACAATAACGCACAATGCCTATTGGTCGACGCACACGGTGATCGACCAATCACCAGGTCGCTGGTTCGGCTAATGCACCAGGCCTATTGGCCGACGCATATGGTGCTCAACCAATCAACGGGCCGTTGGCTCGGACCGTCTTGTGAATGAAATCGACCGGGGTTGGCCGGCAGGACGGCGAGTGTCATGGCGGCGTATCGTCCGCATCCGGGTTCGGGGATATCGATCCCGTTGTCTCTGTTGAAATTATTAGGATTGAGACGAATATGATCGTCGTGATCTTTTAGATTCCTTATTGACCACATTGCGAGACAAACGAATATCACTTGCGATATTTGTTTCGATACTACATCCGCAATGAGTAATATATTTAGCAGGTTAATAATAAGTTAAATATAAACACCGAGTATGGTCAGGTTTAAAGCCAGGGCCAGGCTAGGTTAGCGGGCTAGGAGTTAATGTGAAATATGACATTTAACCTTAATTGGCACACATACCCCTACGCGACGGGTGCATGCATACATTTGATTTAAAGGTTAGAGGCCGCTCTAGATTAAACGATAGAGATCAAGTAGTTTATGGCAAACGAGATTTTGATGTCATGATGTGCGATAAGTTAAGTGACACTCGATTGGCCTACTGAATTTACTGCAAATTCTATGAAGGATTCATGGGTCTTCTTTAAGAATACATTGAAAGATGAAAGTGTTAGTCGCTACACACCTAAGAAAAGTTTAAATGTTAACAAAGGGAAAAAAATCTGAGATTAAGTGTAAAATACTTGTTAGAGTGAAACATAGCCAGTTTAGAAAGTGACGTAATGTGCTTAGTGAAAACAAGTAGTGGAAAATATTCCCATACTGAGCTTGAAGAACAGCAATTGCATTATAAAAGAGCACGTAACCAAGTAAGGGGGAACTGTTGAAAAGCTTCTACTGACTTTGAGCATTCCATTGCCGCTGGCTTTAAACGAAATGTGAAAGGATTCTGGTCATATTATGTCAGATCAAACACAACAACTCGTGAAACTGTACCAAAGGAGGAGAAACTGAATTCAGACAAGGATTAAGAGTCGAGAACAGTACCCCGAATCGTCTGCTTTTTCTCATAATTTAATGAAACGTCAAAGCTTCCGCGCTTTGCGCGGGAGGGGGGGAACTGAATTCAGAAAACGATAAACAGTCGAGAACGGTACAGCAAATCGTTTTCTTTTTTATAATAATTTAATGATACGTCAAAGCTTTCGCGCTTCGCGCGGGAGGGGGGAGGGGAACTTCATTCAGCAAAGGATTACCAGTCGAAAACGGTACAATTAATCGTCTTCTTTTCCTAATAGTAATAATTTAAGGAAACGTCTAAGCTTCCGCGCTTCGCGCGGGAGGCCCATCACCCACACCCCCTAATGAGCGCGCTTTTAAGTGATTCTCTTGCTCACTACCGTCCCACCCTAAAATAAGATCCTAGCTCCGCGTCTGCATTAAAATATATAGCTATGATGCTGACTAAATTGAAGAAATAATTCGTATATATATATGTCGTCGAGGAAAATGACCATTTTGCGCATATGCAAGTACTATAGATAGTCCATATAGGAAAAACAATTTAGCCTTCGGCCCCAGGTTTATAGGGTTGAATTGGTAGATATTGGACATTTAATTTTGTCGGTAATTGGTGGCTAGTTTTGTCGGTAATCGTTGAGCTCTACACCCCCCCCCCCCCCCCCCCTCACTGAAAAAGGTCTAGCGACGCCCCTGAGTGTACTTAGTCTTTAATCTATAGCAACGGGAGTATCTGGGGTCGCGCGATCTGTGTGGTATGATGCGTATAAGGCAGGAGACATGGATGATTGAAGAAGAAAAAACATATATTTAAACGGAATTAATCTGGACTACTCGTATTCATATCATGCATCGAGGATATCTTCAAGTATAATGTTTCTCTAAGCTGCATATGTGATGAGTTCGATTCCAAAACATTCTACATTCAGCAGCTTATGTGACCCTTTATCTGACAAATTAGAAACGTTGAATAATTGAATGTCCTTGTCAGAATCAGTTTTGCGGTTATTCACTTTGCGAGCCCGCGAATCAATTTACGAGGATCCTAAATTCTGTTCTTTTTACACGTATTAAGAAATTACTTTAATGGATGGCTTTGGGGGGAAAACTCTTATTTTCACAAAGGACGCAGGCCGAGGTTGGTCGAATGCGATTTTAAAATGTAGCATGCACGGAGAGAGTTTCACTAAGCTGCTATAAAAGAAATTAACACATGGATTTATTACTCTGAGCGGATCACAACTTAATGAACAAACGAGATGACGAACCGTGATGGAGAGAGAATAGCATGTCATTTTTTTTTTAATTCGATACTATAATGACTTTAAAGAAAGATGGCGTCCTAACAATATTAGATCATTGGCCATCTATACACAGAGTTTGGCAAACTTGGTTTAATTTTTAGAAATATTCTAGAGTAGAAGAAATTGGGATTCATTCTTGCAGAATATCACATGCACTGCTCATACGAATGGCACTACACACTCATTAGGTAGGTATTTCTAATTAATTTTAGGGGATATTAAATTCTACTAGATATTCTTCCAAAATTAATTGACATAAAACATATGAGAATGCTCAATTTACTGTTAATAGAACACACACACACACAAATAAAATATTTTTTTCCAGTTTAATGGTGAAGAACGTATATCTATAATTCTCATATAGATTCAGGATTATGTAAGCACATGCACCTAGTCACCTGCTAGCCACCCCGAGTCCCGGACGGACATCACTCCGGGGCATCTATCCCCTGAGATGATCACGAGGAATGCCCCACGGACAACAATAAACCCTCAGAAAATCATTCCCAGATAGTAGCCTCATAGTCATATCCCCATAATGAGAAGTCTTAACGTGTGGGCGATCGCCATTGGTGTAGTTTTCCTAGGCAGTAGTTGTCCGGGGTGTGACTTTACAGGGTTGAGGTGAGTGTGGGTGTCTAAGAGGGGGGGGGGTGATGTTGATCTCTGCCCTGAGATGTTTCAAACTTAATCAAGGCAAAATTATATCATGTTGTATTGTAAGTAACATATGTATATTGCCTATTCTTTTGTGTACTTGGTATATTCCTTTATATTTGTTTGGAAAATTAGAAAGAAAGAAAGAAAGGAAACAAAAGACCGAAAAATGAAAGGCATTGTGATGATTCAAAAGAGATTGCCATCATTGTCATGACTGTAACTAAAGATGGCGTCCTAAGTGCTTAAAGGCTCTCTCTATGCCAGACTTTGTTTTCACTTTCTTTGAGTGCTTATATGTCACGGATAAGTGTTTGCTAGGCTTCTGAAGAAGATAATTAAACAAAAAGAGAAGAACAAGAGGAAGGAAGAAACAAATAAGAAAAGGAGAAGAGGAGTGAGAGATGGTGGGTTAAAACAAAAAACAACGAATCTTTAAATTTCTATGTGCATTTGTTGTCCATAAATGTCTGTGATAAGCCAAACACTAAACAAAATAAACAGACGAAATAAAACAAACCGAATTAATAATAAGCAAATACAAACAAAGAAGGAGATACAGTATATAGGAATACCAATTTGCCTATGACGATGTACAGCATGTCAAATGGCTTCAATGGGTTTCGATGGGGAGGGGGAAGAGGCGATATGTGACCAGTGCCCTCCTCTTCCCCAATAGCGATTCCTATACTTGAAAGAAAAACAAATCACATAATTTTGTTGTTATAGGGCTGCGGCAAAAAAAACGAATGAGTAAAATACCAACAAACAAAGAAGGAATCAAGAGGGGAGGGGGAATGAAGGACGCACACAAAACCGTGAATGTTTATATCAATAGCAATGAGGAAAATGTAGAAAAGAAACGAAAGAACGAAACTAGTTTAGAGAAGGGCTATAATAAGAATGAACGAATGGATGACTTGTGACCTCAGAGAAGGTATACAAATAAAAAACAAAATTAAATATTTGAATGATATAAATGTGATCGATCATACAACTAGGAATTCGGTGATGACTGATGGATATACAACACACAAAGCATATATTGCATGTGAATAGTATATAGGGGTTGTATGTGTACAATGCGATATTTACACTTATCAAATATGGAATTCTACACATGGGTGGACTTTAACTGTTTGTCGCCGCCATATCGTTCATGCGAAATGTGTAGTTTATTTCTAGCGTAGGATCCTAGGTCTAGAGGACTGTTCATCTTGGCTTCGTCTTCTCATGTATTGGATTTGTGACAGCAAGATTCAAGTCAATTCAAGGTGAGGTTTTGTTTACGTTCAATACTTAAGAAAATTGAAAACAGGTTAATAATAAGTTAAATATAAACACCGAGTATGGTCAGGTTTATAGCCAGGGCCAGGCTAGGTTAGCGGGCTAGGAGTTAATGTGAAATATAACATTTAACCTTAATTGGCACACATACCCCTACGCGACGGGTGCATGCATACATTTGATTTAAAGGTTAGAGGCCGCTCTAGATTAAACGATAGAGATCAAGTAGTTTATGGCAAACGAGATTATGATGCCATGAAAGCACCCCCTATCTGAGGACTGCCAACATTTCCGAACCCCCCTTTCGCGGGCTTTTTGCGGGCTTTTCCTGCCTTGGAGACCCCCTAAATCATGAAAAATGCTCAACGTACCCCCCTAAATTCGGAATAATTTCTCAGGAGTCCAAAGAGATGAGAGTAAAAAAGAAAAAACACCTCCTTTTTAAAGAAATCTCCGGGTGAAAAGTTAATACAACCCTTTTTTTACAATTCTCGGGCCGGACTTTGTCGCACGAAAAGTACCCCTTTACCGGACATTTTGGTAACACGCATGGGGTCATTCCGACCACGGAGTGGGGGGGGGGGGGGCGGGCATGATGTGCGATAAGTTAAGTGACTGCAAATTTACTGCAAATTCTATGGAGGATTCATGGGTCTTCTTTAAGAATACATTGAAAGATGAAAGTGTTAGTCGCTACACACCTAAGAAAAGATTAAATGTTAACAAAGGGAAAAAATCTGAGATTAAGTGTAAAATACTTGTTAGAGTGAAACATAGCCAGTTTAGAAAGTGGCGTAATGTGCTTAGTGAAAACAAGTAGTGGAAAATATTCCCATACTGAGCTTGAAGAACAGCAATTGCATTATAAAAGAGCACGTAACCAAGTAAGGGGGAACTGTTGAAAGGCTGCTACTGACTTTGAGCATTCCATTGCCGCTGGTGTCAAACAAAATGTGAAAGGATTCTGGTCATATTATGTCAGATCCAAAAAAATAATCGTGAAACTGTACCAAACCTAATTAAACCAGATGGTAGTAAAACATCTTCAGACCAGGAAAAGGCAGAAATTGTACAGGCTTTATTTTCATCAGTTTTACAAAACAAGATTTGGTGAATATTTCACCTCCTTCACGTATCTTGTTTGACGTATCTTGTTTGACGTCCCCTTAAGTCAGGTTAAGTCCACCTCTGGAGACGTGTTTAAACTGTCGTTGAATCTTCAGCCAAATACATCTGGTTGGTTATTATTTTTGTTTTTACCTGACTGCTAAGAAAGCATACATGCTTGTAAGTAAGCAACCAGACGGGGGAATTTTGTGAACATGTTCAAAATTTTGGAACTGCTCGCGACTTCGAGGAGAGTCGTGGAATGTTGTAAAGAGTTACGCTAAGCCATACCGAATTGTTTGCGAGTGCCTCTTTGAGGCAACTCACCACAACTCGCCATAACTCGCTAATACAACTCGGCTAAGTGGGAGCCCTGCTTAACGCTAAGCCATACCGAATTGTTTGCGAGTTATTGCGAGTGCCTCTTTGAGGCAACTCACCACAACTCGCCATAACTCGCTAATACAACTCGGCTAAGTGGGAGCCCTGCTTTAGGAATTGTTAAAAGGACATTTGTTGATACAGATACAATGCTGTTTTCGCTAAAGAGTCTTCCCTGCTGAAAAGAACACACTGATTCACGCTCATTCACAGTGTGAAAACGTAGCTCACACTGTGAACACAGTGTGAACACACAGTTCACACTGTGAACGGAGTGTTTTCACAGTGTGGACACCGTCACAATGTGGTAAACCATACAGTATTCACATTGTGAAATTCGATTTCACAGTGTGAAAATGGCTGCTACTGACTTTGAGCATTCCATTGCCGCTGGTGTCAAACGAAATGTGAAAGGTTTCTGGTCATATTATGTCAGATCAAAAACAACAACTCGTGAAACTGTACCAAAGGAGGAGAAACTGAATTCAGACAAGGATTAAGAGTCGAGAACAGTACACCGAATCGTCTGCTTTTTCTCATAATTTAATGAAACGTCAAAGCTTCCGCGCTTTGCGCGGGAGGGGGGGAAAACTGAATTCAGAAAAGGATAAATAGTCGAGAACGGTACAGCAAATCGTCTTCTTTTTTATAATAATTTAATGAAACGTCAAAGCTTTCGCGCTTCGCGCGGGAGGGGGGGGGGTGGGAAAACTTCATTCAGCCAAGGATTACCAGTCGAAAACGGTACAATTAATCGTCTTCTTTTCCTAATAATTAAAAGAAACGTCTAAGCTTCCGCGCTTCGCGCGGGAGGCCCATCACCCACACCCCCTAATGAGCGCGCTTTTAGGTGATTCTCTTGCTCACTACCGTCCCTTCCTAAAATAAGATCCTAGCTCCGCGTCTGCATTAAAATATATAGCTATGATGCTGACTAAATTGAAGAAATAATTCGTATATATATGTCGTCGAGGAAAATGACCATTTTGCGCATATGCAAGTACTATAGATAGTCCATCTCTCTCTCTCTAAAGTGCCATATCGTTTGACTTTGGCGATCATGCTGTTCCACAACCCTCGGCTCCTAGCCTTCTGTATTAGTACCACTCCCAGTTCTTTCACTCCTCTCTCTTCCAACAATTTCTGCAGACTGTCCATCCAAAGTATCCTCCTTCTTCCCCTACTCCTTCTTCCCACAATTTTCCCTGTCAAAGCAAGGTTCTCTAAGCCTTCTTTACGTGTAATGTGACCCATGAACTTCAACTGCCTAATCAACATCTCACGTATCATTTTCCTTTGCACTCCAGCTCGTGTAAGAACTTCCTCATTACTAACTTTGTCAGTCCAGGGGATTTTCATCATTCTTCTTAGAAACCACATTTCGCAACTTTCCAAACGCTTTTTAGTATCAGAGGCTAAAGTCCATGTTTCACTACCATACATAAGAACTGGGTAGATGTAACAATTCAATACCCTTATTCTGGTCCTCATACACAATGTTCGATTTGTCAGAATTTTGCCTAACTTTGAAAATGCAGATTTAGCGAGAGCTATCCTTCTCTTGATCTCTGTCTCGCATCTTGCATCTTCGGTAATCATGCTGCCGAGGTAGTTAAATGAGGAGACTTGTTTAATAGTCTGTTCTTTCAGTTTCAAGTTACATTTTGGACTGCTCTTCTTGGATACCACCAGGCATTTTGTCTTGGTATAGTTGATCCCTAGTCCCATTCTCTCACTTTCTTTTACAACATTCAGGAGTCTTTGGAGATCTTTCTCCGATTCTGAAAATAAAACAGTGTCATCAGCATATCTAATATTTGTGATTGAATGACCACCCACTTGTATCCCATTTTCATCTTCCAATTCTCTTAGAATGATTTCACTATACATATTGAACAGGTCTGGCGACATAACACAACCCTGTCTGACTCCCCGTCTGATGTTGATATATTCACTACACTCTCCTTCTACCCTGATGCATGCAAACTGATTCCAATATAGACTTTGTAGCAGTCTTAGATCTTTCCTATATATATCAAGCTTTCTCAGCTCTTCAAAAAGTTCTGAATGTCTTACTTTATCAAAAGTCCATAGGAAAAACAATTTAGCCTTCGGCCCCAGGTTTATAGGGTTGAATTTGTAGATATTGGACATTTAATTTTGTCGGTAATTGGTGGCTAGTTTTGTCGGTAATCGTTGGGCTCTACACCCCCCCCCCCCCCCCCCCACACTGAAAAAGGTCTAGCGACGCCCTGAGTGTACTTAGTCTTTAATCTATAGCAACTGGAGTATCTGGGGTCGCGCGATCTGTGTGGTATGATGCGTATAAGGCAGGAGACATGGATGATTGAAGAAGAAAAAACATATATTTAAACGGAAATAATCTGGACTACTCGTATTCATATCATGCATCGAGGTTATCTTCAAGTATAATGTTTCTCTAAGCTGCATATGTGATGAGTTCGGTTCTAAAACATTCTACATTCAGCAGCTTCTGTGACCCTTGATCTGACAAATTAGAAACGTTGAATAATTGAATGTCCTTGTCAGAATCAGTTTTGCAGTTATTCACTTTGCGAGCCCGCGAATCAATTTACGAGGATCCTAAATTCTGTTCTTTTTACACGTATTAAGAAATTACTTTAATGGATGGCTTTGGGGGGAAAACTCATATTTTCACAAAGGACGCAGGCCGAGGTTGGTCGAATGCGATTTTAAAATGTAGCATGCACGGAGAGAGTTTCACTAAGCTGCTATAACAGAAATTAAAACATGCATTAATTACTCTGAGCGGATCACAACTTAATAAACAAACGAGATGACGAACCGTGATGGAGAGAGAATAGCATGTCATTTTTTTTTTATTCGATACTATAATAGAACCAAGTTATGGCCGCGAACGAGTAGGACGTGCTTTACAAGTCTCTCCTTAATTTGAATTTTGGACAAAATATTCACAGACCTTCACGGATACCTTTACGGATATTTCATCCAGCAGTTTGTCTTATCATATTGATATTAGTAAGACAAAAACGAAGATGCCACCAAAGAAATCGAAGAAAGCTGGAAAAGATGACATTTCGGAGGCCCAGACACCACGTACACCCAGGACCTCGATGCCCGACTCTCCCGGCACAGGCGCTCTCCCGAAGACCCCAAGAAGCCAAGGTGCCACGCCCAGCCCGGCAGCGTCTACACATTTGCATGAGAATAGCGACGACGTACTTAGCACGCCTGAAGGGATATCCCGGTATTTCCAGGTGGCGACTGAACATTTTGAGAAGATGATACAAAAAGCTGTTGCATCGCTCGTCGAGAATATCAAGCGTGTGGAATGCATCTGGGATCTGCTATAGAATTTGAAAGCAAGAGGGTCACTGAAATTGCAGGAAAGTATTCGCGTCTGGAGAAAAGAATGCAGAAGATGGAAAGTGAGTTGAATGTTTTGCGCTCGGAGGTTGCTAACCAACATGTTGACATCAACAAAAGCGAAAGATTCTCTCGTAGGAATAACGTCAGGATCGTCGGCATCCCCGAGTCTCCAATGGAGAATTGCGTCACGGTAGTTGAGGAGATCTTGAAGGAAAAGTTTGGGATGGCGGTCAAAGTAGAAAGGGCCCATAGAGATGGGAAAAGCGTCCAGGACCGGTCACGGCATATTATGTTCAAGACCTTGTCCTATCGCGACAAGATTGACGTCATGAGAAACCAGCGCCTGAAACTCGCCAAGGAATCATATTACATGACGGATGATCTCACACGCGAAGGTTTAATAGAGAAGAGGAAATGGTCCAAGGCCGCACAAGACTTATATAAGAACAATGTCAAACTCCGATTCTTCGCCGGCAAGTGGCGAAGCACAGGTGGTGCTCCGTATGACTTCACAACCTTGGAATAGACACTTTATTTCTCCCAAGCATACTGGTAACGTTATTCCTGTTTTCTATGATTTTATTGACAATGTTATATAGAACCTGATAATACATGTTATACAATGTATTACTTTAATACCGTGTATACTGCATCTACAGTGTTATATCTCTTACGAACCTCCTTCCATCATCCTACCTTTCATCTTCTTCTCTTTATCGCTACTTCTCCGTATCCTCCCTCTACCTGTGTTCCCAGTTTAAGAGAGAATATTTTGTGTGTATATTATAACGTTACGGAGAGACTGTAGTTCACTCTACTATAGACAAAACAAACTCGGCCTGATATTTCGTATGTTTAAATTTGAATGCATCTGTATATCAGATATGTGCTTCCTTATGTATGTTTTTGGATTTATAGACATCGTAGGGTGCATGCTTATATATTTATTACTTCATACCAGGTCATGGATTCATTTATTACTTGTACTCTTAAATGATTAACGTTAACGACGTAACTATTAACGAACAGCAATCTGTCGATTGTCAATATTACTTACCAGAAAAATTTAATTCTACACTTACGGATAATT
This sequence comes from Strongylocentrotus droebachiensis, assembly GCA_035222895.1. Taxonomy (NCBI): domain Eukaryota; kingdom Metazoa; phylum Echinodermata; class Echinoidea; order Camarodonta; family Strongylocentrotidae; genus Strongylocentrotus; species Strongylocentrotus droebachiensis. The sequence goes on along the minus strand of JAVYIG010000229.1, from coordinate 176,013 downwards.
ATTGTACAAATTTTGGTCTATTTTACTCTAATGCCAGAAGTTTGGTTAAAAATTACGATAAAATTTGTTCATTGTTGTGTGATATTACATTTCCATTCTCTGTAATTGGAATTACTGAAACCTGGTTGACTGATAACTCTCCAAACTTATTTGAAATTCATAATTATTTATTTGTCCACCATGACAGACAAAATAAAAGAGGAGGTGGAGTCGCCCTTTATATTTTACACACATTATCATATAAAGTTAGGCTAGATGTTCACCTTTTGAATAATAGTGCAGAATTACTTTGTGTCGAAATCGATATGGGAAAAGAAAAAAATATTATTATATGTGTAATTTACCGACCTCCAAACAATAATAATATAGACCTATTCCTCTCTGACATTGATACTTTATTACATAACCTTAATGACGAAAATAAAGTTATATGTTTAATGGGTGACTACAATATTGACCTTATGAAGGATAATAATAACACCAACCGATTACGTACACTCGTGTACTCTAATGCACTCTTCCCAACAATTGATAAACCTACACGGATAGATACCCGCTCATCATCCTTAATAGACAATATATTTATTAATATAGATATCGGATTACTTAGGTCAGGTTTAATATACTCTGAGATCTCAGATCATCTACCACTGTTTCTAATACTTGAAAAAATAATTAAACCTCCAAAAACGAACAAAAAAGTTAAAGTCCGAAGATTTACTGAGCGGAATATATCTCGACTAATCGAAAACTTAGATTCCGAAAATTGGGAAGATGTTTTATCGTGCAATAATACAGATGATGCATATTGCTTATTTTGGACAAAATTTGAATCGTACTTTAATACATGTCTCCCAAAGCTTAATACTAGAGGTAAATATAAACAGCCTATTAACCCATGGGTTACGAAGGGAATTCTCACATCAATAAGGAAAAGAAACAAACTGTATAAACTTAGTTTAAACCACCCTACCCCTTCACATATAAGAAGTTATAGGAAATATAGAAATAAGCTTACCAGTACCATAAGGCTATCCAAAAAATTATATTTTTCAAACAAACTAAAAAATGCTGAAGGTAATATATCATCTACATGGAATGTCATTAAAGAATTGCTTAATAAGAAAAGTCGTACACCTACTCAACAAACCTCTAATATAAATGGTCACAAAGTAGATGAGCCAGATGAAATAGCAAATTTGTATAATGAATATTTTGTTAACATAGGCCCTGAACAGGCTTCCAAAATCGATAGACATCATCATGACTTTAAGGAATTTCTCCCAGAATCAACTTACCCTTCGCTCTTTTTATATCCGACAGATTTTATTGAAATTAAAGCATTACGGTGTACGAGGTAAAGCACTTGACTGGTTCGAAAATTACTTGTCATCAAGAAAACAATATACTTTATTCAATTCAGTTTCTTCTAACGTATCATCTATTAAATGTGGAGTTCCGCAAGGCTCCATACTTGGGCCACTATTATTTTTGATATATGTCAACGATATTTCTAATGTTTCACCAATTCTACAGTATATATTATTTGCCGATGATACAAATGTATTTTAGTCACATTCCGATTTAAATTCGATGATCGCAACCATGAACACTGAATTACCTAAGTTATCGAAATGGTTCAAAAGCAACATATTATCATTGAACCTAAAGAAGACCAATTTTATTCACTTTAGAAACTCAAGAAATCACAATATTTATAACTTTGAGCTGCTTGTCGATAATGTTCCAATAGAAAAAAAGTCATCAACGAAATTCTTAGGTGTATATATAAATGAAAAATGTAACTGGAATGATCATGTGAACTATATCTCTACCCCTATTTCTCGCAATATTGGTATACTATTTAAGCTAAAATACTTTTTGCCAACACATTTGCTTAGTATGCTATATAATACACTGGTTTTACCATATATTTCTTACTGCAATATCATATGGGCTACTCATAAGTGCAATACTAATCGTATATTACTGTTACAGAAAAAAGCAATTCGAGTTTGTACCGATGCAGGTTATCGCGACCACACTGACCCTTTATTTGCCACATTAAAAACTCTAAAAATAAGTGATATACACAACATGCAAAAATCTCTGTTCATGTTTCGGCTCAAATCCGGCAATCTTCCCCCATCACTAGTCATTTTATTCCAACATAATTTTAATTTTCATTCCTACCCAACCAGGCATTCCAATGACTATCACCTATTTAATGCCAAAACAGCCTTAGCTCAAAACTCAATTAGACATTCTGGTCCTGATACCTGGAATGCACTACCCCCTGAAATAAAAACGATGAATACAATGCTATCCTTTAAAAGAGCGGTGAAAAAGTTTCTTATTGCTCATTATCTTTAAATCCACCAACAAAATAAGTTCTCCTCGTTTACCCATCGTTACAAAACTCGATAGTTTTCTGTACTGTTTACTTTTTTTGCTTCCATTCATTGAAACGTTGATTATAACCTTCCATGACCTGGTATGAATAAACGTATGAATAAAGAGTGGCCTACTTGGGATACTGAATAAACACTGTCTTCTATACAAACATTTCAAGGCTCCGACTCGCAGGCCTAGGTTTAAAACCAGCTGGCTGATCTTACTTTCACATTCTTACTGTCCGAACCTCGCGAGTCTTTTCATTCTATTGTATCCCAAGTTGGCCACTCGGTATTCAAATTTGCATTTTTTTTTTTTTTTAAAACCTTTAAATATCAATTTGAAATCCAACCACCACATAAGTCTGTGAATATTGATGTGCATCCCCTCTTTCTTTTCTCTTCTTTCTTCTGTCTTTTCCCCCTTTTACCAATATTTTATTCCTCCATATTTGTAGTATTATGTATCCTTTGAGGGTAGTCATACTATCAAGCTTTGCTTATTTTGTCAACCCTCCTGTTTGATGTTCTCGATTAGTTACACCCAGCCTTACTTTATTCTACATATATTCTTTTGTCATGTGTAAATTTGCAATATTTGTTTGTTATATATTTGTAAATATGCAAAAGAAAAAGAAAATCAAACAGAAATAAATAAATCAAATGACTTTAAAGAAAGATGGCGTCCTAACAATATTAGATCATTGGCCATCCATTATTATTAGTAGTACTAGCTGTTTGCGCCCGTTAAACGGGCGCTCTTTGCTGTGGCAGCCATTTTGCGTTCGTCCGCGGCATCAAACTTTTCAGCCTTTAGCTTCCGTAAAGATTGACATATATAACAATTCTATTTACAATTGTATTTATAATTGATTTCATCATGAAATAAGCTAATAAATATCAAATTAAGACTTGACTGATTTAAATTTCAAATATTATATTTTAATTAAAAATAAGCTAATAAATATCAAATAAAGACTTGACTGATTTAAATTTAAAATAGACCTATTATATTTTAATTAAAAATATTGATTGATATTCATAAATTTCTGTGTTTGCGTGGCGAGCTTCTTTTCGGTCATTTTCTTCGCGTACGCAAGAAATACAGCTCCGTTATTCATGAATGAGGTATCAAGTTGACCGGGATCATTGTCCGAATACCTGTAAGAAACGTCAATGAAATATATCAACCGGTTCAATTTAAAAAATAAAAATTCACTTCAGCTCAGAAAATACAGCATCTGCTGCAATTACGGCCGGTTTTAAGCCCCAGAGTTCTGGGGAAGAAAAGGGCTAGAGATAGCTATGATTACTGATTAATTTTTTCCATTAAACATCACATCCTATTTCTACTACATCACATATATATAAGGTCTAGGCCTAGAATCTAGACGATTTTTATAACGCTGTTTGACCATGAATGACGCACCGTAATACCCGTTTTAATGCATTGATTTGATGAAGGAACTGTATCATAGTAAAAGTATTCTATCCAGCTATAGACAATGCCAATGGCTATGTTTTTAAACGACCGTCTGATTTTCTTGTGAAAACTTTACTTTGAAAAATGATTATCGAAATTTAGCATACAACTATACATGGACAGAATAATCACAATCTAAGCTCAGGTTTCATACCTCTATAGTCACGAAACTATATTGAAATATAGGGGCAATAAGAGCAATTTCAAAATGTTGTCGAGTCTACTCTATAATAGCTCAGCTCAGCTCACCTCACCTCACACACAGTCACAGTTCCGACAGTGCTCGGCAGCAGTGGCGCACTGCACTGCCCGTGCCTCATGGCAGCTAGCTTGCAACTGAACTGCTGAACTGTCAGTTACGATGAATTTCTTGTGAAAACTTTACTTTGAAGAATGATTTTCAAAATTCAGTAAACATGAACAGGATAATACCAAAGTAACCCTGCTTGCATACCTCTATTCACGTAAACTATATATAAATCACGGCAATCATCATAGAATCAAAGACGAAGCGACTGAGCTGTGCGTGTGACGGTGAGCGAATCATCGCATACATTATACACGTACGTTCGTACACGCAGCAGGTCCGGCTGGCCTACAAAGCATATCATATAAAAAGACGCATAACACGGGTAAGCCCAACCCGTGAGAGCGTGCATTTCTTACATCCCCTCACCCGGGTGAGTCATCTGTTAATGTGTATTTCTCTTACATGCTACAAAGCGTATCCTATAGCAAGAGGCCTAAACTCGGGGTAAGCCACAACCGTTACTACGTGATGTGCTACATCCATTGACAGAGTAGATTCTCGTCCGCTGTGTGTCTCTTTGTTGATTGCACAGAGGGCGGATGCACGCCTTGCCGACTCGCTCTCGCGGGTTCATCGCCTCCTTGCAATCCGCGACGCCCGCCGTCCCCTCGTCCGCCCGTCCTCCCCGGGACCCCGAAACCGCCTTTATCGACGTCGACGGCGACCGCGACCGAAGATCGAACGGGGACGTGGCCAAATGGGTAGATTAAAACGTCGTCCGTCCGCGGGACCGCCCGGCGGCGACCGGGGGCGGGCGGGAGGGGAGATTTGGGCGCTGTAAAATGGACCCCAGATACCCCCCTCGACGCCTTAGCGTATTATTATATAGACTAGCTGTTTGCGCCCGTTAAACGGGCGCTCTTTGCTGTGGCAGCCATTTTGCGTTCGTCCGCGGCATCAAACTTTTCAGCCTTTAGCTTCCGTAATCAAATTAAAAATATTGATTGATATTCATCAATTTCTGTGTTTGCGTGGCGAGCTTCTTTTCGGTCATTTTCTTCGCGTACGCAAGAAATACAGCTCCGTTATTCATGAATGAGGTATCAAGTTGACCGGGTTCATTGTCCGAATACCTGTAAGAAACGTCAATGAAATATATCAACCGGTTCAATTTAAAAAAATAAAAATTCACTTCAGCTCAGAAAATACAGCATCTGCTGCAATTACGGCCGGTTTTAAGCCCCAGAGTTCTGGGGAAGAAAAGGTCTAGAGATAGCTATGATTACTGATTAATTTTTCCATTAAACATCACATCCTATTTCTACTACATCACATAGAATCTATATAGACCTTATATATATAGATTCTATGTGATGTAGTAGAAATAGGATAGGCCTAGAATCTAGACGATTTTTATAACGCTGTTTGACCATGAATGGCGCACCGTAATACCCGTTTTAATGCATTGATTTGATGAAGGAACTGTATCATAGTAAAAGTATTCTATCCAGCTATAGACAATGCCAATGGCTATGTTTTTAAACGACTGTCTTATTTTCTTGTGAAAACTTTACTTTGAAAAATGATTATCGAAATTTAGCATACAACTATACATGGACAGATTAATCACAATCTAAGCTCAGGTTTCATACCTCTATAGTCACGAAACTATATTGAAATATAGGGGCAATAAGAGCAATTTCAAAATGTTGTCGAGTCTACTCTATAATAGCTCAGCTCAGCTCACCTCACCTCACACACAGTCACAGTTCCGACAGTGCTCGGCAGCAGTGGCGCACTGCACTGCCCGTGCCTCATGGCAGCTAGCTTGCAACTGAACTGTCAGTTACGATGAATTTCTTGTGAAAACTTTACTTTGAAGAATGGCCTGCCCGCTGTTGTGTTCACGTGTAGGCCTACTTCAATGAAAGGATAGACATAAATAGTCGCATGGATGGATACATAATATAGCGTATAGTTGTCGAATATTGGCACGTTTGGCCCTTCATAGTCTCTTCGACTCTGAATAGCTCACTCACTCACTCAGTCGATCGAGCAGCCAGCGCAGCTAGAGTGCACTGCACACTACACACTGTATGCGTACGGCAGAGGTCTTGAAACTGAACGATGTTTTTCTCTGATTTTCTTGTGAAAACTTTCCTTTAATAAATGATAATCAAAACTGAGTAAACATGGCCAGAATAATCACAAAATAAGCTTTGATTTCATACCTCCACTCACGAAAACTATATAAAAATCCCGGCAATAATGATGGAAATAGGTCTCTAAGTTTGGACGTGGATGGGAAGACATCTGTTGCGCTGATTTTATGTATAGGCCTAGATCCAGATCCAATTTATTTCATCATGCATGCAATAAGCTAATAAATATCAAATAAAGACTCGACTCGTTTAAATTTTAAATATGAGGTCTGCATTTTAATTAAAATTAAAAAAATGGTAAAGATTACAAAATCTAAACTATACAAAACAAACACGGGGAAGAAAAACAAACTTGCGACGGAGGCGGGATCGAACCCGTGCGTGCAAAAAGTGCAAGAGTTGCCGGCGAATCGAACGCAACCGGCGCCTCAGACCGCTCGGCCATTTCCGTTTCATGCTAAAGCATGAAATTCGCGACGGATAAGTAGGACGTGCGGACGCTTCGACGACGTCGATGACGACCGGGACGTCGCACCGCGCCGGGACATGGTCGAGGAGCTGGATTACAATGCCCTCTGTCCGCTCGACCGCCCGGCGGCGCCCGGGGGCGGGCGGGAGGGGAGATTTGGGCGCCGTAAAATGGACCCCCCTCGACGCCTTAGAGTATTATTATATAGATTATATTAATTCTCTCTCGTGTACATGTGGACAAACCGGAACAGGTTGCATGCAGTGTGTGTGTCGGCGGGAAGGGGGTGTGAGATGTGTGAGCTAGGGGGGGGGGGGGGGTGAAGAGTTTGTGTGGTGTGAGTTGAGAGAACAGGTTGCATGCAGTGTGTGTTTGTGTTTGTATGTGTGTTTATGTGTGTGAAAGGGGGTGTGGTGTGGGTGGGCTAGAGATTGCCATCATTGTCATGACTGTAACTAAAGATGGCGTCCTAAGTGCTTAAAGGCTCTCTCTATGCCAGACTTTGTTCTCACTTTCTTTGAGTGGCTAGATGTCACGGATAAGTGTTTGCTAGGCTTGTGAAGAAGATAATTAAACAAAAAGAGAAGAACAAGAGAAAGGAAGAAACAAATAAGAAAAGGAGAAGAGGAGAGAGAGATGGTGGGTTAAAACAAAAAACAACGAATCTTTACAGTAGAAGAAATTGGGATTCATTCTTGCAGAATATCACATGCACTGCTCACACGAATGGCACTACACACTCATGAGGCAGGTATTTCTAATTAATTTTAGGGGATATTAAATTCTACTAGATATTCTTCCAAAATTAATTGACATAAAACATATGAGAATGCTCAATTTACTGTAAAGAGAACACACACACACACAAATAAAATATTTGTTCCAGTTTAATGGTGAAGAACGTAAATCTATAATTCTCATATAGATTCAGGATTATGTAAGCACATGCACCTAGTCACCTGCTAGCCTGCTAGCCGAGTCCCGGACGGACTATCACTCCGGGACATCTATCCCCTGAGATGATCACGAGGAATGCCCCACGGACAACAATAAACCCTCAGAAAATCATTCCCAGATAGTAGCCTCATATCCCCATAATGAAAAGTCTTAACGTGTGGGCGATCGCCATTGGTGTAGTTTTCCTAGGCAGTAGTTATCCGGGTGTGACTATACAGGGTTGAGGTGAGTGTGGGTGTCTAAGGGGGGGGGGTGATGTTGATCTCTGCCCTGAAACGTTTCAAACTTAATCAAATCAAAATTATATCATGTTGTATGGTAAGTAACATATTTATATTGCCTATTCTTTTGTGTACTTGGTATATTCCTTTATATTTGTTTGGAAAATTAGAAAGAAAGAAAGAAAGGAAACAAAAGACGGAAAAAAGAAAGGCATTGTGATTATTCAAAAGAGATTGCCATCATTGTCATGACTGTAACTAAAGATGGCGTCCTAAGTGCTTAAAGGCTCTCTCTATGCCAGACTTTGTTCTCACTTTCTTTGAGTGGCTAGATGTCACGGATAAGTGTTTGCTAGGCTTGTGAAGAAGATAATTAAACAAAAAGAGAAGAACAAGAGGAAGGAAGAAACAAATAAGAAAAGGAGAAGAGGAGAGAGAGATGGTGGGTTACAAAAAAACAACGAATCTTTACATTTCTATGTGCATTTCTTGTCCATAAATTTATGTGATAAGACAAACACTAAACAAAACAAACAAACGAAATAAAACAAACCGAATCAATAATAACCAAGTACAAACAAAGAAGGAGATACAGTATATAGGAATACCAATTTGCCTATGACGATGTACAGCATGTCAAATGGCTTCAATAGGTGTCGATGGAGAGGGGGAAGAGGCGATATGTGACCAGTGCCCTCCTCTTCCCCAATAGCGATTCCTATACTTGAAAGAAAAACAAATCACATAATGTTGTTGTTATAGGGCTGCGGCACAAAACACGAATGAGTAAAATACCAACAAACAAAGAAGGAATCAAGAGGGGAGGGGGAATGAAGGACGCACACAAAACCGTGAATGTTTATATCAATAGCAAATGAAAATGTAGAAAAGAAACGAAAGAAAGAAACTAGTTTAGAGAAGGGCTATAATAAGAATGAACGAATGGATGACTTGTGACCTCAGAGAAGGTATACAAATAAAAAACAAAATTAAATATTTGAATGATATAAATGTGATCGATCATACAACTAGGAATTCGGTGATGACTGATGGATATACAACACACAAAGCATATATTGCATGTGAATAGTATATAGCGGTTGTATGTATACAATGTGATATTTACACTTATCAAATATTTGTCGCCGCCATATCGTTCATGCGAAAATTTGTAGCCTATTTCTAGCGTAGGATCGTAGGTCTAGAGGACTGTTCATCTTGGCTTCGTCTTCTCATGTATTGGATTTGTGACAGCAAGATTCAAGTCAATTCAAGGTGAGGTTTTGTTTACGTTCAATACTTAAAAAAAATTGAAAACAGGTTAATAATAAGTTAAATATAAACACCGAGTATGGTCAGGTTTATAGCCAGGGCCAGGCTAGGTTAGCGGGCTAGGAGTTAATGTGAAATATAACATTTAACCTTAATTGGCACACATACCCCTACGCGACGGGTGCATGCATACATTTGATTTAAAGGTTAGGGGCCGCTCTAGATTAAACGATAGTAGTAGTTTATGGCAAACGAGATTATGATGCCATGATGTGCGATAAGTTAAGTGACACTCGATTGGCTTACTCAATTTACTGCAAATTCAATGGAGGATTCTTTAAGACTACATTGACAGGTGTAACTTTTAATCGCGACACACCGAAGAAAAAATAAAATGTTATCGAGGAAAACGATTAAATGTATTAAAGGTAAAACACTTGAACCTGTTATGCAGAAACATAGACAGATTAGAAAGTGGCGTAATGTGCTTTAATATATTAATACTATGTTGTAAATATGTTTGTACTCTCATACCCCGAGAGGGGGTCGATAGAGTCAATAAAATCTTACAAACTTACAAAGAATTTTTACCATATGTATGGCAGCTATCTTGCCTCTTCATATAGTAAAAGGTCATTTTAGGTATAAACTTGGACCCAAAGTAAGAAATGGAATTGAAATCCTCAAGCACACAAACCTTGGATGGGCCAGCCAGTTTTGTAGTTGAATCACCAGACCTCTTTCCTCCTTTCTGCTCTATTGACTTAAAAGAAATTAAAGCATATTTACATTTAAATGTAGCTTCTTTCCAAGTACGAATCACAATTTAAGCATTTCAATGTCCATTGGTAGAGGTCAAAAGTCTGCTTGTCATAATCTCAGAAAAGTACACATGAAAACTGTAGGTTTTAATAGCGTAACATAAAGGTCTTTGCCTCACAAATTATAATGTTCAGAACTTGAGACATCTCCGAAATCTACAAATTTTCAGATGCTTTTCCAACTTTGAAAATTGTATAATCAATCAAGCCTTTCTTCTATGAACCAAACGTAGAGAGTTGAAATAAAATAGTTGGTATTATCTGGTTGCATTCACATACCTTGGCCTGCTTTTTAGGCTTCGTTGCTGGATCGTCAGCCTTCTTTGATGATGTACCTACTAGACGACTTAACTGCATGATAGATAGAAATATAATTCGGGTTGACAGACAGTGGTAAAATCTTGGACTATTGTTTCTGTCAGGAAGAGCTCTTTTCAATCAAGAAGATGTTGTGACTGTCCTTATCTTATTTTTCCTGATTCGATTGGTTAAAAGGGAAATTAAACTTTAGCATCAAGTTGACTTAAACGGAAGCATGCAATGTTTAACTTACAAGAGAAGCAGTTTAGTGACATCCAGTTTGAGGAATATCAAATATTGATTTACTTATCCATTGCTGTCATTGCATGTCATTGCTCAAACACAAATTGGCAGCTCCATGACATACCAATTTAGTTTGCGGTACATGTATATATATACGAATTAATTGTATATTCATATTCATACTCTTTTAAAATACTTAAAACATCAATCATATCACCTCACATCATGAGGAAGAGTTGGTAATTTGAGTTTAGTAAGGCGTTCCCGATAAAGACATATTTCTTAATTCTGAAATTATTTTTGTTGCCCGCTTCTGCACATTCTCTAACTTCCTCTACTCACCTAGTTTATATGGCGACCATGCTACCTGAACACAATTTAAAATGGGTCTAATACGGCCCTTAAACGGAAACAGTATTGTATCTGTACCAATATTGACAAAATGTCCTTCTAACAATTCCTAAAACTCTAATAACGTTTAAGGATGCTTGGCAGGCTTGGTCTTTGAAAAACAATTTTGAGTCTTCTAGAACCCCAGAATCCTTCTCAGCATGGATCTCATTAAGAGCTACTGTACATGATTCTCTTTTTATGTGATATTCAGTTTGCATATTTGAAGAGTTTCATTCCAAAAGGAGCTAAATCCACTTTGGGTACTTCTGAGTAAATCGACTTTTTTATTGCTCCACTTTCCCTTTAGCCATGGACCTTAATGTTGTTATATATTTTAAAGGTGTCACCCTTGACCAATAATATATGATAAGAAAAAATCTACCAGTTTTTCCTGATTTTTACTAAATTTTTAGAATTTTTGTTTTCGTGGATTTAGCTCCTTTTGGAATGAAACATGATATTGTACCTGGAAAATTTCATATTTTCTCAATAAAGTCACTGAAATTTATTAAAATTTAGTAGCAAACCTTTCCTTTTAAATAATAATAATGAAATCACAACTAAAAAAAACCTTTTGAAAAGAAAGTAGACAACATATCACATTTTCATTCCAAAAGGAGCTAAATCCGTTTCATTCCAAAAGGAGCTAAATCCATGTTTCATTCCAAAAGGAGCTAAATCCACAAAATCTAATAATTTAGTAAAAATTAGAAATAACTGGTAGATTTTTTTTCTTATCATATATTATTGGTCCAGGGCGACACCTTTAACGTATATAATGTCGTGTTGGGATCGGTATGTTAAGTTATTCGCAGTCGGAGAGGTACATAAATATAAGGCAGCAAGGAGAGACTTGTAATTCCGGAGTCATATCAAGAGTATTTATTATCTCCAAACTTTGGAGACTCAAATCGGTCACATCATACAAACTTCCACATTGTAAATCACAAGATGAAGAGAGAGCCAGCTAGAAAGAGGGTCTTGATCAAATGGTGATCAAAACTCAACTCCCTTTCAGAAAGCCAGAACATGTAATATTTATCCAAAAGGATACAAGTAATATGAGGGTAGGTAACATTGTGTCAAAGGGACAAAGACATGAATAAGAGCCGCCAAGACAATGGACTACTTCGTAGTTTTATGTATGGGCTTAAACATAACAGTGGTGGTATTTCCTGGGAAGGAGATTATGGATGCACTTGGTCTTTCTATTGGGAAGGATTAAAAAGATATAGACTTGGCTTTTAAGTGCATCTCAAATATGAGGGTACATGTACTTTACGATTAACTGGGTTTTGGGACAATACTACACAACATCCCCTTTCTTCGGAAAATGAGGCACTCATTTCTTATGAAAGAAAAATAAACAAAACCTAGTTAATTGTATGTATAAAGCGAAACACGTGATTATTGTTCCAATTCCTCTTAAATCTCTCTCACACACATCTACAAATTGAATACATGGAAATCACTAAAATTCTAACACGGACTAGAAGCAAAAACTGAATACACTTATAATGTTAACAATACTTAAACGTTGAGTCTATTCTAAACACTTATACTAAAACACACAAAAAACAGTGGAGAATATCATGCAAACGTAAATCAACAATTATTAACTAACCGTAATGCAACAGTATTCAGTTTAACGCTAGGTTTACTTATTGATCCTTCTTTTTAAAAATCAACTACACTAACCAATGAATGAGCAATGATTCAATGAATAAAGAACTCGAACAAATTGTTACTTTTGTGAAGAAAGCAACTGTACGAACATGAATTGCAATTGCTCGACATTTATTTCCGCTTCAAGGCGTTAACATTTAAAATAGGCAATATCTGCCTGTAATACCAATACACATACATGATGCAAATTGCTATGTACGAACATGAAAACTCAGGAACATAATTCTGCGAAACTCAAAACCAAAATACATGTAATATAATCCTATCTGCAATATCAAACTGTGAGAATTAATTTTTCAGAATAATCCTGAGGATCTCTGGTCACGTGATCACCAGAAAGGATAGTAGCTCCTCCCGGTAGCCCCCCAATTCATGGGGCTCTGAACGTGATCCACCAGCAGGATAGTAACTCCCGCTGATATCCCCCTCTTCTTGGGGTTCCTGTCCCCCTCATCACTCCTAAACGCGGACGCGTATCCCGGCCTGCTTGGCCAAAGATATTGGCAGTCCCGCGTGTTCAAATTAAATTATATAAAATTCAAACCTATATACCGTAACTGACTTAAACTACCATCCTTGTTCTCTGAATGAATATGTATTCTCTAACCTTGAAAACATCTACAAAAACATACATATAACGATAATTACATGTATACTCGTGATCGATCTCTCCAATCACCCCAACCTCCCAACCATAAAACAACACGTCACAATGACCTGTAACTTGACACACAGGATTAAAATCTCCGTGCGGCCCAGCCTCCCAACCGTAAGACATGTGATAATGGCCTGTAATTAAACACAGGATTAAGTTCTCCATGCAGCCCAACCTCCCATCCGTAAATCATGTGAAAATGACCTGTAGATAAATACAGGTTTTAACTGTCCATGCAGCCCAACCTCCCATCCGTAAATCATGTGAAAATGACCTGTAGATAAATACAGGATTTAACTGTCCATGCAGCCCAACCTCCCATCCGTAAATCATGTGAAAATGACCTGTAGATAAATACAGGATTTAACTGTCCATGCAGCCCAACCTCCCATCCGTAAATCATGTGAAAATGACCTGTAGATAAACACAGGATTAAGTTCTCCATGCAGCCCAACCTCCCATCCGTAAATCATGTGAAAATGACCTGTAGATAAATACAGGATTTAACTGTCCATGCAGCCCAACCTCCCATCCGTAAATCATGTGAAAATGACCTGTAGATAAATACAGGATTTAACTGTCCATGCAGCCCAACCTCCCAACCGTAAATCATGTGAAAATGACCTGTAGATAAACACAGGATTAAGTTCTCCATGCAGCCCAACCTCCCATCCGTAAATCATGTGAAAATGACCTGTAGGTAATTACAGGATTTAACTGTCCATGCAGCCCAACCTCCCATCCGTAAATCATGTGAAAAAATCCTGTAGATAACTACAAGGTTTAACTGTCCGTGCAGCCCAACCTCCCAACCTTAAAACGATGTGTGACAATGACCTGTGAACAGGATTAACTCCCCGTGCAGCCCAACCTCCCAACCTTAACAGGGTGTCACTAATAAAATGTAATAGACTCAGTTTAAGACTTCAAGACCACCAGAACCTTACTCAAAGTGTTTACACTAACATAGTGCTAAATACACGTGTGCAGGGCTCTGATCAAGGGCACAAAAGTGTTACATATGAAGTGAATTTTAAAAGTCAATAATAGACTGTGGCAACATTATTTTTGTAATCTGCAAACATTATGCAACATATAGCTAAAAAATCAGACCTTAACAAATTGCCGTTAAGTGGCAATCAGTAGCTAAATATCACATTATCAAAAATGTTACGTACATAACTCGGTGTCCACTTCATGCTGATATTTCCCTTATAATTTTACTTTTTCTGACAAAGTACATTAGATGTTAAAACATACTGTAAACAAAACTTAAAACCACTGCCATATCAACTTTTTTCAATTTAGTTATTAGAATATGGCCAAAACAAGTGTGGACACCGAGTTATGTACAGTACATCTTATTCTATACATGCTTTCTCTTTGCCTCATTGTCAGATAAGGTTTTGCATTAGTCTGATAACGACTTCAATTGAAGGAATGATGTGTTTCCTGAATGAAACATAATTTGCAATGTGTAAATAGTTTGTAAACTACTATTACCGGACTGAAATGTAATATTTCTGTACTTAATCGTACATAACTGTGGACACCAAAAGTAAGTAGTTTTACATTCAAATAATAACTTCTTGTTCCTTAAATTCGATAAATGTTTGTTTAAATGAAAATGCAGAAGGGTGCAATTCATGCTGTATGGAATAAATAAATTTATTTATGATAATTATTTCAAATTTTTGATCGGTAGTAACATACATAACTCGGTGTCTTTTCATAATGGTGTCTTAGTTATGTACATGACATGAAAAAGTTAAAACTGCAATATTTTGTAATATTCTTCTCACCAAATCAGATGTGTGTATGTCTTATACATTTTTTACTACCTTACCATGACAAATAACTAAATATAGGTGGTCTTATTGGAAAAACAAAACATGGAATACGTACATAACTGTCACGTACATAACTCGGTGTCCACATTCATTGTTGATTAAATAACACATACAAGTTAAAATGCGGAATCCAATGTTATCAGTGCTCTTCATTCACCTATATACACCATTACATTGTCATTTTGAAAGTATACAATATGTTTTTGTATAGATTCTGGTGCACTGGTATGTACATAACTGCAGGACACCAAACATTTTCCATTTAGACATCTAAATATTTTTAAAACCATGACCCAGAATGAGATGATCTGATTGGAAATCAAAGATAAAGTGAAACTAAACATTATAACATTGCAAGCTTGTAAATAAATCAATTATTTATACACCATTCTTCAGTTAGTAAGGTTTGAAATTTGCAGGACACCAAAGTTATGTACAAATCACAAAAATTGTATCACATGTAAATAGAATAAGAAAGTAAAATACAAGGAATTAACTCAACAGAAATGTTAATTATTACATAGATTCTACATCAAGATGAAAAAAAAAAAATCATAAGTTTTGCATCCTATTAGTAAAAATCTGGTAACCAAGTAGTGCATGTTTTGAATGTAACATTAAAAGTGCTGAAAATATGCCTTTTTTTCATCATAAAATTGCTCTAAAATCTTTAATTTGAACTCAATGAAGCTGAAACCTTGTTTTGAGCTTCCCCAAATGATACTTTGTAATATAAAAATGCTAATTTGTGTCTGGGTCTCATGGTTTTGGATAATTGAACAATTTCCCAGTGTTCAATCTAAGTGTACCCTTGATCTGAGCCTTGCACACATACATCCTACCCTGGGCACTTCCTGCCTGGCCCTCCAACTAACTGCATAATCAAAGCTAAACAATACACAATATGCAGCATAACCTCCACGCCCAGTATCTCCATATCTGAACTTTGCCACCTTGTAATATTAATACTATTCCTGTGCCAAAGTACCTGCCCCATACCTTTCTCCTAACCACCTAACCTTAAGGCAGGCTATAGCCAGTGCAGGCAACATAACCACTGTGACCTCTGCCCTAATATATGTCACTCCAACATAACTCCAGCTTAAATCCTTTGTGGTTCTTGACTCGGGACTAAGGCTTGAACTATATGTACCAACTTATGGAGAAGGTTATGACTATTTCCTATTTTCAGACATGCCCAATTAAATCCACCTTAATGTACAAGAATTTGCAACTACCTCGCTCCCCAATCTTTGGCCTTGGAGCAACATGTGTGCATAAATCATATCCCCTTAACAACCATAATACATCATTGTCTTTAACTGTTTCAAACATGTCTGAGTAACAAACCCCCACTAACTCTTCCTCATTCGTTGTTACACAACCTCGTAACGTGTGAACCCTAAATAATCACTTGGGAATGGGTGGGGGGGAAACAATCGACTGCCTTGAACGGAAAATGAAGCGAGAATGGCTATTCAAAGCGCGCTCATTTGCACGCATAACTTTGCCAAATTATTTCCGCACTAGAAAATGTTCACATGCACACCACATGAGTCGGATCTTTACGCGCATGTTTTGATACTTCTGACCCCAAAGTTTGTTGACCTGATTCGAACTCTTGCTTCTCCCAAAATGTGCTGATCAGTTTATGCTGATCACATTATTTGTTTCCAAATGAGTTTGATACTTAATTTCCGTAAGTATATGTTGTGATTATGATCACCTTTCAAGTATAGATATATTATATGAAATATGAAAGCAACAGGTGCGCTCAAGGTAATGAAAGGAAGTCCATGCTTCTAGACCTAATAGGAACATGGAAATGCAGTAAAATCATATACCTATCCCGTTATTTATCAAATATTCATATAATCATAAAACTTTTAAATAATGATTCAAAATCAATTAAACATCAAACAGATATTTTCAAATTTGTCAATAAAAAGCGACGTAAGAATTAGAATGTAACAGCAATTATGATCAATTAATATAGTATTAATGACTGCTTTGAGAGAAATAGTTGTTTTTATAAGCTCAAGGGAAGGTTAGAATTGTGCTATTACCCGAGGCGTGCCGAGGGGAATAGCCCAATTGTAACCTTCCCGAGAGCGTATAAAAACAACTATTTCTCGAATATTAAAGCAGTCATTAATACTTTTATATGCCGAAAACAAAAGAGTCAACTAATGACACCACCTTGGCCTTTCTCTAGTTTATCTGCACGGTTGTTTTTTATGAGTGTATCTTTGAGAGTAGACTAGATCTAGATTCTAGTCTAAGCAAGATATTTTTACATTTTGGGGGTGGGCCGGCCCTGTGGGGAATATGGAGAAGAACCTGCGCTTTCATATGACACCTCACTTATTGAGTATCACCTTCAGGATCACAACAGATTATAAAGGTTTGAATCTCGAATTGAAAACAAAACTTGACCTTAACACACAACATGCATCGGGTGCGCGATCAGTCACCCTGACAACTGGATCTATTTTCGTATCTTTGAGAGTAGACTAGATCTAGATTCTAGTCTTAGCAAGATATTTTTACAATTTTGTGGGTGGGCCGGCCCTGTGGGGAATATGGAGAAGAACCTGCGCTTTCATATGACACCTCACTTATTGAGTATCACCTTCAGGATCACAACAGATTATAAAGGTTTGAATCTCGAATTGAAAACAAAACTTGACCTTTTTTGCATGGTCGGGGAATGCACGTAGACTGCATAGGGAATGCATTGCGTACAATCTCTATGGAAATAATTTTAACACACAACATCGGGTGCGCGATCAACACCTTGACAACTAGATTTATTTTCGTATACAGTCTATACGTCTATGCTTTTTCAGCAACCAAACGAACATGTTTATGGATAATTTCACGTACCCTTTTTGTTGTTCTTGCTGTCAGCGAGTCTTGCATTTGATAAGTTGAAATCTTGGGAGAGATTCTTGAGCCATTTTTGTCTTGTTTGGAATTGTCTTGTCTTGTATGAAAATACCGACCAATTTTTCGCACACCTATGGTATCTTCGATCGCTCAAACCATTCTTTAACATGTAAACCTATGGGGTAACCATGGAGACTGACTTATTTTTTTAATAACCATGGTTATTAAAAAATATTGAAATGTTTATGCATGGTTACCGGGAATTTTACAGGAACAGTTGAAGTTTATGAATGCAATTTCGACCAATCAGATGGCTGGATTACTTAAGTGAGGTATATAACAGCTAATACAAATCTATTCCTATTCCGACAATACCATAAGCAAAATTCTTTAAAACAAATCCAAACATAAGTCAGCCATCATTGACTTGATACCTATCAATTCACTAATATTTTATATGTTTCATAATGTGCCGGTCCGAAGTAAGTGTCATACTGCAAAGTGTCCTCTGTGTATAGTCTGTTTGTGGCAAGTATATAGTCAATAGTTGGTAATTTAGTGTCTTCTTAATCTGCCTCGTGGTAGTGAGAACAACAACAAATAGTTACAGTAATTTAATAAAACAAACTTCGTATCTATATGCACATGGTTTGTTCAGTTAACCAATATCGCAGAGACAAATCTTCATTTAAATTATGAAGTGAACTGACTATCTGTCAGTTTTATGCGTCATACTGCCTGCACTGGTAACTGCATCTCTAACCCTGGGTGAATATTTCGATATTTCATTCATTAAACTAATTTCCACTCAATTAAAAATTTGAACTACAATTACAAAATATGAATACGAAACACGAAAAGATGATAGAATCAAAATAAAACACAATCACACAAAATCTGTCCATCTTTTAACTGCAGAAATGTTGCAGATTTACAAAAGCCTCAAACAGTGATAAGCTAATTAATAGTTTAGACTAGCATGTGACATTACCCTTAAATCACAAATTATATTGTCTCACCTTTCCTCTGCAAATTGGCAGGATTACGAAAGCCCTGAGCAATTGATCTAGTCTTAGACAAGCTTATAAAGGGTGGTGATGTAATTTATTAAACTTCCAATTCCCTTATCATGTTTAGCTTCACATACTATATATGTGTCACCACAGTCGTACTTGTCTGGTCAGTTAGGGGCATTTTGGTCAAGGTCAGTGAACAGAAAGAAAAGACAGCTAGTGCAAACTACGAATTTGTTGCAAATAAATTACGCAGATGCACATTATTAAAAGTATTAAAAAACAATTAACTAGCTACATGTATTTACTACGAATTTGTTGCAAATAAATTACGCAGATGTACATTATTAAAAGCATTAAAACAATTAACTACAACACTATCCTCTCTTACACACTCACTCACAAACTTGGAACACAAAATGATCACTTACCCAACTAGCAATCTGTCTGGTGTGTTAAAATTTAAAAACAGTGGATCATACATTAAGTATGAAGAAGAAAAAAATAGAAAGTTCAGGTTGTAAAGTTATTGAGCAAAAATTATGGGTTGTAGTGAATTTACAGTGATCGAGGCGTCGATGTCCTCATATCATGGTCCTGGGTGCATGTTGTCTGTCTATGCCAAGGGCGTTGTTGTTGTTCGTCGGTGTCGTTCCTGGTCCGTTGTCTATCCAACGTGGTCTGCTGTATAGCTGGTGCATTGAAGTGTGTCGTCGTTGTCATCGTCTTCATCATCGTCGTCACCAGTCGACATGTCACCATCGTCGAAGCCTTGGTCGATCTGGTCCATGATGTAGGGATCAGGCTGCAGCTGTCGTCGTCATATTAAATGTTCACTTCAGTTGTCCTCCTCACAATCAGAATTAAGTAGGAAAAAAATTACAAAACTGGGTTCTCCTCGATCTCTTATTGAAGAAAATTCTTCAAACCCGTGTTCTCCTCGATCGCAATAATTAGTATATCAAGGAAAGCTTCTTTTAAATTAAAACCGGGTTCTCCTCGATCTCAGTAATAAATATTTTGAAGAAAACTCTTCAAAGCCGGGTTCTCCTCGATCGCAATAAGTATATCAAGGAAAGCTTCTTTTAAATTAAAGCCGGGTCCTCCACCATGTCGTGTTGGGATCGGTCTATTGAGTTATTGGCAGTAGGAGAGGTACATATACAATGAAGAAGCAAGGAGAGGCTAGCAATTACTGAGTCATATATCAGAGTATTTATTATCTCCAAACTTTGGAGACTCAAATCGGTCACATCATACAAACTTCCACATTGTAAATCACAAGATGAAGAGAGAGCCAGCTAGAAAGAGGGTCTTGATCAAATGGTGATCAAAACTCAACTCCCTTTCAGAAAGCCAGAACATGTAATATTTATCCAAAAGGATACAAGTAATATGAGGGTAGGTAACATTGTGTCAAAGGGACAAAGACATGAATAAGAGCCGCCAAGACAATGGACTACTTCGTAGTTTTATGTATGGGCTTAAACATAACAGTGGTGGTATTTCCTGGGAAGGAGATTATGGATGCACTTGGTCTTTCTATTGGGAAGGATTAAAAAGATATAGACTTGGCTTTTAAGTGCATCTCAAATATGAGGGTACATGTACTTTACGATTAACTGGGTTTTGGGACAATACTACACAACAATAACATCATGAAGGTACATTGCTAAAGGGAAAGTGGAGGGGAAAAGAAGTGATTTACTCAAAGTGGATTTAGCTCCTTTTGGAATGAAACTGATTTGGATTTAGCTCCTTTTGGAATGAAACATGATATTGTACCTAATTTTTTTCATACTTCCTGGTAAAATTTTCGAAGTTGATATAGTGCATTTTGTTCCCATGTAGGAAATCATTATTTTAAGACAAATAACTCCATTTTGATAAAATATGGATTTAGCTCCTTTTGGAATCAAGCTCTTCATTTGTATTTTATCTCCCAAGCCTTAGACCAGTGCACTTCTCAGGACGACATCGAAGCTGCCATTTTGCAGCCCATTCTTCCATTTTGTATAGATCACTTTGAAGTTAAACAACTTTCTCATCAGAACGTACATACAATTTTGTATCATCTGCGAACATTTTAATATTTAACATAACTACATCTGGGAGGTCGTTAACCAAGATTAAAATGAGGGTCGGACCCAACACAGTGTCTTGCAGCATACCACTCAAAACCTCTCCAAAGGAGTACTCCTTCCCACCAACCATTACCTATATATTGCCGTCTACTTGTCAGAAAAAAATTTAACCATCAGAGAACGGAGGGGGGGGGGGGGGGGGGGGGGCCCAAATTTGAAGTTATGCCAGCCTAATATTGGTAAGGAATGGTGACCAGCAGTGACGTAATTAGGGGGGGGGGGGTGGGTGCAGGGAGGGTTTAATAAATCCCCCCTCCCGCGCTAAGCGCTGGAGCTTTTACGTTTCATTAAATCATTTGCGAAAGAAGACGATTCGTTGTACCGTTATTACTTTTAATCATCGTCTAAATTCAGTTCCCCCCCCCCCTCCCACGCGAAGCGCGGAAGCTTCGACTTTTCCTTAAATTATTTTAGAAAGAAGACGATTCGTTGAACCGTTCTCGACTCTTAATCCTTGTCTAAATTCAGTTTCCCTCCTCTCGCGCGAAGCACGGAAGCTTTTACGTTTCATTAAATCGTTAGAGAAAGAAGACGATTCGTTGTACCGTTATGACTTTTAATCCTCGTCTAAATTCAGTTTCCGCCCACCCCCCCCCCCCCCCCCCTTTCCGCGCGAAGCGCGGAAGCTTCGACCTTTCATTAAATTATTATAGAAAAAAGACGATTCGTTGTACCGTTCTCGACTCTTAATCCTTGTCTAAATTCAGTCCCCCCCCCCCCCTCCCGCGCGAAGCGCGGAAGCTTCGACGTTTCATTAAAATATTAAAGAAAGCAGACGATTCGTTGTACCGCTCTCGAAAATAATCCTCGTCTGAATTTAGTTTCCCCCTCCCGCGCAAAGCGCGGAAGCTTTTACGTATCATTAAATCATTAGAGAAAGAAGACGATTCGTTGAACCGTTCTCGACTCTTAATCCTTGTCTAAATTCAGTTTCCCTCCTCTCGCGCGAAGCACGGAAGCTTTTACGTTTCATTAAATCGTTAGAGAAAGAAGACGATTCGTTGTACCGTTATGACTTTTAATCCTCGTCTAAATTCAGTTTCCGCCCACCCGCCCCCCCCCCCCCCCCTTTCCGCGCGAAGCGCGGAAGCTTCGACCTTTCATTAAATTATTATAGAAAGAAGACGATTCGTTGTACCGTTCTCGAATCTTAATCCTTGTCTAAATTCAGTCCCCCCCCCCCTCCCGCGCAAAGCGCGGAAGCTTTCACTTTTCATTAATTCATTAGAGAAAGAAGACGATACGTTGTACCGTTCTCGAAAATTATCCTCGTCTGAATTCAGTTCCCCCTCCCCTCCCCCGCGCAAAGCGCGGAAGCTTTCACTTTTCATTAATTCATTAGAGAAAGAAGACGATACGTTGTACCGTTATGACTTTTAATCCTAGTCTAAATTCATTTTCCGCCCACCCGCCCCCCCCCCCCCCCCACCCCCCTTCCCGCGCGAAGCGCGGAAGCTTCGACCTTTCATTAAATTATTATAGAAAGAAGACGATTCGTTGTACCGTTCTCGACTCTTAATCCTTGTCTAAATTCAGTCCCCCCCCCCCCCTCCCGCGCGAAGCGCGGAAGCTTCGACGTTTCATTAAAATATTAAAAAAAGCAGACGATTCGTTGTACCGCTCTCGAAAATAATCCTCGTCTGAATTTAGTTTCCCCCTCCCGCGCGAAGCTCGGAAGCTTTTACGTATCATTAAATTATTATAGAAAAAAGACGATTCGTTGTACCGTCCTCGAAAATTATCCTCGTCTGAATTTAGTTTCCCCCTCCCACGCTAAGCGCTGGAGCTTTTACGTTTTATTAAATCATAAGCGAAAGAAGACGATTCGTTGTTCCGTTATGACTTTTAATCCTCGTCTAAATTCAGTTTCCCTCCTCTCGCGTGAATATAGTTCCCCCTCCCCTCCCCCGCGCAAAGCGCGGAAGCTTTGAAATTTCATAAGTTCATTAGAGAAAGAAGACGATTCATATTACCATTCTCGACACTTAATCTTTATTTGAATTCAGTTCCACCCCCCCCCCCCCCACCTCCTGCGCGAATCGCGGAAGCTTTAACGTTTTATTAAACTATTAGAGAAAGAAGACGATTCGTTGTACCGTTCTCGACTCTTAATCCTAGTCTGAATTTAAAAAAATGTTCCTTGTCTACTCCCTTTTCTTCCTACGTCCTCTTCCTTTTCTCTCCTCTCTTTTTTTGGCCGGCGTTTTTTGGGGGGACTACCCCCACCCCCCCCCCCCCCCCACCCCCCCCTCTGGCTACGCGCCTGCGGTCAGATGAACATATGTTGATACCTTGTCCGGCCCCGGAAGCTCAGGGGTTTAAGGCAATAATTTACGGTCAGATTAGCATTCAGGTGTCCGCCTTAAGGCCCTAGGCGCGGTCCAGGGGGCAGAGCTCCGGAAGTTCAGGTGTTTTAGGCATTTAATTACGGTCAGATGAGCATTATTTTGATACCTAATTGTGACACTTGCAGGTCACTAATTGGCGTGGGATTTAGGGGGCGGAGCCCCCGGAAGCTCAAGGGTTTCAGGCATTAAATTACCGTCTGATGAGCTCATTTTGATACCTCATTATAATGTGACACTGGCAGTTAACTATTTTTTCTTTCTATTTCTCTTTAATATACTTTTTCAAAAAAAAGTGTGGGGGGGGGGGGGGCTCGAGAATCCCGATCCCCGCCGTTCCGCGGGCTCAAGAACTCAATATTATTATTATTATATCGGCAGTGCCATCACATCAGCTAACTCTCTCAAAGGATAATGATGTAGACTGTCTGGCCCTGGAGATGTATTGGGCTTAAGATTCGACGACAGTTTAAACAAATCTTCAGAAGTTGACTTAACATGACTCAATGGGACGTCAAACAAGAGAAGTGAAGGGGGTGGAATATCTACCGTATCTCTCTTTGTGAAACCGATGAAAAGAAAGTTTGTACAATTTCTGCCTTTTCCTGGTCTGAATATGTTTTACTACCATCTGGTTTAGATAGGTTTGATACACTTTCACGAGTTCTTGTTTTTGATCTGACAAAATATGACAAGAATCCTTTCACATTTCGTTTGATACCACCGGCAATAGAATGCTCAAAGTCAGTAGCAGCCTTTCAACAGTTCCACCTTACTTGGTTACGTGCTCTTTTACAATGCAATCGCTGTTCTTCAAGCTCAGTATGGGAATATTTCCCACTACTTGTTTTCACTATACGCATATTGTTTTATACGACCGAATTTGTGTATAAGATTTTACACGGAGATTCGGCGCGTGCCCAGCGACAAAGAAAATGCTCACAAAGAATACGAAGGGGCTAATCGGCACTAGGAACAGCATTATATACGAACGTACAACGGAGTTTGAGTAATTTGGCATTGAAAACATATGGATCGAAGTTAAATTAGTACACAGTAGCCCATCGATGGTTGGTGTGTTTTATCGTCCCAAACTCCAGCACTTCCTATTCCGAATTGATGGACACATCAATCTCCAAGATTGTGAACGGTTGCATGGAATGTTATATTATCGGTGACTTTAACTATAACATGTATAATAACAGAGAATCAAGAAATGTTAAAACTTGGTGTAATCAGTATAACCTGAAACAGATAATTGACGACCCTACTCGAGTCACTGAGAGTAGTTCTACCCCGGCCCCCCACTCAGAGGTCAGAATGACCGCATGCGTGTTACCAAAATGTCCGGTAAAGGGGTACTTTTCGTGCGACAAAGTCCGGCCCGAGAATTGTAAAAAAAGGGGTTTATTTGACTTTTCACCCGGAGATTTCTTTAAAAAGGGGGTGTTTTTTCTTCTTTTTTTTCTCTCATCTCTTTGGACTCCTGAGAAACTATTCCGAATTTAGTGGGGTACATTGAGCATTTTTCCTGATTTAGGGGGTCTCCAAGGCAGGAAAAGCCTGCGAAAAGCCCGCGAAAGGGGGGTTCGGAAATGTTGGCAGTCCTCAGATAGGGGGTGCTTTCAAAAAGAGGGAACAAGCATATGCGTACCCTGAATAACACTGAGTGGGGGGGGGGGAGTTCTACATTGTTAGATTTAATTCTAACTAATCGACCAAACAATGTACTTGATAAAAATGTTGTCATTCATGGTCTGAGTGATCATAGACTAGTGTACGCTGTTAGCAAACATGTTAAGGCCAGGTCACACAGAGGGGACGCATGGGGAACGCACGGCCAGCGCATCGGAAATTTGCAATTTTCGCCAGTGCGTTGTCGTGCGCACAACTTTTGTCGTAGCTACAGCGAGCTGACACCAAATGCATAGCGTGTTGCTAGCGCGCTGAGCGCATACAGGGCGCATACAGTGCGCATACATACCGTACTCAGAGCGCACATGATAACAACTTCCACGAATGCACAGCGTGTTGCTAGCGCGCTGGACGAATAGTCCACGCATGCACCGCGTTCTACGACGCACGGCCAGCGCATTGGAAATCGGAAAAGGCCGTGTGCCTAACTTTTGTCATGATTTTGGAAAAGCTAGCGAGCTGACACAAAATGCACAGCGTGTAGCTAGCGCGCTGTGCGTATACAGGGCGTGTGCTCCGCGTATGTCTGGCGCTGGTCTAGCGAGCTCAACGCACGTGAACAAATAGTTCAAAACAAAATGAACCCTTCAGAACTTTGGAAGAAGCTTAAACAAATTGCCCCTACTTCCACCAAAAGTGTTCCCAATACTTTGAACCTAGATGTTAATTATGTTAATAAGTATTTTACATCTATTGGTAGTCTGCTTGCTGCCAGTCATTCCTATGTTGAACCTGTGATCTTGTCATTATCTCAGGACGCTATTCGATCTGTCTTTGAATTTGATTTGATTTCTGAGGATTTTGTACGAAGAGAATTGCACTCTATTCAGACTAATAAGGCAACTGGCCTAGAAGGGCTTAGTGCATGTCTCCTGAAGTTGGCCACACCCGTTATTTGTACACCTGTTACTCACCTGTTTAATCTTTCTCTGCAAACCAGTCAAATCCCAGCTGACTGGAAGCAGGCACGAGTTACTCCAATTCACAAGGGTGGGGATAGGGACGATGTTAGCAACTATCGTCCCATATCTGTTATACCGTCGATTATGAAAATATTAGAAAAGACAGTTAACGTGCAACTTCAAGATTATCTGTCAGATAATAATCTCCTAACCCCTCACCAATCTGGATTTAGGAAAGGTTATTCAACCAACACCGTAATTGCATTTTGAGCAATTATTTGTTGACTAACATGGATAAAGGTAGAATAACTGGAATAGTCTTTCTTGACATACGAAAGGCATTTGACTCTGTTAACCATAGATTATTACTAGAAAAGTTACAACTGTATGGCATTACGGGACAAGCATTATCATGGTTCGAATCATATCTTGTACACCGGGCACAATGTACCTCCTTGCTAGGTAAAAAAATCTGACGTGCTAATGTTAAAGTCTGGAGTCCCCCAACAATCTGACATCAGTCATCGAGCACGGTAAAGTGATTATGTATGCAGATGACACTACCCTTATGTACAGTTCTTCCAATCCAAGGGAAATCGAAACATGTCTTAATCATGATTTGGATTGTGTGAGAAAGTGGTTAGAAAGAAACCAACTTTCCCTGAATACGGACAAGACATGCTTCATGATTTTTGGAACACCGCAGAAATTGCTGAACTTGCAATACACACCAATCGAAACAAAAGTTTCTAATGTACCAATCAAGGAAGCTGAAAGTGTAAAAATTGCTGAACTTGCAATACACACCAATCGAAACAAAAGTGTCTAATGTGCCAATGTCTAGACCAGCACATGACGTGGCAGGATCATGTGAAATACACTTCAAATAAAATTGCCTCTAGGTTGGCCCTACTTCGTAGAGTCAGGAAATATCTCACAATTGATAGTGCCAAACTACTTGCCAATTCTCTTATCCTTCCTTACTATGACTATTGTAGTGTCTCATGGAGTACTTGTGATAAAAGAACAAAAGATATCTTGATCAAGCAACACAAGCAGATGGCAAGAATTGTCCTGAAAATAAATACATTGATTCCCACCTCCGAAATGTTTAGTACATTGAAATGGGTTGATATGGAAACAAAATGGGAGTTCAATAAAAGTAAATTAATGTATGATAATATGAATAATAGTGCCCCATCATATTTATATGATATGTTCACCCTGTCCGCCCATACTCATAGATACTCAACAAGGAATGCTGAAAATGTGGGCGTTATTATTCCAAGAATTAAAACAGAATGTGGAAAACGTGCCTTCTCAGTTGATGGTGCTCTTCAGTGGAATAGCTTACCCCACTCAGTGCGAAATGCTCAGACCAAGAAAACCTTTTGTTCTCTCTATTTTAAGCAGCGATGTTAAAGATAGATATATTTGCCTTTCTTTATTTATTTCTTTCATGAATATTTACATAAATTTCTCAATGTAATAATTTGTTAAAATCTGAACAGATCATTGATATTAATCAGAGTATATTTTTATCAATTTGAAATTGCTCATTGAAATTTATCATTCTTACTACGGCTTTGTTTCATTATTCACTCTTATTCTTTACTTATTTTCTGTTATATGTTACTATGTATTGATGTTTTCGATAATGTTTATATTGTTCAAGTAGTTTGTATCTTCATATATGTTGCATTTGTTTACAGGGCCCCCTGGAAAACAGTACTGTGATTACTGACGGGGCTACCCTGTTTAAATAAAACGGAATAAATAAATAAATAAATAAATTACCGGTAGACTTGCGATTTTTGAATTTTCTAAGAATTCTGTCCAACATTGGTAAGCTGAGAAGATTGTATTTTACTGCTATTTAGGTGTCATCAATTACCACTAAAGTACGAATTTTGAATGAACTCAGTTGAGTTTTGTACCATGGTGTTTGAAATGTTGAGAATCAATAGAGGTCGTCTGGAACAGTTTTAATACACACAAAGTATACTAATGGTGCTATGTGTGGGTAATGGTACGAGAAAAAAAAATGAGTACACTTGCAAAGTCCTCAGCCAGTACGTGTGCAATGTTCGTCTGGAACGGGAAGGGGTGGTTTCGAACGCATTTTAGGTTTGTTTACTTGCCTCTTCATGCAGAGGTATGGGTGCCAATTGAGGTTAGTTGATACCAATACCATATGTCACATCATCGCCAAGCCTTTTGGGTCAAGGCTAGCTTGGCCAAGGCCATATGCTAGGATCTACCTACCTGATGAAACATATTTATGAACAAGTTGAAAGTTGGCGCCAATACCCCTGCATGAGGAGTGCATAATACAACAGTTTGCAGATACACTTATAACCTGTTGGCCTGTACTTCTACAGAAGACAAAGAAGGAGAAGAAAATTTATCAATGTAATCACCGTTTCGTATCGAAAGAACCTTTTAAACTACCTTCGGAGTTATAATGTCCTCTTTTGTTCTACTAGTACAATACATTTTTTTTAAATAAATGTAATGCTTCCTGGGAGAAATTTCAATAGTTTAAACATATTTGTGGCTTACACCCAGTAAATATGATCGATTGATCGATCTGTAATTGAAAAATTGAAAAACAAGTCAGAATTGTTTTGGGAACCAGCGGGATTGGAACCTGCCATCTACTGCTTGCCGGGCAGCGAAATTTTTATTCCCAAACAGGTTTGCAATTTCTTATATTTCCGTTCTTCTCAATGGCTGATATGTTCTACGTAATTAGCAGCTTGGAAAGAGGTCACAAACAACGAGACTTTGATTTTGTATTGCTTTGCCTCACTATTTATAAAGGCAAAAAAACTGAATAAACTGAGACTTGAACCCACAACTCTAAGATTGTATTACGCTGACCTTACCGATTGAGCCAACGATGGGTTAATGAAAAGTGATTTTGCATGATTTCTATAACCCTATCACTCACCCTAATGGTTACGTCATTGCTAATGACGTAACATATCAGCCAATCAGATGACCGGAAATATTAGCATTGGCAAACCTGTTTGGGGAAAAAAAATAGCTGCCGGGCAGCGAATCTACCACCAGGCCATCACTGGCCCATGGCACAGTCACGATGAACTAGAAACAAATACCCAAGCTCTCCTGATTCATTCTGACTTATTAATATTCCTTCGTCCGCCATAGGACAATAACTTTTTATAAATGTAATGCTTCCTGGGAGAAATTTCAGTAGTTTAAACATATTTGTGGCTTACACCCAGTAAATAAGATCGATTGATCGATCTGTAATTGAAAAATGTAAACTATAGTACAATACACTTTGAAATCGGTCAAGATTTTAACCAATGCAAATTAAAATTTGATACTGTAATGATAGCGCTTTGCGTACTTTTCACGTGTTTCTGAGGATAATGAGCTAACATGCGATTTACAAACTCCAACGAGAGTTCGCCATGTTGGTTCTGCGGGAAGAGCAAATACAAACAGTCCGGCCCGAATTCACAAAGGAGGTTTGTCGACAAACCTCCTTTTGTTTCGACAAACCTTCTTTTGTTTTTTACAAACCAAGGTTTGTAAAAACACGTCGAAACGCGTCTTATGACGCACATAAACCTCGGTTTGTCTACAAACCTCCTTTTGTTTCGACAAACCTTCTTTTGTTTTTTACAAACCAAGGTTTGTAAAAACGCGTCGAAACGCGTCGTATGACGCACATAAACCTCGGTTTGTCGACAAACCTCCTTTGTGAATTCGGGCCACAGTGTACACACAAAAAGAAGCTGTTTTCGCGTTGCCAATTGGATACTTACGTTATGATAATAGTGATGAGTACGTGCACCTAATGTTATAGTACACCAAACTGATGTTTAAAAAGCTAACATTACCATTTTTAGACATTGGTGTATATATAAATATATATAAACAAAAAGTGCAAGATTTCTCAACTCTGACATGACAACGGGTGTTCCAGAATATGTCGGTGTGTTTATTCAGTTGATGTGATATTCGATCTTAAGACAGCCCAACACACAAGCAAGGTAAAACACTTTGAAATTGCATAATCATTTCTAAGTTTATTCCGAAAGTATTTCTCGTACCAATGTTTTGCTATGATGACTATGATTGAGTGATATTAAGTTTGTTTGCCATGTATATTTGTTCATACAATGTATTTGTTTCAGTATGTGTTTGCAATTCAGAACCTGAAAAAGGCCTCACAAGCCGAAAGCTCGTAATAAAATTGTAAAGTACAGCTACGTCTCACGTTCCCAGACCATTTTCTTCACGCCTTTATATATATATATATATATATACACCCCTTTAATGTAATTTTGTAATATATTATCAAGGATAAACTATAAGATTTTCTCTTAACACGCGTGACCGAAGTTACTCAGCGCCATACTTGTGTATGATATTCCAAAGATTGATCTGTGAGCAAGCGAAATAAACAAGCAAAATATCTAAGATTTTTGAAGTCACTGATTGCGACCGAAAACTAAATCTTTTCAGACAAAATACCCAATCCTGAGGGGCTTATTAGTAAGCCTGTAATCTTAAAATCTGAAAGAATTAATAAGACTTTTAAAATGTTAATTAAAAAAGATATAGAGGCCTATACATATATGTATGTGTGTATATATATATTTATATTCCACATACTAAGAATCTTGCTCTACGATTGGTCAAAAGTAAATCACGTAATGAAAGATAGCTCTGAAAAGGACTGTTGGTGTAGTCTTAAAAAAGACTGTTGGGTATCTTTTTTAACTTATAGTTCTAAGGAGAACTATAGCTCTTGGAGAGGATGGGTGGCGGGAGTGGCTCGACGTTTCAAACAGGTTGACTCGGGAGTGGCTCGGCGTTTCAAACAGGTTGACCCGGGAGTGGCTCGACGTTTCGATCGAAACGTCGAGCCACTCCCGCCACCCATCCTCTTTAAGCGCTATAGTTATCCTTATAACTATAAGCTAAGAAAGATAACCAACAGTCCTTTTCAGGACTACACACCCTCAAGAAAGATTACCGAGAGTCCTTTTCAGGATTCCTCAAGCCCCCCTCTCTCTCACATGGTGCATCCGAAAGCCTACTGTATGAATACATATTTAAAACTTCCATCTAAAGCTATGGTCACAAATCAGAGCAGCGACCGACCGATCAGTAGCCTGCTCGGTCGCTGCTGGAATTTAGGCATCGCCCAGCGATTAGGTCGGTGCCCGGGCGGCGACCGCCCGGGCGGCGACCGCCCAGCCACCGAGTGTATTTTGGGCGGCGAGTGAAAAGTGAGCAGGCGCCGCCCAAATTTTAACTCCGCACTAAAACTTCAGCGGCGACCGAGCGATGCCCTAAAAACGAGCGGTGCCTGGGCGGCCGCCGCTCGGTGGCCGGGCAGCCGCCTGGCAGCTGCCGGGCAGAATTGGTTAAAAACTCACCGCCCGGCCGCCGAGCAGGCTACTTTTGGGTAATGTGACCATAGCATAAACGAATGGGCTTAATAATAATAATACTCAGTTTTTATATAGCGCAACTTACAATTAATCTCTAAGCGCTATGGAAATAGAAAATTCAAGAAGTGAGTACAGTACATATGGCTTTTTGTGGGAAAATAACAACCATTAGTTGTCGAATCGACATAAGTGATTGCAATCACCTAAGTAAAAAGTCTGATTTTCAGACCCTTGCATCGAATTTTCGTACGTTTTGTGCTGCACAAAGATTCAATCAGTTAATATTTGCCATTACAAGTAGTTGGTTATTGATGTTGACAAATACGTATAGACCTGTTACAGCTCATTTTATGTATGTTTTTACCAAAGAAAAAAAGATGTCAGTCAGGCACTCAATAGTGTATGCCAGTGAAGTCTAGAGAGTAAACAGATTCCCTTGCATAATTTGAATACTGGGACACTGTTAACGGTTAAATTTCACAGATAGGACATACATGACATATTCATAATTATTGCAAAGTTCTACAGAATTTGAAGTTGGCTGCAAAAGGGACATAGTATCTTTAAACATTATATTTCACATACTTACTTGTGGTTTTTTTTAACTTTAAAGATTACAAATTAATGAGAGGTTCTTGATACGTTACCATGGTAATAGCCCTAGTGGGCGCAAACACCGCCAATTGTAGGGCAAACATGCACATTCTGATAGCTATTGGTCCTTACTAACAGAACAACTGCATTTAAGAGCGTTTTACATGTATGGGTGGGGCCGTTTCAGTTTTTAGCCCGTGGATTAAAGAGGAGGTTCATTGGTTTTGAATTTGACTGAAAATGGTATTATTGTAATCGTTAACTTACACTAAGTGAGAATTTCACATTTGTTTAAGTAAATTCGAGCAAAAGTTATGAAAATAGATTGAAATTTACGAAAAATCAAACCTCGAAAACCATCGTAATAAGGCTGAATTTTCAGTGACGTTACGGTATGAACAATGGTTGCAAATCACATGTATTTCATTTAGTTCGATACCCATTCATAGTCGACATTGTTTACTTCATCAAAATCCCCTGGAAATATCGATATGAACTAAAACATACATGTACTTTGAGTTTTTAGGAGATAGAAGAAGAAAGTACCTCGTACAGCGACAACAACAATGGAGATTTGGGAGATCTTGACCTAGAAGTAGAACTACAGAGTAGAAGATTTTGCCGATGCTGATGCAGTATACGGTATGCTTACGTATAGTACTATAACCTGTCTGCAGCGCATGCACGATAGCTGGCTTGCTATACCCATAGCCAGGCCGCCGCCGGTGGCGTCTTATTTTTTCGTACCACGGCGAGCCCAGATTCCTGTTATTCATGAATATCCATTACGCAGGGTCGGGGAAAGTCTCGATTATCTTGAATATTCATGTCTAATCGACGTAAGTAGCATGCGCAGCATCAAATATCGTGTGTAACACGTTGGATTAATGGTATAAAACGACATAGAAAAGCAATGTCATGGTCATTTAGATAATACAGTCATAAATGCTGTGGTTAATTATTAGTGAATGCCAAAATGTCAGTAGACAAGATATATAGCATAAAATATTACAAGCAAGAGTTATATAAACATGATTGTTCTCTTGATAGGGAATTGATGAGTACTCTTTTTTTAGGTCAAGTTGATCGAATCCAGTTCTTTTCATGAATGGAAAAATAATCATTCTAGGTTTGCTTGTTTAAATATTACAAGCAGAGGTTGAATTTTGGTATTGAATATGATTGTGAATCAGCTTTTATAAACAAGAGTTAAGTTTAATTAGCAAAGGTGAATTTGATACCATGCTTGTATAGACTATAGGTCTAGTGACTTAGTTTTGTCCGTATCAGGACAATTACCCCCTGGGCAATCACCCCCCGGAGAATAACCCTCCGGAAAACTACCCCCGTAGGACGATTACCCCCCGGAAAATTACCCCCCGGAGAATTACCCCCCGAGGACAATTACCCCCGGAAAATTACCCCCCCGGAGAATTACCCCCCGAGGACAATTACCCCCCGGAAAAATACCCCCCGGAAAATTACCCCCAGGAAAATTACCCCCCGAGGACAACTACCCCCCGGGGACAATTACACCCCGAGGACAACTACCCCCGAGGACAATTACCCCCCAAGGACAACTACCCCCCGAGGACAACTACCCCCGAGGACAATTACCCCCATGGACACTACTGGGTATGGTTTACCAGTGGTTAGAGCGCCCGCCTCATGAACGGGAGGTCGTGGGTTCGAACCCCGGCCGAGTCATACCAAAGACTTATAACAATGGGTTCTTCTGCCTTCTAGCTAGGCGCTCTGCATGTTTGATTGGAGAAGGGTAGTAATAACATATTATGTTATGCAGGGCCCGCTGGAAGAGCAGTTTCATAACTGAAGTGGCTACCCTGGGTAAATAAAACGTTATTATTATTAGTATTATTACCCTCGAGGACAACTATCCCCCAGGAACACTTACCCCGAGGACAACTACCCCCCCCCCCCCCGAGGACAATAACCCCCGGAGGACAACTACCCCTAATGACAATCACCCCCGAGGAATTTATAACACTGTGACGTATAACGCAAGCTTCTCTCCAAATTGCTATTTACAGAAAATTGCATAAACCTTCATTTTCTTTGTTATTTCAGTCTTTTCAAATTATTCAATTTGATATGGGGGGTGGAGGTTGCCCAATTTCCCTGTAGTTTTGCTACCGAGTAAAGAACAGAAATTACATTTCTTAGAAATTGAACAATACATTGCGCGCAGATGAGTACGCGTTACAGCCTCTATCACCATCGATGGCACAACAAAGAAATTAGGATGTAAGATTTCCTTTATGCATCCTTTGTAACTTTTTTAATCAGCTGATCGTGTATTTGTCTTTGTATGTATAATGGGCCCTCATCCATGCCATGATCCATAATTAAGGTTTTCTGCACGTTATCTATTTATTTCTGTTGTCATGCTGAACTTGCTGAAGTATAATATGTTTTCGTGTACGTTGAATTATTTTGAAATAGAAATTGCCTTCAAGTTATATGTACGGTGCCATCAAAAGAAAATATATATCCACTCTCTGGTTATTCATCTCATTCGATTTTGTAACTCAAGCACAGCGTTTTTCAACCGGGGTGCCGCAAGAGAACGATTTGGAAAAGGTTGATTTTGTAAAAAAGAAATCAAATACCAGAAACGGTTAAAATATGTAATTACATGAGAACATAACATTTTGAAGATACTAAAGTGTCTTCCTTCCTCGCTCGCTGACAATATTTTGACAGAAAGGCAAATAAGGGCAACGAGAGGCCCGAATATCCTCATATTCGTGTATCAAGGTCATGACCGGAGATATCACTTTTTATTTATGTACATTCGGCGGCAAGGTGCCCGCATACAGTACTTTAAATAGTTTCTAGTGTGTGGATTACAAACTAATTTTTTACCAGTTTGAAAATGTCTTCTCCTTTTTATTCTTAAATGTGCCCATACGTGTGTGCATAGCACTTGACGAGAGCCAGAGCAAAATTAGTAGTCTATAAAGACTTTGGGATTTGGGAGAAAAAAATTATTTTTTAAGAGGGTACCGTGACTAACAAAAAGTTAAAATAACGCTGCTCTAGAGAAATGTATTTCTATGCATTTTGAAAAGCGCTGGATAATTACCTAAAACTTACATCCTTCGTGGAAATTAGCAACCGCACTGGTGTTGCATAAATTATAATAAAAGGGAAATGTGTAGTAATGAGGAAGACAACGTGCTATAGTATTTGAAAGAATATGGGTTCATGCAGGGGATCTTATGGGCTCGTAGCCATCTCTTAATGTGTCAGATCGTCTTTTGCTATTGAATCCTGATTGTCCACGGGGGTAGTTGTCCTCGGGGGGTAATTGTCATCGGGGGGAATTGTCCTCGGGGGGTAATTATTTTCGGGGGGTAGTTGTCCTCGGGGGGTAATTGTCCTCGGAGGTAATGGTCATCGGGGGTAGTTGTCATCGGGGGGTTATTGTCCTCGGGGGGTAATTGTCCTCGGGGGGGGTAGTTGTCCTCGGGGGGTAGTTGTCCTTGGAGGGTAATTGTCCTCGGGGGTAATTGTCCTCGGGGGGTTATTGTCCTCGGGGGGTAGTTGTCCTCGGGGGGTTATTGTCCTCGGGGGGTAGTTGTCCTCGGGGGGTAATTGTCCTCGGGGGGTAATTTTCCGGGGGGTAATTGTCCTTTGGGGGTAGTTGTCCTCGGGGGGTGATTCTCCGGGGGGTAGTTTTCCGGGGGTAATTTTCCGGGGGGTGATTGCCCAGGGGGTGATTGTCCTAGAACCAGTTTTGTCACTTTGGTTATCAAGACTGAACAAGTGTGTTTAACTGATGCTAAGGAAAGACAGCAGTTATTTTAATCCGGTTAGAATTGGTGAGAACAAATATAGCAAATATATGTGTGTTACAAATAAATCCTTATTCGTTTAATACGAAAGAGTATCTTAACGAGGATAAAGTATGTAGCTATAGAGGTTGATTTCATATGTCATTTATTATGACAGGTACAAAGTATGTGAGAGGACACATCATGCAGGCACTAAGGTAATTATTCAGTGGTAATATTATGCAGCTAAGTAAGCATAGATCACATAAATAACTTAAGTGCAATACACAAGTATTTATTTACATATTTGTATGCTCAAATGTGACGGAAATAATATACAAATATTTGTAAAGAGTATTTTTATATCTGATTGAAAGTGCCAAAAATGAAGTAAATTTTACAACTGGTAGTAAATATACACACAGCGTTAAACCGATATCTAAAAATTGCAATGGGCATCCAACATTGTCCCGAATGTGTAATGTCCAAGTCATGTTGAAGGGTAGTTCATTCCGTGACGTCACACTATCACATGTGTTTTATCGCCGTCATTTCAATTTTAGAGTGGGTTCTGCAAAGGGTATCAACATTGCCTTTAATTTACTCAATTTCTTAAGGTTCTCAGCAATCTGTAGAGGTATAATTTACCTTTTTTTCTAATTTCAATGAACTTTCTCTTTAGTACTACTTATACCTGTGGAAAATGATATGTACGGTACATGTAAAAGAAGTCAATTCATTGGGGATAACATAAAATGACTTATCCATCATATTATCCGATCATTTTCTTTCTTTGTGTAGCATGGAGCATATACAGTGCGTCCCAGAAAAAACGAAACCGAGAACTATCGATGTTTTATCATAACATAATCACAATTATAATTAATAAATGACACATATTTGGAAAGCTTAGATCCTCTTCTTTCATTTGATGCAACTCATATGATGCATATGTCACGCATGAGTGATTAAAAGCAATTTGAAGAGAGGAAATCAAAAAGTAATTTGGCGGGCGGTATCTGAATTTCAAGGAGAAAATCACATGTCTAGAAAGTTCGATTTCTGCTCTTTCATATGACATCTCAATCAGGAAAAATGATCCAGGAATAACAAAGTTCTGTTTGTTTAAAGTAATGCTTGCATTTCCATAATTTGATCAAACGAGTTCGTTTTCACTGGTTACCTGCCGTAGCAACAAACAAAGTTGACAAAAGACTTAACTCCGTTTCGTTGAAGATCAGCCATGCATCAGGTCTTTCGTCTTCTTTGTGCATGGCTTATCGAAATATATGTCGTATTCCCCGAAAGTAGGAGCCATTCAATATTATTATTATTACCCACAACAGACATCTAGAGCGAACAATTAAATGTTATTCACAATTTTAAGAGCAGCCCATACATGTACATACTCATTGATTGAAAAGGTAGTTATTAAACTTACCAGGGTAGTGTACTGGAAGTGCTTCATTAATTGACAGAATCCATGACGAACTCCCAATTTCCAAAATAATTTCTGAATCACTGGTAGACATACGTTCCACAATTTTCACAAAGTTAGGACAAAAAGTTTTCAACTTTTAAAACTGTAAACACCGAAACACTGTCTTGGAATTGAAACAGTCAATGCGAAAGTCTTCAATTCGCGAAATCCAAAAGTTTCTTCAACATCTAACGTATGTACACTATATACAATTTTTTTCATACTTTTAGTTATTGTTAAAGTAATTAATTGTCACCGAGCAGTTATTAAGCACAAATGGTGTCTGCTGCACTTGCATTGTCTGTCGAGTTGTAGTACTGGTACTGCTTGTCGTATTTCTGATTGTAGATCCAGAAGAATTGTTGTTTGCATTTCCAGCAACGGCTACTTCCTTGATAACTTCTGATTGAGAACAAACGTCCTGAATAACTCCAAAATCAAAGTTTATATCAAACTCCTCACTCTCAAAAACATTTGCTGGTGGAACTAGCGCCTGATTTTGGTCCATCTCTGGTAGCATATTGACAGTCGCAGCTGGCGTTGGCCGAACCACCACCTGTTGTCCAACAAGAGCTCGAGAAATGGTATCAGACATCGCCATTTTCTTGTCATTGCATACGCGTCCTGTGTAGGATGACAAACTTGATTCGTTGTTGTGACCAGACACTTGGCAAATTTCTCTGTTTGCGAAACCGGCCTTATCTAGCATCCTAATGCAAGTTGCCCTCACACAGTGGTTGGTATACATTCTTGATAGTCCAGTCTTCTTGGAGATTGAGCACATCATGTTACCTAGAGTGTTTTTTCCCACTGAACAGTTCTTGTACCATGGTCATGCTCCAGATTGAGGCACTGACGATTTCGGTGTTTGGAAGAGACTGTCATTACTTGGATGTAATGTTTGTATGTACTTATTGTAGGAGGCAACAGGGCAGTCTGCATTACCGGTGGCATACATACGCCCTCCATCCGTCCTTGAGGAAAAATTGTCCTCTCTTGTCTTCTTGGTCAGTTCGTCAACAACTTGGGTCAATTATTCACGGTCTTTGGCATCCGTCTTAACTTCAAAATGATCTTTCTTTAGGTCCTTCAGATTCTCACGTCCTCTTCGACAAAAATACAAAGTGAGTTCGAACCATACTTTTGCCTGAAGACTAGCTGGGGAGTCTTGATACAAAACTGACGACTTGTACAGTTTGTCAATATCTTCAGGTTCAATGGCGTCATGGTGCTTAACATCACCCTTGCCCATTTTCTTCAGTTATACTGTTGCTGCCTTAAATGCTACATTAGCATGAGTGAATTCTACATCCTTGTTAATATCGATAATTTTAGAACGTACTGATTTCACATGTCTATTGATACCTGAACGAATGCTCTGTAATGAAGTTGTCTTGTAGTGGGTTCCATCAGTTCGGCGCACTTCCACGTAAAATCTAGCTAGAACGGACGACAAAGTATTCTTATCTACCGTTTCAATATCGACATCAAGACCCTTCTCCATCAAATAATCCCTGAATATCGTCACTGCATGCTTTGTTGCTTTCTTCGTATTAAGCGCATCTTTGTTCTTTAAAATCTCATCAAATTCCTTTTCGTCAAAACTCGCGAATCTACTCACACTGGCTGCCATTTTGTCTGTTTTGTGGACAATAATTTCGAATTTCCCACGGTACGCGTCATCAGCAACAACAGCAGCTGTTAATGCCATATGGCCCTGTGGGAATACTTGTAGTTGGGTCTAAATAATATCTGACATAGACAGTGACTAGTCTTCATCCTAGAGTACTGTAGTGTATTACTGTGTAGGTTATGTCGTCTGCTACTGTGTAAATTCATTTTACACCCTTCTATCACTGTCACTCATCACTTCAGTGTAACTGCTTAACTTTGTTAGACTAGGCTACTCGTTCCAAACACTCCACATGCAGCTCTTCTTTGCTCTCTTCATCGCTCTTTCAAGTCTCTGCTCATTTAATGTGCACACATACTTAATGACATACCTATGCCATCCCTTGCAATGATCTCGATGCGATTGTCGTCACACATGTTCCACATACCGACATTCGTGTAGGCCTAGCACAAATTGACTCAGTCTGAAAATGTCCAATTGTTTCCATTATAGTTATAATATCATAATCACATGAAGACTTCCGATGAACATATTCAAGCGATGATTAACAGAGGTCATAGTATAGAGTTCACTTTCTGCCTGTTATGGAGCTTATAAGCTTATGAAGGAGGTTGAAAACTGGTAGGCCTTCCGACATTCTTCCAACAACTACAAATTCGTTTCCCTAGCTACCACGTTCTTCTAACCTGCCGCAGAGGGCCTAAAATTCAATTTCTGCCAATAACATCCCGGCCCCTTAATTGTATTTCTTGATACAATTACAATCCACACTTATGCATACATGCACCTTTAATAGTGTAGCTTACCGGATACCACCAACAACTGAGTTACATACGTGCACCTATATGAAACAGATTTCCTATCAAACTGACTACAACCTTGTAATCCTTACATAACTGCATTTCCTTTATCATTACGCATATGTAGCTGTTAATGCCCGAGGGCGACACAATTTCTATACCCTGTTTGCTCACTTACATAAAGCTATGCTGTCCAAAATTTACCTGAACCTCTTGCGTTTGAGCTAATCTGTCACATTGATCAGACATTCTGTTAAAATAAACTACAACCTCCATTTGCAAGTTACCTGTACAAGATGAACCTGAAAGAATATGCCTGCTTCTGTCCATTTTGATTTTTTAAACAACAAAGCAAATTAACATTATAACAACCAACTGGCTGTAACAAAAAACTCAAAACCTTTGTCTTATCATCAAACAAACATATTTCAAAGTAATACACTGTATTCTTTGATAGCCCACACTTTATCGTTTCTATTTGATTACATTATAAACTCCTTTGAACTAACGCAACTTTCTGTAAAAGGCAAACTAATCGAATCAAAGATGAATGACTCTTGTCATCAATCTGTTTACCGGTAACCAAAACTGCTTCATATAAAATGTGTTTGCTAAAAATCATCACTCAACATCTTCATAAAACCTACCGGTATAAACAATCTAATAATGTAGACATACAGTGGATTCTTGCTACACCTGCATATGAGTTCCAATCAACAAACAATAATTTGCATTTTAATCCAATATCAGGTCTCCTTTTCCTGTGCATTTTAAAATAGATTAACACTAAATTAGTTTTGACCTTGCAAGTTGCATACTGATTCCACTGTAGGTCTGTGTTATAACCCTAACTCTTTGACCTTCAAATAAACATAATGGCAAGCGAAATTTTTAAAATAGTAACTAAACAAACATTAGTCATCTATATTTACTTATTAACCTACTCGTTACTTATGCAGATTTTCCCCTTGAAACGTTATAAATACAAGCTCCGCACTCATCAAACCAATGCTATACTTTGCCATTGGTAGTTCTCCAAACAACAACATTTAACTGTGTCTCAAAACCAAAAACTGATTTCTTTACAACTGCATTCCAGTCAAATTAACAAACATTCAATTAACCATGCAATATCTTCACAATTAACAATAAGGTACGAGTCTTGGAGTTATCATAACCTTTGTTTACTCCCTAACTATTAGAAACATTAACCAATTAACCCATAGTATCAGTTTTTTTACCTGAAACTGAAATCAATAATACCTTACAAAGCCATTCAAAACCATGAGCCTTTGATCATAATAAACATAATACATAAACTCCCATGGCTATAATAATGTGTTCTGATCCCAGTGTTTGCTTAAACAGGGATTGACGGTACTTTCGTCATATATTCTCAACTCTTTCTATGTTCACATGGTACTGTATACAAACTACCGTATGATGTAATGTCAACAAACATTATGCTGATCAAACTATGACTTTAAAACAAACTCATCATTTAAGAAATCTTTGTTATTAAAGTTCGTACAATTATTAATTGATATACAATCTGTGTTACAAATGTTTGAAAAACATATGACAATGTCTTTTTGTCAGGTATTCAAAAATATAACAATCTAACAATAATTCACATCACCAAGTTGTACATGTATGTGCACTTCTTTCTAGTAATTACTTTAATGGTCTTTTTATCCCAACAAATTCACAAAACAAGTTCAACTTTATCCAGTTTTGGTGTGACATGGAATCCAACCTACATTAGAGCGTCATGTACATATATTGTCTTGTATTAGAGCGTCATGTACATATATTGTCTTATATTACAACCTGTAAGTAACACTAATTCGAATTGAACAATTCAGCCATTGTTCCTGCACAAAATGCATATCTACCTTTGGAAATCTAAAACTTTCTCCAAACTGATAATTCCAAATCTGAATTATATAAATTCTTTGCCTATGAGGTGGCTGATCAAAACAAATAGTGTCACTGCACCACTTGTGCTTTAATACCTGCCAAAATACAAAAACATAATTTTGCAATTTTATCAAAAGTTTAAAAACATTGTTTAGCCTGACAAAACATCAAATAAAAAACTTATTCAATTTCACAAAATCTTAAATACTCATTCAATGCAAACATTTAATATAATGTCCTCCTGTCTTGTTGCTATTCTCTGAAAGTCTGAAAGTTTATGGAACATAGACATCACAAATTGTTCTTCATATGTCTTGTTTTTTGTTCGAAGTTTGCAGTTAGTGAGATTCTTCTGAAATTCTTCACGCTTCAAACACTTGAATCTGCATCCAACTTGTTTATCTGATGGAGTAAATTATTCTCCATCACAGAAGAAACTCGACTCGCGATTTATGAATTGCTTTCAACACATGGTGCTTTAATGTTGCTGGAAATGCTCTTGATCCAAAATAAATTCACGTTGATCACAGAATAATTTTCATTGGCGGCGCTTGGCTCGCACCATTTCACAAAGTATTATATCACATTCCACATGGCGGTTGCAAAAATTGACGTTGATTACAAAATAAGTTTCATTGGCGGCGCTTGGCTCGCACCAATTTCACAGTGATCCAAACTTCACAAAAAACGAGTTGAGCACTATTCTGCTTCCAGGAGCGAACACAGCTTTATCACTGGCCTCGTGAGTGTTGTGGATTTTGTCTTTATCCTTGCACTGCGAACTAGACCATCTTTACCCGGATATACTTCCTCCACTCGTCCCATCTGCCAGGAACATCTAGGCGCGTCCTTATCAGCAATCAAGACGACGTCTCCCACTTGTAGACTGCGATTTGGTTGGGCCCACTTCTGCCGTTGCTGCAAGGTAGGAAGGTACTCACGCACCCATCTCCGCCAGAAGGTATCTGCTAGTAACTGCATCTGCCGCCATCTTTTCTTAGAGTATACATCCTTCTCTGAGAAGCGCCCTGGGGGTGGACTTGTAGTCATCTTGGCCTGTAGTAGATGATTAGGTGTTATGACATCTAGGTCATTGGGGTCCACTGAAGCTCTTGTTAGAGGCCGACTGTTTATAACTGCCTCTATCTCACACATTAAGGTGTGAAGCTGTTCATCACTCTGGGCAGTTTTCAAGTACTGTTCATGTAGTATGGCATGAAGGATTTTTCTGATGGTTCTTATTTGTCGTTCCCATATTCCTCCAAAATGTGATGCAGCAGGTGGATTGAAATTCCACTGAATTCCACGATTACAGCAAAAGTTCATGATCTGCTCCTGACTCCATTCTTGTAGAGCCTGCTTCAATGCACTACAGGCACCCACCAAATTTGTGCCATTGTCTGAATACATTGTCTTAACAGAACCTCTTCGACTAACAAATCGTCTTATGGCATCTATGGCAGAACTGGTGTCCAAGCTACTTGCTACTTCTATGTGTATTGCTCGGCTGGTCATACAGGTGAACACAACACCATAACGTTTCTGCATGCTTCTACCACGCCTCGTCTCAAAAGGCCCGAAATAGTCCATGCCTGTATATGTGAAGGGTGGTTCACATGCTGCAACCCTAGGCCTTGGAAGATCTGCCATCTTTTGTGTGTTTGTTTTGGCTTGGTACCTTCTGCATGTAACACATTTTCTGATGATTGTCTTTGTCAGCACACCTGCTCCAATTATCCAATACTTCTGAAGAAGTTCTGCTAGCACATGGTTTTGACCTTGGTGTGCTACACTTTGATGAACATGTCTTACTATCAAGGTAGACACATGGTGCTTTTTGGGCAAGATCACCTGATGTTTTGCATTTCCATCAATCTCGGCATTCCTTAGTCGTCCGCCAACCCTCAGTACATTGTCATGCATTTCTGGATCTAGCTTTATGATGCTGCTGCTCTTGCGTATGGCCTTTCCTGGCTGATTTCCTTTCTGATTCAAGGCTTCTACTTCTTCTTGGAAGGACTCAGATTGCACCCACCGAACGATAGCCAATTCTGCACCATTCACTTCTGTTACTGTAAGGGTGTCAGAACACACTTTATCCGAGGACAACTTGGCCCTTTCTTTCAGTTTTCCTTTGAGCCTTAGCCACCAAGCAACAGCCCTTCGTAACCTTGTCCAATCTGAGAAATATGTGATCAACTTGTGTACTGTTGAAACTTCTCCTCCAGGCCTTGTTAAACCCACCATGCAGGTTTTCTTGATCTCAAGCTGCTCATCCTTTCCATCACGAGACATGTCAGGTGTCTTAGGCCATTCTTCTTCAGACTTCAGAAGAAACTCTGGGCCACTTTTCCATTCTTCATTCAACAGTAATTCTTGTACTTTCAACCCCCTTGAGCCTGCGTCTGCTGGATTGAGACTTGATTTGACATAATGCCACTGGTCCGGACTAGAGCCATCTTGAATCACTGCTAGCCTATTAGCTACGAATGTCTGGAATCTTGCTGTTGAGTTGTGAATGTAGCGCAATACAGTCTGGCTGTCGGTCCAAAAGTAGGTCCTCTTGACTGGTATCTCTAACTCCCTTTTGATCACCTGATCTATCTTCACCGCCACGCTTGCAGCAGTCAATTCCATTCTCGGGATAGATACTTGCTTAAGGGGTGCTACTCTTGATTTACTCAGCAGGAATGAACACCTGGTCTCTCCTTCACTATTTTCCATTCTGAGGTAGGAGACCGTCCCATATCCAACCTCGCTGGCATCTGCAAAATGATGGAGGGAGATAGATTCTGCTTGCTCATATGAGGCTGGCCTCAGACATCTTTCTATCTTGTACTCTGACAACATCGGAAGTTCCTCTAACCAGCCTTGCCACAATTTCATCTGTTTGGCTGGTATCTCATCATCCCATCCTATCTTGAGTCTACATAGGTCTTGTAGTAGTTGTT
This sequence comes from Strongylocentrotus droebachiensis, assembly GCA_035222895.1. NCBI lineage: Eukaryota > Metazoa > Echinodermata > Echinoidea > Camarodonta > Strongylocentrotidae > Strongylocentrotus > Strongylocentrotus droebachiensis. The sequence goes on along the minus strand of JAVYIG010000229.1, from coordinate 131,257 downwards.
TTGCTGTTAAGATCACAGGAGACACAAAACCCAATGGGTCATACACTGAGCTGATGATTGATAGCATGCCCCTTTTTGTTGGCGGCCGATCCTTGATCTTGATGCTGTAGCCGAATGAGTCTGTTTCAGCATTCCAAAGTATCCCAAGAGCTCTTTCCTGTGGAAGCTTGTCCTTTTCAAAGTTTAGCTGTTGAACGCTGCTGGCTCTCTCGTCCTTTGGTATTGCGTGCAAAACTGCCCTATGGTTACTGTTCCATTTGGTGAGGTGGAAACCTCCTCTTCCACATGTGGCTTGTAGCCCTTTTGAGAGCTCTACAGCCTTCTCAACAGTAGAGGATGAGTATAGACAATCGTCTACATAGAAGTCGTGTTGTATGATATGTGCAACTTCTTCGTGTTCACACTGTTCTGCTGTCTGTTTCAAAGCATAGTTGGCACACGCTGGTGAGGAGGTGGCCCCAAATACATGGACATTCATGCGGTACTCCTTGATTGGTCGTTCGATATTGCCATCAGGCCACCACAAAAACCTGTGGAGATCCTTGTCTTCTTTCCGTAGTCTTACTTGAGAAAACATCGCCTCAATATCTGCCATGACTGCAATGTGGTCTTGACGGAATCTGGTCAGAACACCCAACAGGCTATTTGTCAGGTCCGGCCCCTGTAGAAGATTTTGGTTTAGGGACTGCCCCCTGTAGGCAGCTGCACAGTCATATACAACTCGTAGTTTCCTTTTCTGAGGATGGTAGACACCATGGTGTGGGATGTACCAGACTTCACCATTCTTTCTCTGAAGTTCCTTGTCTGGCACCATTTCAGCATAGTTCTTATCTATTACCTTGTGCATGAAGTCCTTGTATTCTCTGTGAAATTGTGGCTGACGCATGAACTTCCTCTGTAGATGTGCTAAACGCTGTTCAGCCTGAGGTTTATTGTTAGGCATCTTCATACTTTGGCTTTTTAGAGGCAGACCAATCTCATAATGCCCATCTACATGCTGAATAGATCCTTCAACTGAGTCTATAAACTGCCTATCCTGTCTTGACTTCTCAGGTCTATCATTTATCACCCTTTCACTGAAGTCTTGGTTGAACATATCCACCAGCTGCTGATTAATATCTGCTTGGACCGAAACATGATGAGCTGAAATCCTCTGTGACTCGTCAGACTTGGATAACCCACACACTGCCCAACCTAACAAGGTTCTAAATGCAAAAGGACCATCATGTTCACTGTGGATAACTTCCAGCGGTTCTGACGCCTTTGGAATGTTATTTCCAATTAGTATGCCCACATCCTCGTCAATCTCTGGCAACTGAATATGGTGGAGGTATGGAAACTGCATCAACTTGGCTTGTGTTGGAACTTCCTCTTTCCCGACTGGAATAGACTGCTGGACAAATGCTTCTCTGATTTGAAGGTTGTTCTCCTGCTTTAAGTCTAGAACCTCTATATCGTTGATTACTTCACAGTTTACGGCCTTACTCTCTGTCAAGGTTTGCAATTGTATGTTTTTCCTTTTTCCAGATAGCTGGAGCCTGTCCTTCATGTCTTGGCTAACAAATACTGCATTGCTTCCATTGTCCAGAAATGCATATGTCTGTATTTGCTTTCCACTTTCCTTTGAGCGCACCACTACAGGAATCACAACAGGGAGGCTGCCGGATCCACTGCTGAAACTTGACAATGTGCGTTTTACACCATTCTCTGATTTGTCTGTAGCGGGGGTTCCACTGTTAGTAGAAGTAGCATGAGTGTCCTCATGTACTGTGTCCTTATGTACTGGAACTTCTTTCTGAGACTTTGGAACACCATCTTGGTTTGGAATTGAGGTTCCCTTTTGAAATTGTCTGTGCAGTACTGATGGATGCGTCCTTTGGCACAATGTACACTTCAGCCTACTCTTGCACTCCTTTGCAAAATGTGATGCTTTCTTGAGACAGGAGAAACATAACCCCTGTGATCTGCAAAACTCGATGCGTTCTTCATGTGGCTTGGCTCCCAAATTTCTACAAGTCTCCAAATCGTGCGTTGATACCCTGCAATAAAGACAGTATTTGTCAGAACTTGACCTTTCTTGCCTGTGACTAGAAATGCTTGTAGCAAAGCCTTGTCTTTCATTCCTTTTTCCGGGTTGGCTAACATTGGAATGCGTAGTGTCACTTCTTCTTTGTGGCCCTTTAATGTCTCCGTACACAGGGTTAGATATCACACGAGCTGCCTTGGCCACAAACGTCACCACATCTTCAAACTGGATACACTTTCCCTTTTCTTCCTGAATGTAGTCAGCAGTATGGCGCCATTTTTCCCTTAGGCGATATGGCAACTTGGAGATAGCTATCTTGACATTGTTAGAATGATCTATCTCATTGCACTGTTTCAAATCCTTGGCAGTGTTCAGGAGCTCGGTCAAGCAATGCGAAAAGTTATTGAGCTTCTCTGCATCATCGGTCTTTATTTCTGGCCACTCCTCCATACGCTTGATTATGGCATTTGTAATCCTGTATTTGTTGCCATAATTCTTCTGAAGAACTTCCTTGGCCTGCTTGTAGGCTATCTCAGGATCTGCATTGTACATGCAACTTCGGACCATGGTGTTAGCTTCACCCCTCGTGAATTGTTCTAAATAACATAACTTGTCTCTAGGATTCGAAGTCTTCTCCTCAACACTATGTTGAAATGCTCTCATAAAGGAATTGTATTGCAACGGGTCTCCATTGAATGGTGACAAAGTTCTCTGAGGCAATGATGCTCTTTGGTGGCATTCCACTAGAACCTTGGTGAGGTCATTTTGTCTTTGAATTACATTAGTTTGTTGCATTAAATATGCTGAAAGGTCAAACACTGGCTGGTTCTCACCTTGTACATTATCAGCACGTTGAGTTGTTCTCTCATGAGCTACAGATGAAGGAGGAATGTATCCTGGCTGTCTTTGTGAAGTTTCACTTGCAAGCTGTCTTTGAACTTGACCTTGACCTTGGTATTGTGAAGCTTCCACCTGTTGAATAGCTTCCAATCTTGCACTTGCTGCAGCTACTTCTGCTTCTAATTCTAACTGGTCCTTCCTTCTCTGCAGTAATTGTATCTCACTTTCTAGTTCATGTTTCTTTCTGAGAACTTCTGCCTTTACTTTGAGTTCTGCATGGCTTGCTGCTGCTTCGACTTTAGCCCGAGATGCAGCACTCCAGTTGCTTGCCCCACTGACAACCGAGTGTGACCCATAACTCTTCATCTTGGGTGCAAATCTTGGTGCACCAACATTTGAAATACTATCACTTGGTTCAATTAGTGGTACATTCCCAACATCATCTTTAGTACCTCTGGCTTCTTCCAGATCCAATCCAAATTCAAATAGTCCCTGGTCATCATCCAGATTACCACTAAATAGTGGATCATACGTCGCACTATTCATGACCGACTTAATTCAACTGAACTTCTGAAGTGAAGCAATAACTATATGGCTAGTATTCTTCATAAACTAAAGCCTCAGTTTTCAACTAATGTTAATGCCATATGGCCCTGTGGGAATACTTGTAGTTGGGTCTAAATAATATCTGACATAGACAGTGACTAGTCTTCATCCTAGAGTACTGTAGTGTATTACTGTGTAGGTTATGTCGTCTGCTACTGTGTAAATTCATTTTACACCCTTCTATCACTGTCACTCATCACTTCAGTGTAACTGCTTAACTTTGTTAGACTAGGCTACTCGTTCCAAACACTCCACATGCAGCTCTTCTTTGCTCTCTTCATCGCTCTTTCAAGTCTCTGCTCATTTAATGTGCACACATACTTAATGACATACCTATGCCATCCCTTGCAATGATCTCGATGCGATTGTCGTCACACATGTTCCACATACCGACATTCGTGTAGGCCTAGCACAAATTGACTCAGTCTGAAAATGTCCAATTGTTTCCATTATAGTTATAATATCATAATCACATGAAGACTTCCGATGAACATATTCAAGCGATGATTAACAGAGGTCATAGTATAGAGTTCACTTTCTGCCTGTTATGGAGCTTATAAGCTTATGAAGGAGGTTGAAAACTGGTAGGCCTTCCGACATTCTTCCAACAACTACAAATTCGTTTCCCTAGCTACCACGTTCTTCTAACCTGCCGCAGAGGGCCTAAAATTCAATTTCTGCCAATAACAGCAGCTATTACGCGCACACACAACACAAAAGAAACGATCGTCTGCTCATTTTACGTGTAAACCTATTGCAAATGGCACTCTATCGCAGGTTCTTCTCGCGGTGAAAAAAAGTTTGCAAAACTGGATTGCCAAGTTCCGGATGTTAGACGGCGAAGAATATGATACCTTATTTACTGCTTTTTTAACACGTAAAGCCCATAGGCTTTTTCATGAAAGGCGAATATAGTCTCATATTCACCGATAAGCCCTTTTAGGATTACAAACGAGTGTAATATGATTTTGTAAAACCACTGCTCAGATGTCTGATACGGGTAATAATTGTGATTAAGTTATGATAAAACATCGATAATTCTCGGTTTCGTTTTTTCTGGGACGCACTGTATATATGTTTTAACAAGACAAAGTGTTCCAATGGACAGATTTATGGTGTGTAAAAGTAATTGAAATATAATTAGTTTTAGGGCCTTGTATACTCTAAGCTTTATATCCTGCGTCTTTAATAACTAATACACTATGTCTGATTTCAATGATTTTTCTCAACCCTGTTGAAGATACCAGCCTCCATTACTCTTTATCTTGAATTCCTCATTACTTTAATATAATGCAGCTTGTATCATAATGATTATAATTTCCTTGGTACATGTAAGTGATATCCAACTTTGTAGGAATATGCGATAAATTTGTCATTTTTTTTTTTAGTTTTTGGAAGGAGAAGGGGGGGGGGGAGTTAAGATGTATTTTTTCAAACAATGTGCAATATTGTATGTAAGTCAATGTTATGTTTATATATAAATTGATTTGGGAGCAACATGTGAGGGCTCACATGCCTCCGGGTAATAGTGTTGAATTTCACTTTTGTGAGCCCTGGCCCACACGTTGCTCCCTCCCTTTTCCTCTTGTATTGTTTATGTATTGCATGATCTGTCAAAATGTATTTGTATTGTGCTTTTATGATTGGCCTAATAAATAATAATAATAATAATAATAATAATAATAATAATCCGATATTCTTGGAGTAATCTAAATTTTAATGTTTCATTGCGCTATGCATACATGTATGTGTGTTTTATCCAACATTCAAATTATACAAATTATATCAATCGAAATGTCTTTAACAGATGATACATGTATATGAAATTTCGTCGGAAATAAATAGATTCATACAATGTTGACATTCTTTCAAGTTATTAGCCAAACATTACAGTTTTAGTATAAAACAAATTTTGCAAGGCATAACCCCCTATCTAAATCCTTGGTATTTTTTCAAGAGTTTTAGCATTGACGCCATGCATTACCCCTAAATGCTATTCAAATTATATAACACAAAAGTCACGCCTTGGCTGATCATAACAGCTATACATGTTCATGTAAATTAATAACACAAAAAGGCTAGGCAATTTTCCTCGTCAGAGAAATCAATGTTTCCCATTGAAAAGAAAGATCTCCTTTGTAACCTACATACATGACACAATGCTTCCTTGCTATAGTAGTAGTAGTAGTCGTAGTAGTAGCTGTCCGTCGCGAAGCGACAATGACCGCCTTCACTTTCACAAAGGCTGCTTGCAAAGGTATGGGTGAGTACCGGTGGTGCTTGCAATTTACTAACAGGGACGAGAAGTTATTCCTTTTTTCCTTCAGAGAAGTTTGGTTTGTTTTATTTTCCGCCGAAAATCATCATAAAAACAATAACACAATATAACAAAATCAAAGACTTATATAACAATAATAGAATTAAAAAATGGTTAGATAGTCCATTAACCTAATGGCTCTGTTCTTTCATGGATTACTGATAAGTGCCTCCTTCACTTCCGATAAATGTCCCAATTAAAATCTGGTCGGTACCCGCGCCCTTTTCTTTCAACTAATGCACATTTTCCTTTATTGCAAGTGCCCCTTTTCATATCTTCTCATTGGCCCTTTCCAGGTGCGATACATGCCCCTTTCACCTCTGATAATTCCCTTTTAACAATGATAAGTGCCCATTTTCCTTCCTAATAAGGAACCTATCCCCTTTTCACCTCTTATGAATGCCCCTTTTCCGTCGACAAATGTCAATTTCCTATTTTCATAAGTGCCCTTTTTCATCCCTGGTGAGTGCCTCTTTGTAAAGGTGTACAAAGTGCCCCATTTTCACCTCTGATAATTACTCTTTGCACTTTGGCACGAGCTACTTTTCTTTTCTGATAAGTGTCTCCTTTTCCTCTCATCATTAAACCCCCCCCCCCCTAACTTCAAGCGACATAGAGCATCTCCCACTATAAAGCTCGGTCGAATTTAAATTTCTTTTCAGTCTTCCGCTATGAGAATGTGCGTATAATCCCATCAGGACTGGGTTCTTTCTTCTGTATAAGATGTAATTTTTCGCACTGCAACCTCACGAATCTTAATTTGTGTCCTCGCTCGCAAATTGATTGTTAAAACCATCACACCCAACTGCATAGTATGATGTTTAAGCAATATCCTGTATTGTGTACAAAGTGAAACGAATATTGAAATCATCTCTGATAATGTAATCACAATATAGAGGTATATACTAATGTCTAAAAAAAAAAAATATTTTCGCTTTGAGATTTCCCTTTGACGGTGCCTTTTCTTTTCTCTAGAGAGTGCTCTTTTTGTTGTTGCCCCCCCCCCCTACTTTTGAAGTCGCTTGGCCGCCCCTGGCCAAAATGGTGCATTTCCTGCCCCTTGATCGCGTATGACTCGTAGAAAACTCTTATTACTCGTTAACAGATCTTGATAACTCGTTGGTAGATCGGTACAAGGCGTACGCAGGTCATCGCAACTCCTACCGAGCTCGCGCATGACTGGTATCACACTCGGTTAACTCGTACATCCATCGTAGGAAACTCGATATTGCGTCGTAGATCACTCATGCAAATATCATACAAAATAGTAAATACCAAGAAAGTTCACGCGAGTTTACGCGAGTTCACGCTCGCACCATGCAGCTCGCCACAACTCGAGGATCCAACTCGGCTAAGTGGGAGCCCTGCTTGATACGAAGTATCCGGAGGCGCTATGTTTTCTGGTTGTCCGTCGGTCCGTCCGTACATCTGTACGTCCCGTTCGCGTATTTTTTTCTGCGGCAAAGATTGGGTCATGGTGCATGTTGAGCTTATGGGAAGTATGTTCTTTCCCTTCTGAATAGTGTCTGCACGTACGTGAGACTAGTCGTGTTCGCTAGCGCATAGCGCTGTGAAGAAGTTTGAATATCCATCGCGAAATATGTGTTTAGATAACATTCCTCTTCGTTTATTTAAGGGTAAGTTTTATTGACTAATTATTGTGATGTTCTCCTTATTGACGTGCTGCCTCCTCTTCAGATTTCCAATTTCATTTTAATTGTTGATGTAATGATTTTCCATACGGTAGTGGATTACATGTAACACTATTAAAATCAGACCTCTACTACTACTTGTACGCACACGACCACTATTAGTCTGTAAATCAAGACCCCTTTAAAAAAAAAACCCCAATCTGTGCCGCAGAAAAAAATAACGCGTCCCGTTCTCGTGATCGCGTTATCTCAAGATCCGGTTGATGGATTCCTGCCGAACTTGGATCATCATCATGTATGTATCTTGCAGAGCTACTGAACTGAGTAGATATTAGGGTCATGAGGTCAGAGGTAAAAGGTGATTATGTATGCTAAAAAACAAGCTTATGATCGCAGAACAGATGGACGGACTACCATCAAACTCAAAACGTGTATGTATCTTGCTGAGCAAATGAACTGATAAAGCCTTGGGTCATGAGGTCAAAGGTCAAAGGGCTCATTATGTATGCTAGAATAGATTATGATCGCATTATCATTAGAACAGATAGACGGATGACCATCAAACTGGAAACATTTACACTGTCGCTCATATAGTTGGAATATTTTTTTTGTACCCCAATTTATGGAATTATTTTGACAATGATTTATTCCTAATAGATCTAGATAATACTAATTGGTACATTCTCAGATTTTATTGAATAATAATTTGCCAGTGTTTGTGTACGACCATGTACGACCATGCATCTGTACGACCATGCATTATGGCTGAATTCATGGGCACACAGAAGATTTGTTTATGTGGGGGACCGGGGGGGAATTCAATGAATTATTGAAAATTTATAGCATTTTTTTATTTTTTATTTTATTTGTGGGAACTGCCCCCATACCCTAGCCCCGACTGCGTACAGTCATGGTTCAGTGGCAAAGCAATGGCCTCGCAACTGTGAGGCCCCATGATCAAAAACCTGTCGATGTGCTATATTAGTGCCCTTTTGTGGGGCATTAATCCTCATTACTGTCATTTATGACTTAAGGGCGTAGGTCCCCTAGTTGATAAGCATAGTAGCATACACATGCTTTAGCAGTCACACAAAACAGACACTGGCAAATCATTATTCAAGTAAAATCCGAGAATGTATACTATTCTCTAGATCTATCAGGAATAAATCATTGTCAAACTAATTCCATAAATTGAGATAAAAAATAAAAAAAATCCAACTATATGAGCGACAGTGTATGTATCTTGCAGAGCCAAAGAACTGAGTAGATTTTTGGGTCATGAGGTCAAAGGTCATGGGGCGCATGTATGCACAAATGTCTTGAGAACGCATTCTCATTAGAACTGGCGGATGGATTACTATCAAACTATGCAGAGCCAATGAACTGATTAGATTTTAGGGTCATGAGTTCAAACATCATAGGGTCATACATGTTTATGAAAATGCTTGTAATAACGATATTCTGAGAACCTGTTAATGGACTACAATCAAACTTGATTTTTTTTTAATTGCTTCTGTTTTTGTTTGTAAAAATCGCTCTATATGGCGGAGGCATCATTTTCGACTGCGCGCAGTCGAAGGTCCATCTAGTCTTTCCTGCGTTTTTCTGTTGTGGTTTCCTTAAAAACTGCAACATGACTCTGCGAATTTACAACTTTTGAACAAAGCATAGGACACCGAGAAGAAAAAAAAGGAAATAAAGAAGCTTTTCATGAGCACTTTGGTGACACAGGCCCGAATTGACGATGCTCGATAAATATGCACTTTAGTTCACAGAATACAGATTTAGAGGTTTGTAAAAGGTATGTCAACTCTGTGATTTCTGAATAGTGCCCCTGTTCAATGTATGTGTTTAAGCAGTTACATATGACCGATTTCATGATAGATTGGTCTGAAGGGTTAAGTGCAAGAATGTCAGAGTTAAACATATCTAAGGTTAACTAATACTAACAATAAAACTGGCATTGGAGTCTTGTAAAGCGCTCATGTGTGGCAAATTGCCACTCCTGGTGCTCCATTCTTATTACCTTGACTTTAGCACGGCTGCCATTACAGCGCTCGAGTATTTTTTGAAAGGAAATTAATCCAGCCAGGTACCAATTTACCTCACCTGGGTTGAGTGTGGCAAGTGTAGATCAATGTCTTTCCAAAGGACATTAACGCTGTGACAGGGATTCGAACCCCCTACCTCATGGTTTATAGATTTTGAAGACTTATCTACCGGACTACAACATTTTTTACCTAACTTTGCTAATTAGAAGTAACCCACAATGACTCTATGCAGAGATATTCACCTTTGCTTGTTATTGAATTTATTTTAAAACAATGTTTATCCCTCGCTTCAATGAGTCCATATTTTCCTGATTTTTCCACCCAAATTGTTGATTATAGATACAGTTGTTAAAGAACGAGGACTGGAGTACCTAGCTGCACCATCACGAAAGACTGGGAAAGACTAATTCGACGATCATGAATTTCTTATTTGGAAGAAAACAGATTTTCTGTCGGCCGTTTAAACCAAAGAACTTAGCGGTGCAGGAGACACATGTCATCTTGCGTGTATACCTCTATGACGACATCAAAGGGAAAAGCGAGGTAAATTATTATTGCAGCAGTTGATTTGAAAGTCGATGAATCTGTTCTAGGACACCTACCCCCTGGACATCCACGCCCGGATAACCACCCCTAGTCAACTACCCCCTTGGACAACTACCCTCTAGGGCAATCACCCTGTAGGCCGACTATCCCCCCGGGACAACTACCCCTGAGACAACTATCCCCTAGACAACTGCCCCCTAGACAACTAACCCCTAGGATAACTACCCTCTAGGGCAATCACCCTGTAGGCCGACTATCCCCCCGGGATAACTACCCCCGGACAACTACCCCCTAGGACAACTACCCCCGGACAGCTACCATCCTCGAGGACACCTACCCTCCGGAAAACCATTCAAGAGGTAGTTGTCAGGGGGTAATTGTCAGAGTGGTAGTTGTCGGCGGGGGGGGGGGGTAGTTGTTGAGGGGTAGTTGTCCAGGCGGTAGTTCTACGGGGTGGTTGATCCGGGGGTAGTCGTCCTAGATGGTGGTTGCCCTAGGGGTAGTTGTCCTTGGGGGTAGTTGTCCCGGGGAAAGTTGTCCCGGGGGCAGTCGTCCTAGAGAGTGGTTGCCCTAGGGGGAAGTTGTCCAAGGGGTTAGGTGACTGGCGTTGGTTATGGGGGGAGGGGGGGAGCAGGATGTCCAGAGGGTAGGGGTGTTACAACCACAAATGTAATAACGCCCACAAATGTAATAACGCCCACACATGTAATAACACTTTACCCACAAATGTAATAACACCCACAAATGTAATAAAACTTTACCCACAAATGTAATAATTTCACCCATAAATGTAATAACCACTTTACCCACAAATGTAATAATTTTGAATCACCCACAAATGTAATAATGACTTTACCCACAAATGTAATAAAGTTGAAGTGATATTTTGTCGAATTTGTTCAAAACTAAAACCCTGTAATAAAGCATGGGTATAGCGCGCAGTCTTTACTCCAGACCCGGTTATTTCAAAAATTTAAAAAATCTTCAAAACTTAGACCCCATAATCCTTTTCCTGTGGAATAACATGAGAATCGAGCGTAGTCTTTCCTCCAGACACAGTAATTCAAAAGTAAAAAAAAAAAAAATTAAATTAAACTAAGACCCCACCATCTTCCAAACTAAGACCCGGTAATAAAGCATGGGTTTAGAGCGTAGTTTTTCTTCCAGACCCGGTTATTTCAAAAATTTAAAAAATCTTCAAAACTAAGACCCCATAATCCTTTTCCTGTGGAATAAAATGAGAATCGGGCGTAGTCTTTCCTCCAGACACAGTTATTCAAAAGTAAAAAAAAAATTAAAAAAAAAAAACTTTTAAACTAAGACCCCTCCATCTTCCAAATTAAGACCCGGTAATAAAGCATGGGATTAGAGCGTAGTCTTAACTTCAGACTCGGTTATTTAAAAAAAAAATCTTCAAACTAACCTCACCATCTCATTCCTGTGGAATAACATGGGTATAGAGCGTAGTCTTTCCTCCAGACCCGGTTATTTCAAAAGAAATTTAAACAAATCTTCGAAACTAAGACCCACCATCTTATTCCTCTTTTTGTTCATTTAAAAATAAATTACATTATTACATATGTGGATACAACACGTCACAAATAAATGATTGGTCGGCGGTCACACGAACTGACGAATCAGTCAAAATGGTCCATTCAAACACACAGAGGAGGGACCGATTCGATGGTTCGTTGACCGTCGACGATTTTGTAATCATGTACATATTCGCCCACAAATATCCTGGAATTCAATGTTCGTAGAAAAAAAAAGTAATCGAATAAGTGCCCTTAAATGTATTTAAATATTGACGCTGATTGTTTTATGCATGTGATTATGAAATATGTTCACGATATGTAACATAATATATATATATATATATATATATATGTACGCTATCAGTGACATTGAAACGTTGGATTGCGATGTTATATTTTCATGAGTGCGTGAATGAATTATCTTTCTTCATGTGATGAACGTATCAATTACTTATACTGAAGACTACCAATTGGTACGCGGTACACGGTGTGAATTCATGAGAACGAAATTTATTCAAAGGCAAATACAAACAAAACACATTTATATTACAGTTTTCCCTACTTCTGAAACACTCAAGCAGCTATATAAACAAGAACAAGTCTGGAATGATAATCGGTTAACAAGCAAATAACAACGCATACTTTCATATAACAAATCATAAATAGCTGTATAACGAGATCACGCGAAACATATTTGCATGTTTTGAATGAACGATTGCAGAACCCTTTGACTGATAAAATATCTATGTACTCTCTCAATCAATGTGAGTAAATTGCATAGGTTATGGTTTTATAGTGATGCAATGATGGAAACATAGATTTTGTAAGATAGAAAGTATTTTATTCCAAACGAATGAAGAGGTTGTTTCATTAATATACAGACGGTAACAGAACCAAAATAATTATTACGTATAAAAAGGTGGAGTAACTCACATGTCTTTTACAAGCAAACAAGGTTATAATTTGGGCAATATTGAACCTGATAACATCAACTGAACTTGATATAAAACGCAAACAACCTAACACGTGACAATTCTTCTAAGCTATGAAAAACAAGAGAACAAGATGCCGAAATACTAAATGTACCTGGCTTTCTGTAACTTAGTATTCGTCCATATAAAACTACTTAACACGTACAACTCCAAAAGTTTGTCAGTAATACTTTTCAGATGCTTCAAGAGTAGACGGAGTTGAAATGAAGTATGACTGATCAAAAGGAAATAATTATTTTAATTATACAATGAGATAAAGAATGTTAACAACCTTTACCTGATCTCTGTTGAAGAGTTTGGCGTTTACCACTTTTGAGCCATTTTTCAACCTTAAACAGAAATCTGATTAAAGACATAAATGCAAAACAAATCATACACTTATATAAGGATTATAAATAAATGAATATGTTAGTGATTTTAAAAAGCAATAGAGGCACGTCGTTTCCAGATATTTGCTTTAACACTGAGATAACATATTTTATGATATATAGTTCACTCATATGACACATACATTTTCTTTACAACGGTTTATACACTTATAGTGTAGACAAAGAATCACACATGATTGGTCTGTAATATACTACGTGAGGAGTAACACGTTTAATGCATAATTGTTAGTTTGTTTTTGGTTGTGCGATCTTTTTCAATGAAGATCTTCTAAACACAGCAAAAACTAAAGTTTATCCTAATCGAAATATTTTAACTTTATAACGAAATGGAACTTACGAAAATAACATGACAAGATTGTACGCTAATTGACTAACTTAATTGTGAAAATAAGGATGACATTTAGAGTCATGCATGAGTGAGCACATTGAAAACAAAACTGTCACTTTTCAAAAGTGACATATTCAGTTTCCGGTACATATTTAAGTGCTGTCTTTTTGGTCTACTGACCATTTACAATTAGATTATGTCTGATTGTGTGATATTATTTATGTAATGATGTCATAACTTTGTTTTGTCATCTTATTGTAAATATTCAATGGAAATATGAAAGTAAATGAAATCTGAAACTTGAAACACCCACAATTTGTTTTAATACTTGTATGAATTTGTTACGGGTGAGTGAGCACATTTTAAGGAAAAGGCTATGTTTAACCCTCCCAAATTGCAAAATATATCAGCACATATTTGAATATAACAGGTAGTCCTTCTCATGGATGAGGAAGCACACTTTAGTCGGAGCGATCACAATATCAGAATAAGTCTGATAAAGTTGATAACAGGTACGATGTTACCCATTCAGAGGGAAAATGATATTATCATTCAATGAAATATTATCGGTAAATTTAAGCATGAATTTGAGTGTGCTCACTCAGCCATGCCATCAAAACCATTTGTGAGCGAAATGGAAATAAAAATAAATAATGACAAACCTAGATTAATGTACATTCCAGAGAACAATGAACACCAAAACATGATTGAGAGAGTATATAGATATTTTATCAGTCAAAGGGTTCTGCAATCGTTCATTCAAAACATGCAAATATGTTTCGCGTGATCTCGTTATTGAGCTATTTATGATTTGTTATATGAAAGTATGCGTTGTTATTTGCTTGTTAACCGATTATCATTTCAGACTTGTTCTTGTTTATATAGCTGCTTGAGTGTTTCAGAAGTAGAGAAAACTGTTATATAAATGTGTTTTGTTTGTATGTGCCTTTGAATAAATTTCGTTCTCATGAATTCACACCGTGTACCGCGTACCAATTGGTAGTCTTCAGTATAAGTAATTGATACGTTCATCACATGAAGAAAGGTAATTCATTCACGCACTCATGAAAATATAACATCGCAATCCAACGTTTCACGTTTCAATGTCACTAATAGCGTACATATATATATATGTTACATATCGTGAACATATTTCATAATCACATGCATGAAACAATCAGCGTCAATATTTAAATACATTTAAGGTCACTTATTCGATTACTTTTTTTTCTACGAACATTGAATTCCAGGATATTTGTGGGCGTTAGAATATTTTTATACATGATTAAAAAATCGTCGACAGTCAACGAACCATCAAAACGGTCCCTCCTCTGTGTGTTATATATATGGACCATTTTGACTGATTCGTCAGTTCGTGTGACCGCCGACCAATCATTTATTTGTGACGTGTTGTATCCACATATGTAATAATGTAATTTATTTTTAAATGAACAAAAAGAGGAATAAGATGGTGGGTCTTAGTTTCGAAGATTTTTTTTAATTTAATTTCTTTTGAAATAACTGGGTCTGGAGGAAAGACTACGCTCTATACCCATGTTATTCCACAGGAATGAGATGGTGAGGTCTTAGTTTGAAGATTTTTTTTTTTTTAAATAACCGAGTCTGAAGTAAAGACTACGCTCTAATCCCATGCTTTATTACCGAGTCTTAATTTGGAAGATGGAGGGGTCTTAGTTTAAAAGGTTTTTTCTTTGTTTTGTTTGTTTTGTTTTGTTGTTTTTTGTTTTTTTTTTACTTTTGAATAACCGGGTGTGGAGGAAAGACTACGCTCAATACTCATGTTCTTCCACAGGAATAAGATGATGGGGTCTTAATTTTGAAGATTTTTAAAAAGTTTTGAAATAACCGGGTCTGGAAGAAAAACTACGCTCTAAACCCATGCTTTATTACCGGGTCTTTATTTTTGGAAGATGGTGGGGTCTTAGTTTAAAAGTTTTTTTTTTTTTTTTTTTTTTTTTTTACTTTTGAATAACCGGGTCTGGAGGAAAGACTACGCTCGATTCTCATGTTATTCCACAGGAAAAGGATTATGGGGTCTTAGTTTTGAAGATTTTTTAAATTTTTGAAATAACCGGGTCTGGAGTAAAGACTGCGCGCTATACCCATGCTTTATTACAGGGTTTTAGTTTTGAACAAATTCGACAAAATATCACTTCAAATTTATTACATTTGTGGGTAAAGTCATTATTACATTTGTGGGTGATTCAAAATTATTACATTTGTGGGTAAAGTGTTATTACATTTGTGGGCGTTATTACATTTGTGGGTGTAACAAGGGGTCCGGATACGCGATGAATCTGACACAATTCACTGAACTGTCAATAGTCATGGCAAAGATCAGCATTTGTTTGTACATAATTGTCAGAAAATACCATAATTATTGAGTGAGCATTATTTAATCGACAGCAAAAACACTGTTTGACCAATATTTTTACAAGACATTGCTGTTGGTGTACAGTAGATCGAGGCACAATGCCAAAATTTCCCGTACATGAGACTTAGCTTACAAAAGAACAAATGGAATGACACCAACAACAAGGCAGTTTTTTCCAGGTCCAAACTTGTTTACTCTGAGGTCATAGGCCCATATGTTTTGTTTGTTGATGATACAAAATGTTTTTAAAACATAAGTAGATTTTGGAGTTTGTTTACTAAGAGAAAAGTTTCATTTCAATCTTAAAAAATCACACTAGATACGACATATTTAGGCACCTTGCTTCTCACATATGACAATATTCAGAAGCTTGCCACCTTCCTGCCTGAAATCTTTCTGTGCCTTAATTTATAAGGATACTTTTTAAATATTCTTTCTCCTCAAAATACACAGGAGGATTTCCATATTTGGGCATCTTAGCAGAAAAACTGCACTTTTGTCTAAAACCACCAGATTTTGCATGTTGAGAAGCAAACCATAATGATAAATATATAGATATGAAAGCACTTCCACACATAATTTGTAATGTTATAATTTCCCATTAAATATCAACTATGCCTACCGCTATGTGGTACGCGGCGGTAGAGGTCAGTAGAAAAGCGTGCCTATATTTAAAGCATTCAATCTTGCCGAGAATTGTACAACTACAGTGTTGCCCTTTGGAATATTTGTTTACAAACTTTTTCATGAAATGATTGTGACACCATGATTTATTCTTGATAAATAAAGTTTATATTTTCTCAGAACTTTATTGATCAATATCTTCAAAACATATCGTGTGTTAAACAGAAGGTTGAGTTCTGGGAAGAGGTGACAAATAATTTGTGAGCGTTATCATTCTTTTTATGCAAGTGTGGAAGAACATCAGATAAGACATGTTCCCTGAAAAGCATGGCTTTACAAATGCCTTCATATTCTTAATATGTCATGTAACATCGTAAAAATCCAGGGTAGGATTTTTACGCCACGTGTTCGTGTAGTCCCATATACATCTTTCTGTTTTACAGTTTTTGTAACTTTACCAAGACTTGGCCAAATTTCTTATCATTTTGATGATTCCAGAACCTTGCAATACACACAACATTCTTATATGCTAGATGATCAATGTGACTGCTTGCGAGGCGAAACGCTGAATAAGTACAACGACTCAGGTTTTTACGGGAGTGTCAGTTTATTTTAGAGTCATAACCATCAAGGGGAATGCACTCTGTCTTTGATGAACGAATCTTTTATCTTTAATCCTTCCACTGCTTTATTCCGTTCTTCTTCCCTTCACTCCGTGAAAACTGTACATGATAAAGCATAACAGGAATGCATAATAAGTATGTGTTCATGAATATAAGTTTCACAATATTAAAGCAGATATAGCATTCTACTAAATCAAAGGCATTGTCTGAATTATAACTCCTTTTCATGTTTGCTTGTAAATCTTATATAAGTCAGACACCGTCTTGACAAATCTATCTGAACTTTATGTAGAATGTCACAGCTAACGCACAATTAAACTTGTATCATCTCTATCATGTCTAAACCAGATTTAACACGGTTTCAACTAAAAATGTGACCATATTTAACGAGCTTGAATGACTTTATCATAGTCAAGGAATACAATAACAAAGTCATGACCTTGACCGGTCATTCACACAAATATGCTCACATTCCTCATCCCTTTTCATCATAGAATGTCTTATTCTGCATTATACATTTTACTTGACTATACTTCTTTCAACTTTAAGTAAAACTAAACATCAATTATAGATGTAATGGCATATTAAATGTTCAATAGATATCTCTAGTAAGGTAATTGTACTATCATATGTGTGGGTACACAGTTTACACATGTTATACATTTGCCATACATGTCACTACTGCTCTGTGTAAGTTTCATACAATGTAAACATCTTAAAAACTACC
This sequence comes from Strongylocentrotus droebachiensis, assembly GCA_035222895.1. Taxonomy (NCBI): domain Eukaryota; kingdom Metazoa; phylum Echinodermata; class Echinoidea; order Camarodonta; family Strongylocentrotidae; genus Strongylocentrotus; species Strongylocentrotus droebachiensis. Next base: position 113,606 of record JAVYIG010000229.1, on the reverse strand, counting down.
TTTTTTACATTCATTTTCATAATGCTCAAATATGTGGTTTAACTAACCTCTGTGCCTCCATAATACTGTAGAAACAGCTCTCAGGAACAAAGGATGCTCCAGAAAACCACAGATTTTCCTCACAAAACAGAAATCATGTTGCAAACATGATCATTCCATATCAGCCAACAACAGGTGGCGCCAAACAAGTTTCTGACCTTCAAACTAGAAAAACTTTAAATAAGAACTGTCAAAGTAATCTTTGACCAAACGCCCTCTGTTGTTCTATTATTGCAATGTCAAGCTAAATCAATAAATACTAAATAAAATGACTTTAACTGGCAAATACAAAATTACAACTTTCACATGGCTCCTTTAAATTAGATACTAATTTACCAAACAGTACGAGTTGTAAAATTAACTTTCTTCGTTATCGAACTATAATGTGCCTTTAAGTCTCTGTTTAGCGGACTAAGTGCTATAATCATAAAGTGGATGATTTACGTCATACACTATTATACCATTTCAAATCTAATGCATAACTTGTAAAACTTTGTCACTATACTACCATTACAATAAGCAAGCATATATGCAATTCTATCTAAATACCTAAGTACCTAGCAAGGCATAATATACATGTACATGCAATATAAATTCTACAATATCAATCAAATGATCAATTTATAGCTTGGAACTCAAATTTGTCCAAAAATGATTCCCTAAATCATTGCTAACAAACAGTTTCTACCAGGAAATACCCAGCTATTTTCTTACAAAAAGAGTCTGTTATTTTAAACAAACAACAAAATGAACGCTTTTTTCGGCCTATTTTACGGCATTCCCTTGGTGCTATAAATTGAACATGCTTGTTCACATAACATATTGAGCATAGAGAATTCCCAAAAGAATAAATGCCTTTTGTTTCTTACCAACGACTCTGACTTTAGACTTAACCAATAATACTCGACTAGTCTTGCTTCAGTCCTTTACTACAAAGTTGTTAATAGACTCAGTTTCAGACTTTACCAAATAAATTTGTCTTCTTCAAAAATCAAATTGTCCATCAAATTAAGAACATAAAGTTAGTCTTGCTTTTAGACCCTATGAATAAATGTTCTTCTCTGTGCTAGTCTTTTACTCAGACCCTAAATTCAATATAATTAGTCTTTACAAAATCCATAAATGTCTAGATAATGACTTTCTGCCATAAACAAAGGTTCCATGAACCTCCAGTTCCTTAGAGTTCAAATGAATTCATTTAAATGAGTTTCAAATCTCATAATTTAACTGTCAAAATGTAAATTCCCTTGTTTGTTACTATTAATGTTCTTGGCTCCTTGGCTGGGAATTACACTTGGTCTTCTTGCGGTACTAATAAAACCAATTTGTGAATTGGGCGGTCAAGGTAAGAGAGTGGAGAGGTTCGCTTTCCCTGTCTATTTAGTTCTGGATCACCCACTGTAACCTTGACCTTCCGGACATGGCCGTCATCAGACGCGAACACTTTAGCGATTCTTCCCAGCGGCCACGAGTTTCTAGGAATGTTTTCGTCCTTCATCAGCACGATGTCGTCTACCTTCATGTTGCGCTGTGGCTTCGTCCATTTGTGTCGTGACTGTAGTTGGCTCAGGAATTCTTTTCTCCATCGAGACCAGAACTCATTGGCTAGATGTTGTACTCTTCTCCATCGCTTCTTGGCGTACACATCTTCTCGTGGAAAGTTACCCGGCGGCGGTAATATCACCCTTGATTTCTGAGTCAACAGGTGATTTGGAGTTAGCGGTTCTAGATGAGTCGGCTCGTTGAGGTGCTCTGCCGTGAGGGGGCGACTGTTCACGATAGCTGCTGCCTCACAGAGCAAAGTTCGAAGAGAGTCGTCATCCAATTGCTGGCCGTTGTGATACAGCAATGCGTCAAGTACTCTGCGAACCGAACCGATCTGTCGTTCCCAGACCCCTCCCATGTGACTTGACGAGGGGAAGTTGAAGGTGAAATCAAAGTAATCACAATGTTCTTTGATCAAATGATCTTTCACCTTCTCGTGGTCCATCTCCTTCCAGGCCTTCTTGAACTCGTTCTCAGCGCCGACAAAGTTCGTCCCTCTGTCGGATCTCAGCTGACGAATGGGACCACGTACTGAGATGAATCTGCGAAGCCCGTTGATAAATGAGTCAGTGCTCATGGAGTTCAATGTTTCGATGTGAATCGCTCGTGACGCCATACAGGTAAAAAGGAGGCCATACCTTTTCACCTCTTTTCTGCCTTCCTTTATGATCCAGGGTCCAAAACAGTCCATACCACTGTAGCTGAATGGTGGAGCTGGTTCTAACCTGTCTCGTGGCAGATCTGACATCTTTTGTGACTGTGTTGCACTTCGCAATCTTTTACAGGTTACGCACTTCCCAATCAGCTTGGACACTGCTGTACTGCATCCGATGATCCAAAATCCATTACCTCGGAGTTCATTTATAGTCATACCCCGTCCAAGGTGAGATATCTGATGACAGTGACGGATGATCAACTCAGTCACATGGTGTTTTTGAGGTAAGATGGCAGGATGGATAACCTCAAATGAACCCTCTGATCGCCTTAATCGTCCTCCAACCCGTAGAACTCCCCTTTCGTCCACAAAGGGGTCTAGTTTATACAGGTGGCTGGCCCTTTTCATGCTCCGTTTGTAGTCTCTGGTGTGGTTTGTTCCTGGTGTTCTTGAGATTGGTGCATCTCGCAGTCTCTGTATCTCCTCAGGAAAGCAATGTTCTTGAACCCACCTCAAGATGTCATTTTGGGCTTGATTCAAATCTTCCACACACAGTGGTTTGGTGACAGACTGTGGATGCTGTTTGCATCTCTTTCTCAGTTCAACTTTGAATCTCCCACAGTTTGCTACCGCTCTCTTTGCTTGATACCAGGAAGAAAACCTCTCCAGTCGCTCCAAGTCAAACGTAGTGACTGCAGATGTGGCAGACACACACGATTTCTTCACCTCTGGGTCGTCTTCAGGTACATCATAACTTTTTCCTTCATGAATTGGAAGAGATCTGTCTGACAGGAAAGCTGGACCCTTGAACCAGTTTGACTCCATCAACTGCTCGACAGTAGCACCCCTGGATGCAAGATCAGCTGGATTGCTTTTTGTGTCGACGTGTCTCCATTGTGATGAGCTTGACCGATCCTTTATCTGGCTGATCCTGTTGGCTACGAAAACTTGAAATCTCCTTTCATTGTTGTTTACGTATCCCATCACCACATTGCTGTCTGTCCAGAAATAATTCTCAGCTTCAAGTGCACTAAGTTCTTTCTCCAAAAAGGAGCTGATCTTTGTGGATACGACTGCGGCCATAAGTTCCAGTCTTGGAATTGTGACATGCTTTATGGGCGCAACTCGAGATTTCCCCATCACTAGTGTAGTGTGCACTGACCCGTCGACGTCCTGCAGTCTGAGATAAGTGCAGTTTCCGTATCCTATGGTGCTGGCATCAGAAAAGTGATGAAGCTGTGCAGATTTCACTTCCTTGAATTCCACTGGTTTGTAGCATCTGGGAATCGACACATTTTGAAGACAAATTACATCTTGTCTCCATTTTTCCCATCTCATTTTCATCTCGTCTGTCAGTGGATCATCCCAGTCAACACCTTCTCTGCACAATTCCTGAACAATCTGTCTGCCTCTCAATGTCACTGGAGCAATGAGTCCAAGAGGATCGTAGAGTGACATGACTGTTGAAAGTACTCCTCTTCTGGTGCATGGCTTGTCAGCAAATGTGATGCGAAAGTTGAAGGAATCCGATTCTATGCACCACTGCAGACCAAGGGCTCGTTCAATCGGCAGCTCATCATGAAGTAGATTAAGTTCTTTCACACTCTTGGCTCGATCTTCTATTGGCACTGCCTGCATTACCTTTCTCGAGTTGGAAACAATCTTGTGCAGGTGCAGTTTTCCTTCCTTGCAGAGCACTCTAGTCTGTGTGATCAAGTCCACTGCCTCTGCTGATGTGGGAACAGAGATCAAACCATCGTCAACGTAGAAGTCATTGTGTACAAAGTTTGCTGCAGCTTCACCGTATTTGTCTTTGTGGTCAGTTGCAGTTTTCTTTAGTCCATAATTTGCACACCCTGGTGATGAGGCAGCCCCAAACAAGTGTACCTTCATTCTATAGTGATGAACTGGTTGCTGATAATCACCATCGGGCCACCACAGGAATCTCAGGTAGTCTCGATGTTCCTTGTTGACTTGGAATTGGTGAAACATTTCTTTCACATCACACATGAAGGCTACCTTTTCCATCCGGAATCTGCACAAGACACCGGCCAGTGCATTTGTCATGTCCGGTCCTGTCATCAAATGTTCGTTTAACGATTCCCCTTTATACTGGGCACTACAGTCAAAGACGACTCTCAATTTGTTAGGTTGTTGAACGCCGTGATGTGGAATGTACCAGATTGTTTTCTTGTAGTCCATGGGTTCTGGTACATACTCTGAATACTCATTCTTGATGAGAGCATCCATTACCTTGGTGTAATGCTCGTGATAGACTACATCCTTTGTGAACTTCCGTCTTAAGCCTTGTAGCCTCATCTTGGCTTGGAACAGATTGTTCGGCATCAACGGTTCCTCCATCTTGAATGGTAGCGGCATTTCGTAGTGCCCATTATCCGCAACATGGATGCCATCTTCCATTACTTTCAGGAACTTTTTATCATGCTGCGAATATGGCCTCTCATTCGTGTCTGCATTGAAACCTGCTTCCATTAGTTTCACGATGTGGCTCGGGGTGATTTCTTCCTTTGCAGTGATAGACTGTGAGAACACTGCATCAAACTTCTGATGTTTGTTGACACCATGTAATTCAGTGGGGATTTCGCAGCCCAGAATTCTATGACTCAGTCCTATTGGATCCTCTGCACTGCCTTGATAGTTGGAGTCAACTGTGCCGATGATACTCCAACCCAAATCAGTCTGCATCCCAAAAGGTCCGTTTTCGTCTGAGGAGAGAATCACAGCACGAGGAGCTAGAGCCTTTGCACAGTCATACCCAATCAGGAGGCCAATTTCACATTCTTGAAGGGGCATCATGCACTCTGCAATCCCAGTCAGATGAGGGTATGATCTGGCCACATCTGGAGTGGGAATGTGCTCCCGGTTAGCAGGCATGATGCTGCGGGTGTATGTGGGTGGCAGACTGATCTCCTTGTTGCTATTGAAAGCCTTCACCTTTAAACCTGTAATCTTCTCACTCCTCACCCTTTCATCGGCCCGTGTCATCGTAGAAAGCAGGAGGCTGACTTCTTTGCCTTTGATGCCCATGTCCTGCTTTGTCTTGTCCAGGATGAAGGTAGTGTCAGACTGCGTGTCTAACATGGCGTACACCAACCTCTGCTCTCGAGCTGTATCATGGGACAACCAAACCGGGAGTATCGAAGATGTCTTTGCTTTGATGTCAAATCTGTTGGCCGATGCATGAGAGCTGGATTGCATTTCTTCTTGAACCTTTGAACCCTTCAGCTGTGCTTTGGTTGTTCTCCAGCTTTCATCATGAAGTACCGTTGGATGTTTGTACTTACATGATGAACATGTAGAGCGTATCCTGCATTTCTTTGCCACGTGTCCAAACTTTAAGCAACCAAAGCACAGTCTTTGTTGTTTCACAAACTCCTTTCGGCTCTCTAAAGTCTCCGCCTTGAAGGTAGAGCAGTCCTCAAGTCTATGAGTACCCTTACAAAAATTGCATGACGGCTTACTGTTGCTTTTCCTAGCGTCGGTTCCAAAAGCCCTTGCCGTAGGCAGCTTCCTTTCCCCTTTTGGCATCTGAAAAGATGTGACGGGATCACAGGCAATGGTCGCCTCATCATTCACGAATCTTGCAAAGATGGTAAACGGGGGAAAGGCACCTGTGTCTTGCCTGTACCTCGCAACAGTCCGTCCCCATCTCGCCACTAACCAGTCGGGTAGTTTGGCCATCAATTTCCTGCTCTCGCGTTCATCATCTAAATGTCTAAGATGATGGACGTATCTTGATGCCGTATCACATTGTCTCAGAAAGTCAGCTAGTCTGCGTAGACCTTGTGAATCTTTTGTGCTAATCTTTGGCCAGGCATCGAGACGGTCTCTGTAGGCGTTGGAGATGATGAAAGTGTCTCCATACCTCTCTTGTAGATTGCTGACAGCTGCTTCATAGGCTCCATCATCTCCTAGCATGGCATATCCTTGAACAAGGCCCTTTGGTTCTCCTCTGAGATATTTCAGGAGAAAGTAAAATTTCTCCTGCGGCGGAATGCCCCGTTGCCCTATGAGGGTGTCATAACTACGTTTCCATGACGTATATTCCAGCGGATCGCCCCCAAAGATCCCTGGCTCTGGCACGGGCAGCCTGCTCATAGCAAGGAACTTCAGCACTCCTTCGTCTGGATTGGGACTTGCTTCTTCTCTTGCTGCTGGCTCCTTTGAAGCGTCTTCATTGTTGGTGGCAGCTGGTGGTCCTTTATCAACCCATTCCTTGCACCTGTCTTGATCAGAAGCAATGGAGGAGGCCTTTGAGGCCACATCACCTCGTAAGAGAACCAATGTCTTCATGGCTTCTTTCATCATGCGGGCCTGCTCTTCCTCCATCGTTTCCAGCTTTTCCTCGCTGGTGTCCTCTTTTGACAAGGCAGTCGTGACTTCTGCCAGCCTTTCCTGAGCTGTGATGGCCTTCTCGATGGCTTGTTGAGTGCTTTTTCGACCATCTCTAATTATTGATGACTCTGGGTTTTCATCAGTTAACAGCTCCATTAACTTGTCGACTGATTTCTGCCACGTTCTTATTGCACCCTTCCAATTCTTGGTTGCAACGCCAAGCTGGTATTTCAACCCTTTTTCGGTTGCAACTGCTTCTCTTGTTGGTCTTGTTTGACCCTCAGCTGTTTGTCCCTCGGCTTTTTCTTCTTCTTCTATCATCTTGTCTGATCTTTGGAGAGAGCTTACTTGAAAAGTCGAGAGGCCGGTTTAACTCAGGAAAAGGTTGGCTGTTTCCCCGAGTTCTTTTCACTCTTCTGAGAAAGAGTTTTCACTGTGACTGCTTGCGAGGCGAAACGCTGAATAAGTAAAACGACTCAGGTTTTTACGGGAGTGTCAGTTTATTTTAGAGTCATAACCATCAAGGGGAATGCACTCTGTCTTTGATGAACGAATCTTTTATCTTTAATCCTTCCACTGCTTTATTCCGTTCTTCTTCCCTTCACTCCGTGAAAACTGTACATGATAAAGCATAACAGGAATGCATAATAAGTATGTGTTCATGAATATAAGTTTCACAATATTAAAGCAGATATAGCATTCTACTAAATCAAAGGCATTGTCTGAATTATAACTCCTTTTCATGTTTGCTTGTAAATCTTATATAAGTCAGACACCGTCTTGACAAATCTATCTGAACTTTATGTAGAATGTCACAGCTAACGCACAATTAAACTTGTATCATCTCTATCATGTCTAAACCAGATTTAACACGGTTTCAACTAAAAATGTGACCATATTTAACGAGCTTGAATGACTTTATCATAGTCAAGGAATACAATAACAAAGTCATGACCTTGACCGGTCATTCACACAAATATGCTCACATTCCTCATCCCTTTTCATCATAGAATGTCTTATTCTGCATTATACATTTTACTTGACTATACTTCTTTCAACTTTAAGTAAAACTAAACATCAATTATAGATGTAATGGCATATTAAATGTTCAATAGATATCTCTAGTAAGGTAATTGTACTATCATATGTGTGGGTACACAGTTTACACATGTTATACATTTGCCATACATGTCACTACTGCTCTGTGTAAGTTTCATACAATGTAAACATCTTAAAAACTACCTTTTTTACATTCATTTTCATAATGCTCAAATATGTGGTTTAACTAACCTCTGTGCCTCCATAATACTGTAGAAACAGCTCTCAGGAACAAAGGATGCTCCAGAAAACCACAGATTTTCCTCACAAAACAGAAATCATGTTGCAAACATGATCATTCCATATCAGCCAACAACAGGTGGCGCCAAACAAGTTTCTGACCTTCAAACTAGAAAAACTTTAAATAAGAACTGTCAAAGTAATCTTTGACCAAACGCCCTCTGTTGTTCTATTATTGCAATGTCAAGCTAAATCAATAAATACTAAATAAAATGACTTTAACTGGCAAATACAAAATTACAACTTTCACAATCAACCTTTTCTGGTCGATTCCACACCGTTTCTTTCACAATGCAATCGCATGACCAGAACTCAACTTCATCTTTAACTGTGTTTAACTTAACAAACTCTATATTGGAGTTTAATTGAATTTTGACTTTGAGGCCTTAAACTATATTGTCTTTTAAAAAATGTTCCACATTGGTCATTTTAAAGGAAACTCTTCTTCAAGGAGATTTCACGCAAAAGGAAAAATATATTGAATTTCCAAGTGTCACTGATATCGACTAATATCGAGTATGGCATCTCCTGAAATGGATAAGTGAGTTCCACGAAACTCTAACGCAGCGTTCGAGTTTAGTGGTGAGTTCAGACGTCATGGCATACTGTCCACAATCTTGTTGTTGTCACTGTGACAACAGCTGCCATACGTGGTCAACTGTTGTCGTCTTGCAGCTGAAAGTTGTTTCCATAGACCCTTCCTGGAAGGCAACGGTTCCCCAGGATGTCTCGATACACGACAGCGTTGACTTTTTCATACGACACCACCAATGGCGTTTTTCCTCTGGCCCATACCATCACTGAACCACCATCAGCTTGATTGGGTCGCTTCCATTGTGTCTCCTCCATGAACGACAAAGGCGGCTCTCTAGCAACTTCCGGTTTCTATAAAAGCACATATTAAACAGTTGCCGATCATCTTGTCAGGTAGTCAGTTGAAGTCGTCCTAGAGATTTGTGTGGCTTCAATTTACCCACTCGATTACTTTTGAGGGTTTTACAAACCACACTTGGTAATATTCCATGTAAATCAGCAATATCGGCTTGTTTGTGTTCATCCTGTCAGAGAGCAAGCATTATTTGGTGTATTGTCAGTGGCAAAGCCTCGTTATGACTCGTTTGTAAAGTTAGGAAGTTGAGTCATCGCAGAAGAAAGGCAATCATTTGTCTCTATTGTGCTTTACTTATTGAGGTATCTATGTGATTGTTATTCCCCCCCCCCCCCTCTCTTCATTTTTGGCGTAAGGAGTCATGACGGCCCCTTTTACTGTTGTAAAATCTCCCATGGCAGCAGAGCAGGAATGTTTAAAACAAAGTAGGCCTTTATACTTGTCAAGTAGTGGCTCTTTTTCTCCTTTGGTTTATTTATGTTAAAATATCGAGGTTTAGCTGAGGTAACGGAAATATAAAAGGAGATATTATGGAAAAATAGTCATATTTGATTTAAACATTCTACATTGTCCTTTTAAAGTGGTTTGTAGCTGGAAGGTGATTACAAGTGTAAATTGTAAAGATTCAATTCTGTTCAATAGTAAAGTTGTTATTCATTTATTAGGTGATACGTACGTAGTATAAAAGTCATTTCTCATTCATATTTATCATTATCAAGGTCAACATCCGTCCAGTCAATTTCAGGTCAATAAACGCGCGCGTATGCTTGCGTACGCGTACTTCCGCGCGTAAGAGCGCGCGCAAAATTTCAAAATGCTCAATATCGTCTCAAATTCATTTTGCAATACGTTTCATGCAATAAACCAGTTTACGGTTACATCAGTGCGCATGCGCAGACATGGGCGCCATTTTAATTGACGAGTAAACAAAGCCAATGACCTAGAGGTCAGTGGTTTATGCGCAAATTAAGACGGCGCCCATGCAAATATGATGTGAGCGTACAGCGCAGGCAGTGATGCGCTGTGCGCTCACATCATATTTGCATGGGCGCTATCTTAATTACGCGTAAACCACTGACCTCTAGGTCATTGGCTTTGTTACCTCGTCAATTAAAATGACGCACATCAGTGCGCATGCGCAGACATGGGCGCCATTTTAATTGACGAGTAAACAAATCCAATGACCTCTAGAAGTCAATGGTTTATGCGTAAATTAAGATTGCGCCCATGCAAATTATGATGTGAGCGCAGAACGCAGCGCGCAGGCAGGGATTTCATCATAATTTGCATGGGCGCAATCTTAATTAACGCGTAAACCACTGACCTCTAGAGGTCATTTGGTTTGTTTACTCTTAAATTAAGATGGCGCCCACAACCGTAAACTGGTGTATTATAGGCATTTAAAAAAAAATTGCGCAAACGCGCGTTTTCGTTTGTCAGGGTTGAACTCAAAATAATTCCTCCTATGTTTTTCTGGACAGGATATTCCTCATATTTTTCTGAAAAATTTGTACCCATGTGTATCTCTGTATCACTATTAAAGCCCCGCTGTCCTACTTGTAGCTACTTGCTCCCTCTATATAGAAAACTTCCCCAATCGGTGCCTGTTGGTCCCCCATGATCCTCTTTTTCTTATGTTAGTTGAGAGCTGAGTTAATGAGATAGCCACCTGTCAGTGACCTCGCTGTGTGGTCTTATCCCTTCTGGCCCAGTAGTATTGACGGTCTTTAACAACGGAATGAGTGTCCGTTAAAAATATATGTCCGTGCATATGGGCAAAAACATCCTATACAAAATCCATTATATCTCTTGGAGATAATTGGGTACCGCAGTTTTTTCTTCGAATCCGGGTTGAGTATGAGTCGGAGATATTATACAAATAGTGAATGGCCATGAGTGTTATGTCGAAATTCACCATTGGAAGTTGAAATTGAAAATTCTGTAGAGCTTTGCAGGAATTATGAATTTGGTCGTATATAGTCTCAATATATCTTCCATATCTCCATAATGGTCCAGGCTACGCCTACATAGTTAAAACTTGACACATGGATAGACCATAATGTGAGGAGCATTTAAAATATAACATGCAACCGTGAAAATGCGTTCTTCATTATGTAAAACATTAGCATATGTGATGATGTTTGAAGGTTTGCATGGTGGTATGAATATCGCGGAAGAGGTTTACGGTACACCATGTGTAAAGTCCTCGAGGGACTGAGGAAAGTAGATAAAAAATAGAAGTGAGATGGAAAGGCGAGAAAGTGGAGGTTGGAAGGAAGAGTATCTTTCGGAAGTGAGTATAGTCCTGAAAAGGACTGTAAACCAGAAAGTTGTAGGCAGGATGAGAGGTTTGAGTAGAAGACTGGATTGAGTTGAGAAGGCGAGTAGAGTTGCAGAGCAGGAGCAGGAGAGTAGACTCGACGTTTCGGACAGGTTGACTGTCCGTCTTCAGGAGTGAGTATTCGCTAGGCGTGCGGCGGTCATTATGACGTGAATGCGGACTTGGGGGAAAGCACTGGGCCGGCGGGCTCGGCGGGTTGGCAGGCAGCTGTCGGTGGTGGCGCTCGGTTGCGTGAATTGGCGGGAAACGAGTGGGCGGCGGTTATGCGGACGTCGTGTGGTTGGTGTCGGCGGGGTAGCGGGGGGGTGTGTCGGTCGTTGAGTGGGTGTATCGATCGGCGGTGAGGACGGCTATTAGTGGTGTCGCTCTGTGTGTGTTGGTCGGCGGTTTCGGCGTTGGCGTAGGTTGTAGCGAGGTGTGGGCGTGGGCGGTGTTTGTGTGGGTGAAGTGGCTAGTTGAGAAAGTGTAGTGCTTGGTTGAGTAAGTGTGGTTGGGTGGTCGTAGGTGGTGTCCGGGCTGACGGATGGATGGATTGGTGAAGTGTTGGTGGTTGGCGTGTTGGTTGTGGAGTTGGTTGAAGATTGGTCGGAAGTAGGATGGTGATGAAGGATTGGGTGCCAGATACTGTTGATGTGAAGGCCTGGGTCTTGGGGTACGGTGTTGTGTTGGTGGATCTCGATGGCTTCTCGGACCCTTCCTCGTCAGACACCAATCCAACCACAAGCTTCACTCCACTCTTCACTCTCACAATAGGACAAGCACCCATCCAACAAACAACAAGGCGTCTACAAGATTCCCTGCGATTGCGACAAAGTCTACATTGGAGAAACCGGCCGCGATTTCGACACCCGACTGAAAGAACACAAGACCCACCACCGACGCAGCGACTGGGACAAGTCAGCCATCGTCAAGCACGCACAACAAGAGCTCCACCGCATTCACTGGGATAAAAGTCACCTCATCACCACCATCCGACATTGGCACACCCGAAGGGTCCGAGAAGCCATCGAGATCCACCAACACAACACCGTACCCCATACTGGTCAGCAATGACCAGTATGATATTTATAAAGAAACAGATACAACTTGTTATGTTTTGTTAACATGTAATAAGGTTCGAGTTTTTTGGAATATTATTGAAAACCTAATATAATTACTTTCATTACCAAAGTGGTATTAATAAAAAAAAAATAGTTATGGTCTATTATAGTGAGAACAAAATTGTGATAAACTTCATGTTGAGTTAAGGCTAGCGCCTAGCGTCACCTGTTTGTACTGCGTCAAGATGGTACTCTGCCAGGCTTGGGGCTGTAACAATCGGACAGGTAAAGGGTGCGAATTAAGTTTTTGTCCACGGGGGCTATTCCAAAAAAAAGAGCCCCCGTGAGCCTTCTCACGTGGGCTAATGAAAAAAATAGTTATGGTCTATTATAGTGAGAACAAAATTGTGATAAACTTCCTGTTGAGTTAAGGCTAGCGCCTAGCGTCACCTGTTCGTACTGCGTCAAGATGGTACTCTGCCAGGCTTGGGGCTGTAACAATCGGACAGGTAAAGGGTGCGAATTAAGTTTTTGTCCACGGGGGCTATTCCAAAAAAAAGAGCCCCCGTGAGCCTTCTCACGTGGGCTCTTTTAGTACTGACGGGGGCTCTTTTTTTATACATATTTCCATTGAATTGGTACCCATACTCCTCAATTCTTTGCTATTTCATCATTATCATTTTTTAAGTCAGCATTTTCCCTTTGACAATTTTTCAATTAACATAGATCTAGCTGTTACTGACATTGTTCCCGTTCTGCACATTATTTCCTCCTCATTATTCGGAGCAACCTTATTCACATTCTTTCATTTGCATGTCCAAAAAAATTGCAAATGTGTCGGGCGGCAAATCCCTTAGCATCCAAGATTGAAATGCGCGTTGCACGAATGCAATGGTTGGTGTATACTTTTGACAACTCTGCCTTCTTTGATAGTGCATTCATAAAGTTGCCAAGTGTAGACATCCCAACCGGTGATCTCTTGTACCATGGAGAATCAGAATCCTTTGGTGCAAATGGTTTCAGTGTTTGAAACAAAGGTTCAAAGTCAGGAATTAAGCTTACCCACATACTTCTTGAAGGATGCAACAGAGCATTGATCAGATTTTGTTTCGTACATTCTTCCAGCGCTCTTTTCTTGAGGTTTGATTGTATTCAGGAGCCTTCTTTGTCAACTCGTCAACTGCCTGCGCGACATACTGTCTTCCATCAGAGTCTGTTACAACAACAAAGTGACCTTGCTTCAGCTCCCTCAAATTGTCCCGACATCTGCGCCTCTGCGACATATGTAAAGCATCAACTCAAACCATACTTTGTGAAGAAATCCAGTCAGTGAATCTTGGTCGAACACTCCAGATGTGACCGGGTACCAGTAAAAGTGTTGTTGATTTTCGACCTAAGAAATATTGTGAAGTTCCCGGATGACTGAGCAATACGAAAGCAATATTGGTCGGTCATCCGGATACTGCGCTAAGGATATTGAATACACGGATACATTGTACCCCTTGGAAGCCTCATATAAATAATAATGTTCAATATTTATCATTTAACACATGTCGTAAGTTTAGTGTGCCACCATAAAATGAAAGCAGATATGAAAAATTGTTCTTCATCTTTGAAAGATTTTTTTTTGTTACATGTATTTTGTATCATTGAATTGATGTGTTAATATTTATGACTGTTCCCTAAGATATTTTCTGTCTTTTGCCTGCTATATCTATGCAAACCTTTATAATTGTATTTTCTTTTCTTTGGTAACAGTTTATAGAAAGCCAAGAGAGGAAAGTAGAATTCGTACCTGCCGATATCGAACAAAAGTTCCTTATTAAGCCAGCAGGAGGTGATCTAAGTATGACCTGTTACGTAAACGAGACAGTAATTGGAATACCTGTTGTAAGTTCAGTAATGTGTTTACATTTTTTTGGATAACTGAATAGGAAAGTTGAATCCATACATCGTCGGGTGATCTTTTGCATTGCTCTACTTTTATCACTGGCGTTGTGATGGGGGGGGGGGGGCAATCAAATTCAAACGTAGTTTATTTCTAATTCGATACCAGTGATTTACGAATGTCGTCAAAATGACATGATTTTCCCGTTTTGTTCTTCTAACTTTTGTGTAAATTATGCTTCATATGATGCACATTTTATGATGCCCCCTCCCAAATATTTCTTTTGGTGCTCATTTCACCACTTACTTGTATCATAACGTACCAGTTTACATGCCTTATGTTTTGATTTGTTGTTGAAGACTGAAACATCTGAAAGGATGTCCAACTTGAGATTATTGATGAACTATGTGTAAACCAAAGCTTCTTTCTCTTCAAAATAATGAGGAAATGATAGATGATTACTGCGGTTTTCATAGTGGTTTTCTTTTTTTCCTACGATGAGACATTAAAAGAAAAGTATGAAAAATATTGCAATCTTAGAGATGCACTTGAAATATGTTCGTGTGTAATATGGTATGGTGCTGTTGAGGGTCACATTCTAAGGTTTAAGGTCATTCTTGTTCATGTGTTAGGGTTACACTACTTGCAACACTGACTCTCTTGTTACCAATACGTTTGCCTCTGTCAGTCCGATTGGGGGGGGGGGGGGGACATGTTTTAATGATGTTGGAGGTCATGTCCTAAGGTCAAAAATCATTTTAGATGTACGTTTTTACCCACAAGGCTCTCTAATGACTTTTAACTTTGCATAGCTACATTGTCCTTACTGCAACCAAATTTGGGTTAGGGATGCTCTTTGATGACATTCAAGTTATTTGGCCACATGTGGGCGGGACACAATCTGGATACTACCGTGTTCTGATGCATATAGTTGGGTGTGCATCTCTGTTTATATCCATCCAGAGATGAACAATAATAATAATAATGATTATAATATCAAAAATAATAATAATGATAACAATTACTAATGACAATAATACTACAACTATTAATACAGTAATAAATGAAACTGTACTGTGCGTATCTGTATTCGCTTATGAAGAAAGATATGAAAAGGAAAACAGGTCCTGTAATTAACCTTCTGTAGATCTGTCAAAATGCTTTTTAAAGAAGTCCATTTTGAGGAGAGTATTAAACTGAGAACTTATAGATACTTCCTTCATATGAGATGGGATGGTGTTTCAAAGAGCAGGAGCTGCATAAATGAAAGACCACTACCCTAACAACTTGGAACAACTGGGCATTGCAAGAGATTTGTTCTGAGCTAATTTCAGATCGCTCGAGAGTACATACTTAACCAAGGATGTATGATTATTGATACGTCATTAACGGTATTTTGAAAATTGTGCTTAACTGAAATAGGAGCTATGTAGCTGCTCTGAGACGGGTTATGTGAGAGTATTTTTGTCTAAGTTTGGGTTAGCAATCTTGCCGAATAGTTGAAATGAATCTGTAACGTAATCATAATCTGATTCTGAATTTAGAATGGTATGAATTACGTACTTTAGGGTCTAGGCATTAAAGGTAAAGACCAGTTTTGGAAACGCCCCCTCTCATAAAATAAAATGGAAGCTCTTATTAACACTCATGTGAAAGAATATGTTTTGACTAATACGTGATGATACAAATTTTGACGAGAAACCGCCTACTAATTAAGATATTTGATAAATTATTATATCTATTTGGACCTGATGTTCGAGTCCCGCCGCCGCACTAATGTCCTTTGGCAAGATATTGATCTACATTTGCCACACTCCACCCAGGTGAAGTAAATGGGTACCTGGTAGGAATTTATTCCTTGAAATGCTAGAGCGCTATAATGGCAGCACAGCTAAAGCCGGGGTAATAATATACAAGTTTGGAAGCGCTTAGAGACTTATTGTGATTCGCGCTATATAAAAGCTGAATATTATTATTATTATTATTAACGCACGTGTTGCGCATGTGTCGCGTAGTCCCATATACATCTTTCTGTGTACAGTGCTTTTAACTTTACCAAAACTGGGCCAAATTTCTTATCATTTTGATGATTCCAGAACCTTGCAGTACACACCAATAATTATATGCTAGATGATCAACCTTTTCTGATCGATTCCACAACGTTTCTTTCACAATAGAATCGCATGACCCTAACTGGTCTTTATCTTTAACATATAATAAACAGTTCTAGGGCACATGATTGATAAAGGAATAATGGAGGGGAAGTTGAGTTTACCAATTCTTTTGACGACTTTCGTTCAATTATTTTACGTTTAAAGGTTGTCTCCTTCGATAGACTTATGGGTGGAGCCATGATTTGTAAGAGCTTTTTACTGCCCTTTCCCCACCAGCCAGACAGTGTTTTAGTGTCACTGAAAGTAGGACAACATGAGAACCTAGAAGTTAAACTCGTATTTCGATTGGATTTCTCAACTCCCCACAGGATAGAGAGAGCTTCCCGACAAGATCAAGGTATTTTAGTTTGTTAAGAAGGTGGAATTCTGGTAAAACATAATTTTTTGAGATTTCTGATTTTGTTATGTAAGTTGAAAGAAAGTCAAAATAATAAAGAACTGCTTTTCAAATGCCCTCCTTTTCAAAATATGACAATAAAAAGATGATATGTTAGGACTAAAGAGTAATAACATGTGTTTGTGCAGTCCCATTTACCCATTTCTGTTTGCAGCGTTTGTGCTTTTTATCAAGTTGGATCCAGTAAATATCAAGCTGATGATTCGAAACTTCACATTGTCCACTAATTCCTTTAATACGAAATCAACTTTACTTCCAGATAGATTCTTTCTCAATCAAATCATATTGCTTACCGGATCTTTATCTTAAATAGATTAATGTTGCCAATTAATCGCTGTGACGATCACAAGTCATGTACATGTGTTTATAGACACAGTATGATATCCATGTCCCCAGTACGAGTTGTGCATAAATGAAATACGCTAAAAAGTTTGGAATTCAGATGTAAATTATATCTAATGTTCATCATTTTTAAACCTCTTTTTCCCCTTTTACAGTCATTCCCAATGCATAATGATTATATGATTAGAGTGATGTGTAGTACAGCTGGTTGAGGCACAAGATGCCAATGAATGATCCATAATCTTTTCAAAGTGTTTTGGTCTGTCAATTAAAACCCATAGGTATTAATAATTGACATCCAAAGTTCTCAAAAATATAAACTGCGTCAAATTACATATTTCTCTATATCTAATCGGTTATCATGTTGAAGCTTGCTGGAAAACTGTTCAGAAACATGGTTAATATCACATCCAAATTTCAATGCTATTGCTTTTCTAACTAAAATGTTATATCGCTATGAAGTTGGCACGTCGTTATGAGCAAAATGGCAAATTTGGTTGCTAAGGGCTGTCTTCTCCTAGAAAATAGAATTTATCGCGAGAAGATGCTATCACCAAGCAGATGACTACTTTCATGGGATATATGATGTCAGATGATGCATTTTCATCATATTTTAATGATATACAGTGCGACCCAGAAAAAAACGAAACCGAGAATTATCGATGTTTTATCATAACTGAGTCACATTTATAATCAATAAATGACTCATATTTAGAAAGCTGAGATCCTCCTCTTTCATTTGATGTAACTCATATGATGCATTTCTCACGCATGAGTCATTAAAATGAATTTAAAGAGAGGAAACCAAAATGGCATTTGGCGGACGGTATATGAATTTCAAAGAGAAAATCACATTTCTAGAAAATTGAGTTCCTGCCCTTTCATATGACACCTCAATCAGGAAAAAAAAGCAAGGAATTACAAAGTTCTGTTTGTTTAGAGTAGTGCTTGCATTTCCATAATTTTATCTTCATCAAAAGAATTCGTTTTCACTGGTTCCTGCCATATCAACAAACAGAATTGACAAAAGGCTTAATAACTGCGTTTCGTTGACAAACAGCCACGCATGAAGTCTTTCGTCTTTAAAGGCCCGGTCACACAAAGGGGACGCATGGCCAGCGCTTTGGAAATTTACAATTTTGGCCAGTGCGTTGTCGTTCGCTAGGTGTGCGTCATCATTCGTTACTCGTTCGTCGAGCGCGTTGAACCAACGCTGGACCAACGCTAGGCATTCGTCGTCATTCCCTGTGTGCGTCGGGATTTTTTGAGCATGCTCAAAAGTGTGCGCGGAGCTAGACGCATGAATGTACACGCCAAAAGGACACCGGACATGCGCGGAGGGGGCTAGACTTAAGTCGTGAGCCCGACTTTTATAAGGATTTGGGAGAAGCTAGTGAGCTGAAAGTGAATGCATAGCGTTTTGCTAGCGCGCTGCACTTATATACAGGGCGTGTGCTCCGCGTACGTTTGGCGTTGTCCTAGCCCCCTCCGCGCATGTCCGGCGTCCTTTTGGCGTGTACATTCATGCGTCGAGCTCCGCGCACACTTTTGAGCATGCTCAAAAAAATCCCGACGCACACAGGGAATGACGACGAATGCCTAGCGTTGGTCCAGCGTTGGTCCAACGTGCTCGACGAACGAGTAACGAATGATGACGCACACCTAGCGACTCCTAAAGGCCCTTAAAAGCCCTTAAAGGCCCGACGCATGAATGTACACGCCAACAGGACGCCAGACAAGCGCGGAGCGCGCTAGACCAACGCCAGACATTCCCGAAGCACACGCCCTGTATACGCGCAGCGCGCTAGCAACACGCTATGCATTCGGTTTCAGCTCGCTAGCTTCTCCCAAATCCTCACAAAGTCGGGCTCACGACTTTTTTCCGATTTTCAATGCGCCGAACATCACATCGAATTACAGATGAAACTCCGGAGTAAGTTATGATCATTTCTTTCACATTTAGTACTGTCAGCATTGTTATTAGATTCAAACTGAGATGAGACCACGTGCAGGTATAAACCTGACATAATTAATGTCTTTAGAGGAGGGATGGGCAAGGGCGCAGCTTGGCCCCACCCGCTACGAAATGTATACACAAGAAAAACACTCAACATTATTACGTATATAATTTATTGCAAGAGGAATGATAATCAAATTGGAGCAAACATTGCATGATTTTACAATGCGGACATAATTTCCTTAAATTATGTTTGCTAAGTTGCAATGGAACTTTGCAATTAACAATGAATCTTCAATACATGAAGACAGGGGGAAGCTGGTCCCAAATATAATTCATTATTAAAGTCCAGTATATATAATTGAATGCTGTAATAATACGCTGTGAAAAACTGGGCTCACTTATCCTTAAAGGGATAGTTGAGTTCTGTTTTGAGACCGCAAATGCCTTCAAAGTACATGGTTATTGCTCTGATGCTTATTTATTACATTTATAGTGCCCATTTAGAACCTAAAACTGTAATGAAGGTCACTTTAGACCCCAAAATATGTGAAATTTAGCCCATACGATCATACCAAATCCACTCAAAAACAAAAACACAGTGACCGTTAATTAATTATTTAATTAAAATTAACAATACATGAGCCGGCTAATTGTGGATAATATAAGCAACACGAAAATGCCAACAAAAAAGCCAACATCGGCATTGGTTGAAATACGACGTAAGAAGCGTTAATTCGGTGTTTTCAACGTTTTTTTCAAATTTTTCAAAATATCTAATATTTGTGGTGGTACACAAGTATTAGAAATCGTTATATTTCAGCCGTCTCTGAACCGATTTTGATCAAACAAAGATGATGTTGTCATTTAAATATTATGTTCTTTCAAATTTGACACTCAGTTTTTCATTATCTCACCAAAAAAAAAATTGTGTAGCGCCCTCTGCAACAGAACTCAACTATCCCTTTTACAACTAGAGTCCAATATATTAATTGAATGCAGTTAGTAAGCTGTGAATTCAAACCGATCTGAGGCTTACTCATTAAAACAAATATATATTAATATCACGTAATGTTACTCATGGTGCCTGTGACATCATACCACAATCAAAATCATTCCATTAAAAATGAAGAGGAGATGAGTAAAAGGGAATGCCTGTCGCACTTTACCTGTCCAGTCAAATAAGGGTGCAGGAAAAGTGATAGCAGTGTTGTGTTTAAATATACATGTAACCATTGGCTAGGATGTATGCATGCTGCAACCCCCCCCCCCCCCCTCCCCCCTTGTTGTCATTACATACAATTAGAAACAAACTAACATCCTTTTTTTTAATATGTCTTATTTAAGGAACATTTCAGGTAGACAGGAAGAATTTGAAGAAAAGTTGACCACTGTTGCTCGAAAAGTTGTCAGGCGTCATGAGATAGATGATATCGGGAAGGCTCTCGGCCTCTATCCAGAAGATATCCACCGTTATGTCGACACAAACATGAAGAATGCAGAATTATCATACATTTTCATTTCCAATCCGGTGTTAAATATCAAACACTTTCTTTTGAATGATCCTTACAATCATGTATTACATATATTCAAAACATTTTCCGGAAACACTAGTTTTTACTGATTTAGTTTCTAATATTAAACATTTATATAACACAGTTGACATCTTTCAACCAATTGTCCAAAGTACTATTTAGAAATACATTCACAGAAACTAGTGCCTACCCAAACCCAAAAGCCTACCGTGGGTCACCAACCACCGGCACGTCCAGAACCCGCAGGGAACCATGACATCTTGAATCAAGATGCCTTAAATAGTCAAGCTAAAGAAATACAATAAAAAACAGTCATTACTACATGACCATTTAATCCGCAACAGTCTACACTACTGTCTTTGACTAAACAAAATCAAGTAGTCAAATTATGTGCATCAATTCATGAATTCCTATCATCAGGATTTGTGTTAAACATACATAATTCACTATTTACGGCATACAAGTCAAGGTCAACCCAATTGTCTTTGGACCAATGTAACTTAAGTAAAAGTAACGAACTTGAACATTACACAAGTCTTCTTTATAACTAATCTTCATTAAAATTTAACTTCTAATTATAATAACATTCCATTAACACACTCCACCATATGAGATAAAATAAAAACTTACAAAGACTTTTCTCTTGGTCGGCTGTGATTACATGCCCGACTTGTACTAGAATCAGAGCATATAATGACCTAACTCACCACGCTGCCGAAATTCATTGAAAACATATACCCATATCCTATCAAAATATCACTTCGCCGTAGCAGAGCTACTAAAAGAAATCCATTTTCAAAGTAACCTCTTTTACATGACGAAGAGACATCAAACGCCTAAGATGATTGAAAAAGTAATCAGCCCGATCATCCAAAACTTCTGATCATCTGTCTACAGAGAAAATAGTTTCTATTGTCTGAAAGGTATTTCTGCCTTAATATACATTTCTATTGCTACAATATTACATGTAATTGCACTGAGTGTACTTTTTGAGTTGTTCCTTTATTAATCGCTCGTTCGTTCCTCCTTAGATCAAGATTAAGGTATCTTGATCTTCGGAGTAGTTGCTACAACCGGCCGTGTCAGACATGTTGTCCTGGGGTGCGAGATAGGACTCCTGCAGCGTCCCCCCCCCCCAATTAACACAATTATACAATAACAATTAACATTGCATTACGGTAATAGGAAAATAGAATTTGTAATCATGATATTAGTGGCCTCAATGATGATGATCTATATTCTAAATCCCGTATTGACTGATTTTATCTTACAGACGATCTTGTTGGAGCCACGGCAAGGGTCCAAGTTCAGGAAGAACAGACAGACACCCACAACACTGAGGAAGAAAGAAAGGAGGAGGAAGAAGAAAATGTGGAGGAAAAAGAGGAGGAGAAAGAAGAGGGGGAGGAAGAAGAGGAGGAGGAGGAAGAAAAGGAGGAAGAGGAGGAGAAGGAGGAAGAAGAGGATTACATTGCCACCGAAGGTCTGCCCCATGAAACAGGTTAATGTTGTGCTTTGAACATTATCAGCATAAATTAATTTGGAGAATAAGAAAATAAAAATAAAAATCTCTCTGGTGTTATACGTTGTAACATGTACATAAGCATTTGCCTAAATCAATAACCCACTACTTGTAATGGCCAAAATTAAACTGATTGAGTCTTTGTGCAGCTCAAAACGTACGACCATTCGGTACAAGGGTCTGACAATCAGACTATTACTTACTTACACTGTATGTTGATTCGACAACTAATGGTCGTTATTTTCCCATAAAAAAACATTTTAAAACCCTTTCGTTTTGAGGGAAGTTCTAAATAAGTATTGTCTTTCAATTGCTGTTAGAGTTTAACCTTTTCATTTTGTTTACCTGTAAATGGGACATTATACCTTTACGGCTCACTTTCATGTATTTGAATTTATAATAATTGAAATTATGATGTGAGATTATGATACGTGTGCAATGAACATAATTTCAAATTCACCTTTCTCAATATGTATTTTTGCAAGTTACCAACTTCCTTGATTATAAATATAAGGATACTACAATGTCGAACCGCCCGACAGAAATATTATCCTTGACATCGGATTCAGGCTTGCCCGCACTCAATGTGTACACATTCTCCGGTCACTGGGGAGCATTCCAGTCAGGCGCCATTTTGCAGATAATCATAGTGCTGTGCAAACTACAATTACTTATTTCATCCTACTCTGTATCCATTAAACACCTGGGTGTAGAAAAGCAATGCAGATCAAATGCAGACTGTCCTGGGGTGCGAGATAGGACACCTGAAGCGCCCCCCCCCCCACCCCAATTAACACAATTATACAATAACAATTAACATTACATTACGGTAATAGGAAAATAGAATTTGTAATCATGATATTAGTGGCCTCAATGAAGATGATCTATGTTCTGAATCCCTTATTGACTGACTTTATCTTACAGACGATCTTGTTGGAGCCACGGCGAGGGTCCAAGTTCACGAAGAACAGACAGACACCCACAACACTGAGGAAGAAGGAAAGGAGGAGGAAGAAGGAAATGTGGAGGAAAAAGTGGAGGGAAAAGAGGAGGAGAAAGAAGAGGGGGAGGAAGAAGAGGAAGAAGAGGAGGAGGAGGAGGAAGAAAAGGAGGAAGAGGAGAAGAAGGAGGAAGAAGAGGATTACATTGCCACCGAAGGTCTGTCCCATGAAACAGGTTAATGTTGTGCTTTGAACATTATCAGCAGAAATTAATTTGGAGAATAAGAAAATAAAAATAAAAAATCTCTCTGGTGTTATACGTTGTTTCATGTTCATTACATTCATAGGCATGGCAGAGACAAGAAACAAAGAATAAAGTATTTGAAAAGAAATTACCGGTTAATGCTTAGTATTCATGATTCGATGACATGAGAGCGAGAGTAGTACAAGCTCATGTTTACGTGTATAAGACTATGGATGCTGGATGTTGTGAATATACAGCACTTTTATCCAACAGAGATGTGTCTCAGTGAAAACAGGCCTGCTGTGCGTGGTTTTAGCAAGTAGCAAGTTTTGTATTGTTCGGCAAAAGGAAAAAAAAAAGGACAAGTCTGGGTAGATTACAATAATTTTTCATTTATCTTATTATTTCATTGTATCGATATTCATGACAGATCGGTAAACAGATAATTGTGCTAAATCCATTAAATTGAACAAAACATTAATAAAACAAAAATTAATATCTATTTTCACAACGTAGAGTCTAAACAAAGCAACAGCTGAAAAGAAATTGAAAAAGATGCCTTTTCAAAAGTAAAAACCGAATGATTGGTTAGAATAACCTTATTTTGCACTTGTTCCTGTCATGAAAAGGACATTTCAGAATGACATTGCTCTTTGGTTCCCGATAACCTATATGTAATATTTTGCTAGAATGTTGAAGTACGCTTCCATGTATGTATTCTATTGTTTGCTGGGAGTTTGCTGAAAAGTTTTAATAGAAATACTCTTTCTGATTTTCAGATGAACTAAATGTCAAACCGATCAAGATGGAAAGTTGTAAGAGAGTTGGAGTTGAAGGTGGCACACTTCAGCTAGATTCTTTTGGAATTGAACTTGAGATCCCTCCCGGAGCGATTGAAAGTGAATTGCTGCAAGACATTTCTCTTAGTGTCCTGACAGATACTCCTAACCTTGGCAACAGCAAAGAAGAGATGTCATTCTGTTTTGGTGTGCAGTGTTTAGCCCCTGATGACTTGGTCCTTAAGTTACCGGTGACCTACACGATACCCCACTGTGCTGTGATTACACGATACTCCAGTGTGGAGGCAGTTTTGTATACGGGAGAGGGAGAATACTCACCCGGTAAGTACATCTTGTAGTATTTTCCTCATTTCACCCTTCCTCATACTCCTATCTATCAACCAGTGTCAACTTAATGGCGACAATGGCCCTGTACACTACAATCACTCACTTATACCTCCCACATATTTGGTATCAATACTCTCTTTGTTTTCATCCTGCTTCGCAAGAAGGAACAAAACAATATCTTATTTCTCATCCTCACTTCTCTCTTCAAAACACCACTTCTCAAGGTTTTCTCAACGAGTCAACACGTCTATTTGAGAGTCCTCCATTTCTACATTCTTAACCCTAAAAAGACCGGGGGGCCATTATGCCCCCCCCCCCCCTCCACAATTTGTTTGATTGCTCGGGAACGCATATGGATAGCGCCCCGCCGCTCGCTGACTTTTTTCTTTCGAGTCTTGCGCAACTTTTAAGAGATTTTTTTTGAAAATCGGACCAACGGTTACAAGGTCACGTGACCTTTTGTCTTTGCATGTCAGCCCGAAAATCGCTCATTTTCGTGATTTGCGTACAAAACATATGGAAAAGTCATTTTTCCTAAAAAAACAGATCAAACATGGGTTATTGGGTCTTGTTTAAAGTTTAGGTGGTTGTTATGGGAGTCAAAATAGTTGAATTGTAGTAAGAAATGAAATAAAACAACAACAACAATGAAATACATAAGTTAAAAAACAATGAAATACATAAGAAATTATCAAAACGAGGGATAACATAAGGAATGAGCTGGCTCTTCCGAATTTTGTTGTATTATTATTCAGAATGGTCTAATGAAAATATGTAGTGAAAAATAATGCCTAAATATGAATAATATATGATTTATGGATAAAAATGTGATTTGTATGAATTTATTTGCATAAATTACCATAAATATGCAAATGAGTGCATTTTTCAAAAAATTGAAATTATCATATTATTCTAAACACTTCATTTGACATGCGTGCACATTTTTGCGGCGATCGGCCGAGATCTCGCGGCCGAGATCTTAAGGGGGGGGGGGGGGGTGGGGGGGGGGGGGGCATAATGCCCCCCCCCCCCGGTTTTACTAAGACCTTAAATAGCCCGGCCTTTTTAGGGTTAAATTTGTTTCCTGTATTTCACTGGGAGCAAATTCCTTCTATCTTCATTCCAATCTCCTGTTATCTCATTTGCCACATTTAATTGTTCTGCAACTCACTCAGAGAACATTCCCAAAATATCGCTTGTGCTAGCCAAGTATAGTTTTGTGATAATTATCTATGGTGATTTCATGAGGTTTATGCAATATTTGGAACACTTACATATATTTTGAGGATTCACGCCTGGGTAGCTCTGTGTGCATAAAGTCTGGTAAGTTTGTTTGGTTTCTATTTCGCTCAGCAGCCATTCCCGCTTCAATATTATCATGTATATGCACACATTCGGGCTATTTAAAAATAATTAACAAATCTTTTAATCTAAAAGTATATATATACTAGCCAGGGAATTTGTAAGTTTAATTGTAAGAATGAAGGGGAAAAAATATGTCACACAAGTATCTCCTCCACAGTAAATCTTAATTGCATACATGTCAAATTAATCTACTAAACATATAGGAGTTCAAATATTTATTATGTTATAATTTCATCATTTTTCCCTCATCAAATCGGCAAAATTAATTTTATAAATATCACTCCTTCACAGTTTGAAAAATATGAAAATGTATCTATAATGAGCCATTGTGAAAGAAAACAAAAACAAACACCCAAACAATTGCCAAGTTGTACACAAAAATTGTTATTTCATATTCTATACTACGTACCCTATTTAGAGACTTTAATGATTAGTTACAATTGAATCGCTTCTATTAAAGGCACACTGTCCTACTTGTAGCTACTTGCTCCCTCTATATAGAAAACTTCCAAAATCGGTGCCTGTTGGTCCCCCATGATCCTCTTTTTCTTATGTTAAATGAGAGCTGAGTTAATGAGATAGCCACCTGTCACAGTGACCTCGATGGCTCGCTGTGTGGTCTAATCCCTTCTAGCTGCAGTAGTAACGCCTACCTTTAAATTAAACAGAACAGAACAATGCACTGCATTGAAAATAAACTTCAGCAAGTTTGGCTCTTTCTTCTCATGTATAATTTGTCATTATTGTGGATCAAAAGATGAAAATAAAACAGCACCATGAATTACATTCCACTGTTATGGGTCAGCCATAAAAATATATATCTTTCTAGATTTATACATTAAGGGTTATGTTCCCAAAGTAAAATCACAGCATTATGATGATAGCTTTAATTTAATTAACATTTCCAAATAATTATATTTGCTAGTTTGTTTTTAGCCTGCTTAGTTATACTGACATACATATACTGATGTAAGAATCACATGGGAAGGCAAATAGTTCTTCGATTAAACCCAATAAAAATTTGATTGCAGAGTCCTAAGGGAGAACAGTACGATGAGGCTGCCCTGCGTTGTATGAGGGTTTTCATGCACCTTAATTTCCCATTGATTACTTGCATGACGTAGAGCCTTTCTTAATTGTACCTCTTCTATAAATGTAAGGAAATTGTATATTAAGCAAATACCTACTGTAGTTTCTATTATCACATTATGCATACACTAGATAGTTCAATTTAAATAATGGTGTTATGTTTGGTACATGTAAATAAATAAATATACTTAGTTACTTCCATATCTGTTCCTATAGGCGCAGAAGTAAAGGAGCGAATTCCATTAACACGGTCTGGAATACCAAACTTCAACATCACGAGAGATATACTTACATTGCAGATGAATCACTTCTCTTGGGCGTTCATCATATTCAAGTTAAATAGTTTCTTACTTGGAGGGAAGCGAATGCGATGCCAGCCATTTGCAGAAAAGCCACTACCGGAGGAAAGAACCTCTGTCATTTTACGTGCACATCTCTATGATGACATCGACGGGATCAATATGAAGGCAAGAATATTGTCTACATTATTTGGGTATTGTAAAAAGGATAATTAGTAAATTGCATTATGTTGATTTAAATACGTTTTGTTGATGCCAATCTTGAGAAATAAGTTCATATATAAAATATGAAAAAGTACATATCGATTCTCTAGAATATCACGATCGTTATCATTTAATGTTTTGGAACATCTGTGGTGCATTGAAATCGTGTGTCACAAAGATGGAACATAATTTCATGAGACAAACATCTTTCTTGTTCATTTTAAAATGTTTGTTAACTTAGGAAAAACTAGCTGGATGTTCGACTGCACGCAGTCGAAAATGATGCCTCCGCCATACCGTGCGTCCCCCCAAAAAACTTTACACTTTTGAGATAGCTGCCGAATAAAAAATATATGATTCTGGGGGAACATTTGTATATGTATGGAAAGCTCATAAACTCAACTTTCATATAAAAGTCCACAAATAATTCATGCCTGGGTGAGCACTGCTCACTTTTGTAGAGGGTATGAAAATTCGGTTGCGCAGGAATTGGCCTTCAAATTTGTGAGAGGTAAATCATTTGGAGCTTACGGAATTGAGGCTGATATGACCAATTTATGATCAATTGTGATGAGTTTGAGTTTGCTGAGTGAAATTTGTGGTTTATGGGATTAACATTTTATGCATGAGTGAACAGGAATTGCATTTGTTATTGTAGCATTGTACCTTTCCCTGATTGGTGTGTTCATGGGAGTCAGGATGGGGGTGATGGTACATGTTGTAATTTCCAAGTTACAAACTGTTAATTTTTACATGTGTGACTTTGAATAAAAACCTTCACACTACAGTTAAATTATTGTAAGATTAGTTGAACATCTCATTGATTTACTTAATACCCAGGTAGGGAATATGTAAGTTCAATATTCAAATACTGTTTGTTTAAAAAAAAGGAATGTCCAAGATGTCGGTTACTTATTCTTCAGGTAAATGGTAACTGAAATGTGGGGTTAAGGTTTTTATTCAAAGTCACAGATGTAAAAAATAACAGTTTGATGCATGGAAATTACAACATGTACCATCACCCAATCCTGACTCCCATGAACACACCACTGAGTCTACCAGGGAAAGTTACAATGCTTAAATAAAAAATGCAATTCCTGTTCACTCATGCATAAATGTTTGGTTTCATAAACCATGAAATTCACTCAGCAAATCATGAATGTATCATATCACCCTCAATTTTGTTAGCTCCAAAGGATTAACCTCTCACAAATTAGAATGCTAATTCCTGCACAACCTAATTTTCATACCCTTTTAAAAAGTGAGCACTTTTCGAACTTTTTGGTGTCATATGAAGGTTGAATTTATGAGCTTTCCATACATATAAATCTTTTCCCCCAGAATCATATAGTTCTTATTTAGCAGCCATTTCAAAAGTGTATAGATTTTTTGGGGACGCACGGAAGAGCGATTTTATAAACCAAAACAGAAGTAATTTTAAAGATTCAAGTTTGATTGTAATCCATTAACAAGTTGTAAGAATATCGTGATTGCAAACTACCTTTCATATTTCTGTATAACCATTCGAACTTTGACCTCAAGGCCCTAAAATCTAAAATCAGTTTATTGGCTTTGCAAGATACATACATGATATGATCCAAGTTTGGCACTAATCCATCAATCGGTTCTTGAGATAATGCAATCACGATCTATTTTTGCATACATAATTAGCCCTGTGACCTTTAACGTTTGACCTCGTGACCCCCAAATTTATTCAATTTATTAACTCTGCAAGATACATCCATGACCCAAGTTGGGCGGTAATCCATCAATTTGTTCTCGAGATAATGCGACCACGAGGACGGGACGTACAGCCGTACGTTCGGACGGACGGACAACCAGAAAACATATTGCCTCCGGCTTTTTTGTATTTTTTCAATTAATCAGTGATGTCTCTTCTAAGCTAATGTGGATATCAATTATCCAATTTTCACCTGAAATATGCACTAAAAGTTTCAATATACTTTAAATCTACTTTACTGTAAATGACAACCGCATCCATTCCCATTTTTCTGGTTCAAAAATCAAATACATGTACATTATGTAGTTGATATATCTAATTAAAAAATACTCCCTATGACACAGGTATAACATAATTCAGATAACAGTGTTATGTTATATTCATTTATAACTCGTTGATCCTACCTGTAATTTCATTTTTAACAAGTTTTACTAATTATTTCATAATTCTGGTTGGTATTAAAGGGATAGTCCACCCCAGGATTTTTTTTAGCTGACGATATAGACCTAATAATACCATGAAGAATGATACAAGTCTCATTAAAATCCATGATCACATAACGAAGATATATCGACTTTTTTATCGAAAATCAGCCGCCCCCCAAATGCAAATGCGTTACATGGGCATGAATTGTGACGTATGTTGCGAGCTGCCTTCTTATTTCGCAGACATTCACTTTCGCTCGCGGTACACTGTTATCGCACTGACACGACGAATCATGAATGAAAGTGAAAGCGAAAGTGAATGTCTGCGAAATAAGAAGGCAGCTCGCAACATACGTCACAATTTCGATACTATCGGTTATTTTTTGGCGATCGTTTCATGCCCATGTAACGCATTTGCATTTGGGGGGCGGCTGATTTTCGATAAAAAAGTCGATATATCTTCGTTATGTGATCATGGATTTTAATGAGACTTGTATCATTCTTCATGGTATTATTAGGTCTATATCGTCAGCTAAAGAAAATCCTGGGGTGGACTATCCCTTTAAGCACGGATCTAATTATGGGATAACCTATGGGCGCTCAGTCCCCCTCCCCCAAGGTTTTGATGTGTGTCATTTGATAGTATACATGTGTGTTGTAATTATATATCACAAAACTGTTACTGATATCACGGTTAATATATACATGTAATCATAGGGCAGGAAGTGGGGGGGGGGGGGCAGGGGGTGGGCAGTTACGGTTTGTATTTTTAACCCCAAAAGAACATAACAATAATAAAAACCTGATTTAAATGACATATACAATTCCATTCGAAGAAAAGTTAACAGGAATTAAATTTCCTAAACATTGCGCATGGCACCTATATTTATCAATGGAGGTTTTTATAATAGTGATACGCGCATATCGTGGACATATTGTGAGAAGACATGAGCCCCTGAACGATGGCGTACTGATGGGTGGGGGTATTTCTTATTCGATACAAGTGATTTACAAATGTTGCTGAAATGACATGATTTTCCGGTATTTTTTCTCAATTTTACTGCGTTTGTTGGAAAATTAGAATTTCCCAAATTTACAGTCGGGCGAAACATATGCTTATTTAGAACCCTTTATATCGAGGGCTCGAGCCCCCCTCACTTTTTGAAAAAGTTAGTTACAGAGAAAAAGAAATACAAAAAATGAGTGACCTGCCAATGTCACAAATGAGGTATCAAAATATGCTAATCTGACCGTAACTGTATGCCTGAAACCCAGAGCATACATTAGTGTATTATATATAAAAGTTTGATACAACTGAAAATCTTACAACTATTTCTCACCTTTGTCAGGACCAACATCTCTTGAAAATTCTTATCAGAACTCAACGATAATGTGTGTGTAACCGTAAATGTCTTTCAAAGTGCTGACAATCTCACCAACCAGTTTGCTGTTAAAAAGTTTGCTACATGCACTCGTGCTCAGTGTTTAATTACTTGTGAAATATACCACGTGTACATGTACTCTTGATGATTAGACAGCTTGATAGATGGTTGCCTGGCATAGGAACGGTGAATGTATGCAAGGTGGAATCAACCCATATAGAGTCGTTCATATTTGATAGGTGAATCAAATAGTTCTTCGCTATGGGCTCTTGGAAGAAACGAATATTTATACCAGTATCTGATAAAATGATAAAAGAACATAGGAAGAAGGAAAGAGGGAAAATCTAGGTTCGAGCCCCGAAGACCAAGCCATTCAAATCAAGTAAAAACGTGCGTCCTTGAATTTTTTTTTTATTTGCTATTATTTGTATTTTGAATCATTTTGTGACAGATAACGTCCCAGGAGGAAGGCGTAGGTTTCGCTTATATTCATCCTGAAGCAGAGGTTCTTATTAGTGTGGCAGAAGTGGACGTCAACATGACTTGTTTCATAGACAGTGTTCCAATTAAAGATGTTGTAAGTTCTCATTTAATATATTGAAAATGGTAATAAAACTTTAATGTTTTAATAGTACTCATTTATACAAGAAAACTATAATAATAATATGATGAATAAAATAAGATTGGTAAGGCATGAAAGCCACTTGAAATCAAAGGCTCAAGGGGCACTAGTGCATATTAGACAAAAAACATTGATATCTCTACGCAAAATGATCAATGAGGAGTAAACAACATACACTCTCGCTCATATAGGTGGAATATTTTTGTTTTACCCTAATTTATGGAATTATCTTTAAAATAATTTAAAAATAATAGATCTAGATAATAGTATACATTCTAAGATTTTATTGAATAATAATTTGACAATGTGTGTTTTGCATGACTGCTAAATCATGTGTATGCTACTATGCTTATCAACTAGGGGACCTACGCCATTAAGTCATAAATGTCAGTAATGAGGATTAATGCCCCACAAAAGGGTACTAATATAGCATATTGACGCGGTTTTGATCCTGGGGCCTCACAGTTACGAGGCCATTGCTTTGTCACTGAACCATGATTGTACGCAGTGGGGGCTAGGGTAGGGGGCAGTTTCCATAAATAAAATAAAAAACAGAAAATGCAATAAATTTTCAATAATTTATTGCATTTTACCCTGGTTCCCAACATAACAAAACCTGTGTGCACATGCCTTGATCCATAATGCATGCGCTGACCCACGGGCAACCAATTTATTCTATTTATTTTATTGAAGAATGAAAGAAATAGAAGAAAACGTTGAATACAAAACAACCATAGCTCCGTTTAGTCTCATTTGACAACGCCCCCTATCGTCAGAGTCCAGCAGCTTATAAACATGTTAGCCTATGGACTTTTACCAACAAAAATCGTTAAAAATTCATTTTTTGTTTAAACGAAAAGCACATCCACCCCCGACGTACCTTATCACTAGCTCTTTCATTGGAACCCTCATGTCCCATTGACTTTTGAAAGTTCACCAACCGTAATTTGATCAAAATAGGTAGCAAGCTCGCCATTGCCTATATAACACATCTACGACAAGTCGAACTTTGGACTCAATTTACGCAATTGTAAGGCTATAAGTCAAGCACACGAAGGATAAGAAGCATGAATTATCATAGATCACTTCTGATTTGTTCATTATGTCCATTTCATCCACCCCCCCCCCCCCCCCACTGTAATTTTGCCATTTGGTATAGGCAAGCATTTTGCCGAGGTAAGCAAAAACATGAATATTAATGAACACCATGGACTATTCGAGTATTAACAGAGGGGTGCAATTGTGCACCACATCAAACTCCCCTACTTTCAGTCAATTATTTTATTGTGTTATGTAGTTTGGTAGGTTTATTTTACTAACTGTTTAATTATCGGATATCAATGATAGTTTAAAGATATGGAAAATATTCTTGTATTTTATATTTAGCAAAGCAATCTCACATACAAAATCACTATCAAGTGTCGTCTGATCCGCCGATTGCCGTCTGCTATATACGCGAACTAGCCTACGCTTGTGCTGGCGAACATGAGACAACCGGAGCGATATTAGTAATGGTTTGAAGGGAGTCACATGGATACTAGGAACGAAAAAAATAATAATAACTAAATAAATATGACCTAAAGGTCCCCTTTTCCTAGAGAAGCTTTAAGAACTGATGTGACTGTCTTTGATGGAGATGGTCACAAGCCGCACAGTTGAGCAAATTTTGTAATTGTATCCGCCGGCTGGAGGATACTTTGGATTCAGCATCGTTACGCCGCGTCTGCCACGTCTGCCGCGATGCTCCCCTCATTGTTCGTCCTTTATAGGGTCAAAGCGCTAGCATTTCAAAGAATTAATTCCTGCCAGGTACCCATTTACATCACTTGGGTTGAGTATGGGAAATTTAGATCGATGTCACACAAGCCCTTTTACTTTAAGAACTACACTTGACCTTTAACTCGGATGGTCGGAATTTTTTATTTGGCCCATATGAACAAGATGACAGCCCCAAGTAGCTTTGTAATCGATACAAGAACATCATATCAAATTTTCTAACCCCGAAAACCCCCTTGATATATAAACTTGTATCATACTAGCCCTTTTCGTTTTGGAAAAACGCTTGACCTTTTACTCAGATGGCAGCCATTTTGGATGTGACCAATATGACCAGCATAACAGCCCCAAGGAGACCTATAATCGGTAAAAGAACATGAAAATCAGGTTCTCTGATACCAAAAACCCCATAAATATAAAAACTATTATCATCCTAGCCCTTTTCGTTTTGGAAAAACGCTTGACCTTTTACTCAGATGTCAGCCATTTGGATGTGACCAATATGACCAGCATAACAGCCCCAAGGAGACCTCTATTCGGTAAAAGGACATGAAAATCAGATTCTCTGACACCCAAAACTCCATAAATATAAAAACTGTTATCATTCTAGCCCTTTTCGTTTTTGGAAAAACGCTTGACCTTTTACTCAGATGGCAGCCATTTGGATGTGACCAATATGACCAGCATAACAGCCCCAAGGAGACCTCTATTCGGTAAAAGAACATGAAAATCAGATTCTCTGACACCAAAAACTCCATAAATACAAAAACTGTTATCATTCTAGCCCTCTTCGTTTTGGAAAAAACGCTTGACCTTTTACTCAGATGGCAGCCATTTGGATGTGACCAATATGACCAGCATAACAGCCCCAAGGAGACCTGTAATCGGTAAAAGAACATGAAAATCAGATTATCTGACACCAAAAACCCCATAAATATAAAAACTGTTATCGTTCTAGCCCTTTTCCATTTGGAACTACAATTGACCTGTAACTATCAGATGACGGCTGTTTTGGATTTGACCAATATGACCAGTATGACACAGCGCCAAGGAGACCTCAAATCGATGAAAGAACGTTATAATCAGATTCTCTGACCCCTAAAACCCCACAAATATATAAGCTATAATATCATTCTAGCCCTTTTCACTTTGGAACTACGTTTGACCCTTAACTCAGATTGCGGCAAATTTGGATTTGCCCAATATGGCGGTCCCAGAGGTCGCCTTTCTTGGCGCCTTTCTTGGCGCACGGCAGAAATCGTAATAGTATGGTAAAAGCTACCTCTGGGCCAAATTTGGTGCTTTTTGGAGAATATGCACCAAAATATCCCTAACAGCCCCCCCCCCCCCCCCCCCCCCCACCACTACGGGGATACATTCGCATTGGGCGGCAATGCAGATTGCGATATTTCTAATTGTAAAAGTTGATTGTGAGGCAAATTTAGTAAAAGGGCATTTCCAACAACAACAAAAAGATGCGATAAAAGCATTGTGTCACTGTGAGTTATGTACGAATCCTAAGTTACAGAATCTCATTGACACTACCAAAATGACTCCAGACCGACTATTTTCCTCCATTTAGGGTAATACGATATTCTCTTCCGTCTCTAGTCGGACTGATATCAGTCTCCGTGTGAGAGGAGTATTATCCGATAAAGATTGACGATCTTTCAGTAATTAAAAACAGGCCACTCAATATTATTCTCTCACTATTGATATTTGTATGCCTCCGTTACGACGTAGCCGGAGTCATTGTGTTTTCGGGTTGTCCGTCCGTACGCCCGTACGTACGTCTGTACCATACGTCCCGTTCTCGGGTTTGCCTTATCTCAAGAACCGATTGATGGATTACTGCCAAACTTAGGGCATGTATGTATC
The DNA here is from genome assembly GCA_035222895.1 of Strongylocentrotus droebachiensis. NCBI lineage: Eukaryota > Metazoa > Echinodermata > Echinoidea > Camarodonta > Strongylocentrotidae > Strongylocentrotus > Strongylocentrotus droebachiensis. Next base: position 78,495 of record JAVYIG010000229.1, on the reverse strand, counting down.
TTGCAGAGCTAATGAATTGATTAGATTTTGGGGTCACAAGGTCAAAGGTCACAGTGCTCATTATTTATGCAAAATTAGCTTGTGACCGCGTTATTTCAAGAACCGATTGATGGATCACTGCCAAACTTATGTCATGTATGTATCTTGCAAAGCTAATGAATTGATTAGATTTTGGGGTCATGAGGTCAAAGTTCAAAGGTGTTAGGCTCATTATATATGGAAACAAAGCTTGTGATCGCATTATTATTAGAACCGATGAACGGATTACCATAAAACTCAAGACATGTATTGATCTTGCGAAGCCAATGAACTGATTAGATTTTAGGGTCATGAGGTCAACTAAAAGGCTCATACATGTATGAGAAAAATAGCTTGTAATCACGATATTCTAAGAACCTGTTAAAGGTAATACACAGTTTTGGTATGGGTTCGTGAATAAGGTTCAAATGAACATATTGGAAGCATATGCGATCCTACAATATTCAGTGATCGTTGTTCGCGGTTGAAATCGAGTCTAAAGTTATGAAATTGTAAATAATAACCTCTTTATGTTGTATAGCTCCCTCTCAAGGTCAAGATATTAATAAAGCTATACAACAATGTTTCTTGACTAAAATCGACCGATTAGCTATTCCCGTTTGGAAATTATATAGCACAACTACATATTCTGAGATTTTCAGGGTCGCAGCTACCATTTTAAGGACGTAGGCGCTATTTGAAATTCATCAACATTTACCGGGAGCACCGGTAATTGTTTATATTCAATTTTTCCTCGATATCAGAAATGTTTTAGGGGCTGAATTTACTATTGCTTATAAAATATCCACATGGGCATCCAAATATATAAAAATTGTAAAGAATGGCTATCCACCGAAATTTCAAAATTTCCCAAAACTTTGTATTACCTTTAATGGATTAAATTTAAACTTGAATTTGAAAAATTGCTTCTGTTTTGGTTTGTGAAATCATTCTATGGCGGAGGCATCATTTTCGACTGCGCGCAGTCGAGGTTCCATCTAGTTTGTATATGAGATTACCCTTGTTGATCCCAAAACTAATTATAATTGATTTCCCAAAACAGGAACAAATGTTTTCAATTTGGATTCCATTCATAACTATGGTTGCTAAAAGGGAAGGATGCATTCGACCTCATATACAGTCTAAGCCGAGCTGGGTGTAAAGTATATGCATCGTTTAAAAAAGAAACATAATTTTCCACATTAATAAAATTGACACACATTATATCGTATTTACATGTACCTTTGTATACAATGATATTTATGTAAATGTATACAAAAGAAGATAAACTACGAAGATCAAGATATAATCTTGATCTAAGGCGACACGAACGAACGAACAAAAGAAGAAAAACAATGTTTGGTGATTATATGTTCTTTTTTCGTAGACTGTCAAGTATGACGAATTATGCAGAGGACACCATAGGACGAGGTCCTTTAACTTGGACCTGAGAAGCCAGCCAGATGAAAAAATAGTAGTGACGCTGCAAGTAGGTCAGACAGGACAATCAGTGGAAGAACTGATGTGTATTTTCAAGTTTACAACTCCTCGTAGATCCACCAGTCTCCTAACTCATGGCCTAGGTATTCATAGTTGTGTAATAGTTAGACAAGTTGGCATTATTGTCGTTAACAATAGCTATCAACGCAATATAATAATAATACATACGATTTGTAGGCGCCAAATCCACTTGGCAATCAATTGCATGAGGCGCAACTTGGGCAAAAGATGAAATACATGTAAATAGACAAAAGTACAACAGGAGAAGTACTGACATGAAAGGTAATGGCAATAAATTATAGACTAAATTAAACATATATTTCTTAAGATTTTTTTGTTAACACTTCCTCAGAGCTTTTTTTTTTAAGGCCAAGTCCACTCCAAAAATAGTTTACTTTCAATAGAAGCAGAACAATCAGACAAACCAATCAAAGAAAGTTTGAGCAAAATCGGATAACTAATAAGAAGTTATGAATTTTTGAAAAAGTATGTAAAGCTTTGAAACAATGAAAATCACAAGACAAAATGGAGGCTCACTCATGAGTCTGTGACATCATGTGTTAACTATCCACTAATTATCTTATATATATTGATAATATCAATTTTTCTATTCCCCCCCTAAGAATCTTATTTTTTAACACCAGCATCCAGGTTAGATTGATAGTAATATGTTTGTGTGCAGATGCAATAATATATAGTAATTTTGTGCAGTTAAATAATGAAAATGTGAATTTTGATAAACTATTTATATAAAGAAAAATAATTATGAATATACAATCAGAAAAAAGTATCAATTCCTCAAAGTTCATAAAAGATTTTGTGAAATGTCATGCACGCAATATGATACAAATCATAAAACCCGGGCAAAGGCAGGGGGAATTCAAGTTTGGGGGATAAAAAGGGAACTTAATGGCATTAAACTACATAAAGCAATTGCTAAATATTGAGGACATGACGTCACAAACTGAAAACCAAATTGGCAATTTGTGTGGTGATTTCGATTGATAGTTTTACATAATTTTTCAAAAATTCATAACTTTCTTATTAATTACCCGATTTTGCTCAAACTTTTTTTTTGACTGGTTTGTCTGATTTTCCTGCTTCTATTAACAGTAAGTTATTTTTGGAGCGGACTTGCCCTTTAATCCATAATGACGGCCCAGCATGAGGTTCGCTCCCCCACTTTGTGATAACCCTAGTAATAACAAGTAAGCCAGAGTTTTGAGAACAATCAACGTAGCTTTCTAGAAAGAATGTAATGCTTGATCAAGCCAATATGTAGTCATGTTGCCCATTGTAATATTGTGTATATGATGTATTCTGTTGTCTCTTTGATTTGTGATTTGCAGCATCGGTCATCATCATAGATTTGGGGAGGACAAATTCCTAATACATCTAGATACGGTTTTCTCCTTTTGGAATCTAGCGTTGCTCTTTTATTTTGGATTTAATAAAAGTGAATGAAGCAATTTAAGCTTTATTTTTAATCACATTTTTTTATAAAGCAAATCAGCCTTTACACTAGACATTGAATATACGATTTGAAGCAGACATTTTACCCTTAACATTTTTTGTATGGCTATTTTGTTTGCTACCCTTACAAAACGTTATGATCTTTGCGATAATAAGCGAAGGAACAATATTTGTAAAATAAACATGTTCATATGCACTTTAAAATGTCACCACCTTTTCCTTATACAGCAATTCATTATTTGACGAGTGCTTTTTCTGATTTCATAATTTGTAGAACAATTGCAGGGTGCATCGAGTTCACACGCACTGCAAACATTACATCGTAGTACAAATGAAACTCAGGAGTAAGTTATGATCATTTCTTTCACCTGTAATACTCTCAGCGACTGGTTAGTAGATTCAAACTGAGATCAGAGCATGTGGAGGTATATAAACCTGAAATCACTAAAAACCTTTGGAGGAGTTGGATGAGAGAGAGAGAGAGAGAGAAGTAGAGACAAGGGGGCAGTTTTTTCCCCACCTTTCCTCAACAAATTCACCCCCACAAAATAAAAAAATAACCAACTTTGCTAGAAATCATTGCAAAGTAAATGATAATCAAATTGAAGCAAAAACTGCATGATAACAGTGTACAGTATTTCCTTAAATATTTTTTCAAGTCCAATACATATAATTGAATGCTGTTAGTAAGCTGTGAATTGAAACTAGTCTGAAGCTCACTCACAAATAAATAATGATTTAATTTCACTGGTACTCATAGTGCATGTGATATCCTATCATTCCAATTACTTGGCATCACGATACAAAACGATTTGAAGTGGGAAGCCCATGTCAGAGATATTGAATAAAGAGCGAATGCGAAACTATATATGCTCCGTTCTTTAGGGAAGTTCGGCCTTTCACATGAAGATCTGATTACTATTTTAATTGGCTATATTCGCCCAATCCTTGAATATGCAACTCAAGTTTGAAGCGGAGGCCTCACTGGTGCACAAAAACAACGCGTAGAACGAATACAAAAACGTGCATTGAGGATTATCTTTAGAAAGGATTACCATAGTTACGCAAATGCTCTTACTCAATCGAAATTACAAACATTGGAAAGTCGTCGAAATGACCTATGTGTTACCTTCTTTAAAAAAAAAATCTATCATGCACAGACCAGTTCAAACAATTTATACCCCAAAGAGCACAAAATACAACTTTGCGAAGAACTAACAAGATCCCTGAACCCAGGTGTAAAACTAAACGTATGCAGAATAGCCCAATCCCAGATTTGATCCGTTTGTATAACATTTTTTTTTTGTATGAATGTATTTTATTTAGAAACAAATTCAATTATCAAATTTCTTCTTTAAAAAAAGAATTACAATTTCATATTCCTTAGTATATAATTAATTCATAAATGTGAGGTCTGATATTTTACCAAATTAGTCAATGTATTTTTGTAGGACACGAAAAATTTGATGCATATCTATATTTATATTTTAATATTTCTAATGGTCACCTTATAATATTCATATTTGTTTTGCAATGTATCTTTGTATTTTTTTTAAGAGCATGTACATAATTTGTTTCCCTCTCTATCCATTTGTCCCCTTTCACCCCCCCCCCCCCCCTCTCTCTCTCTCTCTCTCTTTCTCTCTCTTTCTCTCTCTTTCTCTCTCTTTCTCTCTCTTTCTCTCTCTTTCTCTCTCTCTTTCTCTTTCTCTTTCTCTCTCTCCTGTTTTCCCATCTCTCCTTTTTTAACTCAAATTTTTTAATTGAAATATTGTATTAGATTAATGGTATATAGTATATACACGCTCTTCATAATTATGTAGATTGTAGTGTGACATCTTGAAATGTATACTTGCTTTTTTCCAGCAATTTACTCATGTGAAATCCAGTTACTTTTTTACTCTGATATCTCTTGAAATGTATAATTGTCTTCACCATCAATGTTTTATTCATGCATAATTCACTTACTTGTAACTGCGATACATGGAAAAGAATCAATAAATACCATTTATCTATCTATCTATCAATAACATTTAAAATTAAGAGATGAGTAAAAAGTATGTTTGTCGCACTATACCCGTGCAGGCAAATGAGGGTCCGGGAAGATTTTTTTACGTAAGTCTACGCTATTCGCTAGGACCCCTCCCCTGTTTTTAGTAAATGTAATTCGAAACATACTAAAATACTTTTGTCATGATTTATTTAAGTAGCATTTTAGGTAGACGGGAAGACTTTGACGAACAACTGAACGCTGATGCTCAAAGAGTTGTCAAGCACGAAGAGATGGATAATCTTGGGAAGGCTCTCATCTTTGAACGAGTGCATATCCTACGTTATATCTACATACACATGAAGAATGCAGAAGTATCATGCTGGGGTACACTATCAATGTTCCGAGACTGGAGAAATAAGCAAACCAAGGCCATAGTGCGTGAAGCCCTGAAGGATGTTTTAGAGAAAGCTGGTCAAATTCATCTCGCTGATGAGCTATTTGGTACATCATGATATGCACATTAAGCTTCTCTATTGAGGATTACATTGTTCCAATGATATATATTATATAGATATAAATATATAATAGTAGTTGCATAGCTTAAACAAAGTTTCCCATTTTCGTATGATCTTGATGGGAATACCAGAATATATTGCCTGTAACAGAATCATATAAGATGAGGGCAATATGGTTCTTTTAAGTGAAATATTTTCAATTTTCATATTTCCTGAAAGTAAAGCTAGAAAATTTCTTTTTTGGGGGGTTGCACTGTATTCCAGAGGCTGATATAACAAATAGTTTCCTATGTTTGTGTAGTCCCATTTACCCATTTCTGTGTACAGCGCACGTGCTTTTCATCAAGTTGGATCCAGTGAATATCAAGTAGATGATTTGAACCTCAAAGCGTCCACTAACTCCTATGTACTAGGCAATCAACTTTTACTTCCAGATAGGTTCTTCCTCAAGCTTTTTGCATAACCAGAACTTAGGTTGATCTTAAATTAATTAATGTGGCAAATTTGTTGCTGTTATCATCACAACTATGCACGTGTTTGCCTATACTGTTTATATTCATGATATGGTATCCATGTCCCAGTACGAGTTGTGCATGAATACAAAATACGATACAAAGTTTAGAATTCAGTAGTTAATATTATTTTATTTGCATCATTTGTAGATCTCTGCATTTTCATTTCTGTATCTCCGTATTTCCTTTTTTGTGAGATTGAACATTTACAACAGATTTACTGTCCAACTGTATCCAGTGTGAGTCAGAATATAAAATACAGTGAGAACAGTGTCTATCAAAACAGATAATCATTAAAGAAATGTCCATGCTTTAAATCACTACAAACAAAAGTCACTGTAATTGGTAATGCTTCCCCTTTGACAGTATGAATGCATCCAAACTTCTCATTAATTTTCTCATTTGTATCATTTAAATTAAGCTGATTGTTACATCCCTCAAATGGATTTTACATTAAACGGACATTATTTCAAAGGTCCTTAAATTTATCTCTACACTAATACAAGATTTATGTGCCATGAAGATTCGTTGGTCTCTGGTAATATATTTTCAAATTATTCTTCATTCTGAGGATTTAATATCAGGACAATTTTTAACACCAGAGAAGTTTTGAATAAAATGATTAGCCCGATACCAAATATAAGAAATTGTATTGGTGGTGCGTGCTTGTGGAGTTGTGTTCTACCTTTTACAATTCATTCAACATTCAGCATTATAGGATAATTAGTAATACATGTAGTTCAACGTTACTCTTTCCTGGTTCTCGAAATTGCAGAACAACTGCTAGATGCATCAAGCTCACAGACACTGCAAACATCATATCCAAGTAAACAGGAAATTCTGAAGTAAGTTATGAACATTTCTTTCACCTGTAATACTGTCAGTATAGTTATTAGATTCAGACTGATATCAGAGCATGCGCAGATACAAACCTGAAATCAGAATGCCTTTGGAAAAAGTAGGGGCAAGAGGCAGTCCCCCCCCCCCCCCCCCTCAACAATTATTGCTAAGTAAATGATAATGAAACTGCTGCAAAAAATGCATGATTAGATTGTGGACAATATTTCCTCAAATATTATTTTCTCTGTAGCGATATAAGTTTGCAATTAAAAACAAAACTTCAATACATGAATAGAAAGGGAAACTGGGCTCACATATCTTATAATCAAAGCCCAATAAAGATAATAGAATGCTGTCACTATGCCATACATAATACATTAACATTAGTCTGAGGCTCGCTCACAAATATATCATAATTGAATATCATTGTGGTTACTAGTGGTGCATGTGATATCATATCAAAATCAAAATCATATCATTTCAAATTAAGAGGACATGGGGATATTTTTTTAGCATTTTACAGATATTACTCCGTTCATCTGATTCATTTACGCACAATGTGAACCATCTCCACTCCCTGGGGAGTATTTTTTGTGTGTTGAACTATACCCCTCCAAGGAGATTAGGATCCGGGAAAGATTGTTTTGCTTAAATGCACACGTAATAATTGGCTACAGTTTTTGTTTATGCACCCCCCCCCCCCCCCCCCTTCTCCGTTGTCAGTACATGTAATGAGAAACATACTAAAATGATATTTTAATATTTTGTTTAAATATTATTTATTTCAGGAACATTTCAGGTACACAGACAGACTTTAAAAAAAAGCTGAAAACTGTTGCTCGAAAAGTCGTGAAGCATGAAGAGATAGATTCCCTCGGGGAGGCTCTCGGCTTTGAGCCAGAAGATATCGAATTTTATATCAACACAAACACGAAGAATCCGTATGTATCATACATGGGTACACTGTCAATGCTCCGAGACTGGAGAAAGAAGCAAACCGAGGCCACAGAGTGTGAAGCCCTGAAGGGTGCTCTAAGGGAGGCTGGTCAAATTCATCTCGCTGATGAGCTATTTGGTACTTCATGAGATGCGAATGATATGTTCCAATATATGAGTATAATGGTTTCCCATTTTCATATGGCCTTTAGGGGGATATAAGAATATATTGCCTGCAACAGAATCATATTGTCCAGAGTCGTAAGATGAGGGCATTATCGTTCTTTAAAGGGCAACATCTCCAATAGTCATATACCCACAAAGTAGAGCCAGCCAGTATCACTATTATATTTTATATATCAGCCTATAAGGTACATAATCGTGCCTATTTGTAGCAATTATAAACAAGTTTATTAGCCTTTTAGTCCTACTTTCTTCAGTTTAGGACTATTAATGTCATGCATGTTATCTAAACTGCATGAGCAATTGTGACGTCAATGATCACCACGCCTATACATTGTTTCAGGCTCACTTTCATACGTTGTATTTATACAATGTTTCATCATGGTTTGAACAACAAAATGAAATTTAATGAAATAAAACATACATGCTCTCTAATTGATAATTTATACTTATAAATTTGAAAGAGGTACAAAGTTTGCATAACAATGTGTCAAACAGAATTGTAATGAAAGTAGCCAGTGTAAATTATATTTGAAATTTTAGCAAAATACAGGAATGCAAATTGAAGACGTAAAATTCAAGGAGTTATCCAGATGAATGGGACTAACTGTGTGTTATATTTACGATGTTAATCCTCCTGATACTCTCACCATTGGTGGAGTAAGGAAAAGTAGGCCTACTATTACAACGAGAATTCATCAAGGATTCTATGATTTTGATCTACCGTACCTTATACCCCCCTTCACATACACGGATTTTTCTTACGAGTCCTTACGGATCGCCAACTCGTAGTCAATTGCAAGCATCCGTAAATAACTCGCTGGTATCCGTAAATAACTCGTCACAACTCGCAACAACTCGTAGGCACTCTTGAGGATCCGTGAAAAGAGAGGCAAATTTTTTGACATGTCAAAAATCTTCTTACGAGTGTCCACGGATAAATTTGTCCGTAAATAGCTCGTAAATAGCTCGTAACAATCCGTAACCATCCGTAAACCGCTCGCAACAACACGTACCCATCCGTAAACTGCTCTCAAGATTCCGTTAATGACTCGTAGCAGATTTTTATAACGATTCGTTACAGTTGGTTTACGATTTGTTTACGGTTTATTTACGGATTATTGCGAGCAGTTTAAGGATGGTTGCGTGTGCTTACGTGTCGTTTACGATTTTATTCGGGTCATTTTACGATGGCTTTACGGATTGATACGGGTTATTACGAGCATTTTACGTGTAGTTACGAGTACTTTACGAATAGTTACGTATACTTTACGTATGCTTACAAACTGTTTACGATTTGGGGAAAGGTATAAAAGCTGCAAATTCGAACACTTTATTTTCAGTTGTTATTTTTTAGCTAAAAATCGTAAGGACTCGTACATACTCGTAACTTACTCGTAACTATTCGTAACAACACGTAAACAGATCGTAACTAACACGTTAGTTGCTCGTAGTTATCCGTGACAACTCGTAACAAATCGTGGACTGTTGCCGTAAATACATCGTAATAACTCGTAATAAACCGCAAACAGCTCGTAATAACTCTTAAACCGGTCGTAAAAGTGGCCAAATCGTAAGGATCCGTGAAAGATCCGTGAAATTGTGCGATCCGTAAGGACTCGTAAGAATAATCCGTGTATGTGAAGGGGGTATTAGGGAGAGGAGACTCAATTGTATAAGTCCCTCCATTTGCGATTTTGTTGATAAAACAGAATCCCAAACATGTCATTAATTGTTAATCGTCAGATCACTACAAAATATCGTACCTATCTTTGTCAAATATGAAATATGATTTGAAAACACTCTGCAGTAAGGAAACGATCTACATAAAAAAAAACTATATCATTATCATTAATAGTTTGACGTATTGCCTATAGAAATGTGCAAAAGTTTAATTGCCCTCTTATGTATATAATATGCTTACTATCATACATCATAACAAGGTTCTGAAATTGCTACAGGCTACATAATCAAAATGTAATGTATGCAGATAGAATGTTGAGTTTTCAGATATAAACTAATGCGAGTACATCCCTTGTTTTATTTCGATATATTCCGTGAAGACATTTTTTAAAATATTATTTACATGTAAATTGCAAAGAGAAATATCCTAAAGTATTTTCCATTTTGTAGATTGTGATCTGTGTATTTCAAACGTGTAAATTACAATTTCGTATTATATCTATTTATCATGTCAAACAGTGTAATATAAACATTTAAATCTCTTGTTGGTGTTCGTTATGAAACACAGAATGCTCTAATATGTGTAATTGATACTTCTGAGTATTCCTTCAAAGATTATTGTACCGAAAGTCTTTCATTTTGTAAATAACTACCTTCCATTTTCATTTCCTTTGATATTCCAGTCTTTCATGAGTGTGTGTGCTGAAATTATTTCATCCGCTTCATAGTGTACTTTAATCGGTTATGAATTATATATATATGTTTACATGTATGCCAATGTAGGAAATGTGTGATGCATATATATGCATTCCAGTTATTCAACAGGTAATGGCTTGTTCAGATATGGCGCGGTAACCCGCCTTGGGAAAAAAAGCAGCCGTGGTTTATTTTCATGTAAACCAATAGCAACTTTGCGCAACAAAGGATTTGCGCATAGTCATTGAGCTCTGTGTTACAAAATACAGAAATGGAAAGCGTATTGACACTTTCAGACACCATTAAAAAAAGAATATTAAACAAATGCGGTTTTGCTGCGTTATATCTGACTGAGCCTTAAAGTGATACTAAGAAAATTGTCATGAAAGTGTATATTACTAGCAAATAGCTGCACACGAGGATGATATGTCTTGCCTCTTTTAACCATCCTCATTGAGTCATTCACTTTGCCAAGTGAATTTATTTTTATGTATACACCAAATATGCTTGATATCTTGCACAGTGTCAATAAGCAGACAAAAAATATAACTTTTTGTGTGGTCTTCTAAATATATGAGATTCATATGCCTTTGTATTTTGATACTCTCTAAATATATTTTAAGTATTGTAAGAACTGTTGTCGGTATACTACTGAACATGTATTTTGTTTCTCAATATATGATGTGAATGAATTTGTATTTTTGTATAGACCTGCTCCTGAAATGTATTGAAGTACTTTACTGTTATTTACTTTTGTATAAATATAAAGTGAAAACCTGTCAAAGGTTAAGCCCTGTTGTATATTAGCGTCCTCTGTATTAATGATGTGAGTTTGCCTAGTGGTAATGTCTGCCCTTTGTGTCTTTGTCTACAAACTTACTCTGATAGGAACCAGGCTCGCGCAACTGAGTCGATCACGTCTTTCGGATAGCGGTTCCCCTACCCACCACTCAGTGTTATTTAGGATACGCATATGCAGGTTCCCTTTTTTTTAAACACCCCCTTAAAGGTAATACAAAGTTTTGGTATGGGATCATGAATTTGGTTCAAATGAACATATTGGGAGAATAAATTATGCGATCCTACAATATTCAGTGATCGTTGTCGCGGTTGAAATCGAGTCTAAAGTGATGAAATTGTAAATGATAAACTCCTTATGTTGTATAGCTTCCTCTCAAGGTCAAGATATTAATTAAGCCATAAAACAATGTTTCTTGACTAAAATCGACCGATTGGCTATTTCCGTTTGGAAATCATATATCACATCTACATATTCTGAGATTTTCACGGTCGTAGCTGCAATTGTATGACTGTAAGCGCTATTTTAAATTTATCAAAAATTTACCGGGAGCACCGGTAAATTTTGATATTCAATTTTACTCGAAAGCAGAAGTGTTTTGGGGGCTAAATTTTCTAGTGCTTATAATGTATTCACAGGGGCATTTAAATATATCAAAATTGTAAAGAATCACTATCCATCCAATTTTCAAAATTTCCCAAAACTTTGGATTACCTTAAAGTCCGGTGTGTAAAGTCAATACGGGCCGGAGTTTTGTGTACTACGAGCCGGACTTTGGTGCGTGAAAAGTACCCCTTTATCGGACATTTTAAGAACGCATGGTATCCCTCCGAGGGGGGGGGGGGGGGGGGGGGGGGGGGGAGCGGTCCGACACGTAAATCAGCCCTGATTGGTGAGCGTTTATAACAAACAAAAAACACAACATTACACACGCACACAATTTTTAGTTTTTTCTGTATTTGTATGCCTCCTTTACGAAGTAGTCGAGCCATTATGTTTTCGGGTTGTCCGTCCGTCCGTACGTCCCGTTCTCGTGATCGCGTTATCTCAAGAACCGACTGATGAATTCCTGCCAAACTTTGGTCATCTATGTAACTTGCAGAGCCAATAAATTGATTAGATTTTGGGTTCACGAGGTCATAGGTCAAAGGTCACAGGGCTCATTATGTATGCGAAAATAGCTTGTGATCGATCGATTACATCAATATCATTAGAAAAGATGGACAGCTTACGTACCATGAACCTCGGGACATGTATGTATCTTGCTGAGGCAATGAACTGATTAGATTTTGGGGTTACGAGCTCAAAGGTCACCGTCTTCAAAAATCAGTTGGGCTCCATGATCTTTTAACAGGCCTTGTTAGCTAGCAGCTATTGGTTAATATATCATTTCTGGTTGCACTTTGATTATCTTTGGTAGCTGCTTTTGAAGGAGGAGTAAGACATTTTAATATTGACTTTCAGAAATATGAAAAAGTCAATACACTGTTTTGCTACATGTAATATTTCTTGTACACACTATTATTAAGAATGCGTGTGAGTGTGCATGCATGCCCGTGTGGGTTGTGCGATGGTGATTTTGCGTGTGAGTGTGTTTGTGTGTGTGAGTGTATATGTTATTGTGGGTTCTAGGACAATTACCCCCTGGGCAATCACCCCCCGGAAAATTACCCCCCGGAAAACTACCCCCAAAGGACAATTACCCCCTGGAATATTACCCCCGGAGAATCACCCCCCCCCCCGAGGACAACTACCTCCCAAGGACAATTACCCCCCGGAAAATTACCCCCCGGAGAATTACCACCCGAGGACGACTACCCCCCGAGGACAATTACCCCCCGAGGACAATTACCCCCTAGGACAATTACCCCCCCGAGGACAATTACCACCCGAGGACAATTACCCCACGATGACAACAACCCCCCGATGACAAATACCTCCGAGGACAATTACCCCCCGAGGACAACTAACCCCGATGATAATTACCCCCCGAGGACAATTCCACCCGTGGACAATCAGGATTCAATAGCAAAAGACGATCCGACACATTGAGAGATGGCTACGATCCCCTGCATGAACCCATATTCTTTCAAATACTATAGCACGTTGTCTTCTTCATTACTACACATTTCCCCCTTATTATAATTTATGCAACGCCAGTGCGGTTGCTAGTCTTTGGTATGACTCGGCCGGGGTTCGAAACCACGACCTCCCGTTCATGAGGCGGGCGCTCTAACCACTGAGCCACCATGCCCAGTAGTTTCCATTGGGGGGTAATTGTCTTCGGGGGTAGTTGTCCTCGGGGGGTAGTTGTCCTTGGGGGGTAATTGTCCTCGGGGGGTAATTGACCTCGGGGGTAGTTGTCCTTGGGGGTAATTGTCCTTGGGGGGTAATTGTCCTCGGGGGGTAATTGTCCTCGGGGGTAATTGTCCCAGGGGGTTACATGTCCTCCGGGGTACGTAATTCTCCGGGGGGGGGGGTAATTTTCCGGGGGGTTACTGACCTTGGGGGGTAATTGTCCGAGGGTAATTTTCCGGGGGGTAATCGTCCTACGGGGGTAGTTTTTCGGGGGGTAATTTTCCGGGGGTGATTGCCCAGGGCGTAATTGTCCTGATACGGTTATTGTGGTATGCATGATCAGGCATGAGAGTGAGCATGTGTACGTGTGGGGACGAGTGAGTTGCAGATGGTAGTAGCTTGTTTGGGGTTGGGTAGTAATTAAGGGATGGGGTTAATTTGTTTTATATTTTAAAGAATTTAATTCATTCATTTTTCTTTTCCAGACAATCGTAAATTTGTAATCATACATGTAATAAGTTATTGATTAAATTGTTATCACGATAAACAAGAATATAATTTTGAAGAATTATTTGTAAATGAAATCAAAATGAAAAAGTGAGTGTATGTACAGACGCGCATCAATCATAAATGATCTACATGTTAGGTGTTATACCAATGTTTAACCAAGGAGGATATTACTTATCTCTTTGATTTAACATCACCTTCTGAAAGACGTGATCAGGTTCGCGAGCATTTTATGTTTTAATTTTTGTTTACTATCATGTTTTCCGTCTCAGGTATCATATTTTGTTGTGATATCTTGACGATAACCATTAATAACAATTTTGGGATCCTGTTTTATCAAACAAATCCAAAATGGAGGGACTTACAATAATCAGTCTCTTTTCCCTAAGGTACAGTAAATCACAATCATAGAATACTTGGTGAATTCTTGTTGTACTAGTACTTTTCCTTACTCCACCAACGATGAATATATAAGGAGGATTAACATCGTAAATACAACACGTACTTAGTCCTATTCATTCTGATAACGCCTTCAACTTCACATCTTTCATTTGCATTTTGATATTTTGCACCCCAAAAAAAAAATATATAATTTACACTGTCTCCTTTCATCACAATTCTGTGGTTTACGCATCGCCACTGGCGTACTGATGGATGGGGCGGGGAAGTTGACCCCCCCCCCCCCCCCCCCCAAAAAAAAAAAAAAATTTCAAACGTGGTTTATTTCTAATTCGATACCAGTGATTTACAAAATGTTGCTGAAATGACATGATTTTCCGGTTTTTTCTTCTTCACCCTTTTGCCCATTATGCCAGAGACGGAACTCCTGGTGAGGGGGGTGCAGTGTGCCCTCACTTTTTTAGGTACCCACCAAAAACCCCTTTTTACATGGAACAAGTACCCCTTGTCTTTTCTAATAAATGTAATTTTCCTCTCTGGTGAGTAAGTCTTTTCAGGTGCAAGAAGTGCCCTTTTTACTTTGACACGAGCACCTTTTCTTTTATCTCCATAAAATGCACCCCTAAATAGGGGAATTAGAGCCCCATTTTCTTGAATTTTCCCTAAAGCTCGCTCGCATTTATAAATGATATAATTATGTTACTTTTAAAAGAACTTTTCAGTCTTTCTTCATCACATTGTGCTTATTGCTCATCTCGTTTTTTGTCTTCTTTTTAAGATTTCATTTTTGCACTGAGACATCACAAATCTTTAACATTTTGCTCGCTCGAAAATTAATATACAGACAATCACACCCAATTGCAAAGTATTTTGCTTTATAACTAAGCAGTTTCATGTACCATGTAACGAAAAAACAAATATTGATGTCATCCCTGGTAGTGGAATCACAATCATGACAATGTAGGGGCATGTACCAATGTCTAAAAATAGTGTATGTTTTTTGTTAATGTTTCCCTTTGTAGGTGACCCTCCCCCTATTTTGGAAGACGCTCGATCCGCCGCCCTGCATGGTGACACGGATTTTGTTCTGACCCCCAAATGTTTTTGCTCATTTCGCCACTGCGCATCACAATGTAAACCTTCAAATGTATATAGATTGGATCAGACGATGTGATCTCTGATGATTTGCCAGTGCCTTTCGGAGTTCCACAAGGTTCTCGGCTGGGTCCTTTGTTATTTACTCTGTACACTGCTAATCTCATTTCAAATGTTCGAACAAATTTCCCCGAGATATCATGCCACTGCTATGCAGATGACACACAGCTGTATGTATCATTCAGACCTGATGAACATGCTAAAGAGCGATGTGTCTCACTCCTAGAAACATGTGTTGACTATGTACGTGGATGGATGTTGCAAAATAGGCTCATGCTTAATGATGGTAAAACTGAATTAATGATCATTGGCACACCTAAACAGACATCCAAAATCAACTTAAACAGTGTATCAATTGGAGACTCTGTAATAGAACCATCTGTTAGTGCAAGAAATCTTGGAGTACAGTTCGATTCGAATTTGAATATGAGAGAGCACATCACAAATGTCTGTAAATCAGCATACTACATGATCTATAATCTCAGACGTATTCGTAAATATTTAGATAAGGACATTACGAAAGACATTGTACATGCATGTATCACCAATAAGTTGGACTATTGTAATGGTCTACTGTATGGGATCCCTGACTGTCAAATAGTGAGATTGCAACGGGTTCAAAACACCTGTGCAAGGCTGATCTGTGGTTGTTCTAAATTCACACGGATCACCCCAATTTTAAGAAATCTACATTGGTTACCAGTACGCCAGAGAATAACATTCAAAATCTTGCTGATTGTATATAAAGCACTTCTTGGTCAAGCTCCCACTTATATCAAAGAACTGTTGAATTTCAAACCTAATCAACATAATCGCAACTTGCGCAGTTCCCGAGATACTTTGTTGCTACAGATCCCATCTATCAAAACAAAAATAACGCTAGGTGATCGAGCATTTGCTTGTGCAGCCCCAAAACTCTGGAATAACTTGCCATTTGAAGTTAGGAAATCACCATCTGTAAACGTCTTTAAGTCAAAACTGAAAACACTTCTTTTTAATTAACTGTACCGTAAATCTAAGCATATCAGGAGCTCTTGTAGCGCAGTAGAATATATACCTAATGTTGGATAGTTTCTGCGCTCTATAAATGTACTATTATTAAATGTACTATTATTAGATACGGTATATCATTCCATTTCATTTTGTCTTTATTGAAAAAATCATGATAAAACATTATAAAAATATAGCTGATATAAATCTTATGGTATGAAAATGTACAAAACTGCATTCTAAAAAAATACATATAAAAATTGATGAAACAAATATTGAGGGGTTAACATTGTGTTCTACAATATTAAAAAAAAAGCCTAGAGACCATCCTTTAGAGGAAAAGGGGTCATCTATGATCTTCAATTTACAAATTTGCAGCAAATACAGGATTCCTCATAAAAGTAGCAATTACAAATGGATTTGCACTTGGAAACTTATACATGTATCTGTGTAGATACCAATAGATAGGGAATTCAATGTGATTTCCCTCTTATTTATACTACCATGAATGCAAACGTGCGTCTTTTTTTCTAAGGCACATTCAATTCTACTTCTTAAAAGTAGGATAAAAAAGAATTTCACAAAAATCAACATGAGGCATTTTCATTAGTCTTGTCCATCATCACCTATTGCAATGTGTGAAGGTTACAATGGCATATTACATAATCTGGACATGGTTTCTATGGGCTATAGAAGGGTGCTTAAATTGATCTGGAGTTGATTTCTACAAATTATTTTTGATCATGTTTTAAGTACGTACTACAAAATTAAATGATATCATCTTAGATGAGGCTTATGTACACAATCATGCATGGTTATTTTGAAGCCAATGCAATTACTGATGACTTCTCTTCAAAATGCAGCAATGCTTAATAAATGTATTTTGTATTCATATTTCAGAAAGAAAAAAAATATATATTCAAAAACTCTGTGTTGACAATCCTTTTCAACAAATAACATATTACATAATTTTAAAAGTTCATGCAAAACTAAATATTATTTCAATAGCAATATGATTAGCAACCACTTGAATTCATGTAAACAAATTATTGCACAGCTAGGCTCGAAAAGATATGATGAACATACAGTAAACTCATACTACAAATACAATGTACAAGTAAAAACAAAAAAATGCACTTTAAGCAGTGGCAATTACATATATTTAAAGTTCGATGTGCTATCCTAGAAGTGTTACTATGTACATCAAGGCAGGAATATATATTATACAAATATGAGACTCGTTTTTGTCTGAACATAGTTCAAACCCATTTGTGATAATCAATAGTTTAGGAATCAACTGCCTAACCTGCATAGAAGATTCCTGGGACCAAATTGTATATTGATATGGCATGGTAAAACACATTTTCAATGTCCATTTTCCATAGTGGTATCCTAGTCGAATGGTTTGAACACTTACTGGAGACCCCAGAGTGTTAGGTTCGATATACCCCTGGCACACACTATTACCGAAGCAATGCATTTTATCTATATTGCCTCTTTCCACCCAGGTGTTAAATGGTACCGAGTAGGATGCAAAAGTCATTGTAGTTGCAAAATGGCGCCTGCCTGGAATGATCCCAAGGGAGTGGGGAATGTGCACACATTGTGTGCGGGCAAGCATGAATCAGATGTCAGGGACAATGATATTTCTGGCAAGTGGTTAGACATTGTAGAGGTATTATATGCGATATCAAACCAGAATCAGTATTCATTTTTAGGACAGTTGGTAAATTGCACAAATACAAAGAGAGAAAGGTGAATTTGAAATATATTTCATTGTACAATCATCATACATCATTACAAAACTGTCTGTCGTTGGAAGGTACTTTCAATAATAAATTAGAGTAAATGTAAATGAGCCTTAAACAATGGATATGCGCAGTGACGACTGACGTCATAATTGCTCTGTTCAGATGACATGCATTATATGAATAGTCCTAAACTAAAGTGAGACTAGCAAGCAAAGTTTGTAATTGCTACAAAAAATAGGCATGATTATGGACCTGAGGCTGACATATAAAAGATAATAGTGATATTCGCTGGCTCTAATTTCGGGGAATAGGAATATTGACAATTAGTATTGCCCTTGAAAATCATATCGCCCTCATCTTACGACTCAGGGCTATATATTATGTTGTCTCCCTTTAAGGCCATACAAAATGTGGAACTTTGATTAAGCTACGCAACCATTATACTATGCAAAATCTATATACATGCCTAACGGTGGAACAATGTATTCCTCAATAGAGAAGCATATAATTTGCATCTCATGAAGTACCTCATAGATGATGTTTGCTTTTTCTATTGTACAAAACCTGTAATTCGGCTTGGCTTCCGAGCCGCGATTGATTTTATTTCAAAAAACCATTACTACTACTACTGCTACTACTTCTACTACTACTTCTACTACTACTACTACATAGCTCATCAGCAAGACGAATTTGACCAGCCTCCCTTAGAGCACACCTCAGGGCTTCACACTCTGTTGCCTTGGTTTGCTTCTTTCTCCACTTTCGGAGCATTGATAGTGTACCCATGTATGATACTTCTGAATTCTTCAGATTTGTGTCGACATAAAGTTGGATATCTTCTGGCTCGAAGCCGAGCGCCTTCCCGAGATCATCTATCTCATCACGCTTGCCAACTTTTTGAGCAACAGTGGTCAGCTTTGTGTCAAAGTCTTCCTTTCTACCTGAAATGTTCCTTAAATAAGACATATTTAAAATAAAGTATGTTAGTATGTTTCTAATTACATGTACTGAAAACAGGGGGTTGCATCCTAGCTAGCCAATGGCTACATGCATATTTAAACCAAAAAACGCTATCACTTTCCTAGACCCTTATATGCCTAGACGGGTATAGTGCGATGGACATTCTTTGTCCTCATCTCCTCTTAATTTGAAATGTTATGATTTTGATTTTAATATAATACCACATGCACCATTAGTAACAGTGATATTAAATTATTAATTTTTGTAAGTGAGTCTCTACTTGGTTTCAATTCACAGCATACTAGCCGCGTTGAATTATATATATTGGACTTTAATCATAAGAAATGTGAGCCCAGTTTCCCCTTCACTTCATTTACTGAAGTTTTTTGTTTCAAATATAAACTTACATTGCAACCAAGCAAGAAAAAAAATTAAGGAAATAAAGTCGACTCTTATCATGCAGTTCTTGCAGCAATTTGATTATCATTTACCTTGCAATAATATGTATATGTAATAAAGTTGTTATCTTATTTTTTTTTTAAAGCAAATTTGTTAGGGGCAAAATGCCCTCTTGCCCCTCCTCCTCCAAAGTCATTAGTGATTTCAGGTTTATACCTTCACATGCTTTAATCTCAGTCTGAATCTAATAACCATGCTGACGGTATTAAAGGTGGACGAAATGATCATATAACTTACTCCAGAGTTTCACCTCTTCTTCGTTGTGATGTTTGCAGTGTCTGTGAGCTTGATGCACCTTGCAGTTGTTCTGAACTTGATGCACCTTGCAGTTGTTCTGCAATTTTGAGAACCAGGAAAAAGTAACATTAAAAGACCTGTATCACTCACTTTCCTATAATTCTGAGTGCTGAATATAGTAAACTTAATATTCAACTACAAACATGTATTACCAATATAAATTCTTATAATTTGGTATCAGGCCCAATCATTTTATTCAAAACTTCTCAAAAGTGGAATTATTTAGCATTTCACAATTTGCGGCATAGACAGTTTATTTGTGCAGATATTACATTCTCTAAATTGCTACAATAAAGAATAATATGAAATTATATTACCAGAGGTCAATGAATCTTCAGGGATGGAAAATCGTGTATGATTGGAAAAATAAATTGTGATAACTGTCCTTTAATGTAATATTCATTTCTGGGATGTAGAAATCAGCTTAAAATGATATATTATGTGGCCGGAAATTAATAAGTTATGGATCATTCATGCATAAGGATCGGTACGAGCCTCTTACATGGAGAAAATCACAGAATTACACCCACAAGAGTCTGACATCTCTTTACTTCAGCCACAGACAGAGACAATGCAGGTATGAACGCATTTGTGGTAGAATTTACTTGTGCCTCAATCAGCTGTAATGCACATCCCTTATTAAAATACATAATTACAATGCAGTGAGAAAGACTGTAAAGAGAAATACAGAGATCTTCAAATCATGAAAATTATATAATATTAAAGGGCAAGTCCACTTCAAAAATAACTTACTTTCAATAGAAGCAGAAAAATCAGACAAACCAATCAAAAATAGTTTGAGCAAAATCGGATAACTGATAAGAAAGTTATGAATTTTTATTGACATGAACAACTTTGAAAATCACCAGACAAATTGACAACTCACTTATGAGTCTGTGACGTCATATCCTCACTATCCACTAATTATTTTCTTTATATTGATGATATAAATTTCCTATTTTCTCCTTAAAGATGAAGTTGAGTTCCGGTCATGCGATTGCATTGTGAAAGAAACGGTGTGGAATCGACCAGAAAAGGTTGATCATCTAGCATATAAGAATTTGTGTGTATTGCAAGGTTCTGGAATCATCAAAATGATAAGAAATTTGGCCAAGTCTTGGTAAAGTTACAAACACTGTACACAGAAAGATGTACATGGGACTACACAAACACGTGGTGTAAAAATCCTACCCTGGATTTTTACGATGTTACATGACATTTTTAGAATATGAAGGCATTTGAAGAGCCATACTTTTCAGGGAACTTGTCTTATCTGATGTTCTTCCACACTTGCATAATAAGCATGATAACGCTCACAAACTATTTGTCACCTCTTCCCAGAACTCAACCTTCTCTTTAAGAATCTTATTTCTTCACACCAGCATCCAAGTTAGATTGATAGTAATATGTTTGTGTGCAGATGCACTAATATAGAGCAATTTTCTCCAGTTAAATCATGCAAAATGTGAATTTTTGATATAAAACTATTTATATAAAAATCAATAATTATGAATACAAAATATTCAGAAAATAGTATAAATTATCAAGTTCATGAAAGATTTTGTGAAATGTCATGCACGCAATATGATACAAATCATATAACCTGGGCAAAAGCATGGGGAAATCATGTTTTGGGGGATAAAAAGGAAAATTAATGGGATTAAACTATATAAAACAATTGATAAATAGTGAGGACATGAAGTCACAAATTGATAACCAAATTGGCAATTTGTGTAGTGATTTCCATTGTTTTACATACTTTTTCAAAAATTAATAACTTTCTTATTAGTTATCCGATTTTGCTCAAACATTTTTTGATTGGTAAGTCTGATTGTTCCTTCTTTTTTTTCCATATTTTTTCCCTCCACAGGGATTTTATTAATTTTCATTTGAACATAAATAAAATTGGCTTTTCAAGATACAAGTATTCAGTGATGAACTGTTGAGTTAACACAAAATAACAAATCAATAATTCATTTCTGACACTCATGGAAAGAAAAACAAATACAGAAAAAATATCATTTTAAGTAAACAAATTCCTGAATTGAAACCATTTTCTTGTGAATTTATTATTTCTACAATTCGAATTTGCAATATACTTTTCGTTTTTGAAGTAATTTATAATCGAAACTCTAATATTATCAAAGTCGGGCAATTGTTTCTTTATTTTGCAAGTATACACCATCTGTCGCACCACAATCAGTATACAATTCAATGCATAATTATTTGAACCTCTTAAACCAAATAATTTATCTTGTATTAAATGAAAATGTTAATTTATTTCCGGTTCCAGTATTAATCCAGTGCTCTAACCTACCCCAAATATGTTTAACATGCGTACAATCACATAGCAGATGTATAACTGTTTCAATATGTTCATTACAAAATGTACATTCTTTTCTTGGGACTAAATTCATTTTAAACAGTAAATCGTTCGTATATAATATGCGTTGCAAAACTTTAAACTGAAACCATCGTACGCCCACATCAATGGTACAATTAAATCCAATAGAACAATATGTTTCCCAACTCTTATCATTCAGGTTGAAAATACATTTCCATTTAAGAAAACTTTTACATAGTCCTTTTCTTCTCTTTAATAAAATTGCATAAATATGTGAACATCCTTTAATACGTTTCATAACAAATGCTATTGTATCTGGGAAAAGAGGTTGTGGCACCTTGTTAAAAATAGTACAATTGTTAAACCCTTGTCTAATTGCATCGCATAATCCAAGATAAAAAAGAAAATTTATTTGAATATTATACTTTTCTTGGAAGTGTTCCAGAGAGAAAAAAAAATCACCATTTGTCTCTAAAATATCATTGACAAAACAAACTCCCTTTTGACACAATTTTTTATTATATATTGAGCCATTGCCTATGTTAATGTAATTATTATTCCATAAGGGTTGGCCGGCAAGAAATGTTATCATAATGCATGGACAAGAGCGTACTATAAGCCATGAACATTTCTTTCCAAAAAAGATTCTTTGTTTTACCTGCCAGTTCCCGAAAATAATTGTTTCCCATATATAATTTTAAATCTTGCAGTTCAGGCAAGTCTGATTGTTCTGCTTCTATTGAAAGTAAGTTATGTTTGGAGTGGACTTGTACTTTAACATCTGAATTCTAAACTTTGTAGCGTATTTTATTCATGCACAACTCGTACCGGGACATGGATATCATACTGTGTCTATAGACAATATAGGCAAACATATGCCTGATTTGTGATGGTCAGCAACAAATTCGCCACATTATTACATTTAAGATGAAGATGAGTTCTGGTCATGTAATAAGATTCTGGAAGGAAAGTTTGATTGTATAGTACATAGAAATTAGTGGATACTGTGCAGTTGCGAATCATCAGCTTTATATTTACTGGATCCAACTTGATGAAAAGCACATGCACTGCACACAGACCTGTGTACATTGGAAAACACAAACACATGGTATAATTGTTTTGGTCCAAACAAGTCAGCCTTTTCTTGTCATACTTTTAAAATGAGGGCAATTGAAGAGCGATCCTTTTCAGCGGACATTTCTATTATGACTGTTCTTCCAACTAATATAACAAAAGTAGAAATCTCACAAATAGATTGTTCACCTTTACCAGAACTCCACCTTCTCTTTGAATAAAAATACCTCGATCTTGTGAAGAAACTCCCTCTGTTGTGTGACGTGTTGAGAAATTCAACCGAAATACGAATTTGACCCGTTGGTTCTCAATTTGTCCTACTTTCAGTGACACTAAACCACTGTCTGGCTGGTTGGGAAAGTCCAGTACAAAGGGCTCACAGATCCTGGTTCCACTCATTAGTACATCAAAGGGGACAACCTTTAAAATAAAAATGATTGAAAAGAGAAGGTAAACAAAAATTCCCTTTTATTTTCCCGATATCAATCATCTGATCTAGAAGTGTGCATTAGACATTATTGTCATCAATTTAGCTCCAGCAACCATTATGAGCCACTGGAGTATTTAAAGGAGCAATTCCCACCATTCCAACTTATGTTACAGATCAATAAATTTCAACTCAGCGGCAAGATCGATAACCCGAAGTATTAAGAAAATAATACTCTCAGATAACCCATCTTAAAGCAGTTACATGCCTCCCATTTCAATCAAGCATAATTTTCAAAATACGGTTATGACCTTTCAGTGTCTTAATCACAAGTACGCCCCCCTTGAGTAAAAAAAAAAGTAAAAGATTCTTTAATGCCATCTAACAATATTCCCCCCTTTTGAGGAAACAAAATGGGAAATGATAGGGAAAAATAGGGAAGAATAGAGAAAATAAGGTAAAAATCTGGAAAATCAGGAAAAAATTGGGGGAAAAAATAAGAAAACAAATTGGGAGGAAAAAAATAATAATCGGGAAACCGATTTAAATCAGGTTTTTTTTCAGGCCTGCTTAATCACGTGTCCTTGGTAAAGTGTGCACCCTCCAGCAATCTGAAATCAGCTCAGAAACAAAATCTCTTGCAATGTTCAGTTGTTCCAACCAAGTTTTTAGGAGAGTGGTCATGTATTTATATGCTGCCCAGCCACTTTGAATCACCAACCCATCCACAAGTTCTAATTTTAAAACTTTCCTCAAAATGGAATTGTTTGAAAAGCATTTTGACTCAGCTAGAGAAGGGCAATTACAGCATCTGTTTTTCCTTTCATATCTTTCTTATATATAAGTATAGCACTGTATTACTATAATAATCTATGGATGGATATAAACAGAGTTGCACTTATAACTATATTCATAAAGACAAAGGTAATATCCAGATTGTGTCTTGCCAACCTGATGCCAATTAAATTACATGAATGTCACCAAAGAACATCCCTGACCCAGATTTGGTTGCAGTGTGAACACTGTAACTATGCAAAGTTAAAGATCATAAGAGAGTCTTGTGGGTAAAAACGTACACTTCATCTAAAATGATATTTGACCTTAGGAAATGACCTCCAACATCTATGATCTTTAAAACACAAGGTTCCTCCAAATGCACTTATGACCCTTGTTTAGGTGAAAAAGTGACAGAGGCAAAACTACTAGAGTGTTGCATGCACATGTAACTTTATTTAACACATGACCCAAAATGACCTTTGACTTTAGCATGCGACCCTCAACAGCACCATAACACGAACATTCCCCAAGTGCATCTCTAAGTTAACAATAGTTGTCATACTTTTTATGTTGTTGTCCATTATAGAAAAAAACGAAAAACCACTACGAAAAAAAAACAGTAATTATCTACAATTTCCTTATTTGCGGAGAAAGGAGCTTTGGTTTAGACAAAGTTCAACAATAATCTCAAGTTAGACATCCTTTCAGATTCAGTCTTCAAAAAAACATTAAAATATAAGGCATGTGTACCGTTATGTTTTGATACAAGTAGCAAAACACACAAGATTATCTGACCATGCATGGATTCAACTTTTCTATTCAGTTAACCAGAATCTTTAAACATATTACTGAACTTACAACAGGTCTTCCAATTACTGTCTCCTTTACGTAGCAGGTCATTTTGAGATCACAATCTGCTGACTGAATAAGGACCTGTAGTTCCATATGGGCAGGTACAAATTCGTGTTTCTCTTCTTTGCTTTCTACCAACTGTTACCAGAGAAAAGAAAATAGAATTATACAGGGCTGCATACATATACCAGGCAAAAGAAAGAAAAAATCTCAGGGAGCAGTAACAAACCTATCGTGCAACATACAAGTAAATAAAATCTTTTTTCAAAGCTGAAGAACAAGTTTTCATATCTGCTTTTATTGTACGGCGGCATAGAAACAAATTGAGGCACAATTGTAAACTTGTTTCTAAAAGCATCAAACTTACTACAGTTGTTAAATGATAAATTGAACAATATTAGATATGGAAGCACCTCAGAAAATTACTTTATTCTGTGATTGCCCAAATAAATTTGATCACTTAATATTGAGACCCTACAATAGGCTCTGAACACAGACGGTTAACACAGACGGTGGTAACTAACTACAATAAAAGAGCGAGGCTAGTTTTTACTAAGGGTATACACTGTAGTACTGGGTGTGGGCTCAGAAATACATTCAGGAGGAAATGAGCGTTACAAAAATATGATTAAATCCTTGATGTTTATAAAAGCAAGCCGGTTTCATACAAAGGCATTTGTAGGAAGGATTGAATCTTTTCAACCTTCATGACATTCGGCCACTTAAAACAATATTTCTGGCCTCTTCTTAAGGTCAGGAATACAGAAGAAGACAAAAATGTGCACCCTTTACCTGTCCGATTGTTACAGGCATAAACCTGACAGAGAACCAAATCACTTTTTGTATTTTAGAACAAAATTATTCTGTGAAATGTGGATCAACTTTTCATGCCCCCCAAAAACTGCTGTTTCATTTTCCTTTAAAGACGGTGCTGTCATATTTTACACCTTCTACACAAGTACTTATTCCTGATTCCTGAGATAAATTAGGGGGTAATTCATGAGAGGCACAGAGAATAAAAGGGAAGAGGGGGGGGATTTAAAAAGATGTATCAAAGAAATAGAGATTATTTTAGCAAAAGGAAAAGAGCTACTACTCGAAAACTATATACCTGGAACCCGGCCCCCCCCCCCCCCCCCCCCACTCAGTGTTATTTAGGGTACGCATATGCTCGTACCCTCTTTTTGAAAGCACCCCCTATCTGAGGACTGCCAACATTTCCGAACCCCCCTTTCGCGGGCTTTTCCTGCCTTGGAGACCCCCCTAAATCAGGAAAAATGCTCAATGTACCCCCCTAAATTTCAGAATAATTTCTCAGGAGTCCAAAGAAATGAGAGAAAAAAAGAAAAACAGCCCCTTTTTAAAGAAATCTCCGGGTGAAAAGTCAAATACACCCCTTTTTTTACAATTCTCGGGCCGGACTTTGTCGCACGAAAAGTACCCCTTTACCGGACATTTTGGCAACACGCATGCGGTCATTCCGACCTCTGAGTGGGGGGCCGGGACCTGGAAGCCCGAGCAGATGGTTTTAGACAAAAGTGCAGTTTTTCTGCTACGCCACCGTACTAAATGTCATTCTTTTCAGTTTGAGCAAATCAATAGAAAGTCACCTTGTAAATAATGAATATCTACGGCAACCGGGTTGCTGCAAGACATCGCCGAGGGTGCCACAAGAGAATTTTGTTAAATCAAAAACATATTTTGGAATAACATCAACCTCATGAAATTAAAGTATCAGAAAACGTATGATGCCCTAATATAAATCATTTTGTGTATTTTGATTAAATATCCTTTTATTTATAACAGAGTGTCCTTAGACATTTAGAAACAGGATGGTTTCAGGCAGCAAGATGCAAAACAGCTAAGTAAATTGTGTCAGATTCCTTAACTTTCAAATCAACTGCTGCAACAATAATTTACCTCTCTATTCCCTGTGATTTCATCATAGAGGTGTGCATGTAAGATGACAGGTGTCTTCTGCAGGGATAAGTTCTTTTCTCTAAATGGCCGACAGCACATCGTCTTTCCTCGGAAGAAGTAATTCTTGATCAAATTAACGATCGCCCATGAGAAGTGGTTCATCTTCAGTTGGAGTACGTCTTTCCTGATGGTGAAGCTAGGTATTCCAGACCTTGACAAACTAATTTGTTCTTTAACAACCGCATCTATAATGAACAATTTTGGGAAAAAATGAGTGACAATTGTAAACTCATTGAAGCGAGGGATACACATGTTTGTTAAAGTAATTCAATAACAAGCAAAGGCAAAAGAACTCTGCATAGAGTCATTGTGGGTTCATTCGTCTTAGCAAAGTTATCCTTTGACATTGTTAATTCTGACATTTTTGCGTTTAAAGATAACCCTTCAGACAAATCTCTAAAAAATGGGTCACCTTTATGAACTGCCTAAACACAGAAGTCGGTCAGGGGCAGAATTCTGAAAACTAATGTTAAGTCCCAAAGTTGACATACATGTAATTTTAACATACGTCTAAATAAGTATTCTGTAAAGTGTAAACTATGTTAAGGGTAAATTATCTTCTTTAAAGCCCTTTTAAAGTGTTGGGAGCCCCAAAATCACTAAGGAATTTGATGGCAAATTTTCACTTACCGTAAATTGTGTAATGATGAGAAAGAGGATGTCATTTATCATCCAAATCTGCAAGGATTTTTAAAACAAATGTGTTTAAAAACGAATATTGATGACAGAATACAAAACTTGGGTAAAGTGTTGCAAGCAGAAAACTTTGTATTCTTTCATCAATATTCGTCTTCGAACAAATTTTCCTCGAAAATCCTTGCAGAAGTCAGTGTTAAATGACATCCTCTTTCACTTCATTAACCAATTGAATTCAATTTTTGCCATCAATTTTGTTGGGCTCCCAACACTTTAGAGAGGCTTACAGGTAACCCCCTGACATTTCCATTTTAATTAATTCTCTAAAGATAATGATCCTTAAAAAGTAATGTTTCATTTAAAAATTGGGCGTACAGCTATGTGAACTAAAGCGCATATTTGTTGAGTATCATCAATGCATACGCACCACCTCTGTCCGGGCCTGTATCAAGAAGGTGCTCATGAAAAGCTTCTTTATTCACTTTTCTATGTTTTCTATAGTTTATTTTGTTCAATAGTTGGTAATTCACAGTTATATTGCATTTTTTACAGAAACCACAAAGGAAAAATGCAGGAAAGAAAACCTCAGCTGCATTTCACTTATTAATACACTAATGTACAATACGTAAGAGATTCCTAGACCAACCTTATTTTCTACATTAACTTTTATGTTATCTTTTTGCTAAAAGAGTTTTCAGAATACCAAAACTATGTTTACTATCATGTTATGTCTGACGGAACGTAAGAGGTTTGCGTAAGGTTATGAGTATGCGCGCTGCATCTTCTTGACTATATAAGACTCTGTTAACACAGTTTTGAACTTAATATTGTTTTCAGAATAACAGTTATTAACGTGAGCTAACATACATTTCATGCTAACATAGTTTTCAGAATACCACCCGAGTTCAGTGATAACTTTATTATGTGTCACTACTCCCAATTGTCACTAACTAATTATGTTACATGTATGTAGTGTATCAGTGGCATAGTGGATGAAATACAAATTGACATGGCTATTGATGAAGGGAGGGTACGTGGGGCTGGAAAAGCGGCGGAGGAGATTAAAGCATTTTCTTGTCAGGCCCCATTTCCCCTTTCATTTTTCCTTCTTTTTTTCTTCTTTTCACAATATACTTTTGGGGCACTTTTCCTCATACCTCAAGTCTTTTAAAGAGTTTCATATCAAGTTTGGGCCAATTAACCTTTTACTAGCCAGTGTCATTATTGATGCATGACTCTCAGACTCTCTGTTTAAAAAAGGCGCACATGAATTCGGGCCTTGAGTTTTTCCAAAAGTGAAATCTAATTAAATTATTCTGAGCATTTTTTTTAAATTAACGCCTAAAGATATTTTATATTATATCCCGCATACTGAAAATCTTGCAATCTGATTGGTCTAAACGGGGTCACATGATCAATGATAGTACTATCTCCCTGCGATAGGACTTTTGTAAAGTAATTTTTTGCTGCTGCCCCACTTGACCCCACTTACCCACCCTTGCCCATCGAATAAGCATAGCAAAGTAGGTTACGCGAAATGTCAATGTCAAATGAGCGCGCATCGACTGTATTACATGTATGAATGTTGCGCTTTGTAAAATCTAGCTGAAGCTAAACTGTCTGCAGAATCAGTTCTTATTATTATGTAAAATTCACTTTAAATAGACCCAATTGCCGATGTGGGATATAAAACAAATATTAACCTCCTTTACTCGGGCAATGGATACAAACTATCATCGCCCCGGTGATGATAGTTTGTACCAATACCCTCGTAGTCGAATAATATTTGCTTATTATCTCTATATACTTAAATATGACATCCTTCAACTTTACATTAATGAGAAAACCTAAAAAGCTGTTTTAGTCACTTATGATCAAAAGTGTCAAACATCCTTTATGATACACCTAGAACTTTTAATGGAAAATGGAGTTAATTTTTTTTATAAATTTACTTATTGCTAGGTGTTTCATTAACATTTATTTACAAAAAAAGGTTTAGACATTAATGATATTCATCAAATACCAGTACTCCATAATGTACATGCATGTAAAGATGTACTCACCCGGTGAGTATTCTCCCTCTCCCGTGTACAAAACTGCCTCCACACTGGAGTATCGTGTACCGGTAATCACAGCACAGTGAGGTATTGTGTAAGTCACCGGTAACTTAAGGACTAAGTCATGAGGAGCTAAACACTGTACACCAAAGCAGACTGACATCTCTTCTTTGCTGTTGCCAAGTTTAGGAGTATCTGTCAGGACACGAAGATAAATGTCCTGCGGCACTTTGCTATCAATTGCCCCGGGAGGGATCTCAAGTTCAATTCCGAAGGAATCTAGCTGAAGTTTGCCACCTTCAAATCCAACTCTCTTACAACATTCCATCTTGATTGGTTTGACATTTACTTCATCTAGTATGAAAATCATGAAACATATTTCCAATAACAGCATTCTGCAAACTCAAACAATAGAATACATAATTGTACTTTCTAGCAAAATATTGAATATAGGTTATAGAGCACCGAAGAGCAACGTCACTCTGAAGAATCCCTTTTATGACAGGAATAAGTGTGAAAGATAATTATTATCACAAATTGTAATGTTTTTATCTTTTAAAAGGCATCTTTTTCAATTTCTTCTTACTGATGCATAGTTTAGAAATTATGCTGTGGAAGAATATGAATTTAGATATACAATCTTTGGAATTTAGCAATATACAAGAATTAAGTTATTTTTTAACTTAAAGGATCTGTCATAATATTGTTGTAATACAATGAAATAATAAGTCCCACAAAGACAAGCATCCAAACCACAAGAAAGCTGGAGTCTACAAGATACCATGCGAATGTGGAAAAGGCTACATTGGTGAAACCGGGAGAAATCTGGAAACAAGACTCAAGGAGCACATAACCAGCTTCAGACTCAGCGATTGGGATAAGTCCACCATCATCAAACATGCCCAACAACACAAACACACCATCGAATGGGATAACAGTCATCTCATCTCCATAATGAAGTATGCACTGGCATACACGCCAAATCCGAGAAGCCATCAAAATTCACCGCCACAACACCGTGCCCCAAGACTCGGGATTATACATCAACGACATCTGTAAACCCCTCATCAACAAGTACCCGGTCACGCCTCCACCACCGCCTCCACCACTGCCTTCACCTCCGCCGCAGGCACCCGTACACCAACCACCGCCACCCGCCAAACCTACAAAGCAACCACCAGCCTCAAACCTACAATGCACAGCAGACGACAGCAGACGACAACGCCGCCTACGTCGGGGACACACACAGCATCTCGCCGACACATCAACGCCGCCTATGCCGGGAACACACACAGCGTCTCGCCGACACCTCACCCCACTCATGGCTTCGAAGCACCTCCCAAGTCCGCAACCCGGAGACTCCAGCCCAGACAGACAAGCAGAACACCAAAGTCCACACCCCGGTGACTCAAGCCCATACAGAGTACCCCCACGTCCGCCAGCTATTCCCCACTCCTGACGACGGATAGTCAACCTGTTTGAAACGTTGAGCCACTCCCGCCACCCATCCTCTCCAACCGGCGCTATAGTTCTCCTTAGAACTATATAAAGCTAAGAAAGATAACCACATTCTTTTTTAAGACTACACCAACAGTCCTTTTCAGGACTACACACCCTCAAGAAAGATTACCGAGAGTCCTTTTCAGGACTCCTCAACCCTCCCTCTCTCACATGGTGCAACCGCAGCCTACTGTATAAGAAATATATTGTCATCTAGCTACCCAGACTTGCCGTTTTTCTGCCTTTTGTTGAACAATACAAAACTTTCTTCTTGCTAGAACCATGCACGATATGCCTATTCATACTTAAACACATCTCTGTTGGATAGCACTAGAAAGACTATAACATTTCATGTTTTTATTCTCCTAAATCTATTTCTGCTGATATTGTCCAAGGTACAAAATTTACCCGTTTCATGGAGCAGGCTTTCCATGGCAATCCTTCTTCTTTCTTCTTCCTCAGTGTTCTGGGTGTCTGTCTGTTCTTCATGAACTTGAATCCTTGATGTGGCTCCAACAAGGTCATCTGTAAGATACAATTAGTCAATAACAGACTCAGAATATACATGTAAATCATTTTCATTGAGACTACTAATTTAAAAGTAATTATTACAAATTCTATTTTCTTTTGGAAAAGAGAACAACTTAAAAAGTACACACGATGCATTTGCATGTAATATTGAATCTTTTACTCTGCATGTGTCATTTATATTTTAAATGTCGACTTTGAGTGAATCATCATATTTTCTATCTGGCACTATTTCAAAATGATTTTGTATAAATATTGTTGGCGTATATATATATATATTCCAACTAAAGGCTCATCCAGTACACGTATTCAACGGTTTATTGCGGGGGCTTTTTTGTTGTACTTACCCGCTGGGTTTCCAGACAGGTTGGTTATCTGGACAGATAATGCTCAAACAGAAAATGAAACACGTTTTTCTTTCAAAATCTCATGATCGTGAAGCACAGGTAAAAGTAACCAAATATGGTTAACATATACCCCTGCATATGTGAACAAGCCTTTATTCATTACACTCTGTGAGTAAATAATTGCATACATGTTTAAATCTAAATAAACTCACCTATTGAAGAAATTGGGGAGGATGGGGAGGTCTTCCTCTTCAGCTTGAAAGGCATCAACGTACCCTGCTTAGAGTCTTCATGTGCAACTGTGACCTTTACATTAGGATATACTGAACGTTTTTGGATGTTAGTTTGAGACAGCAGGTTTCCCACTTTGAGTTCTTGAAGCAAACTCTCTTCCCCTGTGCCCTTGCTGTCAACCTTGCACCTGTCAAATGTCAGCACAGTTACTCCTTTGAGTTTATCAAGAGGCACTAGGTCAGCCATGGGTACATGTACAACTGCTGATGCACCTTCATGTAGTAGCTCATAACCTGAAGATGTTCGAGACCACTTAACAGAGGCAAGTTCTGCACCTCCTAGTTGCACCTTCTTTGCCTCAACAAGCTTCAGACATGGACTTGTCACATGAACTTCATGTAGTACATTGTTTAATGTTGCAAATTGGCAGCAATCATCCTTCCCAAATGGTTCAAGATGAATGTTGGTCAGAAGTGGCAATTTGTATGATGTAATGTATTTGCCTGACTTGTTCGATAGAAATCTTTCAAAGCCTGATAACACCAGTGATACAATATTTGGACAGGAGGTAGAAATATCGACAAACAGGCGGACAGGAGCATCGTTATCATCATCATCATCACTATCATCATCATCATCATCACCATCATCATAGTCATCATCACCATCATCATAGTCATCATCAGCATCATCATAACGATCATCATCATCATCTGAAGACATGTCCGCACATCTTAATTTAAGCTCTCTCAAGGATGATGATGAATTGAACTCAGGAATCTTTGCTTTATTGTATAGATCCAGATTCATCACTTGCAGATCTAGTATCTCTGCATTTGGAAAAGATTTACTGACAGCCAATAGTGTCTCTTGGAGTTTTCCATCGCAATCCACAGACTTAATGCACAGTGTGAGGACGGATCTCATAGCCATATCGAGCATAGGTATTGGGGTAAATAGAGATACAATTACATTGACGAGAGTGGAATCAATGGAGATATGCTCGACTGCCGGACACAATGGAGCCAGTATGGCCATGAGATCTGCGAGGAACACAACATATGTATCCCTTAGTTGAAGATGAGTCTCATCATCGGTGCTCGTCCACTCTTCTACATGTAGCTCCGGTCTAGCACCACCCTTCAAAACAGTGTACAGCCCAGATTTCGTGCCTGAATAAAAAGACAATTAAACAACTCATTTTTTGTGGCCTCCCAATTCACAAAAAAGTACACTAAACATCATTACCGGTATATAATAACTGATAAAAATCTGGTGGTAACATATTGAAATAAGCATGAATAACACAATCATATAATCTATCTAGCACATATTTCTAAATGATAAACACTCTGCATTCCACATAAAATGTTTACAAATAACGTAACCTTCATGTTTAAAGGTAATTTGGAATGATAATGATAATAATAATAACAATCGTCATCATCATAATAGCTAAAACTACATATGTATATCCATTCCAGGGGATGCTCAAGGTGCCTAGAAAGTATAATATACCGGTACCTCTCTTTCGACCAATCAGATGGCTAGATTTCTATCTAGCCATCTGATTGGTCGAAATTGCAGTAGTGATGTTAGCCATTCTCCCGTAAAGAGACGAACAATGCCAGTAATGGTCAATAGTTCATGAGTGATATTCCCCGCAAGATTACGGTGTACCAAGAAAATGGTTAAATTTTGCTGCGATCCCCATTCATGAGTGATATTCCTGCAAGACTTCGGGTACCAGGAAAATAATTGCGATCCCATTGGTTTATGCGTTAAAACTAAGATTGTGCGCAGCGCGCGCGGTTAGCATACAGTTCTTTTGCGATTAATTTGGTCGCTACAAACACAGCGCAGACTGCCAATATTGATTGTAGGCCGAGATCTACATGTAATGACGAGATGATGCTCTTTCATATGACACCTCATTTTTTTAGTATCACCTTCAGGATCACAAGCAATGAAGGTTTGAATCTCGATTTGGAAATAAAACATTTACCAATTTTGCATGATCGTGCAATGCACGTAGACTGCATAGGGATGCGTGCATGCAATCTCAATGGGAAGGATTTTAGAACACAAATCGAGTGGGCAATCAGACACCCTAAGACTAGGTCTACCTGCAAGTTATCAACACAGACCTCAATAGCGTAATCGCACATGTATGATTACCTTTTTTACAGTATATAAAAGATATGATGACTGCTTTAATATTCGAGGAATAGTTGTTTTATGGGCTCTTGGGGATATTGCATCTTGCTATGCCTTGGGGTGATATCAGGTTGCAACATCCCCTTGAGCCTATAAAACAACTATTCCTCTTATAGCAGTAATTATATTTATAACATTTATACCCTGGCTTTTAACTCTTATCCTGCCATAATGAATACACTCTAATGCCACAGGGCTAATCCCTATTGTGCCAAGCCTCGAATCCTCCTGTGCCAAGTTAATTTTTAGATAATCGGATTAACGCAATGGCCAAAACGCATGCAAAACACTAGGCACAGTGCAATGGGCATGAACAATAACTGCTATTATGAATGCGAGCATGCATGCACAAAGCAGATAAGCTGCAGCGCGCTCGCATGAATGAAGCAACCAATTGATAGCGCGCTCGCGTGTAAAGCACTATAACGGTAGCGTGCAAGCAGCCTTATGGCAGGCTATGAGTTAATAGCTTAGATGCCCATATGCACTGGAGCAGAGATTAACTTCCTGTAGGGTTTCCATTTACTACAAATGAAGAGTGACAAATTCAGATTAATGTCTTTCCAAAGGACATTGTGCTGCGATAGGGCTTGAACCCCAATCCATGCATACTGTATCTTCTAGTCCACAACACCTCTACTACAATGATTATGCGAACATGTACAGGTGTATGTCTTCATATTGAACATTCGTAATTGCTACAGATACACAAAGGCTGGCATAATTTTATTCCAAATGTCCTAGCTACTGACTACCTTAACCTTTTAAGTACAAGTTCATCCTCAAGTTAGTCACGTTCACATGTATAAATCCTTTATTGTCTGACGGAAGATGAAATTGGATGAATTCTTTATAAAAATGCTTGAAAAGACACATTAGATAGTTCCAGGCAAAATAGATTATTTTGTGCATGTTATACAAAGAAATTCCAGTCATTTGTATATATTTTTTTTTGTTAAACATTTTGTAAACCTAATTGGGAGAAAAGGGAAAAAAATACCTTCATCGCACAAAGTATGTCTGTTTAGAAAGGATTTTTGTCTTTTCCTTTGGTGAGCTTTACAATCCAACACTTTTACTAGATTTTTGTTAAAGCCAAAATGAATGCTATACACCGTACACAGTACATGTAATACTTTTTCTAGGGTTTCAACACATATGTTGTTACAAGTCCAACACCATGATTTTCGCATAATGATTTTGAATCTCATCCGATATCTTTTCACATACCTTCTCTTCTAATAAGCGGCCTGACAGGTGTATCCCCATATCTACCACACACAGTCAGTCTTTGAGTGTGAAGTAGAACTCCTTCTAACTCCTTTGACTATGAAATGTAATAGGAAAACATGAAAAGGTCTCATGAGATCATTCTTACTCTAAAAAAAGCCTACAGTCTGGAATGGTGAAATAAAAAAAATCTGTGATGTGAATTTACATTATAATACATCATAAGAAAGCTATTTGGTCAACTTTCTCTGCGATTAGATCAAGGCAAATGAACTAGAACAGCATTTTTCAACCAGGGTGCAAGAATAATGAGCCCTTCGGGGGCTCAAATTTACATTTAAATGGAAGGCGTAGGTGCTTACGGTGTTATAATATATTACCCAGGACTCTCTTTAATGGGTTTAGCACATTATACAGTGCATACCAGAAAAAACAAAACCGAGAACTATTGATGTTTTATCATAACTTAGTCATATTTATAATTAATAAATGACACATATTTGGAAAGCTTAGATCCTCCTCTTTCATTTGATGCAACTCATATGATGCATATTTCATGCATGAGTGATTAAAATGAATATGAAGAGAGGAAACCAAAAAGTTATTTGCCGGGCGGTATCTGAATTTCAAAGAGAAAATCACATTTCTAAAAAGTTGAGTTTCTGCCCTTTCACCTCAATCCTGAAAAATGAGCAAGGAATGACGAAGTTCTGTTTATTCAAAGTACAGTGCTTGTATTTCCATAATTTTATCAAACAAATTCGTTTTCATTGGCTCCCTGCCGTAGTAACAAGCAGAATTGACATTGACAATCAGCCATGCATGAAGTCTTTATCTCCCATTGGTTGCTTAAAAATAGATTTTTTTTTCTGTCGGATATTCTAAATCGAGTCATTTTGTCTTCCAAGGAAAAAATTGAATCTCCCAAGTCTAGGCCTACTCTCGATTTACTGCTTCAAAGATAAGGGTCATTGATTTTGAACTGGACTGAACTTGGTATCATTGGAAGCGTAAACATTAAATATTACACTGAGTAAGAATATCATTTGTTTAATTTGTAAATTTAAGCAACAATTATGAAAGTTTATTAAAATCGACGAAAAATCGGCCCACTCAAGACACTAAGACAAATCTCAATACACGCTGATTTTTCAGAGACGTCACGATATGTAAAATGGGCCGCTCAGCTGATCTGCTTGACGACGGTGCGCGAGGTAGTTTGTGTGCAAATCACATGTATTGCTCGAGTACTGTACCCATTCATACCCGATTTTGGTGTTGAACCTGTGGCCAACATAATATATCTGCTGCAACCAGACACAATTTTTTTTTGCTTAAGGGGGGGGGGGGGGGGGGGGGGGGGGGGGGTGGGGGGGGACTGCTGATTAAAAAAGAAAATAATTGCTCCCTAACCCCCCCCCCCCCCCCCCCCCCCCCCCCCACTGAGCGAAATATTTGTCAGCGCGAATTTCAGGGGGGGGGACAATTTAATTTGTCATTGGAACGAATTAGATCAAATCTGGTGGATGCTGATCTTGTTCAGAACTACCACAGCTACATCATATCAAAATTAGGAAGAAAATTGATCAATATTTACAGAGGTATACAATCAATTTTCCATTAATATGCTGACGTCATAATATGCAAATTCATAATTTTGAGTTCCAAGGCCAGTATGATCATGTCACAATATACTTAAAGGCCAAATGAGACATGAAATCATATTTTGAGCAAAGGAAACAGCTAGAGCAAATTGAGGAACATCCTAAGACATAAAAGAGGGAGAACAGGAGCCAGAGGCGGGAAAAGGAGAGGGTGAGAGGGGTGACAGACTAGAGAAAGCTAGAGCTATGCAGAGACAGAGCCCGGGAGACAGAGCCATAGGAGAAGAGGGAGAGAGAGAAAGAGATGCAGAGACAGAGCAAGAGAAGGGGAGAGAGAGAGAGAGAGAGAGAAGCAATGAACGATGCATTTTTCCAGCATAAATAGAATTGAATATTTATTATATATAGAGAAAAGTATAGAGATATGCAATGGAGAACGATGCATTAAATTTTTCTTGCATAAATATTATTGAATATTTACTTTATAGAGAAAAGAGACATTTTTGAACAATTACATGTCTGTGAGAGAGACATAAACATTGCATATACCTGGGCTGAATAGCTGAACAAATATACACAGCTGGAAAAGAGACTTACATCATAGAAATGGGACGATTTGATATTGTTCTAGACTTGGTCAACTAACACGAAAAATTAGGCATTTTATTACATTGTTTGTGATTGTACATGTTATGACAGTCGAAGAAGATGATAAAATCAAATGTTAAAAGGGAACAAAAAACAAAAAACAAAACAAATTTGACCCACCATGAAACGAACCTTTGAACCTGGGTTGATTGAATGGGTGGCAAGTGCTTTCACCAATGGACCAAAATATTTCTCATAGACAATACACGTAAACAGAAAATGAGATGCTCAAATCACCATGATCCCAACATCTGATTAAAAAAAAAAAATCACCTTCCTTGAAGAGATTTTTCTCAGCTACAACATATCCAAACTTGGAAAAAAATTGTACAAGATTAATTGAGATATTGCTCGGACAAGACTGGAATATGTAGAATTACGATTTTAGAAAAAGTCACCTCCCACATGCATATATCACCCAAATTAGGAACATTCTGACATGTCGCTTTTAAATGAAATTTTTACCATAATGACCCCAACAAGATGAAAAATGGTGGGTACTGATTTTGTCGAAAATTGTCTGAGCTACAACATATCAAAATTTGGAAGTAAATCGATCAA
Source organism: Strongylocentrotus droebachiensis (assembly GCA_035222895.1). NCBI lineage: Eukaryota > Metazoa > Echinodermata > Echinoidea > Camarodonta > Strongylocentrotidae > Strongylocentrotus > Strongylocentrotus droebachiensis. Next base: position 39,515 of record JAVYIG010000229.1, on the reverse strand, counting down.
TATTGAGAGAGATGCAATCAATTTTCCATAAATTTGCTGACGTCATTATATGCATATTCGTTTTTTGAGTTCAAAGGCCATTATGATAATGTCACATTATACTTAAAGGGATAGTTGAGTTCAGTTTTCGGACCGCAAATGCCTTCAAAGTGCATAGTTATTGCTCTTATTCTTATCTCTGACATTTCTAGTGCCTTTTTAGAACCTAAAATTGCTATGAAGGTAATTTTAGACCCAAAAATGTGTGAAATTTAGCCAATACGAGCATACCGATTCAGCTCCACTTTCAAAAAAACATGATGACCGTTAATTAATTATTTAATTAAAAATAACATGGGCCGGCTGGTTGTGCGTAATATAAGCATCACGAAAATGTGAACAAAAAAGCCAACATCAGCATTGGCTGAAATACGACGTAAAAGGCGTTATTTCATTTTTTCAATGGTTATATTTCAGCCGTCTCTGAACCAATTTTGATTACGACATAAAAGGCGTTATTTCATTTTTTCAATGGTTATATTTTAGCCGTCTCTGAACCAATTTTGATTAAAGATGATTTTGTCATTTAAATATCATGTTCTTTCAAATTTGACACTCAGTTTTTTCATTATCTCACAAAAAATTATTTTGTGTAGCGCCCTCTGCAACAGAACTCAACTATCCCTTTAAAGACCAAATGCGGACCTGAAATCATATTTCCGACTCATACTCTAAATATGGAAAAAATATTGGGGGTCTCTGTGCATCCCAAAGAGCTATAATGGATTTTGTCTAGGCATGTTTTTTGCCCATATATGCTATGTATTACAAGAGCTTGCGCGCACAGACATTTCTCTTGAACAGACGCTCATTCCATTATTGATGGTCATAAAGAGATAAACATGGTATCTAATTGTTTGGAAAAAAGTGTGAAATATCATGAAAGAAAAAAAATGGCTATTCTATGTTACGTATGGCCATGCCGACGAAAACGCGCGCGCATGCGCATGTGCTCAATTTGTTGACAAATATTCGAAATGGCCTGAAATGTACTCTAGTTTGATTAAAAAGTGATTTTGTGCGTTTTGAAATTTTGCTTGACCTGAATAAAATTAACTTTCATCATGATAAATATGAATGTAAATTGACTTTCCATTTTGGAGATATGACAATAACTTGAATGTCCCCCCTAAAACACAAAATGGCGCCTGGATGACGTCACAAGTACTTGATGAACTTTAAAATGTTCCTGTCACGTCTCATGACTGTGCCAACATTGACAAAACCAATTTTGAGTAGGGTAATCGCTTGCACAAAAAAGGGTGAGAAATAAATAAAAAGAAAGAATAACAAAAAAAGAAAATTCTGACGAAATTAATAGCTGATCCGTCGTTGACAGACCACCTAAAAATATTACATACCCCCCCCCCCCCCCCCCCCCCCCTCCACTGAGCGAAATATCGGTCAGCGCGATTTTCTATTTTTCAAAAACCCTCCTTGAAAAAATCCTGCGTAAGCTACTGGCTGCAACAACTAACTTTTCGTTGTTTGAAGAGTACACCAGAGGGCTCCTCACTCAATGGCATAGGTTATTGTTATTAGCTCTATAGATCAATTATTATTACTATAATTTCTCTTCAAATAGCGAGTGGATATAACGTCGATAGAATACGTACTAGCTGGCATGCAACTATAGCACAGGCCTATATAAGCAGCATACGGTACGCTCGAGCTAGTCGTGAATCATGAACCGGACTGATCTCGGTCTTCTTTCAATTTCCCCTTTCCCATTTATCTGGTACCAGTACTTCAATTTATTTTTATTAAAAATCAATAATTAATCGGCCTCATTTTCGTAAAGAATATCTGGACAATTTAATGTAAATGTTCACCTATTTTGCTCTATTTTGCTCAGCATGCAAAATGTTCTTTGCACACCCAGATCAGAAACGTACATGCTAACATGCATGCCCTCATAATACATGACTATGTTCAAATTTGACGGAAATTAACATGAAAATCAAACAAACATATAGAAAGTATTATTTATTCGGTGAAGGGTTTAAAGAAGAGTAGTTGATACTGTGACTTCACCTTTATGGCATGTGTTTTATCGCCGTCATTTCAATTTGTGAGTGGGTTCTGGAAAGGGTATCAAAATTGCATTTAAAAAGGACTGTACTCATTTTCGTTATGTTCTCAGCAATCCGTAAAGGTTTAATTTACCCATTTTTCAAATTCAATGAACCTTCTCATTAAATGCCAAATTTCTTCAATTAATGGTTGAGATGGGAACAAAAGAGAACTTCCTAGAAAAGGGGTGTTTATTTGCCATCTGGCGATTATTTCACCAAATCTCCATGAGTACAGTATCAACAACATTTCGATGCTGTCACTTGCAGTGCTACCGACTTTTTGAAGTATCCCCAAAAGTGTCCCTTTTTCAAGTGCCCTTTCCCCCTTCTCATACACATGTAAGTGCCACTTTTCACCTCTGATAAGTGCCCCTTTGCCGACTGTGTGTAGTGCCTTTTACCTTGACGCATGCCCCCGTTTCCTCTCGAACAAGTGCCCTTTTTCCTTCTGATACATGTATGTGCTCCACTTCCTTTGGAAATAAATGCCCCTTCCTCTTTGTAATATATGTCCTTGTTCACCTCTGACAAGTTTCCCTATCCAATCTCATAGGTTCACCATTTAAATGTTCTTTGATCAGTGCCCTTTTATTTTGTAATACAAGCATCTTTCCACTGCTCTTAAGTGCCCCTTACATCTCAGAGTATTCCTTTTTAGGTATATTTAGGTACGAGAAGTGCCCCTTTTACTTTCATATGTGTCCCTTATCTTTTCAATCAGTGCCCTTTTCCCTTCTGATGAGTGCCCCTTATTACCTTTCTAATAAGTGTCCAGTACCCTTCTCAAAAATGCCCATTTTCAACTCTGTTAAGTGCCCTTTTCAAATATGATAAGCTCCCTTGTTACTTTTAAAAAATGTCTTCTGTTTTTTCCTTTGTAATAATTGCCCTGTGATTATGTGACTCCTTTTTACCATTATTTTCCACTGTTGCTTACAGAGTGTCCCCTTTAACAATCATTTAAACAGCAATTATGTATCTAGTTTCAATACAGCTTTGTGTAGTAACAAGTATCCTATTTCTACCACCACAATTAAAGACAGTGGTGCTCGTGGGAGGGCACATAATCATGCCCCAAATTTCATGAGACAGGTTGTGCCCCTTTTAGAAATATAATCATGTTTGTTTTTAACACTATCAGATGTCCTTCCTCTTGATAAGTTATTTTAGTATAAGAACTGTGCCGGGAAATCTGAAAATAATGCTATTTTTCTTTTTTAATTTATATTTTAATTTATTATTATTTTATTTGTTTATTTATTTTTATTTATTTATCGATTTATATTTATTTTTATTTTATTTTATTTTTTTTTTTTTTTTGGGGGGGGAAGGGGTTGTGTGCATGAAAATAATACAAAGCTTTCACCCAATTTTGGTTATAACCTTTTACACTGTTACATGTTTTAAAGGACTAAAGATATTGGAGAGAGAACGTCGAGAGAAAATAACACGATCAAGTTAGTTCTTCCTTGGAGGTGTTTTAATATGGTTTAGTTCGGACATAGGAAGATGAAAAACAAAATCTCTAGCATAACGACAGAATACATAGACTTGGCTACAATGTTTAACAGCTACAAGTTATCCATACAAACCTCGAGCCAATGTTGCATCTCCATTTTTCTTAAATCCGAATCTAGGTCGGATGTCCCGTACTCGCACCTCTGAAAAAGTTGAGAAAGGATTTAATAGTATTAATAAAGCATGTGATTCAAACAGGAAATTGTTACCCTAAATTCCTTTGACAATTAAGGCAGATTGAACAAGCTTTTCTGCCTTCTTAACGGTCCCCTCTAACCCAACTAAGTTAGCCTTTCGAAACATGAATACACCTTAACTTATTAATATTCCAGCCTAAGATTTTTCAGAAAATCTCTATTTTGACCAAAAAATGATACCGGTAATAACCATCCATCTTTCAGAGATCTCATGCTTGCTGGACCTCAAAAAAAGGTGAATACGGTCACGTGACTTGATGACACATTTCACGTCACTGCGGGAAACATGTCCTTGTATCTGTCCTATAACTAGAGCATCTTACAATCTCATTGTAATTCATACTTAGGAATGACGAAATGGCCAGAAACTTTCTGGGATTATCAAGTCCATATTATTTTTTAAATAAATGTCCCTTTTTTCAATTGATATCATACTTTGCCTTTTTAAAGACATTTTAATGCCTAAAACACCCTCCTCTTGTCAGCCTGGCGTCAGTTTCCTTTAGAACACAAACTATCAAACAAGTGGGCAAAGAGTGTTTATTTTTATCATTATTTTTTGGTATTCCTGCCTTACGCTTGCGGCTTAGTTTCGTTTTTTCAATTCTATGGCTGGAATCTACCGATACTATCAAGCCACCATGATTGGGATGCAGAAAAGTAGGAGAAAACTGTGAGGACTGCAGCTGAGAAAAGGAAAAAATTGAGTATAATTTTCCACTTAGAATATACCCTTTTACACTGTTACATGATTTAAATATCAAGTTAGTTCTTCTTTGAAGGTGTTTTAATATGGTTTAGTTCAGACATGGATGATGAAAATCAAAAAATCTTTAGCATAAAGACAGAATACATAGACTTGGCAACCATGCATGTTCAATAGCGCTACAAGTTATCCATACGAACCTCAAGCCAACGTTCCGTCAAAATGTTTCTTAAATTTGAATCTAGGTCGGATCTCCCGTACTCGTACCTCTGAAAAAGTTGAGAAAGGATTTAATAGCATTTATAAAGCATGTGATTCAAACAGGAAATTATTACCGTACCCTAAATTTCTTTGACAATTGAGGCAGATTACACTTATTAGCCTTTTTGCCTACTTAATTTACATGTATGGCTTCCACCGTTATTTAAATGATGATGATAAGCATTTTTTAACCATGCATACTTAAATACAAAATACAAAATATCTTGCCTGTGTAAAGATTACAAGGTCATGTTGGGTATAATCTTGGACCGAAAGGTAGAAAGCAAACAAAGCTTGGATCGGACAGCGACTTTTGTAGTTGAATCAGTAGACCCTTTTCATTTTTTCTGCTCTATCGATTGAATAGATATTACCCTATCTAGCCCAGGCTATATTGAAACTGCATAGCCCACCCCCCCCCCCCCCCCTATGATCTCGTCGTTGAACGGCTGATCTCAGCAAAAATTTGCATGCATGTCAAGTGAAGTGTATAGATTACTACCTACCGTATGTTAATTTTTTTTTTTTTTTAAATTGACCATTTGCATATTTATGGTAACTTATGCAAATAAGGTAATAAAATTGAATCAGTAGACCCTTTTAATTTGTTCTGCTCTATCGGATGAAAAGATATTAACCCTATCTAGTAGCCCAGGCTATTTTCAAACTGCATAAGCCCGGGGGGGGGGGGGGGGGGGCTTCTAAGGCCCCCCCCCCCCCCCTATGATCTCGGTGTTGAACGGCCGATCGATCGCCGCGAAAAATTCCCATGCATGTCAAGTGTATAGATTACTATGGTAATTTAAATATTTTGAAAATATTGCCATTTGCATAGTTATGGTAATTTATGCAAATAAGGTGATAAATTCACATTTTTACCCATAAATCATATATTGTTCATATTTAAACATTAGTTTTCACTACATATATTCTTTAGACCATTGGGAATAATAATACAACAAAATAAATAGGAACAGCCACGTTATTCCTTATGTTTTCTATTGATTTGATAATTTCTCATGTATTGTTTTTTAAATCTAGGTATTTTATTGTTTTTGTTGTTTTATTTTAATTCTAACTATAATTCCACTAATTCCACCTAAACTATAAACGAGACCAAATAACCAATGTTTTATGTCTTTTTTGGAAAAATGAGATTTCCATATGTCTTGTACACAAATCATGAAAATGAGCGATCACATGTCTTTCTAACGGTAGGTCTGATTTTTGAAAAATTTATTTCAAAAGATGCCCAAGACTCGAAAGAAAAAGTCATAAAATTTCAGTGCAATATTCTTTGGCATTAAAAAATTATCGCGAAAAATGTAGAGGGGGTGGCTTCTAAAGCCCCCCCCCCCCCCCCCCCCCCCCCCCCGCCCACCTGGGCTAGATAGGGTTAAAGCATAGTTACGTTAAAATGTGAGTTTTTACATTTCAAAAATGTGATTGATAACTTTAGTAGCCTTATGTTTCAAGATGGAATCCAATATTTTTCTCCATTATGGCATTTAAAGGGATAGTTCTGTTTTCAGACGGCAAATGCCTTCAAAGTGCATGGATATTGCTCTTATTCTTATCTCTGACATTTTTAGTGCCCTTTTAGGACCTAAAATTGATATGAAAGTAATTTTAGACCTCAAAATGTGTGAAATTAAGCCAATATGATCATACCAATTCAGCTCCACTTTCAAAAACATAAAGTGACCGTAACAGTAACAATACATGGGCCGGCTGGTTGTGTATAATATAACCAACACTAAAAAGCCAACATCAGTATTGGCTGAAATACGACGTAAAAGATGCTATTTCGTTTTTTCAACAGCTTTTTCAAATTATTGAATATTTGTGGTGGTACACAAGTATTTAAAATTGTTATATTTATGGATATTTCAGCCGTCTCTGAACCAATTTTGATTCAGATGATTTTGTCATTTAAATTATAAGTTCTTTCAAATTTGACACTCAGTTTTTCATTATCTCACCAAAAAAAATATTTATGTAGCGCCCTCTGCAACAGAACTAAACTATCCCTTTAAGATAGCTTGCTTTCTTACTAATTATTAGTCACAGAAAGAAAAGGTTTTGGGTCATAGTGGCTACTGTTTGAGCCACTGTTTAATTAACCAGTCATGGATCCCACTGTATGTTAAAAAAACTTGTGTAGTGCATTTACATTTACATCATCGTAAACTTCACCCCCACCAAACTTTTGTCTTCCAAAGAGGATGGATAAATGACCATATGTAAGCCAAATTAGACATAACCCTGGACTTTTGGTACAATGGCAGCACTTACATGCCATAAGACTGCCATCCTCAATAGGATGGCATAGAAAGGGATAAACATGTTGCAGTAGGCCAATTTAACAGTTCCGGTTATAACTATATTCATATTGGAGAAGTATTATGACAATGTGACAATGAATGAATGAATGAAAATCCCAAGAAAACCATATCCAGAGATATATTCAGCATGTAATAGGTCGGTGCACCCATCACATATACAGAGAAGAGATGGTTAAAACTGTTAAATAAAAACAAACACTTTAGAAGCAATGGTCTACTGGTCTCCAGTGTGCCTCAGATTACAGAATGTTGTATTAAACATTGAAACATTCTTACATAGCATGCAAAGGTCCCCCCCCCCCCCCCCCACTCCTCCAATGAATATCTGTTTGTTAAAACACATTCCTTAAATTAATGATTTTATCATTTATTATGGATAGGATACCCAAACTAACGATTACTTCTACATATTATATCTGATATAATAGTAGTGGGCACAATCAAACTGGAGATATCCATACTAAAGAGAAAAAGTTTATTAAACTAAATGTTAGATGATATGATCCTACTAGATTCAAATGCTCTACAGATATATATTTGCTACCTTATGGTACTTTAAAAATCCTAATTTTGAGACATAACAAACATTAAGAAATGTACCGTAAATCTCTGTGTATATAAGGCGCACCTGTGTATAAAGCGCACCCCTATTTTGAAACGAAAACACACGCCGGGAAGGACTTTCACTTAACATCGAGGTGCAGTTGAAGTCGCCGATTTGTGCTTGTGAACTTGTCAAGAAGAATGTGTAAGATCATTAATGTAAATTAAAAACAGTAGAGTACCTGTAGTGTTCTAAGATACCATAGAATGCGGATTCAGAAATGAGCTACTAGATTCAACAGTATAAGAATATGCGTGAATAATGGAAGCTGAATAAAGTACCATGCTGAGTTCAAACTTGATTCATCTGCTTGTCTTATTTGAGTTATCTCACATACACATCTAACAGTAGCAACCATGTTAGTATGTTACAGTACCTAGGATAAAACCTTGTTGTACGCCAAGCAAAATTGGAGGAATTATTATTATAAACTACATATTGAGATCTATTAGAAAGATTACTTTCAAACCAAGATGACAGACAAATTTGAGTGTTGTTCTAGTTTCCGAGTGGTGAGTCAACACACCGATTACTGAGCTGGGAGACATTGTGTGTGTACATGTGTATAAGACGCACCTCCGACTTTCAATTTTTATCGGCGGCAAAAAAGTGCGCCTTAAGCTATGGTCACAAATCAGAGCAGCGACCGACCGATCAGTAGCCTGCTCGGTCGCTGCTGGAATTAGGCATCGCCCAGCGATTAGGTCGGTGCCCGGGCGGCGACCGCCCAGGCACCGAGCGTATTTAGGGCAGCGAGTGAAAAGTGAGCAGGCGCCGCCCAAATTTTCCGGGTACAGGAAATTTTTGTGATACTTTCATGATCAGGGAAAGTGCATAACAACAAATAAAGAACTATTTATCTTTATCTAGTTAGCCAAGAAATACTAGAAAAAAAGAGTCGCTTAGCAAAAATGGGTTTGAGTTAATTTCAGTTTTTCATACTCTGTTATATGCATTACATAACTTTAAGATAAGAGCACTTACAGAACATGCAATTGTGACCGACCTACATTGATACTCTTTGTTACAAGATATCAAATAGCAACAATGCTGTATTGTTACGGAATGTCTACAATAACAAAACAAAAGCAATTTTTAGTACCGGTACTCGGTATTCAAGTTTGATTGTAATCCATTCACAGGTTCTCAAAATATCGTGATTACAAGCTATTTTTCATATACCGGTACATGGCCCTGCAAGATAAATACATTTCCTGAGTTTGATAGTAATCCATCGGACATGGGAAGTTACACAAAAATAAATCATCTTTAGCATAAAAACAGAACGCATGGACTTAGCAACAGTGTTCAATGGCTACAGGTTATGCATACAAACCTCCCAATCTGTACTTCCGTAACCAGATGACTCTTGTTCTGCTGTCTTGCTTATCTAAAAAGAGTTGAGGAAGAATTGAGGAGCATTTATAAAGCATGTGATCTCAACAGGACACTGTGACCCCAAAATAGGGTTGTTTTGGAGTTGTTTCCCCCAAGGAGATATTACAGGTATGGAAAATTTGTGTTTTGGAATATATAAACCTTCATAAAAATAAACCTTTGGAAAAGCAAGTAACCCCTATACGATCATATATCTAAACATTGTGCCTGGTATGTAACTAATTAAAGTACCGAAAGCGATCATTTTTTTCCATGAGAAAGAATAATTTTTCTGACAAGGCAGATTACATAAGCTTTTTGCCCTCTTATTATATGGCTTTCACAGTTATTTAAGTGAAGGCGAAATGCATTTTTACCATATTCATGGCAACTAAATATCTTGATGTTCATATAGTAAAAAGTCATGTTGAGTATTAACTGGACCCAAAGTAATTAAGAAATGGAATTCAAAATTTCAAGCACACAAACCTTGGATGAGATTGATGATGAATCATCAGGCCATTTTCTTGATCCTTTCTGCTGAAACTGAAAAGATATTAAAGCATATAAGATTACAATAAGATGTATCTTCCTTCAAACTTTATTCACAATTAAGTATGTAGAAGAAGTTAAGCATTTATGCCAATTGGTAGAGGTCATAAATTAGCTTCTCATAATCCCAGAAAGATTTATTGTACACGAAAACTGTAGGTTCAGCATTACATAAACTATGAAGTTCATGGCCGGCCAAATGTAATGCTCAGAACTTCAGACACCTAGTAAATCCATAAATTCAATTCAATTTGCGCTATAGGGTTATGGACATTTTCAGATGCTTTTCCAACTTAAAAGGTTGTATAATTAATCCTGCTTCTCTTCTATGAAGAGATTTAAAATAAAAGATTTCATCAAATTTTGGTTATTATACCGTATCAAAATTACATACGGTATGCACGATGTACCTTTTTTTAATATGGAAACAGTTGGCCAATCGGGCACACTATTTTTGTATAAATAAAAAAATAATCAGTTCATGCAGCGCCATTGTTTTCAGGTAAAATTTTAAAACTTTAAAAAAGGGAACACTTTTTCCCTGTTGGAGCCCTCTGTGTACCTAACTTATTACCATGATAAATTCAAATTCAAACTTTATTGATTTCAATCCAAACAGATAGGATCATTCTCAATTTCTGTACATGGATAACAAATTTCAAAGTTATTGTGTAGTAGATGCTTGAGTGTAAGAGCAGGGAGGTGAAAGAAAAGAAATTACTTGGGGGCAAGTACTTAGCTGAAGTATCTGAAAGGACTTTGTCTGCCAATCGATTCATACCGGTAATCAAATATTAGGCTGGGTTTTGCAATCTCCTCATCAACTGGCTCTCCCACTCCCGTGAGTACAGCAAACTTGGCTGCAATGTTAGGCACACAAGCCTTTGATGCGTATTGCTCCACATCATCCACTGACAAAATCGTAGGAAAATTTCTGCTTTGCGAGGGGCCCCGGAATGGCCGCCACCACACGGGGCCAACATGGCTTCCATATTATTCATGCAAAGTTCTATGGCTGAAATGCCTGAAACCCCCCCCCCCCCCCCCCCCGTTTTCTTCTCTGTTATGTTCATCCGTGTGTCCCGAGACTGTCACCGGAGCCATAGACTTTGGCTTAATTGAACTTAAGCGACTTCCCGATGAGATGTTCGTCTTTTGTTTTCTTCTCTGTTATGTTAATCCGTGTGTCCCGAGACCGTCACCGGAGCCATAGACTTTGGCTTAATTGAACTTAAGCGACTTCCCGATGAGATGTTCGTCTTTTGTAAAGTTTTTTTCTTTACTTCTTTTTTTCTCCCCCGCATGGAGCTCTTAGGCTCATTAGATGGCAGGAGTGTTCCATTGTCGGGCAAATCCCTTGACAAGCATGGCGGAAAATCCGCTGTGTCCATTGACATTGTTCGTGAACTCACGTACAGACCAAATTTTTCCTGAATCGCTCTAAAACGATAGTCTAACCTGATCAAAACGTCCCAAAAGCGTTTAATAAGTCAAGAAACAGAAAAAAGACTGAAGATTTTTGATGAATATTGAAGTATGAAAAGTTACGAGACTCACAAAGTAAAATATGTATCTATGCATTGTGTAGGGTATCTAGTTATTAAATCATTGTTTTCAATGGGGAAGACTGGTTTCTCTGACAAGGCAGATAACATGAGCTTTTTTTGCCTTATTATACACCTTTTACATCTAATTAAGTGCATTTTTACCATACGTATGGCAAATAAATATCTTCCCTGTTCATATAGTGAAAGGTCATTGTTGGGTATAAACGTGGACCCGAAGGTAGAAGGCAAACAAACCTTGAATGTGCCAGCCAGTTTTGTAGTTGAATCATCCGACCTCTTGCCTCCTTTCCGCTCTACCGGCTGAAAAGATGTTAAAGCATAGTTACAACAAAAAGTGAGTTAATACATTTAACAAAATGTAATGTATCACCTTGGCAGCCTTATTTTTCAAGATGGAATCCAAGATTTTTCTCCATTTTGGCATCTAAGATGGCTTTCCTAATTAAGTGACTGGAAGTAACAGTTTTGGGTCTTATTGGCTACTGTTTGAGTCACTGTTCAATTTACGGTACCTGTCATGGATCCCACTGTCTGTTAAAAATGGACTTGTGTAGTGCACAATCATCATCGTAAACTTCACCCTTACCAAACTTTTGTTTTCAAAAGAGAATTGATAACTGACTATATGTAAGCCAAATTAGACATAAGTTCCCCCCTCCCCCTGGACTTTTAGCACAATGGCAAAACATACATGGCATAAGACTGATCCTGATCAAATAAATCATCTTTAGCATAAAAACAGAATGCATGGACTTAGCAACAGTGTTCAATGGCTACATGTTATGCATACAAACCTCCCAATCTGTACTTCCGTAACCAGATGACTCTTGGTCGGCTGTCTTGCTTATCTGGAAAGAGTTGAGGAACAATTTAAGAGCATTTATAAAGCATGTGATCCCAACAGGACCCTGTGACCCCAAAAGAGGGTCGTTTTGGAGTTGTTTCCCCTAAGGAGATATAACAGGTATGGGAAATTTGTGTGTTGGAATATATAAACCTTCATAAAAATAAACCTTTGGAAAAGCAAGTAACCCCTATACGATCATATATCTAAACATTGTGCCTGCATGGTATGTAATTAAAGTACCAAAAGCGATCATTTTTTTCCATGGGAAAGAATAATTTTTCTGACAAGGCAGATTACATAAGCTTTTTGCCTTCTTATTAATATGGCTTTCACAGTTATTTAAGTGAAGGCGAAATGCATTTTTACCATATTCATGGCAACTAAATATCTTGATGTTCATATAGTAAAAAGTCATATTGAGTATAAACTTGGACCCAAAGTTATTAAGAAATGGAATTCAAAATTTCAAGCACACAAACCTTGGATGAGCTTGATGATGAATTATCAGGCCATTTTCCTCCTTTCCGCTGAAAGCATATAAGATTATAAGATTACAATAAAATGTATCAGTTCTTCCTTTATTCAAAATAGGTATGTAGAAGAAGTTAAGCATTTAATATGTCAACTGTTATATAGAGGGCATAACTTAGCTGATCATAATCTCAGAAATATTTATTGTAAACAAAAAATGTTGGTTCACCAAAACATAAAGTTCATTGCCTTATGTAATGCTCAAAACTTTAGACACCTAATAAATCCATGAATTTAATTCAATTTGCGCTATCGGGTTATGAATATTTTCAGAACGTTTCCAACTTAAATGGTTGTATGATCAATTCTGCTTTTCTGTTATGAACCAAACAAAGATATTGGAAATAAAAGATTTGATCAAATTTTGGTTAATGGTATACCCTATATATATATACATGTATATAACACTGTTTCATTATTAAAATGAATACAACCTGTGGAAAGAGGGAAAAAAGCGTTGAGAACCAAATCAAAATCAATTTTCCTCTCTTCTTTGCATGTGTTTTGATATGCCTCATAGTTCAGATATAGGAAGAAACAAATCTTCTTTCATAGAAAAACATGAACTGGAAGCAATGGATTGAATATCTAAAACTTATGTATATAAACCTTGCGTGATCTCTTTGATTTTGGTGTTGCGAAATCAGACGACTCTGGGTCGGACATCTGAAAAGAGTTGAGAGATATCATATGAGAGCATTTGTAATCCAAACAGGACACTGTGACCCCAAAGCGTGTTGTTTCAGGTTTTCTCCCCAAAGGGGATACTAAATATGTCATGAACAAAACAACTCCAAATGAGCCCGATATAATCTGTTACGTCTTGGTTTATTTAACATTCATTATTCCGGAAACAAAATAGCATTCAGAATTCCCAAAATCATTACGAAAAGCTCTCGTTAAAACTATACCCCACCACTATAGCACAGCAGTCAATGTAATCTGGTGGGGTAGCAGTACCCCAGATTCGTTTCTCTCGTTAAAACTTTGAGAGAGCTACTACTATTACACAGGCACCAATGGGAATCTGATGGGGTCTCACTAGGGGGGTCTACCCCACTTTCAATTCTCTGGTTAAAAACTTGGACGGCTCTGAGTGAGAGATTAATACCCTTTTCTAACTGCACCAATTTTCATCGGATGCATCCGGACGCATCCGATGAAAGTGGCAGTTAGAAAGCAACAGAGGGGAAAAAGGCGATTAAATAGCCGATGAAAAGAAGAGAAATAGGCGATTAAATTCTCCTGCTCAAGAGCAGGAGAAATTCTCATTCTATCGGTGTGACACCGATGAAACGTGCAGTTAGAAAACGTTCGGGAGAAAAAGGCGATTAAAACAGCGATTAAAATGGTCAATGGTCGCGTTTGTTGACTTATGGTTGAACATGCTGCATGCTAGCTAGATGGAGCGCGGGCTTAATAATTACGCAATAATTCTTCACTTCCGGCATGGGCTCGCCACAGCGAGAGAATTTCACCGGCAGTTAGAAAGCAACAGGGGGGAAACTGCGGTTTCACCTTTGTTTACATAAGGAAAATTCAATCAGTATTTTCATCGGTGTGACTCCGATAGAGTGCAGTTAGAAAAGGGTATAAGATATTGGATTGCAGCTCGACTTTTCATCATCTTATGTAATACTAGTGTAAACAAACTCTTACTGGGGCTCTGCCTGAAAGGAAATGAGAAGTAGGAAATAAGTATTTTACTTGTTTTAAGATATTTTCAAGTCCTAAAGTCACTAATAATTTAGATGAAGACCAAAATGAAAGTTCGAACGAAGCAAAATAACCCATAATTGGCGATATAACAACAATTTTAACTCTGGCAGCGAACCCCTGCATGTGTCTCTTTCTCCCTTCTCCCTTCCTTTCCCCTTGTATCATGCTTATCTCTCTCTCGCTTTCACCTCATCAAGGTCTCGTTGGGGATGGATTACAGCGCTAGTGTTTACTTGGGGCTTATCACAATCTCAGCTCTAGTACAAGTAGAAATGGTGAAAGTCAAATGGGGGTTTCAATTTTAAACGACAAGTTTTCGTCATGTAAAAAAGGTTTACTAAATTCAGAAAAAGGAAAAAAGGTTCATAATTTTCAAGCTGCATAATTCTGAAAAATGAAATGGAACCCAGAATCAATATTCGGAAATGTGAACAACTGATATGGGAAATTTGTGTTTTGGAATTATGAACCTACAAAAAAATAAACCTTTAGCAAGTCAAATAACCCCAATACGAGATATATCTAAGCATTGTGTGAGAGGAGATCATTGTTTTTAACAGGGCAGATTACGCAAGCTGCTTACCGTCTTTCATTAAATAGCTTTCCAGCTATATGCAATTAAAGGTGATAGGAATTTATTCTTTAGAATGATAGATGCTATAGTTGTGGAGCGCCAGAAGTGTCAAATCTGACAGACATTAGCGCTATATAAGAACCCACTATTATCCATTACCGTTTCTGTCTCTGAGAAGTTTTTGTGAACGAGGTGTTCCACCCCATCCGTTTCCAGAGGTTCTGGCTTGAGGAATTCCCCTAAGTCTTGTCTAGGTTTGGTATCTGATGGATAACACAGACATGTAAGATATCTAAATAATTAACAATCATAACAAATTTTTAGTTTGGAGCTAGAAGGGTCTCAACTCATATTATTTAACACAGAGTTAATGACCATTGGTTCTAAATAAAGAAGGGAAAGTTCAACTGCAACTTCCCCTATTAAACACTAATGATCAAATTACTTGGAGAGAGAGGGTCAACTAAAACCAAACCTGTCTTTTGACAGATCATGGTTAAGAAGACGGTTATGATGATCGATGATTATGATGATGGTAATAATGATGATTATGATGATGATGGTGATAATGATGCCGATGCTGATGATAATTATTATGACTGTTATGATGATATTGATGATGATGATGACGATAATGATGATGGTGATGATGGTGATGACGATGATGATAGTGATGACAAGGATTATGATGATGTTTATGCTGATGCTGATGACTGTAATAATGATGACGATGACGATGATGGTGATGATAGTGATAATGTTGATGATAATTAACAACCAAAATCATGATGCTTGTATTTAACATTAATACACAAAAAGAAAATGAACTCACCTTCTTTTTTTATTTGTATTCTGCTCTCAGTAAACCAGACAAGGTCCTTTGTGTTAGCCACACGACCTACAAACTTCTGACCAAACCAGTTTTCATTGATTGTGTCGAATCCCCCACTGTAGTCAACCTACACATAAAAGTTGGAATAGATAGTAATCGCAGCTTATAGAAGAAATTACAAGTTATATAGGCAAGATATATGGAAACACAAGTTTCCATTCATCTTTATGAAAGGAAGCAGAATGCTCCACCTCCCAAATTTGTTGTGAATGAAATGTCTCTCTCTCAACCGTCTGAAATATCAAATGCACTTAACAATATATGTTTTCTCTTGTGCTCAACCCCTCTGGGCCAGTCAGTGATGAACCACAATCTTGTTCATTACCCATTCAACAGTTTTCCTCAATACAGGTACAGGTTCATCAGGTAGGCAACCGCCTCCTTCAGCTCTCAGCATCTAAAGCCCAAGGACCTGACAGGGTTCTTCCCGTCATACTGAAGAGCTGTGCCCTAGAAATATTATATCTTCTCTTCCATCTCTTTAACATATACCTCAATATACGCAAATTACCAGATTCTTGGCGTCGGGCAAATATTACTCCCGTCCTTAAGAAGGGAGACAGATCAATAATGACAAACTACGGACCAGTTGCCCTCACTTCTGTAATATGTAAGGTTCTTGAGCAAATTGTATCTTCTTCCATTCTTGAACATGTAGACAAATTTGGTCTCCTCAATCCAAATCAACACAGCTTTACACAGAAACGCAGTTGCGCCACCCAGCTTATCAATGTCCTACATGATTGGTGTACAATTCTTGATAAAAACCACCCCCTCGTTTAGATGCTGCTTTCTTGGATATGTCCAAAGTTTTCGATAAAATGCCTCATCACATTCTACTGTCTAAACTATCTGCACAGTTTAATGTCACAGGTACTCTCTAAAAATGGGTCAAGTCCTTCCTCGTTGGACGGATACAGCGTGTGATTTTTCAGGGTTCCCGTTCTCCCTGGGTTGATGTGACTTCTGGTGTGCCCCAGGGTAGTTGTTTAGGCCCTCTCCTTTTCAGCCTTTTCATCAATGATATTTCCTTCCCCCTTTCTACCAAATCTGTTGTTTGCTGATGGCATTCTGAAGTTTCGTACTGTGCAGTCACCCAATTATGCAGAGATGTTTTAAACCGATTTGCAGCTCCAACATGATGGGCCATGCAGAACCAAATGGCCTTCAATCCCTCCAAATGTAAAATACCCCATGTATCTAGGAGCAGGAATCTGCAACCCCCCACATACACATTCAACAAATCTGACCTAGGGGTCACACATATTGATAATATCGTCAAAAGGGCCAACTGTCTACTCAAGTTCATTAGAGTAGTGGCAGGTCAAGCTTCCACACCAGCCATTTTCTCTCTGTACAAAGCTCTCATTCTTCTAATACTAGAATATGGATGTCTAGCCTGGCATCCTCACACACTCAACAAGAACAGCAATTAGAACGCGTTCAGCGCGCAGCCACACGTCTTGCCCTTAAACAACATAGAGGCGACATGTCGTATGAAGAAAGACTCACTACTCTCCACTGGCCAAGCTTATCTTTCAGGAGAGACTATCTCCTTCTTTCATTCACTTTCAAATGCCTCAGTGGTCTCACCCTTTGTGAGGCTCTTACGGAATGCCCCCAGATCGACTCCAGGCGGCAAGAGGTACTTACATTCCGTCACCTTCCTTCTCGGACACAGGCACTTCTTTTTCTTTCTCCATCTCGCTGCTTTCCAAGACTGTGGAACAACCTTCCCACAGTAATAAAAGATTATACTGCTGTACTCGCTTCTATTTCATCCTTCCTTTGAACACTGAAACAATCTCTTCTCACTGTTCATTGAACTCATTTAATTCAACGTAAAAAAATGTATTGATAATTATTAATGGCAATATTTTTCATGCTTGTGTCTGACTTCAAAATCTCTCCATTTCTCTCAAGCAAACCCAACAAAGCTTTCTAATTTTCAATTTTATGTAAAATGTGATTGTCACTTAAAAGACACTAATATGTAATTGTATATCTCACTTAGATCATAACTCGTGAATTTATGTTTATTTTGTCACTTTGAAAAAAATGTTTATATTGCAAGCTCATTTCTTCTTTCCGTATCCGTGAATTTGAGGTTTCAGATTACAATTCTATTTATTTTATTCTGAAAGATTGAAATTATTGATAAGCATTGTATGTTAAAATGTTTCTAATACAGGCACCATTTTATTGATTTGAAAATTTTTAGTTTTAGTTGTATGTGATGAATGTAAAGCAATTGTAATGACAACATAATGTAATGAAAGTCATGACGGATATAATGGTAATTGTTCAAATTATTATAATTTTATACTGATATATGTTTGTCATAATGTGAATTCTAATTCTGTTCTTTACTCTTTATTTTCCAAGATGCAGCCTGTGTTTTCGAGTAACAGCAATTTCAATTGCTTTTGTCACCCCTGACAAGCTGATTGTATCCTTCTCTCTCTCCTCTCCACTTTCCTAAAACTGTTTGCATGTATTATGAAATTTCTATGTATTGTCTGATTGTTATACTCATTGTATGTTTTACGATTGGTCAAATATATAATGAGTATAATAATGAGATCACAAAAGCTCAACTTATTAACAGTATGACCACTTTTACTAAATTTGGTGTTAAGAAATGCATGAGAATCAACACGAAATAGGAGGGTAGGACGGGAGGGGGGAATTGGATTCTCACATAAGGGGCATTTACACTGCAAGCAAAAACCCTAGGTTTTTTCTCACATCCCAGAGTTTCTTCGGGAGTTCCTACGCAACAACCCATAACACAGCAAGAACAAAAACAGAACTAGACATGTAATACTTGTTTGGAACAAGTATAGGTGGGCTGGTCAACTAACATTTGAGACAAAATAGAGCAAAAATAAGCGAGATACTGCTTACAAATTCTTAAAAAACAATATCATGTAGATTCATGACTTCACCTTCTATAGGCATAACACCCGAATTATGAAATTTCTGACATGAGGCCTTTAATCGAAATTTTCACTATGATGACGTCTTCAAAATGAAAAATGGTGTTTTAATGAGCTTGTAGAGAATTGTCTTAGCTACAACATATCGAAATTTGAGAGAAAATCGATCAATATTTACAGAGATACAATCAATTTTCCATAAATATGCTGACGTCATAATATGCAAATTCGTATTTTGAGTTCCAAGGCCGTTATGATGACGTCATAATATTTGTAATGGCCAAATGAGACATGATATCATATCTTCGACTCAAATATGAAAAAAATATTGGTGTCCAGTTGCATTCTAAAGAGCTATAATGGATTTTGTATAGGCCTGTTTTTGCCCATATATGCTATGTATTAAAAGAGCTCGCGCGCACGGACATTTATCTTGAATGGACGCTCATCTTGTTATTAATGGTCATAAAGAGATAAACATGGTATGAACTTGTTCGAAAAAATATGAAAAATATCATGAAAGAAAAAAAATTGCGATTCTATGTTGTGTAATGGTCTAACACGCGAAAACGCGCGCGCATGCGCGTGTGCGCGATTTTATATAAAATGCTTAAAATGACCCAAAACGTATGCAAAAAAAATTTAAGACGATTTTGAGCATTTAAAAATTTTGCGCGCGTTTTGACGCGCGGAAGTACGCGCACGCGCGCTTTTTTTGACATGAAATTGACTGGACTGATATTGACCTTGATCATGGAAAATATGAATGAGAAATGACCTACCGTTATGAAAATATGATCATAAGTAAATGTTCAGAAAATTTCACAAAATGGCGCCTAGATGACGTCATCAGTCAAGGTCAAGTTTGAAAACCTTACTTTGTTTTGTCCATATGGCTATACATATGTGTGCTAAATATCAAATCATTTGATTGAGCCATTTTCAACTTATCTTGCTAACAAAAAAGTGGGTCGAAATAAGAAAAATAAATAAATAAACTAGACATAATACTTGTTTGGAACAAGTATAGGTGGGCTGGTCAACTTAAATTTGAAAACAAAATAGAGCAAAATTAAGCGAGATACTGCTTGAAAATTCTTTAAAAATACTATCATGTAGATTCATTACGTGAACGAAATTCACCTTCTATAGTCATAACACGCAAATTATGAAATTTCTGACATGAGGCCTTCAATCAAAATTTTCACTCTGATGACGTCATCAAAATGAAAAAGGGTTATTATTGAACTTGTAGAGAATTATCTTAGCTACAACATATTGAAATTTTGAAGAAAATCAATCAATATATACAGAGATACAATCAATTTTCCATAAATATGCTGACGTCATAATATGCTAATTCGTATTTTGAGTTCCAAGGCCATTAAAATGATGTCACGATACACTTCATGGCCAAATGAGACATGAAATCATATTTCTGACATATACTCTTTTCAAATATTAAAACAGAATTGGGGTCCAGGTGCATCCCAAAGAGCTATAATGGATTGTGTATAGGCATTTTTTTGCCCATGTATGTTATGTATTACAAGAGCTCGCGCGCACTGACATTTATCTTTAATTTACGCTCATCTTGTTAATAATGGTCATAAAGAGATAAACATGGTATCAAATTCCTTGAAAAAATATGAGAAATATCATGTAAGAAAAAAAAATGGCGATTCTATGTTTTGTAGTGGTGTTACGCGCGAAAACGCGCGCGCATGCTCGTACGCGCGATTTTTTATAAAATGCTTAATATGACCTGAAACGTATGCAAAATAAATTTGAGACGATTTTGAGCATTTAAAAATTTTGCGCGCGCACTAACGCGCGGACGTACGCGCACGCGCGCGTTTTTAGACCTGAAATTAACCGGACTGATATTAACCTTAATCATGATAAATATGAATGAAAAATACCTTTTGGTTATGAAGATATGATCATGAGATGATTTTCAGAAAATTTCACAAAATGGCGCCTAGATGACGTCATCAGTCAAGGTCAAGGTTCAAAACCTTACCGTGTCTTGTCCATATGCCTATACATATGTGTGTCAAATATCAAAGCATTTGATTGAACCATTTCAAAGTTATCTTGCTAACAAAAAAGTGGCAAGAATTAAGAAAAATAAATAAATTACTAGACATATAATACTTGTTTGGAACAAGTATAGGTGGGCTGGTCAACTAACATTTGAGACAAAATAGAGCAAAAATAAGCGACATACTGCTTACAAATTCTTAAAAGACAATATCATGTAGATTCATAACGTGAACTAAATTCACCTTCTATAGGCATAACACGCAAATTATGAAGTTTTTGACATGAGGCCTTTAATCAAAATTTTCACTATGATGACGTCATCAAAATGAAAAATGGTTATTACTGCGCTTGTAGAGAATTGTCTTAGCTACAACATATCGAAATTTTGAAGAAAATTGATCAATATTTACAGAGATACAATCAATTTTACATAAATATGCTGACGTCATAATATGCAAATTCGTATTTTGAGTTCCAAGGCCATTGTGATGATGTCACGATACACTTAATGGCCAAATGAGACATGGAATCATATTTCCGACTCATACTCTATCTTAATATGAAAAAAATTGAGGATCCCGGTGCATTCCAAAGAGCTATAACGGATTTTGTATAGGCATGTTTTTGCCCATATATGCTATGTATTAAAAGACCTCGCGCGCACTGACATTTATCTTGAATTTACGCTCATCTTGTTAATAATGGTCATAAAGAGATAAACATGGAATCAAATTCCTTGAAAAAATATGAGAAATATCATGAAAGAAAAAAAAATGGCGATTCTATGTTTTTTAATGGTGTTACGCGCGAAAACGCGCGCGCATGCTCGTACGCGCGATTTTTTATAAAATGCTTAAAATGACCTGAAACGTATGCAAAATAAATTTGAGACGATTTTGAGCATTTAAATTTTTTGCGCGCGCACTGACGCGCGGACGTACGCGCACGCGCAAATTTTTTGACCTGAATTTAACCGGACTGATATTGACCTTGATCATGATAAATATGAATGAGAAATACCTTTTGGTTATGAAGATATGATCATAATATGATTTTCAGAAAATTTCACAAAATGGCGCCTAGATGACGTCATCAGTCAAGGTCAAGGTTGAAAACCTCACCGTGTCTTGTCCATATGCCTATACATATGTGTGCCAAATTTCAAGTTATTTGATTCAGACAATTTCAAGTTATCTTGCTAACAAAAAAGTGGCGAGAATTAAGAAAAATAAATAAATAATAATAAATAATAAATAAATAAATAAAGGCAATTTTAACAAAAATATAAGGTGGTCTGTATTAGATACAGCCCACCTGATAAACTAGACATATAATACTTGTTTGGAACAAGTATAGGTGGGCTGGTCAACTAAAATTTGAGACAAAATAGAGCAAAAATAAGCGACATACTGCTTACAAATTCTTAAAAAACAATATCATGTAGATTCATAACGTGAACTAAATTCACCTTCTATAGGCATAACACGCAAATTATGAAGTTTTTGACATGAGGCCTTTAATCAAAATTTTCACTATGATGACGTCATCAAAATGAAAAATGGTTATTACTGCGCTTGTAGAGAATTGTCTTAGCTACAACATATCGAAATTTTGAAGAAAATTGATCAATATTTACAGAGATACAATCAATTTTACATAAATATGCTGACGTCATAATATGCAAATTCGTATTTTGAGTTCCAAGACCATTGTGATGATGTCACGATACACTTAATGGCCAAATGAGACATGGAATCATATTTCCAACTCATACTCTATCTAAATATGAAAAAAAATTGAGGATCCCGGTGCATTTCAAAGAGCTATAACGGATTTTGTATAGGCATGTTTTTGCCCATATATGCTATGTATTAAAAGAGCTCGCGCGCACTGACATTTATCTTGAATTTACGCTCATCTTGTTAATAATGGTCATAAAGAGATAAACATGGTATCAAATTCCTTGAAAAAATATGAGAAATATCATGAAAGAAAAAAAATGGCGATTCTATGTTTTGTAATGGTGTTACGCGCGAAAACGCGCGCGCATGCTCGTACGCGCGATTTTTTTTATTAAATGCTTAAAATGACCTGAAACGTATGCAAAATAAATTTGAGACGATTTTGAGCATTTAAAAATTTTGCGCGCGCACTGACAAGCGGACGTACGCGCACGCGCGCGTTTTTTGACCTGAAATTGACTGGACTGATATTGACCTTGATCATAATAAATATGAATGAGAAATACCTTTTGGTTATGAAGATATGATCATGAGTTTATTTTCAGAAAATTTCACAAAATGGCGCCTAGATGACGTCATCAGTCAAGGTCAAGGTTGAAAACCTTACTGTGTTTTGTCCATATGCCTATACATATGTGTGCCAAATATCAAGTGATTTGTTTCAGACAATTTCAAGTTATCTTGCTAACAAAAAAGTGGCGAGAATTAAGAAAAATAAACTAGATTTGTAATACTTGTTTGGAACAAGTATAGGTGGGCTGATCCAACAAAAAATTGAGACAAAATAAAGGGTACATTCGAGATAGCTTTTTGTCTCAGCTACAACATACTCGAAGTTCAGCGTAAATGAAGCTAAAACGACGTAGATATTGCTCGCGAAAGACGGGAATGTAGAATCGAGTTTTGAGAAAAAGTCATGTCCCATAGAGAATACACGCAAAATGTGAAAAATTGACATGCCTCCTTTAATCACAAAAATACGCCATGATGCCTTTGTCAAAATGAAGAATAATAGGAACTACATTTGTAGAAAATTGTCTCAGCTAGAACATATTAAAATTTGAAAGAAAATCTATTAATATTTACAGAGATACAATCAATTTTCCAAAAATATGATGACGTCATAATATGCAAATTGAAATTTTGAGTTCGGAGGCCATTATGATGACGTCATGAGTTAATTGAGGGTCAGATGAGACATGAAATCATATCTCCGACTCGTACTTTATCAAGATATGAAAACAAATTGAGGTCATCTTGCATCTTAAAGAGCTACAATGGATTTTGTATAGGCATGTTTTTGCCCATATATGCTATGTATTACAAGAGCTCGCACGCACAGAAATTCTTGTTAAACGGTCGATCATTCCGTTATTAATAGTCATAAAGAGACATACATGGTATCAATTTGTTTGTAAAAATATGTGAAACATTATAAAAGAAAAAAAATGGTGATTCTATGTTGTGTAATAGTTTTACGCGCGAAAACGCGCGCGCATGGGCGTGTGCGCGATTTTTTATAAAATGCTTAGAATGGCCTAAAACGTATGCAAAATGATTTTAAGACGATTTTGAGTATTTTAAAATTTTGCGCGCGCATTGACGCGCGGACGTACGCGCACGCGCGCGTTTTTTGATCTGAAATTGACCGGACGGATATTGACCTCGATCATGAGAAATATGAATGAAAAATAGCTTTTGGTTATGAAGATATGATCATGAGTTGAATTTTACAAAATGGCGCCTAGATGACGTCATCAGTGAAGGTCAATGTTGAAAACGTTATCGTGCTTTGTACATATACCTATACATATGTGTGCCAAATTTCAAGGCATTTAATCGAGCCATTTTCAAGTTATCTTGCTAACAAAAAAGTGGTTAGAAATAAGAAAAATATTTAATAATAAATAATAAAGGCAATTCTAACGAAATTATAAGGTGGTCTGTACGATATACAGCCCACCTGATAAATAAAAATAATAAAGGCAATTTTAACAAAAATATAAGGTGGTCTGTATTAGATACAGCCCACTTGACTAGATTTGTAATACTTGTTTGGAACAAGTATAGGTGGGCTGATCCAACAAAAAATTGAGACAAAATAAAGGGTACATTTGAGATAGCTTTTTGTCTCATCTACAACCTACTCGAAGTTCAGCGTAAACGAAGCTAACAAATTGACATGCCTCCTTTAATCGCAAAAATACGCCATGATGCCTTTGTCAAAATGAAGGATAGTAGGATCTGCATTTGTAGAAAATTGTCTCAGCTAGAACATATCAAAATTTGGAAGAAAATCGATCAATATTTACAGAATTTTCCATAAATATGCTGACGTCATAATATGCAAATTGGAATTTTGAGTTCGGAGGCCATTATGATGACGTCATGAGTTAATTGAGGGTCAAATGAGACATGAAACAATATCTCCGAATCATACTCTATTAAAATATGAAAAAAAATTGGGGTCACCTTGCATCCTAAAGAGCTACAATGGATTTTGTATAGGCATGTTTTTGCCCATATATGCTATGTATTACAAGAGCTCGCGCGCACAGAAATTTTTGTTAAACGGTCGATCAATCCGTTATTAATAGTAAAAAAATAGAGCAAAAATAAGCGAGATACTGCTAAAAAACAATGTCATGTAGATTAATGATGTGAACGAAATTCACCTTCCATAGGCATAACACGCAACTTAAGAAATTTCTGATATGTGCCCTTTAATCGTAATTTTCACTATAATGACGTGATCAAAATGAAAAATAGTGATAATTGAGCTTGTAGAGAATTGTCTTAGCTACATCATATCGAAATTTGGAAGAAAATCGATCAATATTTACAGAGATACAATCAATTTACCATGAATATGCTGACGTCATAATATGCAAATTCGTATTTTGAGTTCCAAGGCCATTATGATGATGTCACGATACACTTAATAGCCAAATGAGACATGGAATCATATCTCCGACTCATACTCTATCTAAATATGAAAAAAAATTGAAGGTCACGGCTCATTCCAAAGAGGTATAATGGATTTTGTATAGGCATGTTTTTGCCCATATATGCTATGTATTAAAAGAGCTCGCGCGCACTGACATTTATCTTGAATTTACGCTCATCTTGTTAATAATGGTCATAAAGAGATAAACATGGTATCAAATTCCTTGAAAAAATATGAGAAATATCATGAAAGAAAAAAAAATGGCGATTCTATGTTTTGTAATGGTGTTACGCGCGAAAACGCGCGTGCATGCTCGTACGCGCGATTTTTTATAAAATGCTTAAAATGACCTGAAACGTATGCAAAATAAAATTGAGACGATTTTGAGCATTTAAAAATTTTGCGCGCGCACTGACGCGCGGACGTACGCGCACGCGCGCGTTTTTTGACCTGAAATTGACCAAACTGATATTGACCTTGATCATGATAAATATGAATGAGAAATTACTTTTAGTTATGAAGTCAGATATGATCATGAGTTGATTTTCAGAAAATTTTACAAAATGGCGCCTAGATGACGTCATCAGTCAAGGTCAAGGTTGAAAACGTTATTGTGATTTCTTTATATGCCTATACATATGTGTGCCAAATTTCAAGTTATTTGATTGAGAAAATTTCAAGTTATCTTGCTAACAAAAAAGTGGCGAGAATTAAGAAAAATAAATAAATAAACTAGACATATAATACTTGTTTGGAACAAGTATAGGTGGGCTGGTCAGCTAAAATTCGAGACAAAATAGAACAAAAATAAGCGAGATACTGCTTAAAATATCTTAAAAAGCAATATCATGTAGTTTCATGACGTGAACGAAATTCACCTTCTCTAGGGATAACACGCAAACTATGAAATTTCTGACGTGAGGCCTTTAATCGAAATTTTCACTCTGATGACGTCATCAAAATGAAAAATGATGATTATTGAGCTTGTAGATAATTATCTTAGCTACAACATATCGAAATTTGGAAGAAAATCTATCAATATTTACAGAGATACGATCAATTTTCTATAAATATGCTGACGTCATAATATGCAAATTCGTATTTTGAGTTCGGAGGCCATTATGATGCTGTCACGATACACTTAAATTGCCAAATGAGACATAAAATCATATCTCCGACTCATACTCTATCCAAATATGAACAGAAAATTGGGTTTTAGGTGCATCCTAAAGAGCTATTATAATGGATTTTGCATAGGCATGTTTCTGCCCATATATGCTATGTATTACAAGAGCTCGCGCACACGGAAATTTATCTTGAATAGATGCTCATCTTGTTCCCAATGGTCATAAAGAAATAAACATGGTATCATATTGTTCGAAAAAATATGGAAAATATCATTAAAGAAAAAAAAAAGACTATTCTATGTTGC
Organism: Strongylocentrotus droebachiensis; assembly: GCA_035222895.1. Classification (NCBI taxonomy): domain Eukaryota; kingdom Metazoa; phylum Echinodermata; class Echinoidea; order Camarodonta; family Strongylocentrotidae; genus Strongylocentrotus; species Strongylocentrotus droebachiensis. Next base: position 12,604 of record JAVYIG010000229.1, on the reverse strand, counting down.
AAAATACCAGTACGCGCGAAAACGCGCACGCATGCGCATGTGCGCGTTTATTTTCAAAATGCTTAAAATGGCCTAAAACGCATCCAAAAAAAAATTGAGATGATTTTGAGCATTAAACACGCGCGCGTTTTTTGATCTGAAATTGATCGGACGGATAATGACCTTGATCTTATTAAATATCAATGAGAAATGAATTTTGGTTATGAAGATATGATCACGAGTTTATTTTCACAAAATGGCGCCTAGATGACGTCATCAGTCAAGGTCAAGGTTGAAAACGTTATTGTGAGTTCTCTATATGCATATACATATGTGTGCCAAATTTCAAGTTATTTGATTGATCCATTTTCAAGTTATCTTGTGAACAAAAAAGTGGTAAGAATTAAGAAAAATAAATAATAAATAATAAAGGCAATTTTAACAAAAATATAAGGTGGTCTGTATGATATACAGCCCACCTGATAAAGGCAATTTTAACAAAAATATAAGGTGGTCTGTATTAGATACAGCCCACCTGAAAAATATAGGCAATTTTAACAAAAATATAAGGTGGTCTGTATTAGATACAGCCCACCTGATAATAAAGGCAATTTTAACAAAAATATAAGGTGGTCTGTATTAGATACAGCCCACCTGATAAAAGAACCCACCTCTGGAGTATGCTTTATTTTAAGTTCTGCCAAAATCCACTAGTCTTTGCAGTGTAAGAGCTGCTCTCAAAATACCAGTGAATTATTTTTGTTTTTACTCATGTGACTCTCCTCACTTATGTGCTATCCGAGTATCGCATGAGGAGCAGCAACAAGTTGCACATGCGCACTGCTCATCAAAAAAAGCACTTGAATTTTTTGATGGAAAGCAAACAACCAAAGTTGTATGCACGTTTATCCTGTACTGTAGGGTAAATATTAGTTACAAAAAACAGTGGTTTTTCAACAAAATGTTGTATTGTGAATGGGCCTATAGAAGATGCATCTCAAGTTTAGATAAGAATGGAGATAGCTTATAAAGTCAATGAAGAGGTTCATGTGATTAGTGGAGTAACTTCACACGACTAGTACAAAAAAACAACCTGGACCCTGTTTCATGAAACTTGATATCAATATCAAGTTACAATAACTGTTTTAAGATAAGTTATGGCATCTGGTTAGCTGAGAGATAATTTTGTCATGGAATTTTGGCATTTGTTAATGAAAACAATTTTTAATGAAACAGCTGGGTCCTGTTATGGAAAGCTTTCACTTCACGTGCTGAAAGCTTCTTCAGATCTACAATTTCATAGCAGGTGCTGTTGCTGATGTAGTATGACGATAGTAAGCATGGGATCATACATGTACTTTGAAAAAATAATTGAAGAAAGAGGGAGGCTTTACATATATATATGCACTGAATGCAACACATCACTGAACAAAGGCTTAGGACAATGTACTCTTTCTTTAAAGTATGATCCCATACGGATGAATATTTTAAATGTTAATTCTATATATATTATGCAGCTTGGTCAATTCATGTTCCAGTACAAACATAACAACTTGCCACCTGTCTTTGATGACCTTTTTATACTGAACTCTTCTATTCATTCATATGCTACAAGAAATGCAATTAGTTTCCATATACCCATAGCTAAGTCTTCTTTTTTTTACAAAAACGGATACCCTTCAATGGACCTATGTTAGGGAGTCATCTTCCACTTGACGTCAAAACTTGTTCTTCATTGTATTCATTTAAGGCTAAGTTAAGATTATTACTGATAAGTAATCCATCCTTTACAACATTCACATATACATGTAGGTAGATGCACTCCACCCCCCCCCCCCCCCCCCTTGTCTTTGATATATTTCTCCCTCTTCTTTCTCGTTATTGGAACCATCTCATTATTTTACCTTATATTTACTTTTAAGTTTTAATTGTATAATTTGTTTCTATTATTGGGGGTGGTCCTCAACAAATATTTTTTTATTTTTGACTACCCCTTCCACATTTGCTGATTTGTTTCTTTTTAAAACATACATTGCTCCAACTGGAGTCGTTTTATATATGATGTACGTGTTCTATTATTGTATTGTATGTATGTATTTTATTTTATGTAGCTTCCTATGTTTTGCATTTGTGAAGAAATATATTGAACATTTAACACTGAACATCCCAAGGAACTCGAAATCAAATTATTACCATTATCATCGTCATTATTATCATTACTATCATAATTATAATTATCATGAATATTAATTATTATTGTTATTATTATTCTAACATATCGTCATACTGCATCAGCAGGAGCGCTAGCTACGACGCAAGTGAAAGTTTGCAGGTGATTTTTCTACTGATTGTGAAGAAAGAACTATTTTTCAAGTGAAAACACCAATCGGAGCTTTATACAAAGTACATTGCCACAGGATGTTACAATATGATGTATAACATATTGTTGTATAGCGCCATCTATGTTCATACCACAAGATACTGTGAATAAAGAAATCTCCCTCTTATGCCAGGTTAACTCACTTGTGCAAGTAGTGTTTATTTGTAGCTAAGAATGTCACTATTATAGTTGTAATAAGATAGAAAGAGACTAACAAATACATGGTGTCAGAAGTATACTTATCAGATTTAATGCCATGACTTGATTTGGCATGAGAGCATATAGGAAAGTTAGTTTCTAAGCTATCTTTTAACGGTCTAGACTATATTTAGATATTGTAGTCCCATGTACTATGTTTCGTGTATACTCTCTTAAGTACATGTATGAGATAGTATCGGTGAACACTGATACAGGTACTGTAGAAGTCACAGTGTATTAATTATTATACTGCTGTAAACGTGATTTTGTCTGACATTGCAGTGCATTCGGGGTAGAATATCAAACCTCTTGACAATAATGCCAAATCCAGAAGTTAGTGGGGGGAGTGTTGATGCACACGAGATCCCTGCAAGTGGCAATGAACAGCCAGGGCAGTCTGATCCGCAGAGAAACAGTAGGAGAATTAAGAGTAATGTTCCCTTACCCCGTCCTCTTTCTCTTCAAGGAGATTTGAAACAAAATTGGGAGATATTCCACCAGATGTGGGAGAATTATGAAATAATCACGGGTCTGGAAAGTGAGCCCGACAGATATCGGATCGCTCATTTCATGACGGCCATTGGCCTAGATGCTGTGAAAATTCATACGGGCCTTCCATTCAGGAATGAAGAGGAACGGAAAGACTTCCCCACAATTCGAAAGCTATGGCGAGAGTACTGCAGTGGCCAGACAAATATCACGTATGAACGTTATAAATTCAATAAATATGCCCAACACGAGGAAGAGACCTTTGAAAGGTATTATGTTACATTAAGACAATTGGCAGGGAGCTGTGAATATGGCGCCCTGATGGAAGAATTGATTAGAGACAGGGTGGTATTAGGTATACAAGATGACTCGGTGAGGAAGCGATTGCTTCAAGAGCCAAATCTGACCCTGCAGGGGTGCCTTGACATTTGTCGGGCTTATGAGTCCTCTAAGACGCAAACACAGCTCTTGCAAGGTGATGCTTTAGTTGCGCATGCGGTGTCGCAGAAACACCAGCGCCATTGGCAAAATAAAGGGAAGGATTATGGCCACCAATCAGGATCACAAAACAATGTGATAGAGTGTAAATTTTGTGGACTGAAGCATGAGCGTGTTAAAGAAAAATGCCCAGCCTGGGGCAAACAATGCTCAAAATGCGGCAAAAGCAATCACTTTGCAAAGATGTGCATGTCGTCTTACGATAACAGTAGTAGCTCTAGTAACAGGTCAGGAATGCAAGCAAGACGTAGTAGACCACCATTTAGGGGTGCACAGCACAATGTGCGTGCTATTTATGAGGATTCGGATGATGAAATCATGGTTGTTGAACTAGGCGAAAACACTAAGGAAGAGAATATCAAGGCTGTAGGAAACAATAATGAAACCCGATTCCAAAACAAAATCATGGCAACATTTCTCATTGAGGGGGAACCGGTGAAAATGCAAGTTGACTGTGGAGCCACAGTGAACGTCATCCCTCGAAAGCATGTTCCCCTGGGTATACCAATTCACGAGAATGCCAAGCAGCTAGGCTTATTTGGGAATAAGGCAAGCATTACGTCTGTGGGCACATGCAAACTGCACATGATGAATGCTAAGAATAGACAGCCATGTGATGTCCTCTTCCATGTTGTAAATGAAGAAACATGTGTACCATTGATAGGATCTAGAAAGGCTCAATCAATGAATCTAATAACAGTGCAGCATGAGAACATCGCTAGTTTAGATGACTCACAGGGTTTGGATAAGTATGCAAAGACAAAGAGCGAAGTAGTGAAGAAATACCAAGAAGCATTTAGTGGGCTGGGGAAGATGCCAGGCAAAGTCCACTTAGAGGTAGATGATTCATCACCAGTAGTGATGCCCCCCAGAAGGGTTCCAATAGCTGTTCGGGACAAGCTTAAAGAAGAGCTGAATAGATTAGAATCTCTAGGGGTGATAGATCAGGTACAGAAACCAACAGACTGGGTTTCAGGGCTAGTAGTTGTACAGAAATCAGATGGGAGAATCAGAGTGTGCATAGATCCCCAGTATTTAAACCGTGCCCTTAAAAGAGAACACTACCCATTGCCCCTCATTGAAGATGTGCTCCCTGAACTGGCTTCGGTAAAGGTCTTCACCAAGGCAGACTGCAAGGAAGGGTTCTTGCAATGTGAACTTGATGACAAGTCATCGCTTCTCACGACATTTCAGACTCCATGGGGACGCTACAAGTGGAGAAGGCTGCCATTTGGAGTCAGCCCTGCCCCAGAGCTTTTCCAAAAGCTCCTAGATCAGAACTTGGAATGTCTGACAGGTATCTACAAAGTCGCAGATGACATTCTGATTGTTGGCCGAGGTGCGACGCTCCAAGAGGCTCACGCAGATCATGACGCGAACCTCGACGCCCTGATGAAGAGATGCATCGAGCGCAAGATCGTACTCAATGAACGAAAATTTGAGTACAAAACCGACCGCGTGAAGTTCATAGGCCATGTCCTAACCAGTAACGGACTACAGGTTGACGAGGACAAAGTGAAGGCCATAACGGAGATGCCCGAACCGGACAGTGTCGAGAGCGTACAGAGATTCGTGGGCATGGTGAAATACCTTGCAAAGTTTCTACCGGCCCTTTCCGAAAAAAGTGAGCCCCTGCGTCGACTAACCCACAAGGACACACCATGGGAGTGGGGGCCCGACCAGGACAAATCTTTCGCGGATATCAAGTTACTTGTCAGCTCAGCGCCTGTCTTGAAATACTTTGACCCGGAATGTAAAACGGAAGGGCAAGGCGATGCCTCTCAATCGGGCCTAGGATTCGTACTCCTACAAAAAGGCCAACCGGTAGCGTACTCCAGTCGGGCGTTGACTCCAGCAGAAACGAGATACTCCCAGATAGAAAAAGAACTTCTAGCACAAGTGTTCGGTCTCGAGAAACACCACGAGTATGTTTATGGCAGGGAGATCGTTCTGTGGACCGACCACAAGCCGTTAGTATCGATCACACAAAGATCCCTAGCCACCGCACCAAAGCGTTTACAGCGGCTACTGCTCCGTCTAATGCAGTATGATGTGCAGATCAAGTACATGCCGGGCCCAGAACTCTATCTAGCAGACACACTCTCACGTGCTTACCTTCCAAGCACTGAGAGATCACGTACCGAAGCCGAGACTGAACGCATCCATCTTGTTGATTCACTGAGAATTTCTGACGCGATGAAGAAGGAACTACACGAGTCGACCGCGCGTGATGAGGAACTTTGCGCCGTGATGCAGTACATAAACGAAGGATGGCCGGCATCCATCCGAGACTGTGCTCCCGAAGTGAGACAGTATCATGCCATCAGACATGAACTAACATTCGATGACGGCATCGTTCTCAAGGGACTTCGTTGCGTGATTCCACGAACAATGCGTCCGACCGTAAGAAAGAGACTCCATACCGCACACACGGGAATCGACAGCACTTTGAGGAGGGCGAGAGAATGCGTCTATTGGCCGGGAATATCCGCGGACTTAAAGGATTATATATCCCGTTGCGACGCATGCAACACATATGCCGTAGCACAACCAAAAGAGCCCCTGATCAGCCATCCTATCCCGAGCCACCCGTGGCAGAAGGTTGGCTGCGATATCTTCACGGTCAGTGGGCAGGATTACTTGTGTACTGTCGACTACCTCTCGGACTACTTTGAAGTAGATAACCTCAAGGGCCGTAAGGACGGCAGCGCTATCATCAGCCGGCTCAAACGTCACTTTTCCACTCACGGCATACCGGAAGTAATCATGAGCGACAACGGCCCTCCGTTCAACTCCGAACAGTTCGCAATGTTTTCTAGAGAATACGGATTCTCACATTCCACCAGCTCCCCGGAATATCCTCAAAGCAATGGAAAGGTGGAAAGTGCTGTAAAGATCGCGAAGGGACTGGTGAAAAAAGCAAAGACAGCTGGGGAAGATTTTTATATGAGTCTTCTCGTCTGGCGCAACACCCCAACCGCGGATATGAACAGCTCTCCAGCACAAAGGATGTTTGGGCGCCGGATGCAGACAAACATTCCTATCGCGAATGAACTCCTGCAACCACAACTGGTGATGGATGTACGGGAGCGGAAAAAACAGAAACAGGAGAAACAAGCTCTGTACTTCAACCGCCACACACGAGTTCTCCCTGATTTACAAGTAGGTGACCATGTACGCCTACAACCATCGCGTCATAGGGATAAGTGGGACGAAGCGGAAGTGAAAGAGAAAGTGGGCATACGATCATATAGGATTATCACGGACAGTGGGCGCGAACTTCGAAGGAACCGACGCCACTTGCGAAAGACATCTGCACACACCACATCCGAAATCCCAGAACCAAACGCGGACGATCAAGCTCCAGAGTGGTTCGAAGACAGCGGACAACCAACTATAAACCCTCACGCAACACCGATGACAACACCAGCAAACCCACCAGAACAACCACTACGCAGGAGCCACAGGCAACAACGACAACCCCAATACCTTGAAGACTATGTAACCAATTAATTAAGACCCCATGCACACCTCCCTGAGTTACAGCTACCGTACAACATTTAGGAATTGCTCATTCATAATGTTTACCATATAACACATAACTAGAGAATAATTCAGACTATATCATTTGTATTACTTTAGGCTTAATGACCAGCTATCCCACATACATGTACAAGGCTAGTGCCACGTTTGGTTATAATATCATAACAGATTTGCATGTAAATAACGCGACCTTGTTAAGTCGCAGTTTGATGTATATAAATGTAAATGCGTTAAAATCCTGGGCGACATCAGATAAACAACAAAACTCTATTCTTCTAAAAAAGGAAGGATGTTACAATATGATGTATAACATATTGTTGTATAGCGCCATCTATGTTCATACCACAAGATACTGTGAATAAAGAAATCTCCCTCTTATGCCAGGTTAACTCACTTGTGCAAGTAGTGTTTATTTGTAGCTAAGAATGTCACTATTATAGTTGTAATAAGATAGAAAGAGACTAACAAATACACAGGACATACCCGAAGATGAATTAGTGGAAGCGTGGGCTGTTTTCTGTTACCAGTGTGTTCATCGGTTGCTTTCTGGATCAGGGCCTCCACCTAAGACATAAAAGATTTGCAAAACATCCAAACAGTGGTGTTGTCAGAGCTGCCAACCTTGTGCGACCAAAAAAAGGAATCACAATGACCAAAAAAAGGAATCACGGTGGCAAAAAAAAAGAATTTCAAGCAAAAAAAAAAAAGGAATTCATAAAAACGAAACTTACTACCACGCGCGAAACACTTCCAATGCAGAAATGTTCATTCATCATGCTGTTTTTTCCATACAAGCAGGTAATTTTTGTGGTGGTTATTTTTGGTATTATCGGCATTTCATTTTTTTTAAGAATATTTTTCTCTTCTGGTCTATACCCAGCCTGTCTAATATCCATATGGTCTAAGAATCATTTGGTCTAATGACCATTCAGTTCTCTACCCATTTGGTATTTCACTCATCTGGTCTAATTGCCAGTTGATCTCATTCCCAGTTTGTCTAATGCCCATTTCATCTACCATCCTTGAGGTCTAATTATCATTTGATGATTATTATTATCTATGGGAATAGACTAATCGGATAGTGGACGAACTGGTTGTAGCCCAAACAGCAATTCATTGTAGTTCCTGGTACAATGCATCACACCTCGTTGAAAGCTCAGAGCAGATTATCCTTTCACTCTCTTGTCGTGAATATACATTGTACTTTGAATATTCATTGATATGCATTGCTCTAAATATTCATGATACCCATTGACTTTGAATATTCATTTTATCATACATTTTACTTTGGAAATTCATGAATATACATTGGCTATGAATATTCATGTTTAGGGTGTGAGAATGTATAAAGTCAACTACAATTTTTTTTTTTTACCTGGGCCCGTAGTATAACGCTTAGAATTGATGATAACTCTGCTATTAATGATTCCTACCAAGGAAACCTTGATTTGATTGGCTGTTGAGTGATCTTGCAATGGTAGTTAATGTTGATGGCGAAGTTAACATCACTTGTAAGTTTTATGCAAGGCCCCCCCCCCCCCCCCCCCCCCCCAATTCTATAGGCAAAAGGTCAAAGAGTATGAATACAAAAACAAAAAGACAACATTAGCAACTTTGCAGAAGTAATACTTAAAGCTCACATTTTGAATACAGTATTATACAAGTAATACACAGCAGTGAGGGCATTAGTAAGAATTACGGCCACACAAGGTGCCTTTGGAACAGTCTAACACGCCTGAGGCACGGTAGCCGAGGGTGTTTGAACTGTTTTGAGGGACCGAGTGTGGGTAATTTTACTAATGCCTGAACAAAATGCTGTGTTTATTTTTTTGTTTTATAAGATTATGTTTTATTTGTTATATAAAATGATGTTTTATAAATGATTTTACTAATGACCGATCATTAGAATTGGACAATGATCGCTCATTATCCAAATTACGCATTAGGCAAAATAAATGCCTGGTCACGTGTACGCTTTCAACCAATCATTTGATTAGGATCCACGTCATCATCTTATAAAGCCACATATTTTGAATACAGTATAGCCACATATCACCCATTGCATCATGACCAAAACGTGTTTGGTAATTGGTACACTTTCAGCAAATAAACCTCCACTGATTTGTATTCATCAACTGCCTGATTTTTGTTCTAATTTCTATTAATTTGTCATGATTTATACATGTTAGGTAGGGGAATAAATGACAAATAATCCTTTTATCACCCTAACCCAACACTGTATGCAGAAGGTATAATACATTACGGCTACATGATATCAAAATCAACCCCTTATTTTTAAGATATGAGATTTTTGCAGTAAATACCCCTATTTAATTCAAGAAGCATTGGAAATAGAGACTGCGAAACATCATCTTTTTGTAATTCTTAAGAAGCGATCATTACAAATCTCTATTTTTATTACAAAAAAGACTCATGGGTCACCTTAATTCCCCCAAAACACTTCATTAAACAGAAAGGATAATGTGCTACCTTTTCAGTGTAAAATGCGCTGGTTTTCTCTGGGAGTATGACATCGTCGGGATCAAGGGTAGTGTCCTGGAGGCATATGTCTTCTATGTAGAATGGTCGCACAGTCTCCAGTTTGAGTTTGGTGCACTTCATGGCCTTCCCACGCACCTGCAGCAGGCCTACATGCCTGGGGATAGTGTGAGGGGTAGAGAGTTGGACAAAAATGGAAGAGCAGTCAACAGATACATAGATATAAAAAGATGATAAACAAAAAGGCAGCAGGAGAGGAGAGAGGATTGTCAGAGAGATGGGATGAGAGAGAGGGGGAGAGAGGGGATGAGAGAGGGGGTGAGAAAGAGAAAGGGGGAAGGATCGAGAAATAAAAAAATTGAGAGAGAATGAGTAAGACAGAGAGAGAGAGAGTAGGAGAGACATGAGAAGGGTATCACTTGGTCAAAATTAAAATTCAATTCACATTTAAATGTTAACATTTTTGAAATGATAGGAAACAACAGGAAAGAAAGTTATTCAAAAATAAGGTATACTATCAAAATGATTTTGAAATCATTTTTTAATTGTGTGTTGTTTTAAAGGTATAATTATTTCACTGATTAATATTATGATATGATAACAAATATACCGGTATATGTCTTGACTTTTGTTAATACTATATATGAACCAATTTTGTATATTACTAGTTATTATGTTGAAAAATGCAGAAATGAAATTAAACAAACAAACAAACAAGACAGGAAGAAAACATGAGTTTGGTGTCCGTGTGGAAGCCAGGAAAATAAATTACTTTGGCACTGCTTCTCCAGGCGATAATGAGGTGGCTATACTACTCCCAGGCTGGCTGATAAAGAAGTTCTGTGTAGCATTCCATACAGGGTCAATAAGGCATTCATGCTCGCGACCCCAAATGACGAGGTCAATAAAGTTGTTCAGGAACTGCTCAGGGATGTAGTTGTGCTCGCCATGCTTGGCTCTGTCAGAATGATAGATAGGGTATAGATTAGAGAATAATAAGAATAGTAATAATAATAGGAAGTGTAGTGATAATAATGATAATAACAATAATAATGAAAAAAAACAATAACAATAATAATAACAATAATAACAATAATAACAATAATAACAATATTATAAATATTCAATAATAATTAATAATACGTTAGTTACAATAACAATAATAATAATATAATAATAATTATAAGATTAATGATAACAATATTAATAATAACAATATTAATAATAATAGTGGGTTCTTGTATAGCACTCATGGCGCTCCACAATGATTACCATCTTTATCATGGCCCCCATTATGGCGCTCTAGCATTTCAAGTAACTTTGCGGGAAACCGCCTACTAATTGATATATTTGGTAAATTAGTTTATCAATTGGGATGTGAGAGATAAACACACGTGTCGCGCACGTGTGCACAGTCCTACCGTAATTAACGTTGTATAAACCGCCCTCGTGTATTAACCGCACCCCTCCTTTTCGCCCTTAAAAAAAAAATAATAATAAAAATAAAAAACAGTAGGGACCTAGGATAGAACCTTGTGGTACACCATGTAATAGAAGAAAAATTGGAGGAATTATTATTATAAACTACATAGATCTATTGAGATCTATCAGAAAGATTACTTTCAAACCAAGATGACAGACAAATTTGAGTGTTGTTCTAGTTTCCGAGTGGTGAGTCAACACACCGATTACCGAGCCGGGAGACATTGCCAGGCATAGCGCCAGGTGGAGGAGCATAAATGGAAACTTTAAAAAAAATAAAATAAAATTTTGGTGGCAAAAAAGTGCGGTTTATACACCGTTAATTACGGTATATACATCTTTCTGTGTACAGCGCTTGTAACTTTACGAAGACTGGGCCAAATTTCTTATCACTTTGATGATTCCAGAATCTTGCAGTACACACCAATACTTATATGCTAGATGATCAACCTTTTATGATCGATTCCACAACGTTTCTTTCACAATGCAATCGCATGACAATAACTGGTCTTTATCTTTAATGAAATAAAAAAAACTTTCAAAGTCTTAATAAATGAATGATTGCGTCTGACTAATTGTTTGATTAGGATTTAGGAGTGATTGTGTGTAATAACAAAATGCAATCTTGATAAAAGGAGAAGGTCGAATTTACAACATACATGTACATAGGGAGTATTAGGGAAGGCAACTTTATTATCACTCGCGTTCGTCCGGGTTAAGGACGATCGCGTTCCCTCCTTTGTTTAGCGAACGCGAGCGTCCCAAATGCGTCCCCGATGAAAGGGGCAAGAGTGGGGGGATTATGTTACATAATATTACATAATTCTTGAAAGGGATAGGGTTTCTATTTGTCGCGCTATAAAGAGGGGGCAAGAACTCGTTTAATCACCTTGCCAGGAAAATTCCTTCCTTCCAGCGATCGGAAGGCTTTCCCCATTTTAAATGAAATGAAAATTGTGTGAATCGCAATCAAAACAGGTCCGTTTGAGGTTGAGAGAGAGAGAGAGAGAGAGAGGTAGAGGGACGTAGACATGCATGTTTTGTTAATTTGAAATATTTACTTTACGAGACTGTTATGTATTTTTTTATGTCATCTATTTTGGACGTTTGGTCTTATGAAAACTGATTTTGAATGTAATGATACTACGCCGCGGCCGCTTGTAGCGACCAGCAGCGCGAGAACAATTTCTAATTTGCATACCCTGTGTCGCCCATTGAACCCTGGGAAGGGTAATAGACATTCTGACATTTCTATCGATCTTTTCGTGGGAACAATGAAAAGGCTCAAATGAAGTAGAAAGTTGGATTGATAACCGCATCTTGGAAATGTTGTAATCAACACCCAAGTTCAGACACACCGCGATATTTACGATTGTCAGCCTACGCCTTTGCTCTGAGAGCGCCGACTTTCGGCGGGAATGTCATAATAAATCTGTCATTATTTGTATGTCATTGTTGCGACTGAACGATGGTGAGGAGAATTTTCGTTCTGATACAAAAACAGACCTAACAATTCACCTTTTAGGATTGTATGTT